>CM075185.1:14355873-15555873 GCA_037577475.1 Chaunax sp. Z400 | reverse complement strand
TGAAAGTATCCTTCCTTCAAAACTATTTACACCTGTAATCTCCACCCACCACACTGCCTGGAATGTTACACCTATGACCAACTTCCTCACTTAGATGAAATGGCTCTCCTCTCAAATCAGCAACACATGAGCTGTAACTGTCGATGTGATTAAAACAAACAAACCTGTGTTACATCTTACTGTATATAGCCTACAGTATATACCGTAAAATATGAATTCTGTGCAAGGAAGACAACACAATCATTTCATGAACATTGTTATCTGAGAAAAGAAATCATGTGGAAATACTGTAGTTGCCATCTGGTATTATCATTTTACATGTGCTACACACAAACGGTGCTATCACAAATCTGTATCACACAATCTCGCCAAGAAACCCAGCGAGACAACATATGTACCGATTCAGTAAACTTTGAGTTTTTGCCATTCCCGCTCAAAGTCAAACACAAACAACAGACAGTTGGCACTCGTGAAATGGAACAATGTTTTTTTTTCTTCTTATCTATACAATTCATACAAAAATAAAAAATTCAATTTGCTCCAATGATAGCATCTTTTGATTTTCTTGTTTCCATTTCATTTTGCACAGAGGTAGTGGCTATTTAGGTAAAGGGTAAAGGAAAAGGTGTAAATTAAAAATCTCTCATAGAAAATGTTACTAATTTTTGACCAGAGGAATCTCAAAAGAACAAAATATAATACTGCAATCACATACAAAAGTAGTCCTTCATTTTTGTACATTTTATACAGTGTTCACACTTTTTTATCAATTTCGTTTCACTTTTTAATATTTTTTTTTTGTTTAGTTTATCTTTTAAAAAGGCGAGAAAAAGGATGTGTTCCGAATAGCATGATCAAGGCAAATAGACAGTCTATCCCAGGGGGTCAACAAGGGGCTCCTCGTCACCACGTGAAAGCAACTCCTTCTTCTCATCTGTGCTGGCCAGGGAGTTGCGACTGTTGTGAGCTCCCATGTACAAAGTGGCATATACTGGGTTTGTGAAGTTGGTGGGCTGCAAAGGGTAAAAATCATCCATTAGATATTATTTTTATGGGCATATGGTACAAAACTTTTAAAAAATTGCATGTATGGTATTTTCTTCTACCTTGTCTGGGTCTAGCGTGAAATCTGCATCGAGCAGCTCCCCGGCATCATCATCAGGCTCGCCCTCGTAGATCTTGTAGGCAGGGTTTCCAATCTCCACATTCATGGCCCCGTTGGTCATCCTTTGGTGCTGGAAGCCCTTGGCCCTACGCAAAATATTAAGGGTATAGTCATACATTTGTGTCTTCCACAATTTTATAAAGTGCCTAAACAGTACAAGCAGGGACACAGCCACTTTATGAAGGGAGGGAAGAGGCGTCACATGACTCTCACCACCATCCAGGCTGGGGGGAATAAGCCACAGCACAGACATCAACACAAACCCAGCATTCCTGTAGCCCATGGCAGATCCAGACACAATGGACCAAAGCGTAGGATTTAGTGGCATCTAGTGGTGTAGTTTCAGACTGCAACCCACTACAACTACAACCCCTCCACTCACCGTCTCTGTAAGCGTGCAACAGAATCTACGGCGGCCTCTAAAAATGTGAAAGACCCTCTTTTGAATCAGTGATTGGTTTGTCTATTCTGGGCTACTGTAGAAACAGGTAACATGGCAGTCTGTGGAGGAGTACCCACTCCCTCCCACTGTGAGGGCTCATTGTAAGATAACACAAACTAAATGGTTCTTTTTTTTAAATTGATTTCACACTAATGAAAACATAATTGTGAATATTAAATTCCATCTCTGCCAGTAGATCCCCTTAAATCCTACACACTGGACCATTAATGAAGAAAGACTATCATTAAAAGACCACAATAAATCCACAATAGAACCTCTAAAACATGCGCTAATATGTGCATCAACTATGGGATCTTCCTTTCAAATCTGAGCTTGGGAGAATGCTGTCACACTTTGCATCTCTCATTAAGAGAGACACTACCACAATACAAACCACAGCACAGTACAGTAAGTACAATATGGCAATATGATGGATCTACAGCGCTGGCTATTGCACAGACAGATCTATTCAATGCATCTTTTCAATAGATCTGCCCTGTAGCCCTCTCTGATGAGGACAACTGAACAGGAGAAACACTGCAGGAGCAGGATGAGCTACAGCTCCCATGAACATCTGAGAGAATGATTCAACATTCACCACAGGGCCAAACACGCGACAGCAATCAAGACTTATAGATAAGGGAGGGATAGGCAGAGAGAGCGCATCGGAATGCAGAATATAAATGAAGGAAAGGAAGCAAAAAGTAACCCTGGCCACCGTTACCGCAAATGTCTGGAGCCGGTTTTGCTGGGTCGACTAGACCTGAGGAGCAGAAGAAATGCCATTAAAGGAAAGGAGAAGAAAAGTGCAGATGGAGGAAAGAAAAGGAAGAGAAAGATGGAGGGAAAGAGTGAATACGGAGGACAAATCTCTTGTTTTTGAATGTTTTGCTGTTACTCACCCTCTCATCCTTTTCTTATACCAGAACAAAGCTCCTGCAGCCAGCAGAACCAGCAGCAACAGTAGCAGCACAGGGATCACTATGGAGGCTGTGCCTGGATACACAGACACACACAAACAGCACATGGTGAATCTTCAATCAAATCCTATTCAGAGAAATTCATTATTAGCACCACAGTAACAGTGTAGACTTACGTCCACCTGAGCTCGAGTCGCCTTCATTATTGGCCACAGACTCGCAGCGATGCCCCGCCCAGCCAGGTGAACATCTGGACACACGCACCCAATAAATAGGAGAGTTATGCATGTATGCAGGGATACGTTGGAGATATTCACACTCAAATATCAACATTATGGATGAACACACTGCTCCTCACCTGCACTCTGGAAGTCTAGAGATGAGGTTTATAGAGCACTGGCCATTTGCACAGTACTCATTTGTTTCACATGTGTAACAGCTGGGCTGGACTCTTCCATTTGTGCAGCTGTACAAGATAGAAATAATGTGAGAGGCAATGACATGTAATTAGACAGCATTTCATCTGTGTGTTTCATTGCGGAGAGTTAATGTGTGTGGGAGAGCTCCTACCGGCAGGTGAAGTCCCCTGCAGATGTAAAACTGTTGCTGGGGATACACTCGCCATCACGGCAATAGTGACACTTGTCAATCTCACATGTGCTGCCGGTGTACTGAGGCAGACAGCGGCACAGTTTGGAGCCGTTTTCCCTCTGTAGACATGTACCTTTATTGAGGCAGTGGCCTTCACAGCTTCCTGCTCACACACAAACATAAACATTGAAGTGCGCTGCTTACCAGCCACGTCATGATCTACTAGAGATGCTCTGACTGCATTTCTGACTTTATGGTTATATTCCTCAGTAGCCAGCAGAACTGTTTGAGTGTTTTTAAACTTGCATTTGGGCTACATAGTGGTAATACTCACTGTACTGGCACTGGTCGCCCAGGAGGCCAGGGGGGCAGTGGCATGTTGGCTGGTTTCCGGTGCTGACTGTGCAGTTGCCTCCATTTTTGCAGTAATCCTTACAGGTGTGCAGATTACAGTTTGGCCCCGTAAAGCCTGTCACGCATCGACAGGTAGGAGAGCCTGTGGAAAGACCAACATATGAAAGGATAAATAATAATAATAATAATAATAATAATAATAATAATAATGATAATAATAATAACAACAATAACTCTCATGAAATAATACTCATTATCCCCTGCCAGGGGGATTTTCATTGAAGAAAGACAATTAGAAAAAAAGCTAGTTATGTTGTCCATTTTAATTGCTTAAAAGCTTAAAAATCCTAAAATATCAAAAGGCAACTCTCCAGTTCATGGGAGATGTGTACATGAAGTTTCATGAGAACAGTCTTTGATTTATGCCCTGGAAACACTAATTTGAGGCAAATCCCACTCACAGAATGAACCTAAATCCAACCTGTAACCATGGCAATGGAAGAAAATAAAAACGACTTGGCAAAAGGCACCGCCCTAGTACTAGGTTGTTGTGTATTGAAAGTTTTGTGAAAAAATATTGTATTGCATTGTACAGTACTTTAGATCTGAAAAAAAAGTCCCAAAATGAGCTCAACTCACACTTGTAACAATGGAGACAAAAAATGAAAATGACAAAAATCCCTAAATGTGTAGAGAAATTTTGTGAAATATTATCATCAAACAGTTTTTGTGTTATGCTCTGGAAACAAAACATGACAGATGGACGGGACAGAACTCATTCCTTCATCCCCCGCCTAACTTTGTTCATGGCAAGGAGTAATAGATCTTATTTAAATAGTATGTTTCAATTAATTTTAAAAAGTATTATTTTATAACACAGACTACATGGTTTTTACTCATTTTAAAGGGTGCAAATGTGATTGGTCAGCCTTGTGAGGCTATTTGATTTGTGTTAGTACTTTTTTAGTAAGTAAGAATATAGTAATCAAATGTCATGGGAATTAAAGCAGGATGGCACTTGAGATCTAACTTAAAAAAATAGCTAAACCATGTCCTCTTCTAGAAGGCCTGGGAATATTGAAATACACTGAGTTCCTAACTTAGCATAATCTCAGTCAGGGGAACAGATACATACAATATTATTTTATTCTATACGAGCAAAATAAAAGATAAAACAAACTGCCCAAACCAGCTTGCAATGTCTGTATCATACCTGTAGGGGAAGGTGTGCATGTGCCTCCATTCTTGCAGTAGTCCCTGCACTGGTCAATCTCACAGCGATCTCCTCCATAATTAGGCTGGCAGCGACACTTAGGCTGCTTATGAGCATTCAGGAAACAGCTGCCACCGTTCATACACTGGACCAAGCAGGGACCACTGGGAGGAGCTGTGGATGATAAAGTTTTTTCAGTCATTCAGAATGATTTAGATGCCACTGCCTGTGTGTGGAGTGTATGTTTACTCACAAATAGGAGACAATGTGGGAGTGGGCAGCTCCACACATGTGCCATTGTCCAGCGTGCGTCCATTGGGACAGGTGCAGACTGGTCCACTGGGGCTCAGCAGACACAGCCATTCACATTTCTTCCTATCACAGGGGTTAGCCACTGACAGAGACAGAGAAGGAATTAAAAATTGCCAAATATAACCACCTGCTTTAGTCTGCTCCTTTTCATTGTCTTTGTTTTAGTGAGTTGTCAGAGTTTTGTCTGTTTTCTACTCACTCTCAGGTTGCTTGTAGCGGTGGTACAAAACTACATCCGTGGCGTGATTCATTCCAGTTGTCAAATTCTCAATGGGGCCTTTACCAAACTTATTCACTCGGAAGACATAGTTGTTGATGTAGGTGACGCCATAGATGTAGTCCTCAAAGACATCGATGCTGAAGGGTTGATGGAGCTCTGCGTAGAAACAGAGAGGACATGTTATAGAAGCTTTATTCTGTTATTATTATTATTTATTGCCTTTTCCACCCACATAAAATTGCCACTGAGTTCTGACCAAAAAAGTTTGATTATTATATTAGTATGGATTATAACACAAGCTGTGCCATTGTGAGCATATGCCACTCAACTGTTCTTAATGCCGTTTACTGCCACAACTGCATTGCTGCCATTCAGTCTCACACTGCAGATCAATGAGAGTTTGGCATCAGCCCAGTACAGACGCTCGTTGAAGTAGTCCACTGCTAGACCTTTAAAAAGAGAAAGGGAGCAGCATTTGAAAAGATTAAGGACTTCCACTGAGTACTACATATAGAGCAGATGATGAAGAAGTATTTGTCTATGTGGGGGTCCATGTTTTACCCGTTGGCCACTGGATATTTTCCTCCACTAGTGTCTCTCTCATTGTTCCATCCATTGCAGCTGTTTCAATCTTGGGGTGGTTTCCCCAGTCTGCCCAGTACATTTTCCTAATGAGGGAAAGGGAAATCTCAATTTATTATTGTTATTTAATCACAATTAAATCTACATTTGAATGCTTTTGAGTTTCTACAAGACCCACTCACCCTCTCTGTGGGTCAACAACAATGGCATAAGGCTCATCGATCATGCCGGAGATGAGAGTTTTGCGGTGGCGTCCTCCACTTAACTGTGCCACCTCAATGACATCTCTACCAGAGTCAGTCCAGTACAAGTTCCCTGCCACCCAGTCCACAGCAATGCCACGGGGCATCCTCAGATCAGGGATCTGAACAAACAGAGAGAGAAAAATAGCACTAAACCCCTCCAAAATCGGACAAACATGCTTTGCCTGTCTTTTTAAGTTTACATTACATGCATCGTTTTAGCACGAGCTCACATATGTACACTTACCTCCACGTTTGTAACCCTTGAGTTACTTTGCCGTCTGTTACGATTGCTATTGGGGGAGGAGGAGGAAGAAGGCAAATCATAGGAAGAAATGCGCCCCGTATGCCAGTTTGTCCAGTAAATGCGGTTCGTCTTGACATGCAGGTCCATGGCATCAATGCGCACATTAGCATCACCCTGGAAGATCTGCTCATAGCGCCAGTTCGGTATGGAAGGGTCAAGGCTGCGGATCTCATTGTCATCGGCGATGTAGAGAACTTGTCTCGGAGCTGGGCAAAAAAAATCATTGTAGTGGAGCAGAGACATGTAAAATAAACTTGGAAAGCTAAGCTTCTTCACTCATGGAAGAAGTACTCACCATCAGCCTTGCAGGTCTCATTGACTCTGGTGAAGTACTTGTGGCAGCTGCACTTGTAGGAACCCTTAGTGTTGTTGCAGATGTGGGAACACACTCCAAACTGATTACACTCATTCTTATCTGTGAAACACACCAAAGTGACGTGATTAACTTCACATAGCGCCTAGTTTTAAATCTTCAAAAGTGGGTTTTAGCCACAACATAAATGCCCAAAATGTAGCAAGGGCAGAGAAAACTTTACCTGCACATCTGTTACGGCCAGTAGACTGGAAGCCAGGTTTGCAGGAGCAGAAAGAGTCGGTGCCATTCAACAGACAATGGGCTTCATCTCCGTCGCCACACACTGTTCTGTTACTGTGGCAGTCATTCAGCACTGTGTCTGCAAGCACAGAAATGAGGAGTATGCATTCACTCTGATAACCATGCAGAACACGAACTGTTAAGGGAACTATACTGCAACACAGCGCACCTTTTTTATTGCAGTTGATTTCATCTGAACCATAGTCCTCACAGTCATTGAAGTAGTTGCAGCGCAGGACAGAGCTGATGCAACGGCCATTGGAGCATTGGAACTCATCCTTTTGACATATTGGTGTGGATGGCAGCACTTCTACAGGAGTATAGGAGTCAAAGAAAGGTAATGACCCTGATTATAATGCAAAAGTCATTCCTATGCAAGATTTAGAGTCATATCATGTCAGAATTTAACTAAAAGGTTTTTTTTAATTGTCAGTATGACTTTACAGAATGCTAGTAAAACTCACGGCAGTTGACTTCATCACTGCTGTCTCCACAGTTGTCAACACCATCACAGCGTTTTGATAATGGCAGGCACACACGATCATTATGACAGCGAAACTGCCTTGTGGGTGGACACTGGAATTTAACTAAGGCACAGAAGGTGAGGAAGATTAAGGAAGGAAGAAGACCACATTCAAGCAACTGGTCTTCAGGAATACTGTCAACATGTGAAACACATAGATTCTCACCACACTCTTCTTGATTCTCATCTGAGTTGTCACCACAGTCATCCTCACCGTCACACCTCCAGCCCAGAGGTTTACAAAGAGTGTTGTTACATTGGACCTCATCCAGGGGGCAGTGTCTACCCACTGAAATAAAGTGACAAGCGGAGCGAGGAATTAATTATACATAAGCTGCCAAATGCAACCACGTCTTCATCAATACATGTTTGGCTATGTGTGTGTTTCTCACCACCAGTGTCACATTTCTCCTCATCACTGCCATCCACACAGTCGGCGTCGGCATCACAACGCCAGCGGATGGGGATGCAATGCCCATTTTTGCACTGAAACTGATCGCTATCGCACTTCACATCACAGCCATTCTGAAACAAAGTAGGTCATTCTCTTTGTTCGTGGCCCCGGCATGTCAAATTTCAAAGCACAACGACAATCAGGATGGAAAATAAGCCGTACCTCATCTGAACCATCAGCACAATCGTGATCCCCATCGCACTTCCAGCGACCAGCAATACAACGGCCATTTGAGCAGGAAAACTCACTCTCTGAACACTGTCGCGGCTCTGAGGAGAGAAAGGCCAGTTTAGGAGCATGAGAGAGAAAAAGTGAGCAGAAAGCAGAGGCAAGGAGCAAGGAGAGGCTTACGTAAGGGAAGAGAAGAGAAAGGTGGGAATAGAGCTGATTGCAAAAAGGCCAGGGTGCTGTTAAGAGCCAGACGTACATTAAGAGAGAAAAAAAAAAACTCGGATAATTCATATCACAGGATTGACTCATTGGGCACACAGGTGGGGATGGTACAACACTCTCCACTGTAAGTAGTGGAGGAGCTAGAGGAGCTAGTGGGAGTGAAAAGGGAGGAGAAAGGGCTCACAGGACACAAAACAAACATGGGGCACACAGAAGACTGGGCAGCTGAGGCTGTGGATGGTTGAGCTGAAACTGTGAAGACACCTACCTCTGGCTCACATCAACAGGCCAGTGTGAAATGCAAAATAGACATGAGATGATGTGAGATGTGTAAATGGCCACAGAACTAATTAACACAGAAGGAAATCAAAGACTAATCCATGACTGTAGTTGAATATAACAGACAAACACGCAGTGGAAGGAGAGACATTGCTTACCACTATTAGCCATCACTTCTGAAGAGTATGTATATATAGTAGAGCTCATTATGTTATAAATCATTGTTTCCATACAGACAATGAGCAGTGGTTGTGGCTGCAGAAATAGACAGAGGGAACATACCACACTTGTCTTCATCAGAGTTGTCCCCACAGTCATTGTCGTAGTCACATTGCCAGCGGCCAGGCACACAGCGGTTGTTCTTACAGCGGAATTGGTATGGCTCACAAGTCCTCTCATCTGAGCACCAAGAGACACAATGAGCACAAGCATGGCCATATTACCCATCTTCTTTCCTGTCTTTCTCCATCTACTACACGGCCCATACCACACTCTTCCTTGGGTTCATCTGAGGCATCTCCGCAGTCATCCTCTCCATCACACTTCCAGCGTGCCGGGATGCACCGCCCTGAATCCTTGCAGCGGAACTCATCCACACCACATGTCATTTGAGCTGCAATAAAGAGGATTCAATGGATTAGACACATGAACACCGGGCATGGGATTATTCACTCTTAGATAGCAGCATTATTATTAATTTAGTCAAACTAACTCCAACAGCGACCGACTGAATCATGAACAGCTGAATAACAACACATTGACTGAACATCAACACTCTCCTCATCAGTTCTGTTACTTGCTGTATTATTTAAGTCTCCTTTTAAACTCCAAACACCAATGCAATATTCTCTAAGTTTATTTTTTATCTATACTCCAGAGCCTCAAATTGATGTAATCACACAGAAGACTTATTTCTAAGTGGTGAGCTGTGTCTCACTGCAGTTGGCAGGCTCGTCAGATCCATCCACACAGTCATTGTCCCTGTCACACACCCACACCCGTGGGATGCAGCGCTTGGTGATGGCACACTGGAACTGGTTGGGGGCACATGTAACTTCCGCTGCACAGGAGACAGACAAATACCTGATTACAGGATTCACAAATTCAAATGATTACATAATGCTAAATTTCTGCCAGCAGCCCCTATGGATTACAATGTTTATGACATAGTGACATGCTGATTTGACAGTTCTTACAGCCTTGGCACAAACGAACAGTTCATCTCTCAGTGGAGGATGAGTGCGCTCGGCAAATGTCATGTCATTCCATTATGTAGCAACATTTGACCTTAGGGTGTTGCTAAAGGAAAGGCCAGAGAGGACAGAGATCCATGTCCTGTCTCTTTCTTCGATGTGGAGATACAGTATGTGGAAGTGAAAGCCGGAGGAAAGGTCAAGAGGATTTACTGAAACAGTAGGGTTCATCCAGTGGGGACAGAAGTTAATCAGGCTTCAAGTTACAGAGATTTCTTGCTCTGGACCAAGGTGTTGTTCAGATAACTTAACAGACAGACATACTCTAGGTGCTGCCATTAGCAAGGCAAAGGCTGAAAAACAACAGAGGGCCTAAAGGAACTAGAAGGGCAGTTAAACTCACGACAGTCTTTCTCATCCTCTCCCTCTCCACAGTTATCCTGTCCATTGCAACGGAAGATGCCTGGGATGCAGCGACTTGGGTGGGTACATTTAAATTGACTTGGCAAGCACACATGGATGTCTGGGAAAAACATAATAGCGTGTGACAGAGGATATAGGTTATTAAAACTGCACATAAATAAATATTTCAATGCAGTAAATATATCTACAGTAGGTGTGTGTGTGTGTGTGTCTGTGTATATGTACCGCAGTTGGCCTCATCAGAGTTGTCCTGGCAGTCATTGTCTCCATCACAGATGTAGGCTGGGTTGGTGCAGATCCCTGTACCGCACTGGAACTGGCCTGGTCTGCACTTGAACTCAGCTGCAGTGACAAAATACAGCACATTATAAAACAGAACTAACAAACACAATACTGCAGCAATGATATGTTATTACAACTCTTTGTAGTCAGGCTCCAATCACTCACGACAATCTGCAGGCTCATCGGAGCGGTCCCCACAGTCATCCTCAGTGTCACACTTCCACCAAAATGGAATGCACTTGTCGTTTTTACAGACAAACTGAAATGTCAAAGGGAAATGTGTAAATTTTTTTGATTTAATGTGTTACAGGCAAATGTGTGAAACAGCAGCCTCATACTAGCTCACCTGACTTGCAGTGCAGTTGGATAAACACTGTTTACCATTGGCTCCTAGATAAAAGTTAGTGGGGCACGCACACTTGTAGCCACCTCCAGGTGAGAGCAGACACAGATTACTGCAGCCTCCATTGTTGATTTGGCACGGGTGGTCCGCCACTGAAGATGAAGGAAGTCCACAGAAGTAAAATTATGAGCAGACTAAAGACAGTTTAAATGTGGTTTGAGTGATGGGTGACTCTGTTTTACCTTCAGGCTGGCGGTATGGGTGGTAAATGTGGACGTCCATTGGTCTGTGTAAGGTGCTGATCAGCACAGACTTGTTTGTTCCCAGTGTTTTATGAGCTCTGTTGATTGACTTTGTCTCCCAGTCTGTCCAGTAGATGTACTCCTCAAACAGCGTCATAGCAAAGATGTGGGGGATGTCCTTAACCAGAACTACAGGGGCAAGGGCATGAAGTCAAATCAATTAGAAACAATGACTGGAAAAGTGCTCAAAGACAATTCAGTTTATGTGTATTTTACTTGTGTGTCTGCTGGTTCCATCCAGACTGGCAAATGCGATGTAGTCCTCTCGAGCATCGGCCCAGTAGATGCGGTCATTGACAAAGTCTAGCGTCAGACCATTAGGCCAGGTGATCTTATCCTCCACAATGACACTCCTGTTGGTGCCATCCATCCCGATCCTCCCAATGTGTGGGCTGTCACCCCAGTCTGACCAGTACAAGTACCTGTCAGGGATGTGCCATATTAATTAGGTTGTGTTGGTCATAACATTCAGTAATAAACATCTATTGGGCTCCAGATATCTTGTGTTGAATAAAACTAAATCAGTAAAAGTAGAGAACTTAAAAGACAGTTTAGTATACATTTACTGCATGTCACTGACATGTAAGGAACAAACTGGTGTTTGTATAAATATATTGACCCAGATGTTCAAAGTCGAGCAGTGTCACTCTCACCCATAGCGTACGTCCACAGCAATAGCACGTGGCTCCCTCAAGCCGTTGTTGACCAGAACTGTCCGGTAAGCTCCATTCAGCTTTGACACCTCGATAGTGTCCCGTCCCTTATCGCACCAGTACAGGTTTCCCCCCACCCAGTCGACTGCCAGACCGTCTGGATTACTGAGCGATGTACGATGAAGGACCTAATAAATGAGCAAGCAGTGTATAATTGCTGAATCTTTGCCCAACAATGAAGGAGTTCATTATTTTTCCAGGGTTTTCACTTCCAATACCTGCATACAAATAAAAAGACTACTCCTTTTAAGGGGCAGTTTATATTGAGAGACCAAGAAGGTTTTATCAGCACTGTCCGCTACCCTTCTTAGACAAGATAGTGCCACACTGACCTGAACATCACTGCCGTTGATATACATTCTTCTTATCATGCTGCCCTGGGTGGTCACATCTGTCCAATAAATCATCTGCTCGCGGTAGTAGAAATCCAGAGCCACAGCGTTGTTCAATCCCTGTCAAAGCACAGGGAGTTATTAGTCTGAGCCAGCGATAAACCCTTGTAGGATTTCTAAGCATTTCAAAAGGACATACTTTATATGCAAGTCTCACCTGTTTGAGCAGTGTGTAGTTGGAGCCATCTAAATTGAGCTTTCTCAGATAGTAGCGGTTGGCAAAGATCAGAAAGGGTTCCTCATCTGCAGGGAGAACGGCATAACATGTGAGTCGATGTACCGCAAACACATCCTGAATGCTATTAGCCTTGTCATGTTTCTTACCAGAGGTGGATTTGCATATGGTGGGGTTTTCAGGGCTAAGCTGGTAGCCGTCCACACACAGACAGTGGAAGCTGCCATGCGTGTTGATACAACGCTGTGTGCAGGGATAGGTGGTTGTGCACTCATCAATGTCAACACACGTCTTCCCATCATCTTTCAGACGGAAGCCGGGGTGGCATCTGCACTGTGAAGAGGCAAAGCCCAGAGCAGATAAAGCAACCATGCATGCCGCACACTTTCCAGTTCTATTAGTGGAGAATTTCATAGAGTTCACTTACTTTGAATCCTATTTTAAGATCTTCACAGAGCTGGGAGCAACCACTCAGTTTGCTGTTCAGGCACTCGTTTATAAAGCAGTTTAGCTCATCTGAGCCGTCACCACAGTCGTCCTTATGGTCACAGAGTAATGTCTCATTGACACAGTTTCCATTATTGCAGGCATATGCTGTGTCATTGCATTTTTTCTCTGTTCCATGAAATAAATAAATGAGAAACAAATGAAGAGAAAATGTCAACGGCCGAGGTTGATATTTTAGTCTAGTTATAGTCCCACGAATTACATTGGTGCCATATTCAGTACATGCACATTAACATATGTACTTGTATTTATACTCCATGTTTGCTTTCTGTATGTACTGTAATGTTATTTGGCCTTTGCCTTGGCTGTTTTTTTCTTTTTTATATCAACATGCTCAAACGCTACAAATGATAATAATATATGTTATGAAACAGGGGTGTAAATTAATGAGGTAAATAAATAAAAGAAGAAGAAGTAAAAACAAAGTGCTCCTGGTGTGGCAGTGTGGATTGAACCTGGCCCAATGCAGCGTGGATTCTTGGGGGCTTCGTCTGACTGGTCATGACAATCAAAGTCTCCGTCACACTCCCACGAACTCTGGATGAGGCAGCGTCCGTTGGCACAGCGGAACTCATTTGGTCCACAAGTTGGATATTCTGTGGCAATAAATGGCACAATGGTGAAGGAGAGAGTTGAACTCAAACAAGGGTGAGGAGGAGAGGATTTTTTTTTTTTAAATTACCCCATCAGGAATAAGAGATCACTCACCACACTCCTGGGATTCGTCTGAGCCATCACTGCAGTCGTTGTCATGGTCACATGCAAAGTGTTTGGGGATGCACTGTCGGTTCTGGCACATGAACTCGTTGCTGCTGCACGTGTTGTTGAACACTGAGACATACAGTAAAACATATGTGGTAAATAACTTTTATCTCCGTGGGTTATTAAAATGAACCAACCCCTAGCTTGTGCTCACCACAGCCAGCTTTGACGCTCTCATCAGCACCATCAGGACAGTCTTTGTCGCCATCACACTTCCAAAGCTGAGGGATACACATATGTGATCCAGGGCACTGGAACGCCTCTGGACTGCAGGTTTTGGTCTCTGTGACAGAAAGAAAACTCTGATGCCTTTCTTTACCCTGAGTATTTGTGGACATTCAGATAATTACGTTTTTAGAAAAGTTTCAGAGGCACAATTGTTACTTTTGTTACTTGAGTATTATGCAAGAACTATCATTCACTATAGACGACATGCATACAGACTAAAGCTCCACAAAACAGTATCCCACTTCCCACAAATGAGGGGATTCCTCCAAGTTTGAGAATGTCATGCTTGTTTGTATTTTTCAACAGAATCTACTGCAGTCTAAATATTTCTGGTGCTGGATATCTTAGCACAAATCACTCACTGCATTTGCTGTCCTCATCACTGCTGTCACCGCAGTCATCAGCTCCATCACACACCCAGCGTTTGGGAATGCAGCGATGGTTCCCACACTCAAACTGAGTGGCTGAGCAGAATTTATCTAGAGGTCCACAAAGAATGTATTAAGTGCAAATCAAAGTAATGGTCTGATGCATTTGAGCTTAAGTTCTAGTGTGTAAACCCACCACAGTGAGCCTCGTCTGCTCCATTCTCACAGTCATTCTCTTTATCACAAGTCCAGCTCATGGGTATACAACGTCCACTGGGACAAGCAAAGAAGGGCGTAGGACACTTTGTTGTCCCGCTCCCTGACAGAGTGACAGTGAGGTGGCAAGTTGGAGAAGAAAACATTAAGGAGATAAGCCAGCATGAAAAGAGAAATGGAAATTTGATTTAACATTGCAATATTTTTCAAATAGTTTTTTTTCCAAACCACATTTTAATGTGTTTGGTTTCCCTTTTTGTTGCAGTTGGAATAAATCAAAAACATGGACTCCTTGCTCTAATATATCTGTGAAAAAAATATTTCACCTTGTCTTTGAAAGACTGTAGGTAGATTTAGCGATGTATTTGGAAGGGTGATTAAATACCTGGGCAATTTCTTTCATCTGAGAAGTCTCCACAGTCGTTAGCTCCATCACATTGCCACGAAGGGGCAAAGCAGAGTGTGGTGAACTCACACTTCTGAAATGTAACTCCCTTCACTCCCAGATGGAAGTAACTGGAACAGTCTGTGGCAGCTTGACAAAAAGAACAGCACTACTTTATATCACAGCCTGAGAGAGAGAGAGTTGTTTTCTCAATTACATTTACAGCTGTAGTTGTTCTGACTGAACCTAGTCACATTAACTTACTGCAGTTCATCTCATCACTGGCATCCTCGCAGTCCACTTTCTGATTACACTTGCTGGAGTTGGAGATGCAGCCTCCGTCTCTGCACTGGAACTGATCAGCTGAGCACAGTGTGGCTGGCAAACATGAAAACAAGAGATAATGTTTAGTTAGATCAGGTTTTGACAGCGTTATCTGACTGTGAAGAACTCGACTCACTGTTGCAGAAGACTTCATCAGAATTGTCTCCACAGTCGTCCTGCCCATTGCACCAGGAGCTGTGCCCCACACAGCGGCCATTCACACACCGCCTGTAGCCCTTCTTACACATGCGGTTGGCTGGAAAACCGACAGGACATGTTGCAGACTCACAATAAAAATATCACCAAGACCGTGGCTGAAACTGTTTTGACAGAGAAAAAGGTTCGACTCACCACAATAGGACTGTTTCTCATCAGACTTGTCCTTGCAGTGGGCCATTCCATCACAAGTCAGGGTGTAGTTGACGCAGTCTCCGTTTCCACACTCAAACTCATCAATGTTGTTACATGTAGTGTTGAGAGCTGTGAGACAAAGAAAGAAAAAGGCACTTAAGAAGAGTTCCCTTCCACTGAAGCATGCAGCATGCGAGGTTTATCACTGCTCTTTTTCTTTGAATCACTTGTGTATATGCGGTTCCCTGTCCCGTATTACCCGTGCAGGTATTGTCTTCCAGAAGCTTCCTGTCGCCGCGGCAACTGCAGTTGACCCTTCCCTCAGAGGTCAGCAAACACAGGTCCTGACATCCTCCATTGTTAACACGGCAATGCGAGAACTCACCTTTGAAGATATAAGGAAAGATAAAGAAGGCTAGCCACAACAATCTCCACCTTCCTGACTCGTGAGGAAACACAACCCTGCCCCATATGAACACGTGCATCCACATCAGCAAATTGATACAGATTGGTACATAAATGTGGCAATAGCTTTGCCTTGTCGAATGCATAATTCAATGTGACTCGGTCTAAATGGGATTCTCAGCAATTGCAACAGGCTCTTGACTTGTTTGGTTGCTGTGGGCATTGGAGTGCAAGCAGCACAACTTGGACAGAGAAAAAAAGCAGGAGTTGAAGTAGTGCAGATGAAAGGGAAGAACAGCAAGTGCCTTCTTCTGTCACCTCATTAACTCGGGCAGAAAAGGATCATTGTTCATGTGTATTGGGTTTGTATGTGTTTGAGATTGTAAAAAGTATAGATATTTTGAAACTTTTTCAATAGCATATCCACGTTGGATAGAATCTAAAGGACAGAAGCTATAATACTAGAGTTACCATGTTGTGGTTGTTTGCCTCCATGCACCAGTCAAGTTGCAGTTTACATCAATATCTATCCAGAGTCAAAAAATACTGTATATGTGGTAAAGACCTTGAAGGAATTTAACGAAAGGTTTTAAGGGTATTTTTTAGCAAAAGGAAGTTATGACTATATTGACATGCATGGTCCCAATGAATAATTTCCAGTGAGAAACATGCTGTCTTTTACAGAGGAATACAGCGGGTTGACAGAGATGGAACCGTACAACAATCACTTTAAGCTCAATATCAGCAAAACTAATGAGCTTATGGAGAACAACAATGCTTTAAATATGGATGTTGCTGCAAAGAAGCTATACATTTTTACATGTGGATGCTTCACACATATCTTCAATCCAGCAGAACAGAGGATCCACAGATTAATGTCACCAATTCGCTACCTGCTCAATAGGGAATAATGGTCTCAATCTCCCCCCTTCTCTTTTTGATTATCCATATCATCAAGTCCTACACATTATGTACACACATACATAAACATATAAACAGCTGGATCCCTCTTTGTCAAAACTCACAGCTATTGGTGTCATTGGCCACAGCGACGATACCCATTGGCTGCTGAGGTATGTCGGCACGCAGCACCTTCATGTCTCCTCCTGTGTATTTATCAGCCCGAAGCACAGCCCTCCTCACCCAGTCCGTCCAGAAGATGTAGTCCCCGTACACAGCCAGGCCAAACGGATGCACCGGCTCATTCTTCAGCACCACCTGCAGGGGGAAGCATAACCACAGTCAAGATCTCATGTATTCAGGAAATTACAGCCTTGCAACAGACAACCAGGTGTCATTGGGAAACCCCTTGACATTCACAGCAAACGTATGTGTCTGTATCTGAGTGTGCATGTCACTCACGTAGCGCCTGGTGCCGTCATACTCGCAGCGCTCTATCTTGTCTAGTGTGGCATCAGAGAAATAGAGTTTTTCAGCACGGTGGTCTATGGCCAGTCCGTTAGGGGTTCGGATGTCACTGCCAATAATCACAAGGACGTTGGCACCGGTCAGTGTGGCACGCATGATACTGGGAGACTGCTCATTCCAGTTGGTCCAAAACATGAGACTGCAGGAGAAAGTAGAAATTAGTGATGTGTATTTACAGAAATGTTTTGAAATAATTTAGCGAGGTATGATGTGAATTAAGGTATTAATTCTAACCTTTGACACTCGTCAAGGACAAAGGCTCTGGGGTGGTCGTCTCCTGCCATGGTGACCACGGTGTGTCTGTCAACGGCACCCCAGCGACTCTGGTCCACGGTGTGACGGGTGATGGTTGAGGTAGTGTAGCTGGTCCAATACAGCATATCCCAGGCCCTGTGGTATGCCAAGCCCTCCACCGAGCCAACATCTGAAAAAGAATGAAGGAACGGAGAGAAGAAAAAGGGAAAAAGAGAAGAGAGACATTAAACCACAAAGACAAGCAGGAAAAAGAAGGACGTCAATCCCAGAGCTATGTTAAAAGGCCAAGGATTGTTTGGCAGCAGGTCAGTGCTGGCAGACTGCTGTGTGAGCAAAGAGTCTGGGCTAAGGACATAACAGCTTGGTATAAATGATCAAGAACACAGTGTGATTTGAGGCTTTTATCCAACAAATAGCTCACCAAGAAGGTCACAATAACAGTTGTCGCTAGCATATTACTTTCCATCGCACAACCCATCAATAGATGAGAAGTAAAGTAATTTTTTCTGTAGCGTAGCCTTGAAATGAGGTTGTGAGCTCCTTGCCTGCACAGAGGCCAGGGGACGGACAGGAGTTGGCCAAAATGGAGGAACACAAAGTTTAGTAGGGGCAGATGGAGAACAGCTGCTTTGCTGGTTAACAACAAAACATTCACACACAAACACACACATATGGTGGACCCTGGGAGGAGTATATTTGAAAATGTCGTTGCCTCCTTCTTACTGTTACTGCAATGGAACAATGAGGATCTAATGATCACAGCGGCCTTCACCAGGGCTGTATACGGTCTCAATCTCTCTATGAACTTTGGATCAGAGGATCAGTAAGGTTCACCACCAGGTGGAACACTTTACACTACACCTCAACATCTCCAGTGCAATGCCTCTGACATGAGTCAGCGTTTGTCTGGCTCATGCAAGGAGCCTTTGAATGAAGCAAAGCAACTGGAGAATGAAGCAAAGGCATGCAGCACAAAAACAACTCCCTCTGCTTCTCGTGCTCATAAATCAATGCCCTAAAAATCAATGAGCAGGAACATGAAATCCATTCACCCCTATTTCCTCTCTCTGTACTGCTGTTAATGAATTGTAAATGTCTGGCCTGCAGTACTCTCTGGTCAAATTCTTGCTTTTCAGTTCTGTTTGTCTTCACATTGTTGACCTGAGTCTGTCCTGGTTTCTGTGCATTTTCTCTTGTTGGTTGAAATGATACAGATGAACTGAATTTATAGGTCTTGAGCTCAGCTGGTTATACTGACAGTGCTAGTTTTTTATTGCAGTTATCTGCAGTGACTGTGATAACAGTTCAGTGTTTGCTTTCAGACAGCCTTACAAAAACTACCCTGATTTCTGAGGGTAAACACTATTTCACTCTGTTCCTCTCTGTTTATACTTTATATCTGTGTGTGTTCTGTGTACCATATCTGCAGAGACAATGCTGATAGAAAATGAGCAGATCCTTTCAGAAAATGAATGAACACTGGACCCTGGGAAAAACTATGTTTGGCCTCATTAGGCCCTCCCACAGAGAACAGGCCAGCCCATCTCTTGTGTGATCTATGATAATCAGTCCAGAGTTCACCTGCCATCTACTTGGTTTCATCTTCCCTTAGTGTTCAGCTATTTGTCTCTCGTCTCCCCAGCCAGAACTGTCTCTCTGTAGATCTACTCCTCAGAGGCAGGAGTGAGGCTGATTGCGGATTGCTGAACGACGGCCTCATTGAGATCTCGTGTGAGGTAGGAGGTTGCTCTCAGGTGACAGAAAATCACACAATCTACATCATTTATCTCTCAACAGTCTTGGTTTTCATCCCCCAGCAGCCAAGAAATCAGGAGTATTTTGACTTCAACGGTGGGGACTAGTGTTCAGCCAATCGGAGGTGGGTTGATTGTGAGGACTGGAATGGATCGATTCACATGCAGCACATTGGAAGCAACTTGAATTCTACTATGAAAGTGACTGAATGTGTTTAAATGGACAATTTAAAGAGAAGGGAACATGAATGTATGTGTTTATTCAACTGCTGGACATCCATCTTCAGTTCTTTTTATTGGCAAGTTTTCCCATCATCCTTGAGGAAATGATTGGAAATCTGTGTGATGTTATTTCTGAGCAAACTGCTATTGACCCACAGTATGAGTAATCATTCCCACATGTATTGTCAGTAGTTTTATGGCTGCCTTGACCATATTTGAGCGAGCCAAAAGCCAACAGTGTTTTAACAGCGGCTGGATGACACCTCCATAACTGAAGACAGGATGCTGCTGTGGAACTCTACAGGTTCAGAGGATTTGCTGGCGAACAGCAGTGACCCTGGGCTGGGAAATGTGGAAAAGGTTCTAGTCCCAATATTAGATGCACTGATTCTGGTGATGGGAGTGTGGGGCCACACCATGGTGGTGGTGATCCTGTGTGGGAGGCGAAGAAGGGGAGTGGGACGTATTGGAGAGCCCCCTCAAAGCTCCGCGACAGGCACAGGAACGGATGTCCTCCTTCTTGCTCTGAGTGCTGCCGACCTGCTTTTGCTCTCCGTGCTTCCCTTCCACACTGCTGCCATAACCATGCAGCACTGGCCCTTTGGGGACTTCATGTGTCGTCTGGTGGGCTTCTTGGGATCGGCCTGCTCCTCTGCTAGCGTTTTCACGCTAGCCATGCTGGCTGTGTCTCGTTATTTGACTGTAGTGCAGCCGAGAAGAGCCTACAGTCTCCTGTCCCCTCAGCGGGTATCTGTTGTTTCTGCCCTCCTCTGGGTCCCGGCCTGCTGCCTGGCTGCTCCACAACTGGTTTTTCGCTTCGTGGGAACCGCGCACCGCACCCAGGATGGTCTCGCTTGCTTTGCTTTCCTGTCTCACAGAGACCAGTTGATCTATGGAGTGTGTCACTTCCTCATGGCCTTCTTGCTTCCATTGGTCACCATTGCAGTGGCATACATCAGGATCTACATGTTCCTGTGGGGGAGTCGGCATGCCGGCAGGGCACCTCAAGTAGAGCGCTACCAGAGCAAAGTGACCCAAACATCGGCCATGTTGGTGCTGGCTTTTACCTTGTGCTGGCTGCCATCCTATGGTCTGACCCTGGCCTTACTAGCAGAAAAAAGCTCAGGGGCCACAGGTGTCTCACCACGTTATGGTCCTTTCAGTGTGTTTGCACGCCTCATGGCGACTTCCTCTACAGTAATGAACCCCATCCTTTATGTACTGATGTCCCAAAAGTTCAGACAAGACTTAATGGGGCTGTTAAAGAAGGGAGGACAAAGAGCTACTGTGACTGTGGCTATGACTGCTGCCTGACTGTATAACTGGTGGCACGTGATACCACCTGACCAACTGAGCGGAGACGACTGGGAATCACAATAAAACAATTACACCCTGAATGGATTCAACCATTATCTTTACAAGGACAATCTAGTTAACAAGGATGAACAACAGCAGTAATTACAGCGGACAACATTCCACGTCTTTACACCACCTTAACAATATTCACTTATAATTTGGGTGTTGTTCAAGAAGATCAAACTGCCAAGGGAGGTGCGGCTCTACAGGAACAGTGGGACAAACAGTCCTTTATCATTCATTACTTGTAAATGCAGTTTAAAGTAAAAGGCACTTTGGTAAAATATTAACAGTGCACCTGTGATTTGCTGTGCTGAGATAAGGTGAATGAAAGTCTTTATGTCCTGTTGTTATTCGTATACACAGAGCACAGTTAGAAAATGTCTATCCTTTTGTTTCTAGTTTAGTTACAAATTTAGAACCAAAGATTCAAGGTTGTGTTTAGATCCGTTGGAGAGTTTTAGGATCTCTGCTTTCTTCTGAAGGACAATCTCCCACTGTGTAGTTTGGTGTCATCTTTGTTAGTCATGAACAAGTAACATAAATTACTCTAATGACAGGCCCAATCACAGCAATGTATGCTATTAAAAAAGGTCTTAAGATGTGGGAAAACTCACTCTCTACCACAGTCTTGCGGTCAGATCCGTCATCACTGATCTGCTGGATGTTGCCAAAGTGGATGTCACTGAAGAAGACACGGTTAGCTCCTTTTCCTCCACCTCCTCTGTAATCAAAAGTGAGGGCAATGACATTCTTCATGTGCTCGGGGTCCTCAAACGGTTTGATGGGTGCATTCAGGTTGTTTTCATCTGACAGGTGGACACTCTTTAATATGGTGCGCTCTGAGTAGAGCAGGTAGCCATCATAGTCGCGGCAGCTGCTGCTGTCCTCGGCCAGCATGCCATGAGCACAGGCACACGTACGCTGTCCATTACCACGGAAGAGACAAAGCTGCTGGCATCCACCGTTTTTCTCTTTGCACACATTTGTTCCTGTGCACAGACATGAAATACATGAAATAATCATTAACTACAATTACATTTCTCAAATCTAAAAATTAAATTGCACAAAAAACACACTTAAGATAAAAAATATTGTGACACATGAAAAAAATCCATATCCCATGTTCATCAGCAGGCATTTAACAGTTTAAAAATGAACAGCCTGCTTCTTACCTTGCTGCCTGGCCCTGTTGAAAACCTTAATGTCTTTAAGCTGCACCCCAATACCAGTCCTCAGTGACACAGAGTCTGTGGCATTGTCCTTGCTGCCTCTCTTTATGGAGCCATTAGCATGTGTCCTGTTTCAAACCAGACAGACCAAAAAATAATTACATATAATTAAAGATTATTAAGCTTGGGGATTAGAAGACAATTATGTGTATGGGCGAATATCCCTCACAAATCTAAGAGTGAGGACTAGTAAGACTGATGGATGGGGTATATCTGACCTGTCACTCCAGTAAATGTAGCTTTCAAACACAGACACAGAGAACATATCCATGTTGTTGTTGGCCAGCACCACTTCCCTGTTCTCTCCAGTCTCAACGTTGATGCGCTCAATCTTGTCCGTCCTGGCATCACACCAGTACAGCATATTCTCCTGCATGCATGCATGCACACAGTAATAGTTCACATATTGTTGTGATGCAATATCTAGTGTCTGCAATGCAACTGATATAGATGCAAGTCTGGTCCATTATACTGCACCTCATAGTCGATGGAGATGCCGTTGGGCCAGCTGATACTGACATTGACCAGAATGGCCCTCTGAGAGCCGTCCAAACGAGATCGCTCAATACGTGGGTACTGGCCCCACTCGGTCCAGAACAGGTAGCTACACACACACAGACACACGCAAACACAAACACAAACACAAAGCAAAGCGCACACAGAAATAACTTCCTCGGTAATAAATCATGTTTGAGATTACAGAAGCAGAAGCTAAAGAGAGCTACTGCAGTTATTGGAGCTGGAACCAGTGTTGTGTCCTCTCACCCTTTCTCTGGATGGACAGTGATGGCGCGAGGCTTGTCCAGGCCCTGGGAAATCACCACATAGCGGAAAGAGCCGTTCAGTCTGGCCACCTCAATCACATCAAAGCCTTGATCCGTCCAGTAGATGTTTCCTGTTAGGATTGGAGGACAACGATGAGCAATGATGCTCTGGCAGATCCTGAGCATGTACTGCATGTGTAGTGATGCACTTATTTGTTTTGTCTGACGGTCTATTAACTGATCTGAGGAATAAATTATTTTTCACAGTTCGAGGTTTTTAAAAAAAAAACTCTTGTGTCTGTGCTTTGTGTATCTCTTTCTTGTTTTCTCAGTTAGTACAATAGTTTGCTACTTCCTACTTGTAACATATATAGATGGCCTGTGCAATGCAAGTGAAATGTAGCATATAAGCGTGTACCACTGATATTGACTTCCATAATATTGGTCATGCACACATTTTTATACATGTCTGAGGTGTCTCTCACCTGCTATCCAGTCAACAGCGATGCCCTCCACCCTGCCAATGCCATTACTGACCACATCCTCTCTCCATGTTTGGTCCCTCTTGGCCCTGCTAATGGTGCTCAAGCCCATGTCCACCCAGTAGATGGTGTCATTATCTGTAAAAATTAGTAAGACATATTGCAGTTGGACAAAACAGGTTTTTCATTTATCCTTATGCATTAACTCATACTAAATGCTGTGGTAAATTAAGCTGTTCTTTCAGCTACACCAAAGAGACAAAATACCGTCATGCATGCAACATGCAACATATGTTGTGGAAAGACTTACCAGCATGGAAATCTATGCCCACAGCCAGGGATGTGCCTGACACTGGTACCAGGGCATCTGACTTGTCTAATGGGTCCAAAGGAATACCACGAATGCCTTCATGCACAGAGTATAGCAGGAAAGAGCCAACACCTACAGCAAAAACATAGAATTCCCTGTTTTCAGCCCAAAGTTTCTTCTTGCATTACACATTTATCATTTTCATTAATTCTTTAATCCACATCTGGCTAAATCAGGAATTAATTATGTGTTTGTGTGAGTCTTACCCTCGCAAGACTGTTGGCCTGTACGCAGGCTGTATCCTGCAGTGCACATGCAGGCTCTGGTGGTTGGGGAGGTGGGTAGACACAGCTGGGAACAGTCTCCATTGTTATTACTGCAGAGATTGGTGCCTGGGAGCGCAAAATCACAAAAACACAAACACAAAACAAATCAAAGAGGAGTTACAGAAACATAAACAGGCATAGAAGCTACATGCAGCAAGCAAAAACAAAACTTTGATGAGACAAGGACATACTGTACGGTGTTTTACTCCTTTTATTTTTTTATCTTTTCATCAGAAACATTCATTAAAACTAATTTCACCATAAATAGGCTTAGAATAAGTTGGTAGGTGGCAGACAGCAGTGCACCTTTCTGCACAGTTTCATTGTAGATTTTCATGTGCATCATGGGGGATGTGCTGTTCCTCAGGACTTTCCAGTTGCCTCCGTCTTTCTTGTCACAGGTTCCTATCTGGTCAGTTCCTTGGTCTGCCCACCACAACTTCTCTCCTAAAAGACAGAGCACACAACAGGATACTGAGCACTCTCCTTTAGAACCAGACAAAGCTCTTGAAGAACCATTAATATCAACTAAGAGAAAAATTCAAAGACCCACACATGAATGAATCAACTCCCTCTAAATACATCTTAAATTGAACATTTTCTGGAGACCTACCCATGATAGCCAGAGCAGTAGCCTTGGTTAGCTTTCCCTTCACCCCTTCAAGCACCTCCAGTCCAGAGCCATCAAGGTTACAGCGGTTGATGGTGCTGTTTCCAGAGCTGATCCAGTACAGCTGCTCAGTGTGAAAGTCAATGGAGAGACCTAGAAGACACAAATTTTGACATTGATGTGCAATGGCCTGTCCTGCCAATAGGAAATGCCGTCGCTTGTGCCGTCACACAAAAATGTACAGTATGTCACTCACCAACAGGGCCTTTCTGGTTGGTGAAGAGGATGCTGTGGTTGCTGCCGTCTGTGTTGGCTATGTTGATGTTGTCCCCATCTGTCCAGTAGAGCTTCCTGAGGGAGGCAGGCAGAGAGAATACAGTGGGCTTAGCAAGGGATAGCAAGAACTTTGATTTCAGCACATCATAATTTTGCCTTGTTGACCAATCTTAGTCAATCGATGTCTGAGGCCACTCAACACAAACCATAATGTTCAGAGCATGGCAAAGTTAGAGAAGCTTTCTTATGGACAAAAGGGCCTAATTAACTCATGATTTGAGGGAATCGATTTGCCATTCAGAAGTTCCTGTTAAACTTGAAGTCAATCCACCTCAATCTTGTCTCTCATTTAAATCTCACATAAATATAACCAACTGATGAAAAGATGTCGGACGTGCAGCAGAGACCGAGAGAAAGAGTCACAGACTAAAGAGGGAGCTTGAGAATATGAACAGAAGTGTCCACATTATATAAACTATAAACTCGATCATGAAGCTTCACATTATTCAACAATTCAAGTACATGATGTACACTGCACACTGGAGGCTCTGTTAACCAGTGACCAAAAGGCAAATCTGTTTTTATAAATGCTGCATTATTAGAAACGATGAGTCTGTTCAAACCTGGCATTATACATCTTGACATGCATCCAATAACCCACTTGTGATCAGATCTTACTTCTTCGCTAAATGCAAAATAAACATGTAAATTGCTGCAAAATGTGGACATTGTGTTTTTTGGCCCAAGTAATTAAGAATGTCATTGAGAGAATTTCATACAGTTTATGGCTGCTTTAACGTATAGTATGTTGGTACCTAAGTTTACTGTTTGCTGTAGGGTAAAACATTCTCCGATTGTTGTAAAATGTTGTTTAATAAGTTATCCTGGCCAATAAATATGAAGAACATGAATATTGTCCCTGTTTTAAATGGAATGAACTGCAAACAGCTCTTGAGCTAGTCTTCCATTGCTTTTGGACCTTTTAATTATTTGTCATGTGATGCTATGTGTTTGCTATTATTTTTGCTGGTTGATTGCCTTCTCCCTTTAAATTTGTTTACAAGTGGCCATGATTTGTAACATGTGCTTTTCAATTTAAGGCCAATCAAGATCAACACATGTGGAAAAAAAAGACCTCTGAATCATCATCTCCCACACCACAGTCATATAAACACCTTTCTTTTGCTTTCAACTTTGTTGCTCCTAAAACTGGGCAAGTTCTCACTGAACGCCATGGAGTACACAGGATAATGGGATTGTGTGTCCGTGTGTTTAGGCTGCCTGTCGTCTGTGTTTAAAGAGTATCTGTCTACTGCTCCATCACCCACTTCCTGTTAAATCCTACAGCATCCACCACACCCTTCATTTGTTTGTTAACATGCACTTAAAGTTTCTGGGGCACTTAAGCACCCACATTCTCGTGTTTTTGTACATGTTCACACACTCACGCACACACAAGTTTCAGTTTGTCCTTCCCCGACTTTCTTAGCCCCCTCCCACTCCTGGACATATTCTGGGCAGTGTGTTTGTGTGTCAGAAAGAGGAGACAGCCCCAGCATATGAATCCAGCATCTGCTTCTCATTTTCTCCCATGCCAACAATGCTCAGATCGGAAACATTCCTCCACATAAATAGGTTACGTCTTTGAAAGAGAGGAAGGAGTACACAAAAAAACACAAGGAGGCAGAGACATTTTTTCTTTTAGAAAATATCCTTTCTTTATCCACTTGAAATACTGAAAAGCAGCCATATTCCAGCATGACAAATCAAATTTTATAAATACAAACCATCTGGTCTCTCTCTGCTCTACTAGTATGAGGAGGGACTGAGGCCTCGCTCTGTTTGGGGGAGCTGAGGGGGTATGAGGTTTCAACAGGGGAGATGGGAGGGGAAAGTGGACATTTGCTCAAAAATGGAACACTGGAACAGAAATTGAGAATTGATAGAAAGCGACAAATACACTGGCTGTAAATAATTCATAGATCGTCTATCTGAGCAGAGAAGTTATCTTTAAAAAAATAGAAATGGAGCAAGATGGAGGAAGAGAGTCACAGAAGGAGAAAGGTGAAATGAGGGGGAAAAATGGGTGAAGAAGTGAAGAAACAGTCAGAGGTCAGCGGCCATCTATACCCAAACTATTCTGCCTGTCGTGTGTGTGTGTGTGTGTGTGTGTGTGTGTGTGTGTGTGTGTGTGTGTGTGTGTGTGTGTGTGTGTGTGTGTGTGTGTGTGTGTGTGTGTGTTTGTGTGTGTACGTGTGTGTACGTGTGGACAACCAACCCCAGTATTGGATGCAGCACCAGACAGTGTGGTTTGTCCAGGCCCTGGATGACAGCATTTTTGAAGGAGCCATCAAGTCTGGCAACATTAATTTGTTTCTTATTGGCATCATAGCTGGTCCAGAACAGGTTTCTGGACACCCAGTCCACTGCTAGGCCGTGAGCATTGGGCAGATCTGAAGGAATATAAACACACAGAGCCATTAATCAACCTTCTCGTTCATGTTGAATAAGAACCAAAGACTCAAACACCTTTTGTAACACAGAAATAAGGGAGCAATGGAGAACTGCAACAACACAAGTGAACCTTCACGAAGCCCCTCTCAGTCAGTGTTGTTATGCCTGTCAAGCTTTCCACTGTGAGATATCAGTTTACAGTAGAAATAAAATAATAATGAGCCTAAACCATGGTGTGTTTTCTGTTGTGTTGCCTCCTCCGTACCAGCAGAAACTACAGTCTCAATTCCAGTGCCATTGATGAAAGCTCTCTTGATGGTCTGGGTGCGGACATCTGACCAGTAGATACGGTGCTCCAGAGCGTCGTAGTCCACAACGGTCACATTGTCAATGTCAGGCACAGTGAAGGAGATGATGTAGTTGTAGTAGGGGTTTTCGATGTCCACTCCCCTGATCTCGATCTGACGAGCATACAGCAGGAACTGCCGAGACTCTGCAGGGTAGGGGACATGTTGACATGCATCTTTAAGTAATTTACAAAAGCACCAGCAAAGCAAAGGGAGTAATGAGGAGTTAAACCAGCTTCAAATCTAAAGTCAAATGCTTAAGTACATACTAATACCAGCTATGTGGGTATGGGTGGATGCAGCATGGATGGGAGAATCAGCACATTATTTCTGCCACTTGACCACAGTTAATCCAATTGCATCTTGGACTCTAATGATTGTGTCTAGCTGTCAAACTCGTGAGGCCATGAAAGTGAGAGTGAATTCAATCAGTGCAGATACATTACAACTATACTGCTCTCAACAGTCCCATCATCATTTTACTGCATGTAGCTTAAATAATAGACAGCAGGAGAGGAGAAGGGAAAGAGAAGGGAGGGGGGGGGGGTTAATGACAGTGTCAGGCTGTATCAGCCAGGCCAGTGTACGTGGTAGATGGGGAGGGTTGTGGCTGATGCCTGCCTCAGACAAAATAGGGCTCTCCGTTCCATTACTCCTGAAGATAATAGGAAGTGCTCCCCTGAATACTAAACTCACAATCTGAATAAACGGGCTATTCTCCCTTTTTTCACCAGACACAATACACTCCAAAGCTCTCACAGCAATAGCAGGTCGAATTGAAAAAAGTCTACATTGTTTAATTGTCTTCCATTTCTCTCTATCATACCAACAGAAATAAACAATTCTGCAAGGACAGAGATTATTACGTTCCGGCATTCAACAACAAAGTTGCCAACTGAAAAGGGGAATCAAAGAGTGCGGTTCCTACAGTCACTGCTTTCACATACAGGTATACTGTACGTATTTATGCTTACCATAGCAAGTGCGTTTGTCTGGACCCAATTTCATGAGATGAGGGCAGGCACAAGAAAATGTCTGATTGTAGTTAATGAGACAAAGATGAGAGCAGGACTCCTTGCCATCTTTAGCCGCACATGGGTTTGGAGCTAGGGAGAAGTGAGTGTGGAAAAAATCATTTAAAATGTATATTTAATCTAACAAATCAGCATTTGTGATATTTCCCCCATTTTAGCACTGTTAACAAGAGAAGTCACAGTTATTAATTAATAAATCAGGTGTAAAGTAAAAGAATAGTTTTTCCTGCTATGTCATATGTTTCTCACCCTGTGGCTGTCTGGATGGATGGTAGACCTGAAGGTCAAAAGGCTGTGTGTTGGTTCTCTGGACCACAGTGACATTGCTTCCTGTCCACTTGTTTGCCTTGGCCAGAGTGTTGGTCCTCCAGTCTGTCCAGTAAACTTCTCCACCATACATAGTGACAGCGAAGGGATGTGACAGATACTCATGTCCCCGCAGAACCTCGATCAGTCCAGAACCATCATACTTGGCTGAATAAATGGCATCAGACCTGCATAAAACACATTTGTTCTCAGTGAATGCCTGGGCAGGAATAATGTACATCAAATAAAGTGCTTGAATGAGGGCTCTTTTTCTTAACCTGGCATCAATCCAGAGGATGCGGCGCTCTAGATAATCCACAGTGAGTCCATTTGGCCAGCCTCCATTGCCAGTTTCCTTATGGATAGTCTTCCTGCCTTCTCCACTCATGGATGCAGCTTCAATCCTGGGCAAGCTGGCATCCCAGTCTGTCCAGAAGAGAATCCTGCAGCAACATCATGCAACAACATTGACATGCGGTTATTGAAGGTATCGGCCCCACAATTTACAAGACATTCATCCTTTAAATACCATTGAAATTTGTTATAAATGCGTTTTGTTTAATATCAGCGGGAGTTGCAGTCAGCAGTGTAGAAGTTACCCATCCCGAGGATCCAGGGCAATAGCTCGAGGGTGCTCCACCTCCCCAGCCAGCAGCGTGGTCCTCATGGTGCCATCCAACTTGGCCACCTCTATCTGATCCAAGTTGCTTTCCACCCAGTAAATGTTTCCTGCTATCCAGTCCACAGCCAAGCCCTCAGGGGTAGCCAGCCCATACTGGATTACCACATCGAAGCTGGTTAAAGCTACAAGGACAGATAAAAAGGAGAGGGAAAATGGCCGATATCTTATTTTCTTTTGTATGTCCTTTAAATGCCTTGCCTGACTTGGTGATGTCATCTTACCCATTCCCTTATCTGAAGAGGACTATGACTGTGTTTTTTACAATCTGTCTAACAATTTAAGAAAAAGAACAGAAAAGAAAACAAGCTTTTCTTTGTTTAAAACCGGTTGAAAAATCGCATCTCACCTAACTACTCAATAAAATCAACATTTCTCCAGGCCACTTAAGTATCTTAATGAATTCATACAGCATTTCAATATGTACGGATAAAGGCTTTGAAGGCTGGGATTTGCTGATGGCTGATCCGCTTTGCTTCAGTATTTACAATGTGATCAAGCTATTTGGATTCAAAGCTAACATTCCATTACATTCCATTACATACCTTTAATCAAATGGTTAATTTCTATATTTGAAAGAAAACAGATGAAAGTGTCATGAATGAAAACACAAATAAATATAATATTGTATCAGCAGGGGGTGGAATACTACAATTATAGACTGGACCTTAAAAAACTAAATATGTGGAGTCTTGAGGGCTTCAGAGACACATTTTCCAGCTTCTCCCCAAATCAGATATGTGGAATTGCCTGAGATGAGTCATTATCCTGTCTGGAGCAATGAAAATACAAACTGACTGTATTTAAGTAGCTATGCCTAGCAAACACGAACAACATCATCCAAACAAACATATCTACAGACAAGAACATACATACAAATGCAACACAACTTTTCCACATGATTTGCACATTATTGCGGCTGCAGGGTCTTATTAACTGTACCCACTTACTGGTCTTATGAAACCAAATCTGATTTCCTGAAGAACAGCAACAGCACCAGCAGTTTCACTGGATATTCTCGCCTGCTAAGCAATTTTTTTTTTTTACATTTTTTAAGCAAAATAATATTGCCATCACTGAAATCTGGATAAGTGCAAGAAAGAACTGCACAGAACGACAATATATTTCCACAGAATGTTTCACCCTATTTAGAGATAAAAATTTAATGGCTCATAAATGCCTCTCTAAAACAATAAAACTTAATACAGTAACTTACTTTTGACGCTTTATATGACTGGCAGCAGGTTACTCAATGAAATGCATAATTCCCTCGGATAACACGATGTATTTCTCTGGGTTTGGACATTATTGGAAACATTCAAGAAAATTTGACTACACAGCTCAAATGACTAAGGTCTGTTTGTTTTTAGACATTATAATGTGAAAATGTTACATATTACACAATTCTCTTTACGCCTACATAACACATAGAGAGCAACTGGTACAGAAAACGCTGTTTTCTACCCTTTACATAGCATATTAGCATACAGATTGTGTTAAAAATGCACACCTCCATTCTCGGACAGTTTCCCACGATAGATCTTGTCCTCCACCACATCAGTCCAATAGAGCGCACTCTGACTCAGATGGAAGTCCAAGGCAATGGTGTTCCTCAGGCCTGGTACCAACACACTGAACTCTCCTTTATTTAGATCAATGCGGCGGATTTCATGGCGGTTTGAGAAAATGATGAAGGGTTTGAAAGGATCTGTGGTCATGAAAAAGAGAGAACAGTGACTATCTTTAAAAACGGAACTAGGGTTAAAACTTAATGTTGATTGTTTCTCAAAATATTGCAGAGCAGCTCTGCTCCACAGCGGGGAAAACTTTGCAGCCACGTTGAGCTGAGATGAAAGTGGCTCTAATCCTGGGTAATTAAAACGCAGTGTAAATAAGGCAGGAGTTATCTGTGCCTAACAGGCGTCCAGACAGGCAGCAGGATGAAAGACAGGGTGCTGGTTGCTAGTCTCTAAGACTTACAGTGAAGACCACAAGCATAATTTCATGTTTCATCATAGCTAGCTGCTGCGGGTAGACAACTATGTTCTTTATGTTGATAATACATTTCAACGCTGATTTAAAGCAACTGAGCAGTTTCCCGTTTTTTTCCACACCTTGCTCTTCCCTTGACATTCATTATTAAATATTTCTTTCCATAAAATGATAATGACAGAAAAGAAATCAATGCCTACTTATGTTTTCTTGGTGAAACGTCTTCTCTCTTAAGTGTGAATGACATTAATCTCTAGCTCTTTTTTGTCTCCAGTGCTCTGTCTATTGTCTAGGGGAGAATCCCATTTTGGCACAGTGTGTCTCCTCCAACCACACACTTTCCTGCTTGGGTGGTCTTTCTTTTGCTCGATCCCAAACCCACACCACACTTCATGATTCTGCAGTCTTGAAGCCTGACAAAGCCCAGACCCTTGTCACTGTTCTACATTCCTCCCCTACTTTACAGTAGACATCAATCAAACATTTAAATTCATGTATATTCACTGCTGTCTTTTGACTTCTCCTGACTTTTGTATTTTGGTTCCTTACCTGTGCTCTTGCAGTTCTCCATGTCAGGCTCCAGCTCCCAGCCCTCATAACAAGAACATTTGACACTGAACTTGTCCTGTTCGCAGCGTTGACTGCACTTAAGGTGCTTCGCACAGAAGCTCTGGATTTGACAGGTCTTGTTGTCTGGCCCTAACTCCATGCCCAGTGGACAGGAACAGATCACTCCCTCACCAGGGGCCACTGTGCAGTTATGGCTACAGTCACCATTGTCCAGTGAACACAAATCTGTAAAATAGAGACAATCAGAAGGAAGGGAATAGCTACATAGAACTGTTATAGAACCACTGAAGCCTTGATTGCTGGTAAGGTGTTGCCTGGATGCTGTTTCTTACCACAGAGTTTCTCATCAGAGCCATCTGGACAGTCATCAGTGCCATCGCAAAGTTTCTCTGCAGGCAGGCAGATGGTGGAATCATTGGCACACACATGGTGAGAGAGTTTACACACCAGCGCTTCACAGTTGTCCTCATCAGAGTTGTCTTCACAGTCACTGTCTCCGTCGCAAACCCAGGCTTTGCTGATACAGCGCGCTATAGATAGAGGGTAGGGTTACTTTAAAAATGACTCAGACTGACTGCATATACTTTACAGTGAGTCTACTCACCAGAGTCCCTGCAGCCAAACTTGACAGCTGGGTCGCACATGTGCGTGACACCCTCACAGTTCTTCTCATCGCTCAGGTCCATGCAGTCTGTATCTCCGTCGCAGCGCCATCGCAAAGGGATGCACAGGCCGTCCATTCGACACTGAAACTCATCTGTGTGACAACCTCCAGGGGGACGTGTGGCTGCAGAGAGACATCACAAGACTTGAAGATGGCATTTCCTTTCGATCCTTACCCACAATGATTAAAGTAGTACACACAGTCTTGATCAGAGACAATGTGCAACATCAAAAGACTGTGGAGAAAAAAACTAATGAGCTATCAGCTTGAAAGCACAGATTCAAGTATGCATTTGTAATTGTTTTAGTCAAAGGACCAACTGCCAGTGAATAATTTATGATACTGTTTCAAGGTTGCTCTCGACAGATGCATGACAACTAATAGATAATTATATGTAGGTATATCTACATCACGTCTGACAGTTATGAGGTGTTGCTGGTGGTACCCATTATATTGTTGCCAGTGTGACTAATAGGGACCAGGGACCTATTACATCTACTGTCTAAAATGATTTTAGTGCCTAGTGCACGCTGGGGAATAAATGACAAAACAGTGCAGTCATCCACCCATGATAATAACAAACACCTGTTAAAGCTGTTTTCCTTAAACAGTGTTATGAAAAGTGCCAGTAGCTGTTTGTTTGTGAATAGTGGATTTTAGCATCCGCTTTAGCTTTTAATATTAAGTTGTTAAAAGTTCTTCCTGGTGGTTAGGGGCCATGTTTCTTGTATGAAGATGTACATGATGTATTAAGTGTACTTAGTGCACCACCTGATCCTAAGACACTGACCCTGATTGGTGCAGTTTGCATGGGTCTCGTCGCTGTAGTCCCCACAGTCATTATCCCCGTCACAGGTCCAGTAATTTGGGATGCAGCGGCCACTATTGCACTTGAACTGAGCGCTGGAGCAGGAGTGGCTACAGCCTGCCTCATCACTGTTGTCCCCACAATCATTATCTGAAAAACAACAACAGTCAAACAACACCCACTCTCTTACATTGTGCGGCGCCCACTGCCTCAAAGGGATAAATATATATTTATATATAAATATGCACTTGCAATTTTTTTTGCACAATTAACACAGTGGCAGTGGAAACCATGGAATACAAATGAAATGAAATGTGAGAGAATAGAGGATAAATAATGACAGAAACTGCATAGATCAGACCATGCACCATGAGGGAATGTACCAAGTGCCGATACATTGAGCTTGGAAGCAGAGCATGATAAGCACTTTTACACCCATGCCAATAGAAAAGAGCAACCTAATGTAGTTAATTTCATGGTCATTAGGGGAAAAAAATCTATTCTGTGGCTAAACTACTTTTTATCATTCAACCCTCTTAATAACCTATACCAAATTAGTTTCAGTCATTCAATTGCTAAAACAACATCTATACTTGTATTTTTTTTTAGTATTTGGTTATCTGAAAAATGCATTTAGACTATATAAAATCTAACTTAGCTTCAAACCTGTCAACGGCAAATAAATGGCAGCGGTATTGGCCTTACAGCTTGTGGCCATGTTGAATTAGCAGAAAAGCAGCCCTATCTGTGTCTGAGCCAGCTTGACCCGTCCTAGAACTAAGCTAGCATCATTGCTGTTTTTGGTGCATGTTGATCTATGCACTAACCGGTCAGGTTTGGACAATGCAATTCATCAGAGCCGTCCCCACAATCCTTTTCTGTAAAAGAGAACCAATGGAAGACAGCAAAGTGGGCAAACAGCACAACACGGAATGACAAAACCAACAACACAGAATAACAAAAGCCTGGAGAGAAAAAGGTAACAACACAAACACAGTGACAAAAAGAAGAGTGTATGCCAGTATGAGGAAGGGGGCAAAACATGCACAGCACACTGTGAAAAAGGAAAGAGAGGAGTTGCCACTGTAGAAGAGAGGATAAAGAACAGACACTAACCATTATCGCAGCGCCAGTTTATGTTGATGCAGCGTCCATTGTTACAGGTAAACTGGGTGAGGGGGAAACATGTGGGGTAGGCTGTGGGCAGAATCAGAGTTAAGACACATTGCTGCTTATAAATACTAGAACACATATGGTAAAATATATTATATATTTTTAAAAAGCTGTATTATGTAAAACAATATGACCTCTACAAACAGCTTCACCATAACCTGGATGAATGAGAATCTACACCAACATATGTAAATCACCCTACAGCTACATTGCCAGAATAAGTTGACCAACCACAGGAAGCAGGTTCATCCGACCGATCACCACAGTCATCATCAAGGTCACATGTCCAGGAAATAGGGATGCAGCGCCCACTTGCACACGAGTACTGATTAGGTGGGCAGGTACGAGCTAAAAAGACAACACAGTGAGGAGCTCATGTCATGCGGTCAACCATAAATAAAAAAACATATCAATACCTAAATAAAAACAAATTTTGGTGTGTTTGCTTGTGTACCTGAGCAGGTGGTGTTGGATTCGTCCTCATCATTCCCGCAGTCATTATCGCCGTCACACAGCCAACGCAGAGGGATGCAGCGGTTGTTCTTGCACTTAAATCTGTCTGTGGGGCATGTGTGCTGGTCTGGAGAGAAAAAAAAAGACAAATTAAAGGGCACAACAGGAACAAAGAGAAATGAAAAGGGCATACGGGAAATGAAAGGTGGAAAGAGGGAAGAGAAGAAGAAAAAAACAGATATTTCGTCTTATTTTGTGACCTAATTTTAGGATTTCTTTTTGGATGGGCTTTTATTTTGTCTGGGACGGGAACATTTCCATTGCAACCACAGACAGGCAGGCAAGCAGACGGAGAGCTTTTCCAGATCCACAGACATTGCTACAGTCCGCCTTGCACAAACACACACTCATACATATCACGTACTCACATACACACAAAATTAGTACGTATAAACACATCCTCACTATATTCAGAATTTGCTCTCTTATTTCATTCTGGCATCATCAGCTTGTCAAAATCAGACTGCCAGAGGTCAACTGACTCAGTAGGGGCAGCTGTTTCGAAAGATGAGGCCTGTGCGTGTGTGTGTGCGCACAGTAACTCACGGCACAGCTCAGGAGCCTCGTCGCTGTTGTCTAGACAGTCGTTGTCTCCATCACACTTCCAGCGCTCCTGGATGCAGCGGTTGTTCTTGCAAGCAAACTCTCCAGACTGGCACTGAGGAGGGGGTACGTAAGACGGGTTGGCTGTGGAAAAAAAAAAGAAGAGGAAAAGAGGAACAGAAGGGATGTGAAAAAGACGTCATCAAGGCCAGTAAGAAAAAAAGAAAAATACAGTTTTTAATTATCAAATTTTGCAGTAGAAGGAACAGACTGGATCTGTGGAGAGAGAATTAAAAGAAAAGCACAAACCATTTAGTCAAAATCCACCTCATCATATACTAGACTGAAGCTTAGCTGGCAAGTAACTGCATAAAAATTACAACAGGGTGGGCAAAATAACAGCATCACAAGATTTTAATCTTTGATTTTTTACCCAGGTTGTGTCAGAGCTGTTGTATTTGTTGACTTTGTGGTGTTGTACTGGACTGTGTATTTATTTTCACCAATGTGGGGAAAAATAACAAGAACACCTCAAACATTCTAGGCTTCAAAAAGGCAGTGTTTATTGACGAGTTTGTACTGGACAGCATTAAATTATGTGTCTGTTATTGTGGCAGCCTCCCGTATTTTTCACCATTTGTTAAAATATTTTTTTCAAGCAGTTCCAGCAAAACACTCACCCACCCAGCTTGACTCATTATGTCCAGCATATCAAAACAAATCTTGTAGCACCATCAGAAATACACTTGAGGCTCACACTCGCACATGCACATACAAAACATGCATGTTTGAACTCACCTTTGCAGCTGGTGTTGTCAACTGCGTCTAGTATTTGATCTTCTGCACAGGCACACTGCCTGCCCCCTGGTGTGGCCAGACACAGACTGCTGCAGCCGCCATTGTAAACACGGCACGCATTGGAGCCTGCAGAGGAACAAACATGGATGTGCAGAAATATCTAAGAATTATTGCAAATTTCCAGATGAAAACAGATGGATAAATTGAAGGAAATGATACTTGTGATGTTTCAAAGCACCTTGCTGCTGCTGAGCATCATACATGCGAATTTCAAAAATGGGTGGCCTCTCGTTGCGAAGCAGAGTGGCAGTACCAGTGGTGGTGTCCAACTTGTAAATGCTGCCACTACGATACTCGTTCCAGAACAAGAAGTGTTTATAGTGGCACAGACCAAAGGCGTGGTTCAGTTCTTGACCTTCGTACACTGTCTGGTGATGTGAGAAAAGCCACAAGATGAATGTTTTAAAAAGCAGATAACAGATCTCTGTGTCCATAATTACAGCTTAAAACATATTAATTCACGGTGAAGATAAAATGTGATGTGTTGGACCCTAAAAATTTTAAATGTCAACACTTCATTCAGTTCAAGCCATTTGAACCTAATGAATGTCAAAACACCAGTGGTATAAGGAGCAGATCATAATATTCAGAACAGTTTCCCACACAATGACAGAGATAGGGGTGGTAGAGCTGGTTATATTTGTCTAATGAAAATATTCAAGAGAATGCATTAATTACTCTTTTCCATTCCATTTTCACAAAAGCAGGTGAGCTGCATGCAGAAGAGGCTTGTTGTTAATGAAGTAGCCTATCAAGACAATCAAAATCAATGTGGTAATAAATGACATTGGCCAAAACCAGGTGCTCTCAGTAGCTTCAAACAATGCCACAAGTAGGCATACAGTAAACAGGAGTGGTTGCTGCATTTAAAGGAGAGACGTGATAGCCGAGAACGTTCCTCTATGAGTTTTTCTGCAGAGCATGTGTGACTGTCAGTAGATGGGAGGGGTAGAGCAAGGGGAACTGGGTCACCAGTTAATCGATCACAAATGGTGTTGTTCTCTGGGATAAAAATAAATCTAAAAACTGCTAAACTAAGTCTGAAAATATATTTTGGGGGCCAATAATACACCTGGGTAGCCCACCCAAGTAAAGTCTATATATGGGAAACACATGATGTGTTTGTGAGCTGGAGAGGGGGGGGGGGGGGGGGGGGGGCACACAGCTCCAAAAATACAAAGTTAATATGTGGCAGGCAATGTTGATACTGTGGCGGGGGAAAACAAATGTATGGGAAACCATGCAGAATATGTGGGTAAATATTTAAATGTCATCGATTTAATATGAAACCATAACATTCCACACTTTGAATGGTAAATTTTAAACGCTAAAAACAACACCATCAAACCAAAATATAGGTCAGAGAAAACAAAATGTCATCAATTTATCCACAAGGAGTGAGCAGAATGAAATGGGCTCAAGGCTATGAACTGGAATATGATGGACCACCCACAGTCTTCCCTTGCTTTAAAACCCATTCCCTATTAGCTCACTCACAGCTTGTCAGGCCCTGCTGTCAAAATAATCCCCTGCCTCTATTCCTGTGAACCACTTTGTCTCAGACTGCAGAAAAAACCCTGATGACGGCGAGCGAATGGTGACCTTGCGTTCGGAGCTGTTGAGGTAGACCATCTCAATGCGGTCGTAGTAGGCATCCACCCAGTAGAGGATGCCCTGTGGGATGTCCAGACTAAGCCCGTTGGGCCACAGCACCGTTTTACTCGTCAGGAACACGTTTCTGTTGGAGCCGTCCATCCAAGCCCTTTCGATTTTGCCTCGCTTGCTCTCCTTAGGGTCCTCCTCCCAGTCTGTCCAGTACATCCATCTGATGAAAAGACAAGGGAGTTGTCATGGGTACAGTTATTAAATGAAATGTAATAGCCAGACAGATAGGAGAGAATATTTTTAGAGGCGTCTTCACAAATCTCTTAGCATTAACAGAGGAAAGGCCATTATAACTGTCTGCCCTAAAGCACAAAACCCTCTGCTGAGGCAGCTCCACAGTGTCTCTCTGTTGATCGGTCTATAGGCAAACCAGGTATTTGAGGACTGGTCTGTCTTCTCTTGATTGATCTTGCATCCTGTAGCAGCTGGCTGTCTGCAACATCATGCTAAAATAGACACAATCCCCTTGCTGGAATATGACTAGAATTAGCATTAATCCATTTCTTTCTCTTTTCCTTTCTGCAAATTCCTCCTCCTCCTCCCTCTTCTATCTGAGCCTGATTGATTACAGGCATTAGTGGGCGCGAGTGCATTCCCCCTGGGAAGTGTGTGGACACACATCACCCTGTCACTTGAAATCCAAAGAGTGCGTATGTTCATGAGCATATGTTATTTGGGAGAGAGCCCAGGAGGTCGTTTTAACAGGAAACATCCATACTTGCCAGGAGTAATTTGAAACAGTGTAAGTAGGATATAACTCTGTTAGCAAGCTTGTGTAGGAAATGATTTAATGTATAAAATGCTCCATCATTTTAAATAAATAGTGTGAGATTAAGTATAATCAGGAAAATCTGGTCAACAACACAGATAAAATAAATGATAGAAGATTCTTTGCAGGAAATTGTGAAGAGGCATGGACAAGAAATGGTGAAAATACACAACACTTATCACAAGCAATGAGAGATGAAACCATAAACAGTGTGACAGAGTAGATGAGTCATCAGACAGCTGACCACCAATCACTATGTCTTCACCACCAGCAGACACAGACCAACAAGTAAGCATCATACTTCATTTAGCAGCCACCTACATTTTCATTGCTGCCCAGACCTCTACCTGGTCTGTGCAACTCTTAACCTGGATCTTCAATGATCTGTGTCCCTTTTCCCTGGAACAGAAACATCAAACTCCATCACCTCCTCTGTCTCTTTGTCCGCCTTACCCGTGTAGAGGATCCACTACAATCGCACGAGGGTGAGTCATTTTTCCCTCTATGAGGGTTTTGCGGGTCTGCGAGGCCTTTTCCAGCCGAGCCACACTGATGGTTTTCTTCGGCCCGTCATCTGTCCAGTACAAGTTATCAGCCATCCAGTCCACAGCTATGCCCTCTACGGTGTGAATTCCTGAGACAGACACATACCGTTAGTGTGAAGCCTATTGCTGCAGGACATGTAAAAACATTACCAACTGGAAAGTTTTAGATTTGAACTTTAATTTCACACTGGATAATTTCCTACTGAGGCATACAGTACATTGCCAAATTATATTATTGCATAAGAATCACGTAGACTTTTAAATATTTTCATAAAATTCTTTCAAAATTCTTGTTTTCATTAGAATAACTTGGATAAATAAAAGGTTTAACAGAAAATATGTTTTGTAAGATTCAGAGATTGTGAAATTGTCTTAAAGGCTGTGTTAGTTTATTACTCATCCTCCTTTTGAGGCAAAAATCCATATTTGTAACTTAAATGTGTGTCGTGTGTGTGTATACAATCTAGACAATCTAAAGAAGGTTCACAGCTTTAAGGGTGGTATACAACAACATGCTGCCAAATGATTATTAAACATCATCATAAAAATCATATTGACTGATATTTTACATTATACATTGATAATCTACATAGCTGTCGTGGCCCCACCTTCTTTCACAATGATATCCCTCTCTGTTCCATCAATCTTCTGTCGCCCAATGATGTAGCTGGTGGCATCAGCAAAGTAAATGAACTCGCTCCCAGCATGAAAGTCCAGAGCTCTGGGGTTCATCAGATTCTCAATGGGTATCATGTACTCATCTGGCACCTTGGCATTCATGTCCATCCCCCTGATGACCCCTGGGCGGCCTTTACCGTAGACCAGGAAGAGCTCGTGGTCAGGTTCTGCAGCCAAACAAGAAAGCAAAGACAAAAGACTGCAGTTTAGGTCTGAATTTATAGGATTTAAAAAATGACATAATTCAGCAGAGGCAGCTAAGACTAAACTAAGACAGTCCACACTCTGTTCTTTAACAATTTATGTTTATAAAGAATAAAAAAAATAAACATTGACTCATGAATGCTGTCTTTTTTTTAAGCAAAATGTGTGTATTGATCAAACAAGAGAATGATATCAATAATACTATCAAAGATCAACAAAGATCAACAAAATGATGAACAAATGCCCAAAGAAAGAATAAGCTGAATGAGCATGACAGCTTTATGAGGAGGTCAGGCTAAGTTATAGTGTTGTTGTGTATAGTGTTGGTAATTCATCAAGTAGTTTATGTGTAATAACAAAAACAGTCAAAGAGCCCTTTTTACTATGTTCAAAAAAAAAGGAGAGAAAATTCCTGAATCCGAAAACATGCCCACTGATTAAAGCTGCTGACAGCAATTATCTGGAATTCAGGTGGAATTTGTCACAGTTTGAAGAAATACAGTCCTTTCAGGCTACATATGAACAGGCTCTGGTTTTGGAAATCATAACTGAATACAAATGGATTCATATGAGGACAAGTTTATAAGAGAAACCACCAGTTCATAGATGCAACCAGCCCTTGTTGATTTGTTTTGTATTTCATAAAAACCAGCTCTATGTATGACTAGGTGACTCAGTCCCTTCTTGGTTGCACTTGCTTAAAACCTGAAGGGGGAACAATGGAGCAGGAGGGGGCTGGAGGGAGTGAGGGCCTGGTTGGAGTTGCTTGCTCGGCCTGGAGAGGAGATCTTCAGGAGGTAGCCGACCTTCACAGAGTGTTCCGACCTTTATTTCATAAAAGCCACATGCTATAGGCATATAAAGAGTTAACGTTCGGTGGTCAGAATGTCTTGTTTACTAAAATGTGCTGTTTTATGCTGCGCTGCAATTATGAAAATAGTCAGTTTCCTGCAGTCTGACGCAGTGGGCTGCAAATGGCAAGAGTTGTGCCTCTGCCACAAGATGGAGTTCACCCTTAAGTGAGGCTTCTCTCAGGAGTGAACTTCTGCCAACCTTTATGATCAATTTGATAAATTGATCATAAACTGATCATTGATCAGTAAACTCAAGTCTAGGCTCGGATGTTTTTTCTTTTTTTCCCCTTAAATTCTCGGATGTGCCAGTTTGATATACTGTACAGCCTCCTTTTAGCTAATTATTTTAAATGTTTATCCATTACACTTAGTTAATTATTTAAACTGTTTAAATACATTACTGTTCGCCAGCTATTCCATCTGTTTAGCCATTACTTTTATCTAACTGCTTAATCTGTTCACCCATTCAGTTTCTTTGCAGATCACTTGAGAGAGAATATTGATTTGCAGCTGCTGGAACACACTCAGTGTTCCATCACACTAGTATTCCTTCTTACTTTTGCAGGACTTTCCATCGCTGCCCAGGCTGAATCCAGAGCGACAGCGGCAAGTTCGGGTCTTGTGACCATTCCCCAGCAGACAGATGTCAGAGCAGCCGCCAGCCTTCCCAAACTGGTCCACCTCACATGCATGACTGCGCACTGGACACCCAGAATAAAGTGAAGTTACCAAACCAGAAGTACTGATACAGTGTTCAGATGCACATGACTTATAAAAGTGTGCGTGTGTGTGTATGTATTTATGTGTGTGTGTGTGTTGTTTACCTGGAGGCTGGCGTCTCTGGTGGTAGACATGGAGTGCTCCTCCCTTGTCCACCCTGGTCACTACTTGGTAATCTGTGCTGTTGAAGCGGTTGACCCTGATCACACTGGTTTTAGGCTGCATGTTAGCGTTGTCTGAGTTGGTGGCATACAGATAGTTTTCGAAGACAGTCAGCCCGTACAGGTGCTCGATCTTAAAGTGAGAAAATTGGATGTGGGGAGATAATGGAAGAGGTGAGGGAGATAGTAAAAGAAAAGAAGAGGACATTGTGTCCTCAAAAGCTCAGTTAACCTTTTAAGAGTTGATGTGGTCTTCATTACAAATTAATTATATGTGAAGTCTGTCTAAGAACTATGGTAATTGCTGTCCTTCATGATCATAAAATAGACTGTTTCTGCAGAAAACATAGACATACCTTCTTGTCTATACACAATGTGAGCCTTTCCAATGTTTATATTGCTATAATCAATAATGCATGATGATGCATCCTCATGCTGGATGCAACAATACTTCCAGTTCATTATTTTCTGTATCTGGAAACGTCAGCCCTAGAACTATCCTCATGTGTTTAACATTTTCTTAAGAGATTTTCTAATAGTTATTGTTTCCATGGTTACTTTAATGTGCTGTGTTGTAGAACTGTGGCTAAACTGTTACCCGTGGTTCTCTTTCAGGTGTCCCGATACACTCCCACCTGTCTTTGGCTCATAAACTACATTATCTGTGGCAATGGCACGAAGAGGTATAAAGTGATGAAGTGTCTAGCAGCAGTTTTGCAACAAACCAACATCTATCTGAAAAAATTAGGGTGAAAAGCAGGGCAAAAGCTATCACATCTGAACAGACACAGGCCAGTGACTCAGTGTCCCATGAGGCTATGTCTGCAGCAGCATAAACCCTGAGATGTTGCTGTGGTTTACCATAGCAGGCTATGTGGAAGTCACTGGGCCATAGAGAGACACAGATAAAAAAGGGTGACTATCATAGGCTGAGGGGAAGTGATCTGCTGAGGACACACGGTGAATGGAAACCTATTATCATCCATCTGTTAGGAAACTCATACTCATAGATCTAGACAAGACAAACCAGCCCAACATTAGTCATGGGGAAAAAAAATTATTATTATTATTTTAATATAATAAATCTAAAGGCTCTTAGTTAGCAGGCAGGTCTCTAATCACAACCTCATGCATCTTTATTTGAACTTCAAAAACTGTATTTTTATACACAAAATGTTTCACATTGCAGATTTAAAAGGACATTTCAGGCCTTGATAAACACATACACTCTTAACACTATGAGTGATCCTTCGTCTGAATCATGAGAATGTACTGATTTGTTATTACAGCATTCACACAAAGCCAGACATGGTGAGTTGTGTACGTGTGCATGTTTCTGCCCTTAGGATCTGCGAGTAAATGAAAACCATTACTTCCCTACAGATCACATTAAAAGTGAAAATAGATTTACGAACCACTGTGCTGCCACATCAACAGCCTCAGTATTAAACACTATTAATCAGCTGCTTTAATGAAAAGGCAAATGTCCACCAATTTCTCTCTGCTCATAACTCACTGGACAAGAACACATTACAGGAGCACAAAGGAGAGACATTAGGTCTATTATAGATACACTATAAAGGGAACGCTAAAACACTACAGTTTTTAGAGCAGTGATCTGGCCACAACTGGCCCGCCAAAGCTTTCCATCTGGTCCAAAGAAAATTAATAAAATTAGGAAAGGGAAAATATTAGTTTTATCAATAACAAACAATTTAGGTCTAAAAAAATGTGTCTTTTTTATTAGAAAGTCTGGCAACAACTTAGAAAAATTCTGGTCCTAGGTAAATACAGATTACTGAGACTGTCCTTCTGCTAATAGAAGATAATGGGAGTGCAGTGCGTCCAGTGCAGCTGTTCTCACCAGTAGTCCTTGGATGATGGTGTGTCGATTCTTGCCTTCATAGTCCACCACCTCAATGTAGTCCAGATAGGCATCTGCCCAGTATACGAGCCTGCTGACGAGGTCCAGCGTGATGCCGTGGGGGAATACAATCTTAGTGTCCACCAGCTTGGTTCGGTTCTGGCCATCCATGTCACAGCGCTCCACCTTAGGGATCTGACCGTAGTCTGTGAAAAATACCTTCCTGTGACAACAAAAGAATTAGGCCTGATTGAGGATGGATGAAAAACAGATCGAGTGAATAGGAAAATAGTAATAATAACTATTAATAATAATAATAATAATAATAATAATAATAATAATAATAATAATAAAGTGATAATAATTTTCAGCTCATCTGGCTTTGTTATAATTGATTGAGCAAAGTTCTTTTTGTTACAGGGAGACAATAACTTATCTTTTCAAAATGAGAATAGAGAATAGACAGCTGGCAAGATGATTTGTTTTAGGCTTTTTAGGAAAATACTGAATATTTCCTAAATATCTTCAGGTAATGGACTGTCTGAAGTCCTCAACTCGGATTCATTGACCCTCCTATAAAAGCATTTCTTTCTGAATATTTGCAATTTCATTGGCTAAACCAGATTTACAACCAAACACGGTATGACAGAGCACAATCACAGTTTTTCTTGTAAAGAAAAAAGTCTAGTCGGTCCAGGTTCCATCAGTCATTTTGAAGTTCATCATCTATACTGAACCTCACTTATCTTGTAATAATAGCAAAACCAGTAACAAGTTGATAAAGTAAAAGAGAAACAATGACAGATTGTAGGATTTATGGATAGATTTGTGGTCACTAATTCAACAGCACAATAAAGGATGATTTTTGCAGTTCTATTGTTGTTATGGCCCCCCACCCCAGCCCCATACAGACACTGAAGATCATGATAAAAATCCTGCTGCAGTGAATCTACCTGACTTTATTGCTAAGACAATGAAAGAATGAAAACCATGTACGTCTCACATTAATACTGCTTATTCTTTTCCAAAAGTACAAGCATTCACTCACTCACTCACTCACTCATACACACACACAGACACACACACACACACACACACACCATGGATATACACACACTTTCAGTTATTCAATTGGCAAGAGCAGTAACAAAAGCATGCTTTTACTCTCAAACACATGCAGTCAGCATACCACCACCATGGTGCAAACAGAACATCTGTGCTCAATTACTCCAATGTGCAAACCTCATTTCAGCTTGTTCCCCCATTTCACCTCGTTGTTTGAAAGTTGGGCAACAATGGCAGATGACAGAAGTCTGACGCTTGCTTTCCCTGAACTATGTGTTTGCGTGAAAAACTTAGAGGAGGATCTCTGCATGGGTGTATTTTGAAAAGTGATGAATGTCTGTCTTTGTGCCAGTGAATGTGTTTAAGCATGAAACAGAAAGAAATCAAACTAACCCCATGGTGGGGTCCAGGGCAATGCCTTTAGGGTTGTACAGCTCCTGGTCCAGGAGGGTGACACATGTCTGTCCGTCCTTGTCGCACACAAAGATCCTGTCATCCACATCATCCACAAAGTAGAAGTTTCCGGTGAGCCAGTCGATGGCCATCTGCTCCACATCTGGACAGAGAAAGGGTGACGGGGTGAGGAGGGGTTGAAACAGGACAAAGGAGGTGCAAAAGCAGGCTTTTCAGTATATTGATTTGATTCATTTGACTGATATTGACCTTAAGCGTGAGATGTTGTTCTACATACTGACTGCAGACAGGTGTGAGGGTTAAGTTATAATCACGTGAGGAGATAAATTAGTAAGTGTGTGGCAGCTCCTTCATCAGCACTACAACAAACACACACACACTGTCCAGACCTTCAGGTTTGAACTCGGTGCAGATCTCTTGACTGACAAACAAGATGACAGCCAACACCAATTAGTTGTCATTCAAAGTCTTTTAGACAGACAGAATATGAGGCAGGCCGTTTGTTGCCTCAAGGAGTGTAATGTTGCTGTAACTGTAGCTACGAGATGACGGGAGCGCGGCCTCCACTGCATTTATTCCTGAGGCTCAACTCATAGGGAAGACCAGATTCCCATCTCTCGATCAAAATCGAAGACCTAGTTGCATGCACATGGCATAAAACACACATCTTTTTGAAATATTTACTGCTTAAAGAATTTCAACAGAGACAAGTAGGCTGTAAAAGAAGAAAAAAAAAACGGAATACCCCTGTTCTGTACATACTCTTCTGAATGTGGTAAAGACCACATAGGGAGGGTTTGCAAGTGAAGAAAAATAATGAAAAATATAACATGAGACATTAATATACCCCTCTTTCTGGTTCCCTCATCCCCTCCTTTTCCTTCCTTTTCTCAAACACCAGCTCAGCCACGCTGTCTGTGAGCCAAGGATCAGAGACAGTAAGCAATTGTTAAAGCTAAGGGAGATATAGGGATATTAAAAGTCCAGAAAGACCAATTTAGTGTAGTGAGTGTTGGTAAAAAAAAAGTACATTTAAAGTACTTCAGTATAATTTTTTATAAAGTTTACTTTTAAACTTTTATGCCACTCATATATCATATATTTCAGAGTATAATATTGTACTTTTTACACCAGCATAATTATTCGCCAGCTGCAGTTGGTCGCTACGTTACAAAGTAAGATATTAAAAATGTATAACTAGAAAATTTCTCAATAAATTTTGCGTGTGCCTGATGCTTAGTGCATATCCCAAAACAAGCAAGAAATACTCAGAACCCCCTGCAACGGGTGCATAACATTAAAAATAGAAATGAATAAAATGCTTAAAATTCCCAAAATATCAAAAGGCATCTCTGCAGTACGTGGGAGATGTGTACATTAAGTTTTTTTTTTAGCTATGCCCTTAAACCCTCATATGAGACAAATCCAGCTCACAGAGTGAGCCTAAATTAAACTTTTAACCATGGAAATAAAAACATTTAAACTCTAAATGTTCATAAATAGCAAAAGGCACCACTTCAGCACTTGGTTGTTGTGTGTAGAAAGTTTTGTGGACAAAACATTAAACAATGTTTGAGTTATGATGCGGAAACAGACAGACAGAGGACAGAAGCCATTGCTATATCTCCCCCATCACTTCGTTTATGGCAATAGATAATAATACGAGTACTAAGTAAGTATTAATAGCAGTATCATCAAGGGTTAGAGGCTAAATACTATGTGTGAGTCCGTAAACCCTGTGGTAGTAGTAGTTGTAGCATTAGTAGTAGTCACATCTTAGAATATGGTGATATATATGTTGGTAAAGACACAAGAATAAAAAGGCCAACATTAAAAATATATAAAAACAACGTTGATGGTTTGATTTAAGCCTGGGACCTTTGTTGCATGTCCTCCTCCACCTCTGTCTCCCTGCATTTGATGTCTGTATCAAATAAATATTAAATGCCAAAATGTAATCATTAAAACAACAAGAACCAGAATAACATAAGAAAGAGCTGGAAGTCAGAGACAAGCTCCCTAAATCTAAGGAGAACTAATTATATGTTGGTTTGTCACTATAAGTGGCTTTTTTTCACATAGGAGTCGTGCGATTCATTGTTAAAATAAAACAAATCATTGTAATCACTTTGGTTACATTTTGAATGCAAGACATTTACTTGTAACCAAGTATTTTTAGTTTGAGGGTTTGCTACTTTTACTTCAAGAAATGATCTGAATACTTCTGACTGTAGAATTTTTAAATACTAATCATAACATTGAGAACTGAAAGGTTTGAGGGAGAGGGATTCACAAGTCACAAGATGTGTATTTTCACAGCTGCCACAAGCTCTGCTCTCCACTGAACTATCCACACTCACTGACTCACACAGATACACAAACACTTCATAGGGCCACAGTCCTGCTGTAGGAGGACTCGGACATGCAGTACTCAGAGCTAAGGGTGGAAGTCTAATAAGCTGCTATGTTTACCAGGGTGATCAGGTCGCTGTGGGGATTTAGGGGAGTACCGAGGATCAATTTCTCTAAACAGGAAAGAAAATCTTGGGTGGCGGAAATGACAAAGCAGATTCCTCTGCAAGAGTGTAATAAAAGTGACTGTAATTCCAGAGGAGACTCTACTTAGAGAAACGGACACATTCTGAAGAGCCTGACTGGGGAGAGAAACACTTTCTTTTTCTTGGGTTTGAGTAACAGTGGAAAACAGATAGAATGTAAGAAGAAAGACAGAAAAATGCAAGTGGCAGCGAGGAATGGATGAAAAAGTTATGAAGAAATAAAGTCAGAAGAAAAAAGGGGAGAGAGAGCAAAAGAAAGAAAGAGAAAAAGAGAGAGAGAGAGAGAGAGGGGGTTGCTTTCCACAAAGGAAACTAAAGCATTGTGCAACATTTCTGAGGTTTACAGGAATCAGGGACCAAATTCCCAAAAGTGCTCTTAATTTTTAACACAGAGTCCTGTGTTTAAGCGCATCCAGCTGCCCCACAGCAAACTGATTCACTGATTAAGCAATGGATAAACAAAGGGGGGGAGAAAAGGGGAGATTGTGCAATTTTCAAAAATTTTAATGAAATCCCTGTAAAGATGCCCACACCTGCACACCATTTTCCTCCACTTCTGCTAAAAAAGGCTCCAGGAAAGCCAGAGACGTTTCTTTCTCCTCCCATTCTCTTCCTCTTTCTCCTCCTCCATGCATCACCCCGCTATCCCTCCCCTTTGTCTGTTCTCCTGAAGTGGAAAAACAGTCTGGATTCATTAACTGCGACTCTGTCTGAAACTATGCTATAAAAAAACGACACAGCATAATTGACAAAACAGAACCGGCTGCCTTCTTAATTTTTTTCCCCTGCTCTCTCTAAACAACTTGTTTTCTACGCGTTTTCTCGCTCATCTCTGCTCCCCATTGGTCGAAGGAAAACAACAACGGCCAAGTGGATGTCGACATAATATATCCAAAATGTGTTGCTAAATGGAGAAATTTTAGGGAACATTTCAGTTTATGTAGGAGTAGAAATGAGCCTGAAAGATCTTTACAGGCATCCACTGTTTGTACTACGCTGCTAACACAGAGTTATAGCTGTAGCCTACTTTTAAAGGAGGACATCTGACACCTCTAAACTGTCTCTTTCTAACTGTTAATGAAACTTTAGCGTCAACCCCCACTTCTTCTCGCCAGCCCATCTGGGGAAGGCGTCACATCAAAAGCACGCAGACAAAAAAACAAACAAACACTTTTGACTTCTATGTTAAGATCCTAGAGCCATACAAAGCTAGAAGGCAAAGGAAGAAAGTGAATCATTTATCAAAGATCATTTAGATTATTTATCAAGAAATGTGACTGAAGACTGAATGTTTTTCAGAGTGCAAAAATAAATTTTTGTAAAAATGAGGAGAGGGAGGGAGAGCGAGAGAGAGAGAGAGAGAGAGAGAGAGAGAGAGAGAGAGAGACAGAGAGAGAGAGAGGTTTAAAGCTGCATGAAGAGTTGAACGGAGAGAGGATTTGAAAATTTGCTGAGTGGCTTGCCTTTTAACAGCACATAACCTCTTAAGGAGATTTCAGGGCAGTGTCTGTGGGGAGCAGGTACTGCAGCATTTACAGTACAATCAATGAGGGGGGGTTTAGTGACAGCTCCGGGATCAGCTCTCCTGTGGACAGTGTGGCGCAAGAATTGGACACTTTCAAATGTAGACTAATAGCAAGTGCATGTTAAAATGTGGACATAGAATGTGGGACTAAAAAAAAAAAAAAAGTCAAAGTGCATGAAATGACAGTAAGTGAGTGAGTAAGAGAAAGACAGAGAGAGACAGAGAGAGACAGAGAGAGAGAGGGGGTGTAGAAGGGGGGGGGGGGGGGGGGGGGGTGAAGACACATCTGGACAACTCATTTGTGGCATACTGAGGGAATGAGTCACTCCAACCACACACACATCATTTACTGTATGTTCACCCCGGCAATTGGTTGCTGCTGGATCCTTCCTTGTTGACTGCAAGTATAAACCTACTCCTCCTTTTCTGTCACACTCATATGACAGTAGAGCGACTCCACTGTCTAAGCAGTCAGGCCAGATTACGTACTGGAAGAAGAGATCAGAAAAATCTGCCATTTTGCGTTGCTTTTTTTTTTTGTTTTGTTTTTGATGACGTGTCTGTGGTGGACAGCCGGTTGAGAGCCAGCAGAAGCTGCAGGAGTCTCTTGAGCAATACTCAGGTTGTTAAATTGCCACGTCTAATGTGACCCGAGCTTCTGGTGCATGTTGCATAATGACACCCACAGTGATAAGCCACGTTCTTTTAATTACTCTGACCAGAATTATTACGAACAAATACATAGTTTCCCTATGAGGAAATCTCTTCATCATTGTGTCTGAAATCAATCAGGCTGATGCAGGGGTGTATTGTGTAATTTGATAATAGCTAGTTAGCAAGGTTCAAAACAGACTGAGAGGTGTATACTTATACTAATGATATGCGTGAAGGACACCAAAATGTCTCAAGCATAATCTTCAGTCTGTCTGCTATTATATGCTTTGAAATTTGAATATTTCCAAATGACAACTACAACTCAAGACAGTTTGCTAGACTAGACTCTATCATCATTCAGCCTTTTCACTGTCACGATCTGCACCACAGCCGCTCTACATACAGCCTGTTCACTCCCTATTAACGAGGTCGCTCGTGAAGGAGTCCTAAATGAATGGGAGTGAACGGAGCTAAACGGCTGGAATAATTTTCACCCACTTCTAGACAAAAAAGCCCAAACTTTATTTTAGTTTGTGCAAATATAGTATTGAGTATATATCAGAAGTGATATAAAAATAAAATATAGAAATAAAAACACATCAATGTTCTTTCGTTTTTCTAACAAGGAAGGCGATTTTGCCCACAAAACAACTGCAAAGCAACACAACTCAAAACAATTAGGCTACAGTAAATCTGAATTATACCAAAACTCCAAAGGTCAGAGGATTGTGGGGAGACAAGGTAAGAATGGGGCAATGTTACATTAATTCAAGGCAAAGTGCTTGATAAGTGCAGATAAGTATGACAATACAGTCATAAACCAATAACTGATAGCACAAAGGTGCATTTCTGTTGCTTGTGTGGATAAATGTGTCACTTCGGTGGCCGCATTCCCTCCGATTCACAGTGAAGACAGGCTGCCTGAAAGCAGGGCTGCAACATGACTAGGAACTAAGAAGAAGTGACAGAGGGAGGGAGGGGGAGGAGGGTTGAGCGTGACCCACAGGTTGTCTACACTCTGGAGCGCACGCACACACACACACACACACACACACACACACACACACACACACACACACACACACACACACACACACACACACACACACACACACACACACACACACACACACACACTCTGCATTCAGTAACGCTGCTCTGATCTCCATGGTCAGTCTTTAAGTTTCATTTTTACAGAAGAACAGACTCAAGAGTTTTCTGAGTGAAAGCATGAAAAAGGCGTGGAAAAACACAGCTGCTTCGAATGTGTTGCCACAACGTCTCTGACTCACATGTTGAGCACAAGCACAGAGGAGCTGAGGACATGTCATTTCTACTGGTATTGGTGCTCAGTTCACTTTCACCTTCATTTCTGGACATTTTTGTCTGCCTGTTCTGATTTGAAAGAATATGTGAAACAACCTAAGTATGCACGTGAACATACAGACCAACAAACCCAGCCAAATCACCATCTGCAAAGGATGCAAACCAGACAAAACATACTGTAATAATTCAAGGTGAGGATCGGCTGAGACCTGTAGCTCACAGTTTATTTATAGGCGGGAAGGACCTTGGAAGGCCAAAAGCACAAGTGAATCAGGATGATTTGTTAGATGAATCACAGAAACAGACTCCTATTCCAATTACATTCCAGATAGGAACAGGAGCTGGAACAGACCTGAAAACATTTGATTCAATGTGCTTTTCCTGCATGCCTACAGGGGGGAAAAAGGCCGCATCGTAGCCAGCTTATGTATATTTCAAAATCCACCTCCTGCAAGAACCCTGTGCAAAAGGGACATCTGCTGTGAAGCTTTTTTGTATTTTTATCTTGTATGGTCTCATACTCATCACATACATGCCTCCTTTTAGCCAGAGCTGCATGGATTATATATAATGCTTCATACATACCCTTTTTAAATGTGTTTTATGATGACACTGATGAAGGCCACAAGCCGAAGCGCGTTGGTCTCAGTAATAAAGTTGTTTCTGATACTGCAAATGTTGCTGGAGTTTTTACCTCTTTGGATGATGTATGCATAGACTGATTGAAACTTTATACAAATACAAACTTGTTGCCTCCTCCTTTGTATATGAAGCAAGAGAAGGTGTGACTGCTTCTCAAACAGGACCTAATGAGGCAAATATACATGTACGTAACATACAAAGAAGAGCATGGCTGTGTTTTCACCCCAAAATACCAGTCATCAACCAAAACTAGAAAATTCAATTTCATTTTTAAATCTAGTTTAAATTCAGTTTTGGGCAGTGTCTCAATCAAACTAAATTCACTTTATATGTGCATCCAGGAATTAAATATCATAACAAAAATCAAAATGCACATATAAAAAAGATACTTTGCTTTGTGACAGTACCTTTTATCTTCTTGTATTATGCATTATATGTGGAGAGCTGGGTTGTATAGTATGCTGCCGTGTACTTGAGATTGTGCAGATCATGCTGTTGTTCACTAAATACTGAGGTTTACCAGTGTAGCAGGGTGAAGTTGGATACTGCTGTGTACTCACGGTGCAGGCTGAGGGAGATGTTGATGAGTCTCTCCTCTGTGAAGCTCTTCAGATTGGGGATCTTGGCACATTTGAGGTGTGTGGATGTGGGCGAGTCTCCTACGTGGATCCAGCAGACAGTCTCCTCAGCGTAGAGAAAGTCCATGGCTGTGGTCTGTTTGGTGCTGGTGGACAGCAGGCTGTGGACTGTGGTGCCACTCAGGGAGGTGGCTTGGATGTTCTGAGAGTTGGCAATCAGCAAGACAGGCAGACGCTCTACTGGCACTAGAATGTAACATAGACAACTAATGGTGAGCAGGATGAACAGGAACAGAACATCCCTACAGGCATAAGGATCTGAGCAATGTGGATCAAATGTTTCCCCATTAGTCTATTATTGGTAGCAGAGGTATGGCTTTGCTACCCCTCTTTTTGTCTTATCTTCATACAGTCCCCTCGATCAGGGGATTATAAGCAATGTATATCAATTATCATTACACTATTTCCAGCAATGTTAAAAAGAAAAAAATATGTCCCAACATGCTTTGGGTGTTGTCAGTCACAGTCTGTCAGTCCACACAGGAGTCACACAGTTTACAAAGGTGAGAAACATGCCACTGAGCTTCAAAACAATCATGGAGTGGAAACAGAATAGAGCATATAGGAAAAGACACTGTAAAACACTGATGTAGATTTACAGTGAAAATTTGAACAGCATCCTGGTGCATTAATGTCATACAGTGGGTGACATGCTGTAAACAGCAATGCAATCTTGGAGAAATAATATGTGATTAGAGCACTTTAAGAGAATGCTATTATTTACAGGGATGTACTGTAAACTTAACTGAAAACAGCAGAGCATTATGGGAAGGTGACAGAAAATTGTGGAAACTAAAATTTGATAATTAACAGACAAGCTACCACCTGCTGAGCCTTTTCACATTCATAAGGAAACCTCCACTGAGTAACATAAGTTGCCATTTTTATTTTTACAAACTACAACTAAATTAAGTGACGTAATGTTTTTAGAAACATAATTTAAAAACTTATGAAATAACCATTCTTATGGTGGTTATTTCCTGTTCTGATCCAGCCTTATATACTGTATGTGGTTCTTTATGCACACTTGGTCTTCATATTACACCCTAAATCACCACCAGACCACCAGACCCCTGCCCATTATGTATCTTTCCATGCTCACTCCCCTATTTTAAAACCTAATCATGTGTCCATACCTACTGTCCAGCAGGTGTACATTTGGTCCTGCTGCGGTCTACTTACCATTCTTGGCCTTGCAGGAGCGGTTGTCTGGTTGGGACAAGTAGCCCTCCACACAGGAACAGGTGTAGCCGCCTTCAGTGTTGGCACAGGTCTGACTGCAGGTCCCATACACACTGCACTCATCAAAATCTAAACCACAGGGACAGATGGTCTTAATGCTCGGATACAACAAATAAACTGAAGTTCAGAAAGTGGTACAAGCTGTAAATCAAATACAAACATACCCCATCCTATTAAGTTCCAATTCTGTCTCTCCTCTTTATTTTTGCCAGACTGTTAGTAATTCATTAATGTTGCACAAAATAACCATTATCTGTAAAGTTTACAAGGTATCTAAACATGGTTTTGTGGGAAATGCTCCACACTGCGCTCGGCACTTGTTTTCACCAAAACCTGCGTAAACATTGGGGCAGCTCTGGGAGCTAAAAAAAAAAGTTCAGCACTGATGTGGAATTACTGGACAAGTCATGTAAGCTTATGTTTGCTGTTGATGCAACATATTACAGATATCCTGCGGTCGTCTCATACGGCCTCTTCATGCAGGAATAAAATAAAAATATCTCCTATTTTTGCAGACTGATTAAATATTTTTGACAAATACTTAACCACAGGTGCCACAGGGTGGCCGTTGCTTAGAGGAGCTCACCTTTGCATGTCTTTCCATCTGGACTGATCTCAAAACCACTTTTACAGTAACAAGCAGGCCCTGTTGGAGTCACTGCACAGTATTCCTGACATCCTGAACAGTTGGAAATAAACTCTGGAGAGGGACAGAAGACAGGAATGAGTTTTTGGCATAATGTGTCTAGGATTACAGAAACACGACAGACTTTGCTTAAATGAACGACTGGCTATTAAGGTGTTAATTCATGTCTTATATGTTGCCGACATTGTTGTTTGGATGAAAATGGGTCTAACCTATAAACCGACAGACCACAGTGTGATTGCTTATTGTATTCATCCTGCTGGGTGCTATTTGGCCGAATACAATGAAAGGCCTGCCTGCAGGTAAGAGGACAATGGGCTGCTGCATAATGCTGTCTGTATAGAATTTATAGTTCTGCAGGATACCGAGGTAAATATTTTATGTGTGAGGCTAAATGAATGAAGCATCCTCACTGTAGCCTCTGCCTGACAATGAGGCACATATGCAGTAAACACAACCCAATTTAAAAAAATGGTTAGGCTGTATAAAACATATATAAAACAAAACACAATTATTTACTGCACTCACTAATAATGATTTTACACACTGTTCCCAAGCCCATGGAGTGATATCCTTCATGCAATCATGTATTTCACATAGTGGTGAACCTCACCCCTTCAATCCTTGTGAACAAATGAGCCTATTGAGGATTCACCTTTTATACCCAATCATGATCCTCTGTTATGATCGCCTGCTTTAAATTAACCTCTTTACCTGTGGGATGTTACAAACTGGTGCTTTTTGAGCATTACACAACTTTTCCAGTCTTTTGATGACCCTGTGCCAACTTGTTTGAAACATGTTGATGACATTAAATTAACAATAAGATAAATTAAAATTAAATTAAAATAAAATAATCAATTAAATTGATTGGTCGTATGTACTGTATACTGAGCAACAGTAGAAATGCTTTTTGTTGTTGTTGATGTTTTAGATTTTTATTGAATTGAAAAGGTGTTTTCAATCATGCACAAAAACATCATTTACTCTGAAATGCACCAATGGCTGTTATTTCTATGTTATGACTAAATTATGGTTATTCATGATTTAACATGTTTTGCTTGTGGGTACTTAAAAAAAGTCATTTCTATGTATCACATGCTTGTTTGGTTCAGTAGATTACAACTAGTGAAAGGAAAATATTGGGGTTTTTAAATCATGCGTTTCCACTGTTGCTCAGTATATGATGAGGCTGAGATAGAACTTATCACAAGTCTCAAATATTCAGAGCAGGTACAGTAGGTAAATGAATATCTGGCCCTAAACATGTTAGAATAAACTTTTCTTATGTAATATTGTGTTAAATAGCTATTGTTGAGTTACTAGCCATTAACTGATAAGCCAATTAAGTTTGTTTACTTCTGTAAACTGATTGAAACCATTATTTTGAAAATATATATGAGGAAGAGATCAGACACAAAGTAATATTCCAAATCTGACAGAGTACCTGCATGTCCTTAAAAAGTCCTGGAATGTCTTCAATTTAGTGTTTGATATTCAAGGTTTGAAAATGTTATGCCCATGATTTTTGGAGATAAGGTATTACTTCTGCATTCACAATCAATACCTCCCCTCTAACCTCCATCATTTTCAAGGCTGAACACACACACACATCAAACATAGAAGGGCACAAACATAACACGTTACAATCACACCTTCCATTCAGATGACACGCAAATAAAATGGGATCTCGGCAGAGTTTTCAAAAGAGCACTGAAAATCCTGTGAGATAGAAATCAAGACATGGTGAGTCATAGTCAAACAGACACGGTCATGTCAAACCAAGCTGAGATTTATAATTCACACATGATTCACGTTGGCCAGAGACACAGGCAGACAATTCACACTCACACGACATTGCCAGGGAGAACGGATAAAGAATCGTAGCGCATGTCGAGGTAAAAGAAACAAAAGCCAGCTATATTTTTGTACTGTCCTGTACACATTTAATTTTTCTGCATTACTGACCAAATGGATTTTTTTTTAAAGTACGTGTTGCTCCATATAACCAGTGCCTGTGCGATACGTTGAATATCACCCAAATCTTCTGCAGCACTCCAAAGACTTGCTGGGACAACCACAGCTCAAATTATAGACATGGACGGAATTTTGCAAAAACAGGTCTGAGCACCAACAACTGAGATGTGTTTAGAAAACCGACACGGGTAACAATGTCAACATCCTATGGTGACACATAATGCAAAATATTGACTTTGGAGCAAATGAAAGTACATCAAATGCTCTGCTGTAGTTCAAAATGCAAACCTCTCATTAGACGGCCCCTGGCTGGCATGAATGAATACACACATATATTTACCCTTTCACACAATCAAAAACCCCTCAACCCTTCAACCTTATTTCACCTCAAGCCTAAAACCCAGTTTAAACCCTGAAATAAACAATCATGAAACCCGTCTTTGTACCCAGGAAGCTGGTGTGGTCCACTCTCAGCCTCAAAGTCCAGTCAATGTTAAAGCGCACAAAAATTTGATCTGATTTGTCCGATTTTTTTCCCATATATATTCTATTTCATCCCATAACTCAGTCTTTACTAAGTGAAGGTGCACACCCTGTCAGAATCAGAATCTTGGCCTTGGAATTTCACCATCTATCAAACAAAACAAAATATCATTAATACCAATAAAGAGAATTCAGGAGTCATATTCGCCTCAGTGTATATACATAAGTGATAACACAGTAATGATGCCTGTTGGATACTTTAATATTTATATGACCTGTGATTTTGTCCGATTTGAGACACAGAGAGGTTTGACAGATCATTTGTAATTAATCGTGTTCATTTGCTAGTCTTTTGACATACGTCCTAAAGAGGAAGTCCCCAGCCCTGTTTAAGTTCACTTCTGCCCTTCCTTATATACTTCATCCATACGGTGAACATACTGTATATAAGCTCGTTTGCACAATCGAGTTCTATTTTCTCTCAGTGCGGACAACACTATCAGCACATTTTTCTAAAGGATGCCATATTTTTCAGCCTCATCATAAACTGCTTCCTAGTTTCTGCTTTCAGAACGAAAACTTCCCTAATTTACTGCTTTATCAGAGTGAATTAAAGGCTGCTTAGCTGTGCTCATACACAGATGAACCCCACTTGTATGGCATGTTTCAACACAGCACAATCCAGTATTTTCACACTGATGTTATAAAACAATCTGTTATGTGATTTCAACGATGCTTCACAGTGTGAAGATTTGAGGGGGAGAGTTATATAAGTGAGCAACAAATAGAATGACAGAAACCCAGTTGGACTCCCGTTTCTTTCATACAGACAGGATCCACTAGCACAAGAGCTGTAATATTAATGTGCACATACATCCCAAGAATGCACGTGCGTACGGCTGTTAACCATGTGTGTGAGTGTGATACCTCTACAGTGTGGTCCCTCATCCCAGCCATCGGTGCAGTCTGGCACCCCGTTGCACAGTTTGCTCATGTGGATACAGATTTCTGTTCCTCCACACTGGTACTCATTGGGAGGGCACCGCGATACGGTACTGTGTGGACCTGAGGGAGACAAACACACAAAAGACCAGGGGTCAAAGTGTGCCGGAATGGTCTGGAGAGGTGTTCCGGCATCTTTGATAAATAAATAATCTGATCAGCAGTTTCACACTAAATAATGTCACACCAGTTTGTATTCTGGCTAGATGACTGTTGACCTGGGGCTGGGGCTGCACGCTTTGACAGCAGAATACAAATAGTTGTTCTAGACGGCAGACTGTGTCAAGTGGTATGTTGTGATGGTTATGAAGATCAATTTTCACACAGGTGACCAGAATTCAAATCTTGCCAGCATGTTTTTTTAATTTGTTTTTGTTTTTTTTAATACATATTTTATAATTTAATGAATTTCTGCTACTTTTATACATAACCCCACTTAAACCCCACTTAAAGGTCAGGAAAAGGGAAGATGGAAAGTTGCATTGCTGAGTATCAGGCAAATTTATGCTATTTCCGAACTTGTTCCCTTTTTGTGTGATGATCCTTTGCATGAATTAATAAACATCGTTGCTACTCAGTAACTTGTCAAATTCAGCTTCTGCTCAGTTCATAAAATGATCAGAAACCCAACAGCAGAGAAAAGGGTCATATTTAATCGTCGACCTAAATGTGGTCTTTTTCAAAAATCTGCCTCAATCCCTCTGTATGATTGAAATCACTGATAATCCAACATATCATTTCTGCAAAAACGGCTACACACATTCACCCGCATTAAACAGAAAGACATTGGACACCCAATAACGTTGTGGATGACATTACTGTTTCAAATCAAACCACTTCTCTAACCCAAATACAGCCAGCCTTGGCTGCATTATTAATTGTCAGCTGATGTATATTGCATGCGCACTAGATTAAAGTTGTATATCCAAAGATGCGAGGCTCCATTTTGGAGATGCCTGTCACTAAAATGATTCTTCGAAGAATCACTCTCGGCAGGCAGACACACGAATGTATGTCAAACCAACACGGATACCAAACCTGCAATGTAGCACCTCATCTGTGAACACAGCTCCGACTGTGCCTCTCCACACACTGAACCATATGGGTTTGTTTAGAGCGATGAAGGCACATACAGTACAGTAGCATGAACATTCATCTTACTCTGCTCTTTGGCATATTCCTTCCCCATTTGTCTCTTTCATTAACGTTATCTTGACTACAAACTGCTAAGAGAAGCAGAAATGCTTTAACATCAATCTTTATTGAACACTGTCCTTTCCAGAGGATGACAGAGACCCTCTGACAGACTGCAGGCTGGAACGATGCAGACATGTTTCTCCACCATCTCCCCCAGTGGGTGCTCATCCAGCTATCTATTCTTTCATATTTGTGGATGACAGCACTGTGGCTGATCTTGTTACATATACATATCTATATATATATATATATATATATATATATATCTATATATATATAGATATATATATATTTGCATCCTGATATTAGACAGAGGTAACCTGCAGTGGGTGAGCAACAGTTTGGCTATGAATACAGTAAAACATGAAAGATGAAGACTTCCAAGGATCCCTCAATGGTGATTAAAGATGATGAAGGTCTTGAAGACATTCCTGATCAACAAATGAATGTACTGGTATAATTCCTCCTGTTTTAAGCTCAGGCTCATATGTGTACTCATTACCTGCCAGTTGATCCCTCGGCAGGGAATTACCCAACAGACAGGCAACAAAAACATTCACCGACTTGCTGTTCCCATCTACGAAGATCTCAGGTATGACAGCTTCTTTTTAAGAGGTGCTTCCCTGCTTATCCTGGGCTGGGAGTCTGAATTCATCCATGTCAGCCACACAAACACAACGGCTTGAGGGTTATGGGTGGACAACAACTTGATTTCAGAGAGGAGCTCATAGCAGAAATAGTCAAATGGACCTTAGGAGTATTTTACTCTTGTCAATGGCGACAAAGTAAGTAAAAAGGGAGACAGTACAATCAATTCATCCAACAAGGAGCAGTAGCTTCGGCCTCTCTGCCCACAGTAACTTGCTGCCATTCTTAATCCACACCTGGTTTGTTTTACACATACAGAACTGGATATGCTAAAGTGATGACAGAGAACTAAGGGTGTCCTCTAAAGCTGAGGAAGTTGTTGACAACAACATGACACAAATTACATGACAATTGTTTGGATATGAAGATGGTCTGCAAAACATGATGATGGTTAGTGGCAAACAAATGCATTGTTTCATCACAAAAATGTTCTAAATCAGGCCATCTTTGCATATTTATAGGTTTAAATTATGTTAATCTATTTGTTTATATTAAACTTTATTCTAAAATTTAACTAATGACCCCTACAGTTTCTTCGGGGGTCAATATATATATTGTTGTAAACACTGATATTTATCAATATGGACAAAATGATCAAGATGATATTTTTTACCATGTAAGCCAGCCCTGCTAATGAGCTTCTCTTATAACATGTCTGAATGCACAGTATTTATAAACTGGTATCCTTTCACTGTCTATGCAAGAACATCACAAAGTCAAATTCTTTTCCAGGTGTGAGACAAAGATTCAATAAAGATGAAGAAAACAGACACGGTCCTTCTTCTCTTTTCCTCACGTTGGCCATTTTGTCCCTTATACTTCATTTCCCAATAATCTGCCCTGCCCATGGATTTAAATTCATCTGTTCTTCCTCTTGCCAACCACGCAGGACGAACCACACGGCAGATATTCAAAGAACAATTGTGGCAGAAGAAGACTGGCAGTGGAGAAAATAGGAGGAATTGCAAACACACCATTATCCTAACAGGCCTAGTAAATGACTACCTTCACTACAGCAGACACACATCCACCCCTCAGGCAAAACTACAATAAGCAGACCAGTGAAGTGGCTTGCAGACCTGGTACTGCACTATGTACTAAGAGAGGACTTAGGATTCCTGAGAAACGAAACATATTAATCTTGGGTGAACGTGAGTTTAGCAAAAACTGCTCCCTCAAAGACACAACAGTAAATCAGCTTTAACTCAATTTATAATGCTAAAATGATTGGACCAGCACCGAGGGCTTTTCTCTTTGTGGTCTCTTACACTGAAGTCCTTTTCTTAGCTGATGTTATTAAGTGCTTATTACGAGGCATATTTCTTAATCACCAGTTGCCTGGAGACAAGCAGTGGCAGCAAGACCCGAGGACTGCATGCGGCGGATGGTCTCAATGGCAAATGGATTAAACACACAAAACACAACGTGTTAATTAGTGGACATTAGAGGTGGTGGTAGGCATGTTTTTGAACCTTGGAGAGAGTAACTTTCCCTCTTCCTCCAGCCTTCATGCTGTTCAGCTACAAATGTGGAGGTTTGGATTTGATTCATGTCCCTGTACTGGTGTGTCTTTTGTTCGGCGTCATTACTTATTGCCTGCCTCATGTGTGGTTGTCTGTTCCTCCCTGATTGTTTCTGCCTGCGTCTGATTGTCTGCTCTGTGTCTACAGTCAGTCCCTGTTTTTGTCTGAACACTCAGGATCCCGTGTTGTCGGCACTTGGCTCCTGTTTTTCAATTGCACATAACAATAAGTTAATATAGCTCTATTTAACGCAAGTACAGATGATTTTGAGCTCCTCATCAAACTAATACCTTATGTTTCTTAACTATTTATTCAAATTCCACTGATTCATAGAATACACTCTACCTACAGTGGACGAATTTTATAATTCGTAACAGTAGATCATTTCTTTACCTCTTGCCTACTTTAAATGAAAAGTACAAGCAAGATGCATGAGCCATTTCCTTCCTTTTTTTTTTGTTTTCATCTTTTCAGTTCATGTGGAAAGTCAGGCTGTCCCTCCGCCTCCTCACTCTCTCTCTGTCTTTATCTCCTCCCATCATTTTCCTCCGACATCTGTTGACCCATTTATAGTAAGTGTATAAAGTAGGAGGGCAACATGTGGAAAAAGGAACCGAGAGAGGGAAGGTGAGAGAAGAAAAGACAGAGAAAAAACAAGTGGAACATCTCATCCACAGGAAGTGGACAGCACCCCACAAGGCATCATTCTTGTGTGAGCTGGCAGCAGTCAGCAGGGCCGCAGTGAAAAAAGGCTTTGCTAATTTGAATTAAACAAGGTCTTTTATTCAACATGTCTCTACTGTGAATGAGCCAGGTTGGCAGGCCCCAACCATTTTGTCTTTAGAAGTTTCTTTTTGCTCCATTTCTCTACACAGCTCCGGCTGGCTGGTACAGCTTCAGCTATTCTGTTCTGGAGCCAAACTAGAGCACCCAAGGAAGAGGAAAATCATCCTGGTGTCTCCCTCATGGACCCGTAGAGACTAATAATTGAGGCAGTGCCAGTGGGTGAATATTGAGGGTTGATATTTGACCGTTCTTTTCCTATCGAGAGCTAGAGGTGGTTGCAAGGCTTCACTTCTCCGTTACAGACGTCATAGAGACGTCAGCAGATACCATGAGAGATCACTTTTTCCATGGGTCTGTCTGACTCAAGGAATTTGTCTGAGGAAGTACAAAGAGACAAAAACAGGTTCAACCTTCATCATGATTTCAGTGCAAGTACAATACAGGGTTTGCACAAAATGCCTATTATAGGGGAAATGAATGTTGACACGTGACGGATGTTTTTCTGCAGGCGATCAAGGCCCCATAAGAGCCAAAGAAAGCCTCTCCTCTCAAACCATCTATAAAAACAAGATTACGACATGTTGGATTTCAGACACCTTGCACAAACGGAGTCTTTAAGCCGCTACACATAGAGGTAGATCACATGCACTTTTCCAGTTCGAGGGGGTGATGAAGGTTGAGGGGGGGAGTAGATAACTACGACCATTGTTCACACAAATCGGCTGTGGCCTTCTACAAAGCAGGCTGAGCCGCTGTGCTGTAAGCAGAGTCACGTGCGGAGCCTGAACTGACCTGTGTCACAATCACCTGGACGGAGAGCTTTGGAAGTGGTGATGACCATAGGGGGGGTACGGTAATGAAAAGTGGACGGGCACTTGATTTTGTGCTGTTTTAGGAGTCATCTTCTAAGACGCATTCTCCTTAGTTTTTGCAGGGACCTTTCATACTTCTATAACTCCATGTTTTTTCTTTCACTTGTAACATTTCTGCTGAATGATTCATCCTAGAAACTGTCTCTGTGATCTGTGTTTCCTCTCTGGACTAAAGATCTGGGTCTGGATCAGGCTGTCCCTGTGCCCAAAGCTTGTTAAGCTGTGGGGATTTTCCATTCACTAGTCCATGTCGCCCCCGTATGATCGTCAACACAAAGCTTATTCAACCAATAGCAAACACACAAACAAATAACACGGTGCTGCCGGTGCTGGAGCAAAAGATGAAAGAGCGACGAGACTTCCCACTGCCTCGACTTTATTTCAAATCCTACGGACACAATGAGAGAAATGAAACTAAATCACAGCACATTCGACAAGTATTGAATAATTAAAACTTGTCGTACTATTTTCCAGAGACATCAGCCATCCAGATGTAAATGAATAATTTAATGTTTACCTATAAATAGTGTTGCACCACTTTATTACCAGCAGCTCTGCAGTTCACCGATCAATCATGATCATTTCCAGAAATCGTCCGGCCCTCTCTGTGATGTGCTCTAGGTCAACATGACACATTCTTGGACAGAGCATCAAAATCCTGACCAAGCAGCCCAGAGGCACCCTTTGACCCGCACACCGCCCCCCCCCCAACGATCGTCTCCCTTGCCAAATAAGTAAAACTCCAAATAAAATAAGGACACAGCACTAAAAACAAGACGCAACAGCACCAGAGCAACATTTAGGCCAAAGAGAGGACACAGAGGCTAATATGGGACTTTGTTGGTTGTTGCTAGGCTGTCATACAGTCTTGTCAAGATGATCAGTAGAGCAGGTGAGGGTATCAATGCCTGCATTTCAGCACTGTTTGTATCTGACAGCTATCCTATAATCCCTTGATGCTGCAGGTGAAACACAACAAATTAACCTGCCACTCAACCACACTTGTGGGTGCCTAACAAACACTAGTGTGTTTATTTTCAGCTGTTTGATTTGATTTGATTTTTTTTTGTCCAGGCAATCACGCCTAGGTTTTAGTGTATGAAAGGACATATATGTATATGTATGTATGTATGTATATATATATACTGTATATATATATATTGTAATGCTCTGGTGATGCAACTGTATTTTCTTGAAAACTCAATAAACAAAGTTTGAAGAAAAAAGAAAGATATATACATGTATATATATATATAACAGCATAAATGCAGTTTATTTTAAGCATCTTTGACTTGTGGCAGGCTGTGCGGCCTATGTGCGCTCTACACTTGATGGTTGGTCTTTAGGTTCCTTCCAACATATCAAAACCACATTTTCATTCCTTTCTGGAGGGGCTTCTGGGGTGACTGGCAGGGCTACAAGCAAAGCAGGAAGGCTAAATCTAGCTCTCGAAAGCACAACAAACTGAGTGTTCTCAAAACACAGCAGCACCACCACTCCTCATGGCAGAAAAAAAACGCTATGCAAACAGTTCTATCAGCAAAGTGAATTGCAAGATTCATATGGTAGAACACAAGCAGATAACCAAGCCAAATATATATAGACTGAGCCTGAGCCTAAAGTAAATCAATACACACAAAGGAAACCAATGGTGAAATTCATATAGAAGTGATACCATTCACTGATTTCCTTAAGCTTAAACATAACAGGACAGAAAGAAAATCTGTCACCTCTATTCATGCAGAAATCTTCTTTCTCTCTTTTTTTATCTCCCCTGTCCTCCCTCAGACACACAGAGAGAGAGAGAGAGAGAGAGAGAAGAAAAATAGATCTATTGTCAACTGAATAAAGTTCAAAAGTAGCACATCTATTTCTGAGACAGAACAGATGCATTATTTGATTCATTCCACACTTATTTCCACACAATAGGCTGTGGATTTGCTTAAAACTAATGTGAAAGACTATTGTTAAAGTTTTATCTCAAAAAGGGCGGGGGGGGGGGGGGGGGGCTGCCACAGAACAACTAAAAATACAAAATGAAAGGTACTTAGTCTGTTTTGACTTTCTTACCCAGAAACTAAGGGACTACATTCTGTCATCATAAATGAAGCATAAAGTCCTCTCCAGACATTTGTTATTGTCGTATGTTGTTTCAATGACTTTTCCTAATGCTCTAATTGTGGCATAGAAAAATGTCTATGCAAATGAGAGGAAAGGCCCAAAGGGATCAGAGTGGAGAACAAGAGTAATTGTCATCGCAAGAGCCAAACAACCAGAGGAGACAATCAGTTTAACAACCACCACAGAGGACAAGCTGTTTATTCAATAATGAACTCTAGCATAAAGGATGTAGTCATTTATTACTGCAGCTTATCACACAAAAAGGTATGCAAAGCTACAAGATTAGGTGTTCTGTGTGTCTATACCTTCACGATGCAGAGTGTGTGGTGGTGGTGGTGGTGATGGTGGTGGTGGTGGTGATGGTGATGGTGGGGGGGGTGTTTCTATCGTCCAAATGTCCATATTAATTTTTACGTCAACCATTCTCCTACTCTGTCTCCCTTATTGTGTCAGGCTTGCTCCTGGTCCCCTTCAAATGGTGCTTCTGGCCAGCCCTATCCCCTTCTGTGGAGAGCCCTGCTGAGATTACATAATGGTCTTTTCAAAATTTAAATCCCTGACACACTTTCTTGGCTGAACACAGGCCACGCTCTCTTGTCCTGCCTGAAGGGGCCAGATTTGCCCTCTCTACTGCCCCTGCTACTCTCTACTGCCCCTACCCTCATCTAAAAATATCGACAATCTTGTGTGGTCAATTGAAAAATGAAAATGAGATCGAATGAAAAGCATCCTCTAGCATCTTCTGGATGTGTAAACGGTTTGATAATAAAGTAACCAGCAACTTTATATGATGATAATATCTTTATATTGTGTTTACAGCTGATTGTGTTGGTTTTTGAATGCATGGAAGTATTCTGGACAAATGTCCTAATTCCCAATGAAATATTAATTAATCAACGGTAGAAATCCACAGCAGCTCAGGGATGTACTGTACTGTTGTAGAACTACTTCATCTTTCAGGATTGATTTTAAGATTTTATTGCTTGTTTTCAAGGTTTTATATTGCTATATGGCTCCCTCTTATTTATCAGATCTCTTGCACTTTCATATTCAGTTAGAGCATTGCTCCTGGATGTGTCTAGATCAGCACTGAAAAACAGAGGCGATCGGGCTTTTAATGTGGCTGCTCCTAATCTCTGGAACAATTTGCCAATTCATATCCATAGAAGTATTTAAATCACTGCTGAAGACCCATCTCTTCTCACTGGCTTTTAGTTCGAGCTGAGCTTGACGTCTTGATTTAATCTTGACTTTAACTTTTGTTGAGCTGCATTTCTTAATTATTGTTGTATTTCTTACTCTTTTTTTATTTAATTCTATATTGTATATTTGGCATCTGTTATTTGTTACTTTAAGCATGTATATAAATACATTTTGACTTGACGTGACTTAAAGTATGGGGTATTCTGAAGCCTTTCATTCAATATGAGTAACATGTGCGACATAACTTAAAATGACTTTATCATATATTGTTGACAAATTAGTCCATAAAACATTCACTGATAGGAATGTGGCATTGTCATGTCATTACAGTCACATTATGAGATGAATTACGATTCAGTGTCATGCACAGTCAAGGTGAGTGTGTGTTAGTGTGTGATTTAAAGCTTTCATGAATATTTGTGTTTATGTCTGTGTGCTGGTAGCCTCTAGTGGGGAACACCGTTTGAAGAACAGCATAAAGCATCTAAATAAACAGGAAGTGTTTGCTTTATTGTCTGTGTGGGAGACCAGGCAGCCGGTTTTTGTAGGAACAAGGTTCTACAGGTGACAGAGGCTCATTCATGTTGGTTAAAGGTTGTTTTCCCTGATGTGTTGATGTCTATCTCATCTGGGTGGTGGCTGCTTTTAGGAGGCAGCAGCAGGATTAAACAGATGACTTGCTCATCCATAATTGAACAGTATAGCCACTGGATTTCAGTCAACTGGGAAAATACACCATTGATCCGAAGTACACAAAAAACCCTCTTATGTAACTGACTGCACTCTTCACGTCAATCACAGATTAAACTCAACAGCTTTAATTTCTTTTCAAAACAGTCTTTAATTTCTTTTGATAGGAGTCAGTGAGATGATGATGATGAAGATGATGTTTTCCACTCTAAAAGTGGCTGTTAAAAAAGTGCTTCATCTCCTAAAAAGCTAATTGCAGCAGGTGGGAACTGTTAGTAAAACTGCCCTTATTAAAGCCCAGGGGCAGGGGACGTCATTGCAGCGTTACACCCTTCCTGTGTTTCCAGGACACAGTCACTGCACATGGGGATTTTTCAGGACCCCAATAAAGTCTACAGCCTGAGGAGATGGCAGCTGTATATCAGTCTAAGCCCCACCTGAAGCTATGGACCAGGCAAATTATAATCTTCTCAACATTTATCTCATTGATTAGGAATGCAGATCAAAGTTCTATAAAAAGCACATATGCCCAGACAACCCCTTTGTTTTTGTTTTACTCTTTCAGTATCCTTTTATGCCAGTCGAACCAGAGCCCCAGGGTACAAAGAACAGCATTGTGGGGGTTACACAGCGGGGCAAAGCAGCTGCACTGGACAGTGACTGACTTCCCTGGCAATAGCCAACACACGAACAAAGGCCACTGTGAAGGCCCGTCCACACGAGTGAATAAATAAACGTCTCTCATGCTTCTTTCAACCAGGAGCATCCATGAAGACGCCTTCACAAAGAGCACATTTATCACAACAGTGCAAGTCCAAACGTTACTCAGTATGCAGATGAGAACATACTGTACATACAGTTTGGGATAAAAAGCTCTAATATGACAACATGGCATTTCACTTTTAATGTTCAGTCCTTGTGACAACTTCTCCTTCCCTGTACACGTTTAGATATGATGATCCAAAAAAACTGCTTATCAGTTGAATTTGAATGTGTCGGGATTGATTTAGCACAGAGCTTTGACGTCCCACATCTGCTCTGCATCAGTCATGTTTTAAGTTCATTTCAAATAGCACGTGTTCTTTTTTTGGACAGTAGAGATCATCTAGGGGGATGATGAGGTGGTGAGGACATGCACCAAATGTCTGAATTGAATGATGGATGCTTTGGTTTCATATAGGAATGTTGGCAACCAAAGATTCCCCAGCGAACTTAAAGACTAAGCATAAATAAGGCTTTTTTAAACTTCTGTTCTGGCTTCTGCATTTGTGCATACTCATTTTCTCCAACCTTTGTAATTTACTTGGCAACGTTCCTCTAGATTCTCAAAACGCTATGACAAGATTTGCTTTAAGATTTGCTTGTTTCTGTGACACCCTGACACTGTCAAATATCTTTTCCTTCCAGAATACAGGACTTGTGACTGTTGTTTCTGAGAGAGATTGGCATTAGCTCTCCCTAAAGGCGTGGCTGAAGATGGGATGGAGTCACAATTATTTCTGTACAGATAGAGACAGCAAAAAAGGCTGGCCCACAGATAAGAAGGGAGGAAAAGAGCAGGTTGTGAAAAACAGCAGGTCTCTGCTTTGCTCTGGGCAAGTCTCTAATGACTTCCAGACTGACTCTTATGTAGTCTCTATGTCTAGACTGCAGTACCTTACACTGGCCTCACAGTCGCTCACTCACTCTCTCTAAGGGTAAACCCTTCAAAAAAAGCAACCACACACACACACACACACACACACACACACACACACACACACACACACACACACACACACACACACACACACACACACACACACACACACACACACACACACACACACACACACACACACACACTCTCTGTCCGGTCTCCCGACCCATGCCTGTCTCTCTATCCCCGGAGAAAACAGACATAAAGATGTGAGAGGCTGACCAAAAAGACAATGCAGCTTTCAATCCCTCTCCAGGGATTCAGCCTCAAAGCATCTCCACTCTAATGAAGACGGCTGTCTTTTTTTTTTTTCTTCCAAGTTTGGTTTTGTCTTATGACAGCATCCTCTGTTGCTCTATCTAGGAGAGGCAAACTTTGTAAATCTCCTAATTGGCCATGACAAAACCGTTTAAAAGCAGCATGACCTCCATCTGAGCTGACATGATGATGAAATATTCCATTGTTTTCTCCACCCTGGCTGTGGTAAACCAAATTAATCTATTAGGATTTAGCTTTTAGAACACATTTGTATAGAAAGGAAAAGGAAACAGTAAAATATAATCTTAGTTTTGATGTTACCAAAATGTATTTTAAAAGCCAGCTCAGGAGGTTTCTTTTTTTAATTTATTTTTATTTACTAACACCAGTATAAAAGAATAATAAGAACTGAAGAATAATATCAAACGCATTAACAACACAGACAGTTTCACAAAGTGAAGGCTCTTGGCATGTCCCATTGTGATGGGCTACCATGCCAGAAATAAATTAAATTAAGTAAACTTGTGGCGCTTTCAAACCATCTTTGTTTGGTCCAGACTCTCTGACTTTTCAGTTTGATCTGGACCAAAACTGCCAGTGCAATGTTGCCCCTTGAAACTAAATTTGTGAAATGTACATTTTGCATCTCAGATACAGAAGACAACAGGTGTATATTGATATGATCATTAGAATTATATAAGAGGCGGGAAAAAACATAACACTGTTTACCAAATATCATTTAGTGAGCAAGTTAAGGTCGACATGAACAGACAACAACATTAGCATTTAAGTGTAAAAAGAGTCAACAAAAATAAAGTCTGCTATACATGACCAGGCAGGTTAGCCGACAAGTTAGTCCATAACTTCTGGCTAGATATCAGAGCTGGTTGATGATGGAGCTGCAGTCGTAACATCACCATCAGTCAGCCGTATCTGCAATCGATTTTGTTGTCCAATGTGGGCCCCATCAACAGAGAAAAGAAATGAAGAAAAATGCAGTGCAAATCGACTCCCAGCTACACGGTGGACCTATCCAGCTAGTATTTGAAAATGTGCTGCTGAACACCATTTAGGTAGATGGCAAGGACGGTTGAATAGTAGGGGCTGTACTCGACTTTATGGCATCCTGCAGCTTTGCCTTTGCTGCATTGAAAGTAGCCCAGAGCTCGCTTATATACCTCCATCAGTTGTTAAAGTATAGATATGAATCAGTTTGCCTTGAAATGTGAGGAGGCCCTTCCCTTTATTAGGTCCCAAAACCATCCCTTTTTGTGCATAATAGTGTAAACTGAGCAAGAGCAGGTCCAGCACCAATAATCACTGAGATGAGCTCTGTGATAAAGGTAGTGGGACAGTAGCCCTCTGCTGCTCCTGGGTTGCCCATGAACCTCAGGTTTTGGCGCCGACTCCTGCTTTCAAGATAGAAGCATTTGTCTTTTCAAAACGTTGACGTGTTCTAGTTGTTGAATGCGGTCACAGCAATCTGTGAGACTAAACGCCATGGAAACTCCCTCGGCTATCACCTTTGCATGATCCTGGCCGTCTGTATACCTCCTCTCCCATCTCATGGCACAGGAATTGAAAACTTGTTGCTGTCACTGAAGTATGATTTCTATTTATTGCTTCAGTTCCTTAAGAATGGTGGAAATCTCTCCTCTGTAGTCTGTCAGGACGGCCTTACGGGGGAGCTTTAATTCCTCTCAAATATGTTCAAGTGTGAGTCGGCAGCCTTTCGCCATCATGTCTCAGTTGATTATTCATTATTTCTTTCTGGGTGACAGAGCTCTGTTTCCAAGCGTGATTAGGTGATTGGTGAACTTTAACCAGAATCAGGTCAAAATAATTCAGTTATGGTTGATGAGGTATGCAAAACATGCGAACAGGTGTGAGCTGTCAGAATCCATGTCTCCTACATATACTGGGAGAAAACGAAAAGTTTCAGAGGCTTGAAGACCACTCCTGTTGAACAGTGGTCAGAAGCCAAAACTATCACACAATTCACCAAACCTCTTCCCCACATATAGTTTGAAGATGCTACATAAACCAACTACAGTCTGAGGTGTTAAGCTAACATTTCATTTTATGCTGATTTGCAAAAATGCTGCATGTCTTTAACACTCCTTTATTACTCATCAGAGGAGAACAAGAATTTCCTCTCTGCTGTATCTACCCTGGTGAAAAGTCAGCCAAAGTTCACTCTTCAGTGACAGTTAATTCAAGCAGGGTCAAAACAATAAGGCCACAAAGAGAGTAACCCACAGGGTATAATATTGGACACAGATTTGACTCAGTACTTTTTGTTATTAATGTAAGACTCACAAACATCAGGCTCCTCATCAGAGCCGTCTGGACAGTCTTTCTCCCGATCGCAGCGCCAGCCCTTAGAGATGCATGTCACTCCATCTTTACACACAAACTGCTTTGGGCTGCAGGTCTTTGGGACTGAGAAGGAAAAAGAAAAAGAGAATTAATCAAAAGATTAAAAAAAAAAATAACACACCTCTTTTTGTGTCCGTGATCAGTTTTTTTCTGAGGTCTCATTAGCAAGCGGGGTCTGTTGTGTTCAGAGTCAATAGTGGTCCTCACTGGCCCTAATTAGATCCCAGAAAATTGCTACTTGATGGGGGATGGGGTGATACACAAAAACCAAAACACACATTCATGTAGGCCTGGAAAGACTTTGCACGAATTTGCTTCACCTTAATATCCAGATTAGTGTTCATTGAAAAACTGGAAGTCAGGAGGATATCAAAGATGATCTTGTTCAGTGAATTGCCTCACTGCCATTCATTTCCCCTTCAATCCCACATTCCTGAGAGAAGAAAAACTGCCCACTCCAAAAAACACCAAAGAGGGACTGCACTCAAACTCAGTGCTCACTGAAACAACACATAAACACTGACAAATACACACACACACACACACACACACACACACACACACACACACACACACACACACACTAGCATAACAGATGAGTCACTCTGGGGTATTTGGGGGAAACTCTTAGTGAGTACACTTTGACACAACAACTTACTGCTGAGAAACTCAATCGGACAATGGTATTCAGTTGTCATTGAAAAGTATAGCTAATGTTTTCTTGACTCAACTATTCATATATTGTCCTGGTTTTACAGATAAACCATTTGTTTTAATGCCTTAATTAGCATGAATCAGCCTCCAACTTATAATGATGAGTCTGGGAAATCTGACACCAATGATATCTCTACCTCAATTAAAAGAACAGGTATCCACAAACTAATGGATTTATAAGTATTGTGTCTACCCATTATATTGAAAACATACTGAAAGTTGGCAGGAATAGATGTAAAAAATCACCAACAACTTCGGTCAGAATAAAACGCACTGGTTTGAAGTGACAATGTTATGGTAAAGTCTCGCTTATTTAGGCATACGGCATGATGAATAGGACAGGGGGAGGGATGGGACAGAATAGGGGTAGATGATGTGATGAAGCAGGATAAACAGGATGAGTGTATTTACATTTAAAGCCAACTTCCAACTCAAGCAGTGAAGAAAGTCTTGAAATGGAGCTCAACCTAAATACCATGAATTTAACCTGACATATTGCTGCACCCACTCACTCCCCACTTATCCTGCTCTCTGTGCCGCTGTGATCAGTGTGCATGTAGAAGTGAGTTTATGGGTGGGTTTACGGATTTGTGTCTGGAGAGAGGCATCTTTTTCTCTCTCAGAAGTCCCAACAATTTGAATTATTCATAAAACCCAACCAGGCTTGTGTTTACAGTGTTTCCTCTTTGCTCCTCATCTTTCTTGTGTGTGTGTGCATGTTTGTTTGTTTGCACAGAGGTGTCAACACAAACCGTGGCAGGCCGCTAGTTGCAGGTGCGTCTGTCCCTTGTTTTATTGTTTATCTAGATGCTGACACGTGTTTGCTTGGCATCCTGCTAACTTCCAATAATGAAGCTCGTGCGAAAGTTCAGTCATGTCACAACAGCTGATCACATCTATCCAATACCGCAGCGACATACACACACTGTTAGCCTATCATCTTGCTGCTGTCTTCATAAATATGATTCTCGCTGTGCCTCTGGTTCATTCATGCTGCTGTTGTGGTCGCCCTCCACCTCCACATCACCACCTAGTCTTCACAGATTAACTCAGTTTCAGAGTCATCAGCCACCACCACCAGTGTCTGGACTCCAAGGGGGGATTTATCTTGCCGTTGCTCAGGGCAGATACCCTTTGATCACAATCTCCCTGAAGAATCTCAGCATCAAAGACTTTGTTACCGATTATTATCACATATCATCATGATGCACTTAAAATATAGACAACATTTAGAGAGTGCAAACCTCCACCAAGGCAGTTCAGTTCCCCCATTATGTCATTGCACCTTAAAGCAATAGTCCCGTGGTAGTTTGACCCTCACAGTATGACTCCCTAGAATGTTTTATTCAGGATCTAGCTGTTTAATGATTTCTTCCATGGCACATGACCCACCCTTCCACCCAGTTTCATGGTAATCTGTCGAATGGTTAATGTGTAATTGACAACAACAAAAAAGATCTATCTTGCAATGTTCAATGTTCAAAAAAATCCCATGACTCGGACCCTTTTTTGGGATCCACTCCAAAATGTAATGTTTTTTCCCCCTTTCATTTACCTAATCCACCCACCAATTTTCATGAACATCCGTCAAGTTGTTTTTGTATAATCCTCCTAACAGTCAAACAGAAAGACAAACCAATGCCAGCAAAAACATTACCTCCTCGGTGAAGGTAATTATCTTTACTTCATTCACTTGTCTCTCCTGATTGAATCGGATGTCAGAAGGCTACGTAGCTGAAAGTGAACGCAGGCAAGACTAAGGGTTACAACAAGCTCAGCCAGCTGTGATGGTTAGGGAGAAGCAAAGGGAGTGTAGACAAAGGCTATGTTTAGAGCTGCCATTATAGTTTGAGGTCATCTAATCACAGCTAGCCCAGTATGTAAAATAATTGCATATATGTTTAATACTGTGAATGTTTTATATCATGTTGGCAGAGGTCATGAAAAATCTCTTTTTTTTTTTAGCCCTTTTCTCTCAATCTGCAAACTATTTTCCTTTGTTGGTTTTATGTCCTTGTCCTTGTCTGGTTTTAACTTGAATAACAAATAAATAAAACTTAAACACTGAGATTCCAGACAGCACAAACCACACTTGTCGTCAGGAAGGCAAGCACTGACAATGGGTGCATTTTCTTTACTATAATTATAACCATGATTACATCGCTTGCATTTTTCTCACGTCTTAGTCCCTCCCACTGACAGAGAGGAGTAGCAAGAGAAGAGATATCGAGCAAGCAGAGAGAAAACAAACGAGCCATCCTCTTGCTGGTAGCAATAGATTTTTTTAAAGAATTGCTTTTTTTAATCTGTAATAATTCATAGCGTGTTACTTGATTTAATAATCCACTTCATGAAGAGTGAATGAGAAATGAATGGGGAAATTTGCGATGCCTCCAAGGGATAGATAGTTAAAAATGCATTCGTTGCTGAGTAAGAGACTCTCCTGCTGCCCTGACTTTAATGTATTAGAATACTGGTTTGCTGTCTCCTCTGCAGCTGTCCAAAATAATAAAGGCCAAAAAAGCAAAGTAAATATAACGTTGAAAACAAAACAAAAAAAAGAGAGGAAATGGCAGATCGAGTAAAAGAAGATGAATGATGAACGTTGTTTATGGTTTCTTTGTTAGTCAGACCTACAGCTAACAAAGAATCCATCATTTTAACTCAGCGATTACTCAGACCTAAATCAAATCAAAGTAATGGGAGTGACGAATACACAAACATTTGCACACCAACAGCAGTTGTGCTTCAAGCAGGACAAAATCAAGTGGTCTGTAACGACAAATGTTGACAACCATTTTAATACCCTCAGTCTGTCCTTGACATAATCCGGATTTATAAGGCTAAAGTGTAAGTAAATAAGCATAAAGAGAGGCAGTGATAAATATACCAAATATATCCTGGTTCTATGGTCTGTTTCAGGGTTTGCTGGTGCATCATGTAGTCTTCTGATACAGGCTGGAAGAGAATGAATTAAAAAATGTATAATATGAGTCATTATGATGGCATAAGAGAACAAGCTAGATGAACTACATGAGAGCAAATGGAGAGAGGGGGTGGACTACAAGTCAAGGGGGGGGTGCAGGGTTCTCACAGCTGGGGAGAGGCCTGAAGATCTGAGAGCACACTGAGCTAGGATGGGATACTGTGATGGGATGGAGGAATGTCACACGTGCGATCAGCGAGCTGCCTGTGTATTTACCTAAGTGATGGCTGCGTGAAAATGCTTTGGGTCATAGCCATTTGGGCTGGATTACAAACCCACTGCCCTCTGCTCCCGCTGCTGTCTTCTAGTTCTCCATGATGGGCTCAGTCTGGCGGGGAGGAAGATTCCTCTCCTGAGGCAAGCCTCCCCCCGGCCACAGCCCCATTTCCTCTGACACCCACAGCAGTGCTATAAATAAGCCGGAGGTCTGCCCTCTGAGATCAAGCAGGGCACAATAAAGCTCCAGCAGACACTGAGTCTACTGCCTCATCACACACCACTCAACAGAGGTTGAGGTGAAGGAAGACAGACAGTAGCGCTGGAAGGGAGCTGGAGTAGTTAGCAAACTAGAGCACAGGGAGAGCTTCAACTGGATGTTTTGTGTCATCACTTTGTATCACTGCACGCTGGGTAGAGCACACGTTTTTGGTGATGGCTTTGGCTTTGGTGGTGTTGCCATGACAACATCGCTTCATGCAGATCTGCCTACCAAATGAAGTAATACCACCAAAATCCTTGACCTTAGAAACCTACTGCCAGCACATGGAATCATCTGTTTATCATCAGTAGTTTGTGAGTTATCAAAAAAATATGATTTTCTAACAAAGGCTGATACGGATCGATTTTTCAACTAGAACTTCTTATCGAAACCCACTTGCATGCCTCTGAATCTGCATTATCTCAGCTACATATTGGTGGTAGTACCATGTCTCTACCCCTCTCTATTACCGTATTGCCACCCAACACATGCCCCCCCCCCTCCAAATATATATTGTAATCTACCCAATCCAGATTATGATCCAGAGGGGTTAGCCACCTCAAAGCAAGAAGGTTCTGGACCTGGGGCCTTTATTTGCTCTCACCATGCCTTGCTGCCCATAAGTATGAAAGTGAGTGTGAATGGTTGTTTGTATCTATTTGTGTCAGCCCTGTGATGAACTGGCGACCAGTCCAGAGTGTACCCAACCTTTTCGCCCAATGTCAGCTTAGATAGGCTCAAGCCCCCCGTGACCATGAAAGGATAAGTGGTTAGGGACATGAGGGGGTTCAAAAAATGTTAACCTCTTGTTGGCACTAAAGGAAAAGTCAGAGTATCATTCAAGTCATTAGGATTCATCCTCTGGAAACCACAAATGTCTGTATAAAATGTTAATCCAACAGTTATATAGTATTAAATATCTGTAACATAGTACTGACAGATCAGCGTTGATATCCAAACCATGCTGCTAACTTAAAATGCTCAAAAAATGCTCATGCAATGTCTGCAGGGAGAGCAAATCAGCTGGTTTAGTCTACTGAAGATAGTGTGACTCATACTAACATAACACTTCAACGGTTTCCCGAGGAGAGAGGACGGTCCTAACACCAAATGCTCTTCACTTTTAAACATGATAAAGCTTAATTATCTTTACAAATGTTTAGGAAAGAGAGGTTTACATAAGAGCAAGATAAACAGCCTGAATTGTGTGTAATCAATCTCGACAATGACGCCCACTTGGCCAAACCTCGATACACACGCACCTTGAGGCACAGACTGGAATAGCACTGAAACACAGTCAGTTTAATGTTGCGTCACAGCTAAAATATCTTGCACCAGAGTAAAACATCATAAATGTTGGAGGAGGCTAATGATGAGAAAGTAAAACCAGTCCACAAAAAATAGAGAGAGAGAGAAAGAAATATTTTTTATTTCTTGTGTCATACATTTTATAGGTGTGCTGCTTTGTCTTTGTAAGAATTTCGCACAATCACACAAACAGGGACTTCTGGGTGCATTAAGGTGCACTTTGTACACTGAGAAATCTATTCTTGAGGAAGTTCACTGACTCCTGACAGAGTTTCTGATTTTACATTTGATGATCAGCATATTATGAATGGTTCAGGTCTCAAAACTCTGGGACTTCACTTTGAACTGTGAAACAAGTCCCTCCTCTGATTTCCCTTCAGTATATTATTACACATCATGATTCATTGAAGGCTTGTTGAATTGATGTCGTCTATTAAGTCATAATTTGATAAAGCATTTCCATAATAGAAAATTAAAAGCGAAGCCGGTGCACATTACAATATGACACTCATAATTTCCTCATATTATTTCCCCCCAATTTTTTTTTCCTCAAAGTGTTCCTTGACATTTTTAACTGAATCTTTTTCAGGATGACCCTGACTGCATGCAAAGGTTGGAGTTATTTTGTTGTACAGTTTTTGAGAAAATTAATAGGAAAGTAGCTCAAACGTTGTCAAAACTAGAGAAAAATAAAATAGATTTCACATGATTATAGTCAGGGTCATCTTGAACAGGATAACACTTGAAAGTTTCGGACTGCTTCTTATGAGAAAATCATGAATTATGTGAATTGTTCTGAAGTCTGTCTTGTTTTGACATGTTTAAATCAAATAAAAATAGTATTAAAAATGTCCAAAGACATTTTAGCCTAGGATAAAGCAACAACTTTAAAAAAACAAACAAGAATCAAGCACTCTTGTCTGTTTAATTGCAACATTCGGATTTCAGAAGATGAAAAACACAGGCCTTTTTTTCATTTTTATTTTCCATTGAATTTGCTATTTTGTTATTTGAAATGGAAAATGAAAATAACCTTTTTTAAATATTTTGCTTATTCTTTTTTGACCATGAAATGAAAAACGTTTTGTGTTTTTATTTTATTTTTTGTATTTTACAACAAAAATGAAATAACCACTCCTTTTTTGTTTTTCAAAACCCATTTCTGAAAATAAAATAAAATGGCCAAAAGATACCATGACCGAGACAAAGTTTGGCCAGTAATGAGACAGCAAACCACCACAACTAAAAGAGAAGAGACTGATAAAAGGGGCAGGGGTCTATTTTCTTGACCTTCTGGCTGACCTGAAGGGGGATCTGTTCAGGGCCAAAAATGAGTCTATGAGTCTCTATTGGTGTGTTTTGCTGTGACCTGCCACCTCCTCATCGTCCTCCATAGCGCAGGCAGAAACATTTCAAGTTCTTGGAATGGAAGCGAGTGAGAAGAAGGAAGAGGGAGGGAATTTTTTCCCCCCCATTTGTCATATTACAAAACAGAGTAAAATAGGCCTCAGCTTCGCCTCTTAAATAAACTTTTTCTGGCGGAGTTTGGAGGAGCTGTCTAGTGAACATACTGTGATGGAAGAAAAGTTCAGACAGAACTAAAAAGAATGTATTATTATAGAGAATGGATGACAAATTCATGTCTACATAGCTTAACCTACATTATCATATCAATAGTTTGAAAAGACAGCAACAAGAGGAAAAGTTTGAGGACAGTTCTGCCTGCGATTCTTTGGATTCTTCAGGTCAGATTTGAACAGAGACTCAGTCTAACCAAGCCTTTTTGACAGGCAGGATGTATTACGCAAAGCAGAGTCATCAAATGTGAATTTATTTAAGAGCTATTTGGATGTTTCGCCATGTCTTAACCCCAGAATGGTAAATCAACCATGAGTACTATTTGTACAAGAGTCGGTGTTTGAGCTCGGAGGGAGGATGCAACGACCTCCTTTACTTCCACACGAGGATTAAATCGATATAAGCAGTGGAGCGAGGACGAAGAAGAAAACCAAAAGGTGTGATCTGCCATGATCAAGTTAGTCAGTTTAAACAAATCCCTTCACCACACGCCGCCAGAGCACAGGCTGTACGTAACTGCACAGGGAGAGAAATGACAATTAAGCCTGCTTAAGTACGCTGCAGAGGGAAACATATTAAAGAAGATTATATGAAATTCTTTAGTGCCTTTTCATAAGACCAGGACAAGTTTCAAGTCTCAGTGGGAGCTCCAAGGAACAACCCTCTGGAAGGTTCTCTCACGTTCACTATCCATGTGATAAACAGAGCACCTGCGACTGTTCATGCCATCGTGGTCCTCACTATGACTTTGTGATGATGAAATGGTGAACAAGAGATTAGACAAGCAACACAGCAAATCTTAATCTCTGAGCTGGTGAAGAGGGTTACACAGCAAGACACACCTTCAGTCAAAGAGTTTCCCATTTTGTGAAATGTTCATATCACTTTCTGGAACTTTCTGGAGGATTAAAAAAAAAAAATCGATACCACTCTCATGTCTGTCTATTAAATATAAGGTTACAGCCAGCTGATTAGCTTAGCTTAGCACACAGACTGGAAATGAAGGGAAACAGCTTGCCTGGCTCTGACCAACAGTAACAGAAAGTGCCTATTTATTCATGAACATTTTTGTTTAATCCACTGTATAAAAACTACAATTCACGATTAATTCATTATGCTGGACATTTCCTTTGCCAGGCAACCAGTAAGGGAAGCATCACAGTTACCTGACAGCTTTAGATGAAAGCTTTTTGCCTTTAATGAATCATAATCAATGTATGTTGATTGCACAATGTCATCGCTATAGAATAATGACACCACCTGAATTTCGTTCCCTGTAAACTTCACTTTCCCTGTGCAACGCTGTCTGCACCGCTCACCAAATCTCCCAGGAAAACGAAGGCTGCCTGGTGATCCAGGCAGGATGTCATCTAGTTCCACTTCCAATTAGACGGCACTCAGAGAGCGCAAACCTCCACCAAGGCAGCTCAGTTTCCCTGTTGTGTAACTGTACATAAAACCAGCAGTCCCATGATAGTTTGAAACCTACCCCTGGGATTTGGAATCACATTGGTATCATTATTAGTTTGATGGTTATTTAAGGAAAACAATATTTCCCTAATGGCGCTTTTCTTCCGAATCTGGCTCAGAGACATTTGAGGAGCTGCCAGATTTAACACTTAATTGAATTAGCTCAGTTTCAGCTACAATATGATCCCATTTGTAAGTCTGCCGCATTATTCTTTGTTACCTTGCAGGAGTGAATTCTCTATGAGCCCTGTAAATCTAAACGTTCTGGATCATACTTTGATGTGTGGTAGATCTTATGGGGACGTAACCTTGTCATTTTTGTCCAGCCATTATTGGCATTATCCATGAAGTTAGAAGAAAAAATCTTGCAATAGACAACAAAGGGTGAAGGGCCTGCTTGAGGGATTAGTGTGTTAAAATTAGATTTATACTGAGGTAATGGTGAGGTACTTTAGATTTAGAATTATAAGTTTGGGAATAAATCTAAATCAGTTGCATGACTGGAGACCGTGGTGCTGATGTGACTGAGCATGCGTGTCCCTGTAGGTGTATTGTTTGCATGTGTAAAGTATCTGCGAAAATGACCACTAATGTCAGAGGTTCACAGTCTGGAAAGGTTCACCAGGATGGAGCTTCGGGGATTCCTACTATGGATGCTGAATTGTGAAGGCTGGATACAAACCTTTCTTTATTAGGAGGCACTGTTGTGAAGAAGGGTGTCTGTTTGTTTCCTCTGTCAGGGAGGTTATGTTTTCATTAGGGTTAGTTTGTTTGTCTGTTTGATAGTTAGCAGGAACCATGCAAACAATTTCAGTGACATTCTGTAGAAGGGTCGGGCATGAGCCAAGAAAGAATCAAGTGGATTCGGACAAAGACTTTCCTATAACTACTTAACATTGCGAGACATTGCGTTTTTATACTTTATCTGTTTCACTCAAAAACTACTGAGCTGATTTCCATGAACCTTGTGGAGGGGTGAGGCAAGGGGCAGGCAAGCTAAACAGACATGTAGGATTGTTCAGCCTGGGCTGAGGCATGGTCTCCACTGAGAGCCATTCAAGTTTGGCTCAATTTTCTTCTTACAGGCAATACATTTGCTCTGTCACACTTACGTACCTGAAAAGAATGGATGAAGCCCTGAAGCAGAGGCCCAAATGTAAGGGAATGACTGGATTTGTTGTGTGGGCTAATGCAGAAAATAGATTTTATCTGGGGGGTAAATCTTTATTTTGGAAAAAACGACAATATCCCCTGTATCTGCAGCTGGAATTTAAGCTCAGCAATAATCACAAAAGGCAAGTAATATGATCATGGATTAGTACATTAATGATTTAAATAAATTCATCGATAGGTTCAATCTGACGCAAAAAAACAACAACAACAAAAAACACAATACATCCCCCATTGTGCAAGAGAAACCTAACAAATGAGGGTCATAGCGTGAGGCACAAGCCGTCAACACAAACAGCCCTTTCAGTCTAACAATGAGGGGCAAGTTTGCCGTCAGTGTGAACAGTCAACACAAGTCATCCGACCTGACCCTGGCACTGCCTGGCCTCAGCATTAAAGAGTGAAAGGGTTCCTGTTTCTGGAATATAACAGACTTATTTAAGCTCTATAATGCGGAGTTAAAAAATAAAGAACAGAATACAAATCGCACAACTGTGGATGAAAAGAAAAATGTGCGACAAATCCCTTAAAGTTAGCTTTTCGCTGTGATGTGTGCAGAGCTGCAGTTGCTAACTTGAGCCATGTGGGAATGAATGTTGATTAAACACTATCACAGTTCACTATCACTGCTCACTGATAACATCTCCATAAGTAATGAAGCTTCTTTGACAAATGCAACTTTCTCCGTCTCTCTCTCTCTCTCTCTCTTATGTGCATCTTAACTCATGCAGACATACAGTATATCTGCTAACTTATGAAAGGGATGTGATCTCTTAAATACACCATTCCAGGGCACAGTGGTTGCTGATGTACGATCATGAAGTAAAGTGTCTGTTGCTTGCTCTGTGGAATATACAAGGAACAGCAGGGATTCAATATTAAAGCACCTTTCATATAAAACTAAACCTTTGAGCTCTGGTGATCAAATAAAAGCAACAGTTCTGTTTGCAGCCTGTACGCTACTTGACCAGCACCAAATAGCAGATAAAGTTTATTTGTTTTAGCAACTCGCTGGTGATCACAGGGGAGCCTTCAGCAGGAACGGAGACGGATACTTATCTCAGAGATGTTGAAGAGGTTATTATTATAAAATATATTTAAGTGTATGTATATGTAAGAGCCACCAAGCCCACCCCTCCCACTCCAAGACATACACAGACAATCTGACAAACAAATACAATGCTATTAAATTGACTAACAATGCTTCCAATGGAAAACAAAAATATTAAATCCAATTGAATGACTAAGGATTTGAAAAATAAATTGATGACTCATGCATTGATAGTGGTGTCAAAAGTTACTGGCTGATGTATTGTAAATATATATATGTGCATTTTCATGAGATTCCCTAAATTTCTGCTGTTATAATTTCAGAGGGCCTCCTGACCATGTAACTCCAATCCCTAAATAGCTCTATCTACATAGTTTATCTCAATCACAAGTCTAAAGTGGGTCACAGGGCTGGTCTGACAAGCCTGGTTGCAATTTGGAATAACAGATGTGAGCTTTTAAAACACTTCTGCTGTGTTTTCAGGTATTTAGGAGTAAAGCCATTTTTGTATGAACATTTTTTTATATCTGATGTGAGATGATTCAAAAGGATTGCTGCTGCTAGTTAAAACATTTCTGTATACCTCCATATATGTCCATTCAAAAGGAAGCTGGAGCTAGCAGCTGGTTAGCTTAATTTAGCAGGATGACTGGAAACAGGGGGAAACATGTTGTATTTCAATTGTTTCATCTGTTCATAAACCAATGTAAAAAAAACTGTCATGGTTCAGTATTTTTAGGTGACCATTTCCTGTTTTATTTTGAAAGTCTGTTTTCCATGCCATGTGTTTTTGCTTTGCATTTCCTGTGTTTTCTTATGATCCGTTTCACCCTTTTGGTTCCTCTGTCTGTGTTTTAGTCTTCTGTGTTTTTAGTTCCTGTTTGTTCCCTTTCCCTGTGTTAATGTTTGCTCTGTCTTGTTAGTTTATTATTATATCCTCCTCATGTTTTCTATAGTTGTCCCTCTTCATTTTCCCTCCACTGTGATTGTCTGGTCATTTCCACCCGTCAGTGATTGTCTCCTCCTCCCTGTGCCACCTGTTCCCCATCTCTTCCTCTCCTTACCTGTGCATTTAGTCTGTGTGTTTCTTCCCTTCCTTGTCAGTTCTTCTGTTATACCCCATTTACCCTGCCTTGTCCTGTTGGTCCCTGGTTTGCACCATGTCTGCTCTGTGATCCCTGTTTTGCTTCATCTTTTTGCTGTAAGTTACGTTCTCCCTTGCTTTTGTTTTTAGCCTCACCCCTGGATTTTAGTTTTTGGACTTGTTGGATTTTCTGTAATTGGACTTGGTCTCTGTTTGCCTGTTTCAGTTTGTATTTTGTTATTAAATCACTGGACAGCATTTCCCTGTCTCTGTGTCTGCATTTGGGTCCTTTTTTGAACTGCCACATAACAAAAACATAAAAATGCCGTGTTACATGTGGGACTAGTCCTTGGCTCGGACCAGTGACTTCCTGTATTCTCTTATGGTTGCCTTGGAGGTGTTGGTCAGTTGATTCTGATCCCTTCAAGGCAGGTGTTTATGGTCTTTGCTACACCAAATGGCTCCAGGCAGGCTACATTTTTACAATCTGTATTTGTTGATATACCCAAAGGGTTCTCAAGCACTCCCCACTGGGTGTTTTCAGGAAAAGCACTTCGCTTTTTCAGCTGAGAAAACTCCCTTTGGTGGACACAGCCCCTTCCTGATGAATTCCTATAGGACACTAGGGTTTCACAAAAGGTGTGACACAGTTGTATTAACAATTGTGTTGTCTATAATGTTAATCCTTGTTCCACTTGGAAATCTATAGCTTTAGTAGTACAGAATTTCATTATTACAGCCACATGACCCTAATAATGTGACTGAACTTAGCCTCTAAGCTGCTGACCAAAGTACTGGATTTCATATTTGCTCAGTCACCAGTGGTGACTGGTATCATATAATGTACTTAGGTAGCAAGTCAGTTCTGTCAGTTATGCACAGCTAAATATACTTTTCCTGTCATTTACATTTTTACATGCACTTTTCAAAATGTTGTTTATGTCACATACGGTCAACAGCAATGAGGATGTGTCAAATGTACTGTTCTGCTTTACATTTTCGCCCCTGCTGTCAGTAAACAGTAAAGTGGTAACCTTTTGGCCATGTGGATGTCTTTGTGATCACACCAAAGCAAACAGCCAAATGCTGGGCCAGTTGTAAGGTTGCCACCAAATGTTAGATCAGGAGAAATGGGAAGCACTGGAAAGTGAGTTAAGAGGAGAGGAGTCCGTGCTACTTATATTACCAAGGATGTGGCAAATGATAAAATAAGCAAATGAGAAATGAGGCATTTCAGATGCTTCAGGATGACTGGAAAAAAAACATCTAAAAGGATGGCTACATGAAAAACAACTGTTGTATGTTAAAATGATTCCAGCTGTCCTCCATTACACAATCTCAAGTACATTTCTCCATGTTTATTTTCTCTGGAATGTGTTTACGACAGCGCTGTCCACTCCTGATGACCCGGGAGCCCATTTTGCAATAACAGAGCATTTTCACAATCTGAATTATTTCTTTTCCACTGGGCCCCCAATTAGCAGCGCTTTTGGAACAATTAGAGGTCTGGGAGACAAAGAGCAGTTTAGACCCAATTAAACTCAGGGTTTGTTCGTGGCCTTGGTGTCTTTGCCCTGGCTACAGCACAATGTGAGTGAGACAATGAGTGAAAATCTTTTAACGGTCTTGAAAATTCAGAAAGAAGAGTTCCGAGCAACTTGACAAAGTTTACTAGTATGTGTAGTTCAAAAGGCCCCGAAAATCAAAGAGGTTCAAAAAGCAATTTAGCTCTGCTTGTAAGGGGGGGGGATTAACATGTAGTCTAGCTTCCTATACAACCAGTGATATGTTGGGGAACATTTAGCGAGGCTGGCTTGAAAATTTGGTTGTTACGATTAAAGACGGCCTGAAACATCCAAGCTATAGGGTAAATCTCCCATTCAGTCACACCGATATAATATTAGCCACATCAGCAGTGACACAAATCACAACAGGTTTCCTTGAGAGGCTCTCTACAGCACAGCAGTCTCTACAAACCAGTGGGTTTACATGTTACGTTGAAGTTGGGATATTGCCTCTGCACAAAGCTGACTCATCAAATCACGGCATTAAGACTTGACGGGGGAGGAAACGGTTTGTTTGAGGGCGATGCTTCTCCGCTGTATAGCTGTAGACGGTGGAGAAGGGAGAAACTGCAGTTGATTGCAGGCTATCCACGTCTCTCTCCAAGGTGGTAATTTATATGGATTTTGCTCCATAAGAACCTCACAGAATTGGATTGCAAAGTGCAAAAACGTGACTTCAAAGGCGGGGGGGGGAGCATTTATGGCTTAACAATGAATCTCACAGAATGCAGCTCTGGTTTGAATCAGTCATGCATGTTTAAGGCCTACTGACTTTAATTAAATGTCACATTTAGAGCGCTGACGAGTTTTACAGAAACTAGTGTTTCTTATTGGAAACCATCTTAACAGTACAAGTCACCTAAAAATAGTCTTAGGACAGACATTCCCAAGATGCATGAGAGGCAACATATCTGAAAAAATAAACTCTCATTCTCCTTTCGTCCCCAAAGAATTCTCTATTTCATAACACCTTTTTTCCTTTCTGACCAAAGACAGGAACGCGAGAGTGGAACTTTGAGTCTTAATAGTTTCCAGAAGTTGTTCCACTCTGTGAAGGTGTGTATGTTCTATAAGGTCGTATAGAGGAGGCTGTTTGCAGATCACAAAAAAAGATTGTTGCCATTCAGGGGCTCCGAGCAGCAGTGATGAACTCAACTCTCACCCTCCGCACACAACGATGACACAGCAGTGATACACAGACCTGTTGATGGCAGCAGGTAAAAGTAACTATTGAATATCTACAAATTATAAGCCACAATGTCAAAACTGAGCCACAGAAAACATTTTCTAAGGCGGGAGAGAAAAACAAACGCACTCTTAAATTTGGCAATCAGAGGAATAAACATATTACAGTGTCGTTTGATTGATGAATCGTATGACTGCTGTCATCACATCAGCGCAGCCGTCAGTAAAACCTGTTTTACGTGAACTGACTGAGGCCCAGACACATTAGATACGCTGCAGTTCGGCAGAGGGCTCCACACCTCTCATTGTTTGAGTACATAATGATCTTAGATTTGCCTCTCTGTCACTGAAGCAATTGAAACTGTTGGCTAAATGACAGCTTACACTTTAAAGAAAGCTAATACAGCACTCAGAGAGAGCAAACTTCCACAAAGGCCATTTCACTAAAACCTGAAATGTCTTTTTAACTCCCAGATCTGGATTATGGTCCAGATTATGATGTGGATCCAATTGCACATAATGGTGGAACATCATGAGTTTTCCATGCCTGGGTGTTTTGTTGTGTTTATGGTTATTTTTGCTGATATTGGTGTAAAGTAATTTAAAAAAAAGCTATCTTGCAGTGTTGAAGACAATAAAAAAGCCATTCAGAATCTACATTTATGCCTTGATATTCCCCAAAATTTAATCGAGACTTCCTCCAACTTTCACTGGCAGAACAGACGTAACAAAAGCCATCAGGATATGGCATACCCCCATATGCTTCTGTTAGGTGTCTAAAAATGGACTAATAATTATCTCATCTGAATCAGATGTGTGTCTTCAACTGCAGTTAAGGTTGCCATTGTGACAGCAGTGGATACCTCTCACTCTGGCTCAGAGAGCAGAGTCCAGCCTCTGAACCAAAGAGGCTCTGGAGAAAACCACTGGTCAAACTGTTGAAATGATCTCACTAAGGGCATCCCAGAAACTTGCTGAACTGGTCCATATATAATTTGTATGGATTAAGTTAAAAATATTTAAACTTCGAAACGAGTTAAAAACAGGATCTTTCTTCTTTTCCCCAAAATGTACTCATTTACTGTATAATGTATAATTCTGGGACAGTTCACTGATACTCCTGGTGCTCCAGGTCTTCTGAAACCAACTTATACTGTAAGTCCACTTGCTTCCAAAATAGCACAAATTTAGCTACATTTCTGTGTAAAACATTATGGCCATGGAGTGATAAATGTGAGATTTATTACTTATTTATTGAGAAGATATATTCAGAATATTTTTGTAGCTCCTCTTCACTCTAACAATGATGTCAACCACTCTAAAACCTGATCAATTCTGGCAATTTCAATAAGTTTAACCTCTGAGTGAGTAAAAACTATGAATGATGTGGTAAAAGGTTTAATCGTCCTCAGAAAGTTCAGGGTTTTGTGAACTTTAAAGTTTGGATGGAGTGTCTAGCTGCATGTATGAATGCGTGAATTGTTGAAAACTGTAAAATAAATAAATAAATAAATAAAAGTGGGATTTTTTTAAACATTTGTCCATGTTTGAATAGGAAACTTTTGCTGAAAATGCAGAATATTTCTGAGAGTATGAAATTTCCTAATAGAAAATGGCACGTCTACAGCATAGGGTTGATGTGTTAGTCAAGTTTCATGAAAAAATATTGAACGGGTTTTGGGTCATGCACCCTGAACCAAAGAATATTTAAAACAGACAGACAGAGAGTGCGATAGAAATATCCCTCTGGATTATATGCTGAAGGAATAATAGAAATGAATGCATCGATGTGAAAACAAGTGTTTTTAGCAGGTACTGGGGCCTATGGAACAATCATCACTGAATGTCAGTGTAAATGTGTGAGAGCGTCTGTATTCAGCGGAGGGAAATGTGCGATCACTGCTGTGACATTGCAACATTCACGTGTGGCTCTGGGAGAGACACACAAAAGATCGACTTAATTGTCTCGCCTCGACCATGTTTCTTGACTCAATCGAGCAGTCATTCTACGACTCTTCTTCTTTCAATACTGGCACAAAAACACAGTAAATCCGGTGATAATCAGCGTGCACAGACTTCCAGTTTCTCTAAGCATTTTATACAAGAATCCTGCTTACCATCAATAGCCCGTCCTGGAGCGATTACTTGCCAACTGTGCAACAATCCCAAGAAAAGCAATCCCGTTGCCAACATGTTGGCCATGGTGCACAACATTGTAGCCTATCTTGAGAGAATATTACTCATCAATCGCCTCTTGGTCCTGTCAAGTTGGAGGTTGCAGTCAGGCGACGACGTGTAACCGTGCCCAGGCGATGATGCTCCTTACTTCTGGGTGCGCAATGAAGCTGACAAGGATGCTTCTGGGTTTCCACTCAGAGAATAATTTTTGCAGACTGTCAAGACAAAAAAAAAAAAAAAATCCAAGGCTACTCCCAGCCCGGGGTTGTTAAGGGCTCCTTGGATGCATGGACAGCCCTGCCACAAAGGCTAACAGGCTGAAGTGAGCATCAAGCTAGCCTGGCTTGCAGTCGAGATGAAGGGGAGCTGGCGCCTCAGATCGTGCAGTTGTGCGTCTTTTGTTCTCCCTGTACCAGTGAAAAAGCCACAGGAGGAAATAAAGAAGTGGATCAAATGCTCCTCTCCTCCCCACAACCTCTGCTGTTGCCCACAGATTGAGCCTGAAGCCTGGACCTCAGTCAGTCAGCGATCTGAGTGACGTCGCAGCAGCAGGAGCTCGGCTGGCCCTCCCCTCTGAAACACCCGACACCCCACCATCCACCTCCATCACATTACACCAAACTCACTCAAAACACCGCGCTGGATTCGGCTTCAGGCGCTGTTTTAATTATTTGATGCTCATGCAAGAATTTAATTTTCATTCATTTGCATTTAACTTTATTTTAAATGCCATTTTGGCCATTTAACGTGCAGGTGAGTAACAACGTGCTGTGTTTTTGTAGGTGTTACTATTTGTAACTTTACGGAAAACACAAAAACAACACTGCTACTGCTGCTGCTTAAAATAATAATATCACAAATATCAGTAGGCCCATGGCTGCACCCCTGTGTTCCCTGAAATTAATAATTAATAATCACTGTTAGATCCTCTCTAAAACCAAGCTTTGCAAAGCTGTAATTGGTATTTAATTAGACACTAGAATGGGGAATAATTAAAGCACTTTACAAATGAGAAAAAAAAATTCATCGAATTATAACGGTATTCATCAGTTAGGTAGATAGATACAATGTTTAATAAAAGATCATTATGACCTAACCAGTGTCTAAAAATAGTTACACTTGACAGTATTTAATTGGAGATACCAGATACCATTCACCCGGAAGGAGAAACCACTGGTCAGGATCGTAAATTGTAGCAAGAAAGGCAACTTTTGGGTGCAGGGAGTGCTGCATCTGACACTAAATACCATCACACGCTCCTGAGTGTCTTTAACGCATGACAATTTCTGACTTTACTTCCTGTCCATGTGGCAGTAATGTCCTAATTTCTTGGACTATCTTACCACTGCTATGTTGATGACACCCAGTTGTACATATAAACTGACCATCCCAGACTCAGCCAGACCGCCTCCCCTTTTAGGAAATAAGAGCAATAAGATTAAGAGCTTTCCAACTGAACAGCTCAGAGACAGAACCCAGAACCCAGATTCACGATAGAATTCATTCAATAGAAACATTTTACTTCATTGAAGAGCACCATGGGGAGCAGAACCCATTTCTCCAAAGAAAGATGTGAAATCCTTTTTTGCTACAAATGGTCTGATATTTTCTGACATAAATTAGTTTGTCTGATAAAACCTGTTGGATTTGAAAGGCTTGGAATTCTATATGCACATTAGAGCATGTGGGGTTATAGCTACAAAAAGGACATCATAGGAATCTTATAGTAATTCACTTGCTTTGATCATAAATTTGTGTATATCAATTTAAAGTAAAATCCCATTTAATCATACATGTGAATGAATCCTGAAAGTAAAATATTGTTGGATCTGCAGAGACCAAACTGTTTGTTTATGCATGTGGCTAGACTGGGATTGTATTGTATGCAAAAGAACCTTGATAACCTTATAATGATAGCAAACAACTTGTAAGAAAACGCCAATGTGATAAACTGCTAGTTCTGAAAATTTTTACCAAAATATTTTTTCCTTTTGTTGACTCTACTATTTTGACAGGGTTTATAACAAGGCTTCAATAAAAGGCATCTCTAGGAAGACTGTGTTTAATAATCCTGGAGACGGAGGATGTGCAATTTGTCAAATTTTATCATTTTGTTTTGTCTTTTGTCATTTTTCTCTTCTCAGGTCTTGACTCCCAAATTTTAATTCATGTCCCAATTCCTAGTCTTCATTTCTAACAGCATATTTGCACCAACTAAAATGTCCTTTAAAGACATAAATAATAACAAAGAAATAGATGTATAATCAAACAAATTTCATGACATAAAAATGAAATGATTAATTGAATTAGTTTTGCTTCCAAACTTACATATCTTCCAAAACTTTTTTTTAGACACCTACAAAAATGTAATTATACAGGACATGAGAGTTAGGCTGTTTAGAAATAGAATAAAAATTATGTAGTGTAGCAGGCATTTATCTATTCCTCAAAAAATAACAGAGATTATTTAAGATCACATATCAAGTGTAACTGACCTCCATCCTTTAAAAACTGGCCTGGGTGTCTGCTATGAGAATTAACAAGTAATTCAAGGTTTAGGTCTAAGTGAGGTTAAAAGTTAATGGTGTCAAAGTCAAGTTGGAAGACTCTTTGTGTACCTACACCTTTGGTGAGTGACGATCCTTCATTCTTCACTCATCTCCTCATTTGCCTGGTTAGTTTTCACACACATTTCTAATTTCACACTTGCAAGTGTAAAATACACTCAGGAAATGTCTGGCATGACGTAAACAGAACTGAAAGGAACATGTCGTGGGTCTGGGCTCTTTTAAAAGTTAAGGATCAGACAAGTTCGTCAAATCAAATTTACATCCTCAATATGCTCAGGGAATGGAATTAATTTATCTAAATGTATGCCAGATCAGATTATCCTGCACAGACGCAAGAGCAAATATACATACAAAAGTATTTTTATCATACAGATATGATGTACGTTTTAGTAGTTGCATTCATGTTATTTATCCAGCAGTTCAGAGAATACATACATAGTATTTAATAGTAACCACCACAGCCATCCGACCTGCCTGAGAAATGCTGCACAGCACTGACATCTAGTGGGTCTTCACTGCCAGTATTATATTTCAAAGAACAATAGTCCCTTTATGCCAGTTTTAAAAAAAACAACATTTTCTTTACATAAAATACAAAACAGAAAAATGAGTGAGCACATAATTAATGTTATGTCCCCACACAATATCCAGCAAAACATTGGAGCTTTTCTGGGAAATGTTGAAGTTAAACAATCCTTGTTTTAAGGATTGTAGGGCCTCCCAATTATTATATCTATTCACCTTTGCAGGCAGTTTGAGGAGAAACTGTTCTTTGGATAAAACAATTTCATTTTATGAAATGAGTCTGTAGCACTTAAAGGGGCAGACGTGGTGCCACTTTAAACAAGTGTGGTTCTGTGTTAATACACAGAACACACACACTCAAACCAGGCATGTGCAAGTGTGAGACACAGAAGTGTTTTGCATAATTCTGTGTAAAGTGGTAGTGTTGCTCGATTAAGTAATTGTTAGATTGTTTTTATTAGTCACAAGGCTGATGTGTTTATTGTTCGATTTTCATCTATGGATGCATCTGCATAGCTTTCAAATATTTTGTCCTATACTTCATTCTGAGATAAGTGTCTTTCACTTACCCCATTACCAATATCAGTGTCTGCAATCCTTGTTGTGTTATCTGTAAAAGTCCATGACTCAGTGTTTATGTTGGTTCCCAAACTAAGTGAATCGAAGGGGTTACATGACTATCAGATGAGAAGATACATTAAAAAAAAGAAGAAATTCCTGCCACACAAATTCACAAATTATGTTTTTTTAAAATGTTTTTCTTCATATTTACTTGTGAAATGCTGTATATTTTATAGCAAATCTGAGATGGGAAAATCACTCTTCAACTGCACTGCCCACAATGTGGCATCTGTGCCGAGGAGTCACAAGTAGACATGACCTCATAGCTGGGAGTCACAAGCAAAAAGGCTTGGAAACCAATGACTTAATGCATTTGTGGATTGAGTGAAGACTTGTTTACATATTGAGTTATTACTGATCAAAGGACCAGTCAGTAACACATTCTCGAATATTTGAACTGGTGTTGAAGACAATTGACCAGCAGATGGGAATATAACACAGATGTGAGATTTACTGATGGACAGCACTTTCAAGGGCCCCTGCAAATAAATTTTTCAAAGTGTGGCAATAAATAAACGGATGAATGGATGAACCTTAATTTTGAAGTTAAATAAGGACAAAATTGTAATCCTATTTGTCAGCCCTAAAACAAAGAGAAAGCCTGCTTAATTTCTACATAAATTAACACCCTGGATTAAATTTACAAGTCTTGATGTTATCTTAGATTCAGATCCAAGCTTCAAGTCCCACAAAAACAAGGTGACAAAGACATAATTTTTCCACCTTTGACATATAGCTCGAGTATGACTATTTATAAATCAAAACTATGCTTAAAACATGCCTCTACTTCAAGCTAATTTGATTACTGGAACACATGATTTCAGCCTCATTGGTCTCAAAAAAACAAACAAAAAAAACAACAAAAACTGAAAGACCTCGCAGCTTTGATATGAACCAGAACGAAGAGAGAGTTTTAGCTGCCCTGCCAGGGCTTCCTATAACATTCAACTTTGATTAATCCTCCTCCTTCTATACAAAGCCCTTAATGGGCTGGCACCATACTTTGCTAACTCCCTTGTTTGCTATTAGTCTTACAGTAAAAAAACAAAACACTGCAGGTATGTGCTGCTAGTTTATTGGAAGTTCGCAGCAAAAGTAAAAAAAGAAAAGAAGGTTTTGTTAATAATTGCCCCAAACAATGGAAAACATTACTTACAGATATCAGGGAAGCCAGCTCCCTAAAAAGTATTTACAGTAACAAGTATTCTCCATCTTGTTTTACATTCACAGTTCATTCTGTCTTTTTTTTATGTGAATCACTCATACGCAATTCTCTTGTTGTAAAACATCCGATTTGCATGAAAGGCGTCATACAAATAGAGTTTATTATAAAAGTCAGTCTCTCTCTCGCTGTGTGTGTGTGTTATTTTGTGTGTGTGTCTGAAGGAGAGGCATTTGGAGAGAGATCCATTTCATGGCTTAAGCTGATATTAGACTATGCAGTCATTAGTATATGACTCATCGATACTGTTTATACACATCTCTCATTATTCTGACGTTTGGCACAGCATTAATGCCTCACCTCATTCATCTTTGGGCAATTTTCTTTTCCATCTGCAGCTCCATTAATCTAGGCTTCTGCAGCGTCATGTTGTTAAACATACGGTATCTGTTAAATTACCCATGTACTACTCTATAGTTTTAAGGTGTTTAAGGTGTAAAGTTATTCTTTATCAGGATTACTGTCTCAAATGCCAAACAAGTCATTATAGCCCGATTGCACTGCCTTGTTTGATCATTTTTCTATCGCCAGACATTCATCCAATGATGTCATGATATATGAAATAACTGAAAAGTTACAGTCAATGTGAAAGGTTAATGATTGATAAAGTCAAAATGTTAATACTTTTATTCCAACTAATCCCTGGTATTAGAACATTAGAACATTTTATTTCAGGGACAGTTGCCGAGTAGAATAGTAAAATCACAATATCCAACATCTCTCACTTCCTCTTTATAAATCTTTGTTAAAGACTGACACTGGCTTAGTTATTCCTCTCCTCATGAGACTGATATTCACGTCATGGGACGGACCAGTCTTAATATCAGAGAACTGCTGGTTGTTAGTCATTTTCTTCCCAGGGCAACTTTATTGTCAGAGTGAGCTCAAACACCATTCATCTGGTTTGTGTCCTGACTGGAGCAAATATTTCATGCATCATTCTTTTATCCACAGCTAAGGCCCATGATGCACCTCCGCCCAGTTCACTGCAGCTGTGATGGGAGTCAGGTTGAACTCCAGAGAGGAGAAATAGGTCAGTGCTGGTTCTCACGCTGCATTAGTGTGAAGAGGCACTTATCTCTAATATATGGTATATCTCTAATATATCTCTAATAATCAGAATACAGAATTAATATCTGGTATTTTCAGCTAACCACAGATAAAATGTAACTTTTGCATTCACACACAAATCTGCCCACACATAAATCTCTACACTTCATCATGACTTGAACCAACATCATCACTCATCTTCAAGAGTCCCTTTCTCCCTCCCTTCTCGTCCTCTCCTCCCTTGCTTCACAGCCAAATTTATTGCCTCATGAGTCGACGTTCCCAGAATCACATCCTGTGTATGTGTGTCCCACCAATGCAGTTTCTCCATTTAGTGAGAAAATGGTATGATGTGCTCACTTCAGCCATTTTATAACAGAAGCAAAGATGTCTCAAGTTTTAAGTTCATTCCTTTCTTTTCATCTGCTCATTCTGAAGGACCCAGACAGCAAACTGATAATTTTGCCCATGCATGAAAGCCACTTAAATGCTGTTTGAGAAAATAGTTAAATTATTAAGTGGATTGACATATTACAAATGGTAGTAACCCTGTAGGTTGGTGCAAAGGACAAACAAGAAGAAACCTTTTGGGGAGGCAGAGAAAGGACTTTTAAGTTTTGATATATTAGAAAGGACTTTTAAGTTTTGATATATTCACCTAAATTTCCAAACAGTAAAGATTGTCTGTCTGTCTGTGTCCAGCCACAACTGTTTCAGTTATGTCATATAAATAAAATCTGCCTCGACCAGATCTATAAAAGTCATAATTTGATTACAATCTAAGTGGGGAAAAAAGAAGGCAAGACATATTCTTTGATTCTAATCTTCAACTGTGTAAAAAAAGAAAAGAAAAAAAGAAGCAAAGTCAAAAATGGCGGTATCGGCGTTCAAAGATCTTGATCCCTCCTCCTTTAGTAGTGAGAATACTTTAAATGTTGTACGGTCTCTGCATTTCTTTATCCTCAAAAGGAGCAATTATGGTGCGGGCAATGCTGATAACACCTAAAGAATTTGAGGCATGCACAAACAGCCCTTCCCCCATCCGCCTAGCTTTCTCTCCCCTTCCCCCTGCCCTCATCCCCTCCTTCCCTCCCACTCCATCATCAGGCTTTCCTTCTGCCCTTTACACTCAGATTACTTCCAGCTGAAACATAGAGTAAATAGCTCACTCACGAAATTCTTGGAAACTAATTTACAAAAGTAAATAAAAGGCTAGCAAAAAAACATGATTTTTTTCCCCCCATCAGGTTTTGTAGACGTTAACAGTAATTGTTGTAACTTAACAATGGCGATGAGTAGAAACAAAGATGTAACACAAAAAATGAAAAAATGTGCTCCAGAGTTGTTCTATATGTTTGTTTTTTAGGGAGAATCCTTTCAGAATTAATACAAACAATTGTCATGAACATACTTCTTGGTTTCATGGATCTACCTTGACTGTTTGAACTTATGAGACCTAAACAGGAAAAAATAAATAAATAAAGTAAAGCAGAGAAACTGCAATGTTCTTTAATGCTTACAGTGTTTACTGAAGTTTATTCTGACACATAGAAGTCATTATGACATAAAGTCAATGCATGAATATAAGTTCAATTTCCTGAATACCAGCACCAGATTGTGATTTATCTAATAAAACATTATTAAATAAGATATAACATTAAATAAGAAAAAGGCAAATGTAATCCAAACCCAGTTTACGTACTGTATTATACTTTGTAAAGCCACATTTCTATTAGCCATTTTTTTGCAGTAGCGACCTGAAATACTCAGAATTCCTTTTGAAAATAAGCTCCTTTTTTAAATTGAATTTAAAGTTGAAGTAAATTTAAAGATGTGATTTTGTACAAATACATAAAAAAAAGCATTTGTTAACAATGTTTTATGCATAAAATGGTATCTGTAGGTCCACCCCTTATTTAAAAGTGATGGTTTTGGCAGTCAGGGCTAGATGCCTGCTTTGTCAAGGTGCCCCAAACTTCAACCAAACTGGTCTTGTTTAGTTTGTAGTGGAGCTTCAGTGAAAAGGAGATGAAGGAAATGGGGGGGGGACATGCATTTTGCATACATACCATTTACCTCCTATACTAAATGGATGGAAATAAAGAATAACTGACATTGAATGTACATTTACATACATTAATATCTCATTCTGAAACACAAAACACAGTCTCTTGAGAAATGAACAGTATATGACGTAATATAGACACATATACATTCACATTCACAAAGGAAACAGCAATAGGGATTAATCTGTGTTCAAGCAGATTAATGGCATTTATTTGTTTGTTTTTAAGCCTTCCTCACCAACATCCTCTCTCACACCCTCCCTTATAAACACATTCCAACCACTCGGAATGCTTGGCTGGCTGGCTGCTGTGTGAGGGTGTGAGTGTGGTCTGTTCAGTGCACTCCTAACAGTAACGTGTATGACATGAAAAAAAGCACATGCATCTATCTGTTTGTCTTTCTGATCCAATGCTGTGCCAAAATATCCTGCCCGTGCTGAGCAAAACACAATTACAGGTCTACTATGTATGAGTTTAATATGTGGTATTATATGCTTTATTGTGCATAGTATGTTAATTATCCTGAAAAATAATTTTTAAATTTTAGTCAAAATGACCTGACACTAACCAGTCAAATACAAACCAATACAAACTGGTGCTGATGAACGGTTTATGTCTAATAGTAACAATGTAAAATTTACAGGTCATGTTTGCAGAGTGGAACAGTTTATGATGTAAAGTGGCTGTAAATACAATGAAAGTATAACTTTCACCATTAACTAACTTTTGCTGCCTTTCTCACACAACGTTGAAATCTAAACTTTAAAAACTGAGGGCTTCCCATTTACCTACATTTTCCAACTTGTTGTTCATATGTCCATGTAAACCATATTGACCTTGAACCCCACATTGACCAAGCCCCCCAGTCACACATGAACTCCCTGAACCCTTCCATGCCATTCACATCCACCTTCCTCCACACACAGGCTCCACTTCCTCCTGAACAACAGCTCACTTTGATGGCAAAGGTTCACCCCCACAGCATTGATGTTTTTGTGTGTGTGTGTGTGTGTGTGTGTGTGTGTGTGTGTGTGTGTGTGTGTGTGTGTGTGTGTGTGTGTGTGTGTGTGTGTGTGTGCATGTCTGTGAGAGGGTGGTATTTCCTCATGTGCTTTTGTCCTTCAATAGTTTGTATCTGCGTGATAGTTGTGGCTCGTTTGCAGTGTTTTATGCCGATTTATAATTTGAGAATGTCTTTTTATTAAACTAATTTTATTATTTTAAATCACAACTTAAGAGAAAGCATGTTTCAACACAAAGCTGATCCAGAATCAGCTTCATTTTTATGGAATAACCATTGACCCGTGTTTCAAAAACACTTGAATGTGAGGTTTCACTTCCACATTGAGGCGGTAATAACTTGGACTGCAAAAATCAAGCAATACACCATCTCTTTAATCCCCCAATACACACCTATTGGGAATTCGGTGACTCACACACACTCAAGCACATATATGCATATACAAGCACTCAAACAAATACACAGCTTTGCTACCCTAGAGGTAGTAATACGGCCAGAACACTTGGGATGGCGGGGGCTGGGTTACCTAGCAACGAGCCTGTTGATGTCCAAACAATGTTGATGTCGTCAAAGTGGCTGGTTGTGCCAGACTGGAGTTCTGCTGAGAGCAACAATGTCAGTGGTGTGTTCCTGCAGACAGAGGAACAGCCCACAGACAGGCTGCTGGACTGAATGAAACAGGCCAACACAATTCCTAGAAGTACTGTTCATACCACTGCATTTGTTAGTTTAGCATAGAGAGGGCTTGCATAGCTAACAGCTAAATGGGCAGTCTGCAAATAAACACAGTTTAATCACCAGGAGACTGGGCAAATTTGATTATTTCTGCTATTGGTGTAGGTCTTTTAAGAAAGCTTGTACTGTACTGCCAGGAACAATGTACAACATGTATACTATATAGAGTATATATATACAGTATATATATATAAAAACTTTTTCCCCCTAGGTTGTTGTTTGCATTTATTTGAAATATTCTGAACAAATAATTTTCAATCCCATTTTAGACGAGGTTAAATAATCTTCTACATTAAACTGGATGTTTTCATCTATATTAATCAAGAGGCAAGTTTTGAGGATGAGCAAGGTCGTCCATCTCAGCTCCCTCAGGCGTATACAGGGAAATCAGTTCTGCCCACCAGCTGCAGATGAATTGAAGTGTACTGTGAGACTGTGGTTATCAATCACAACAGTCTTCTTGGTTGGTGCCACCTCTGGGCTTGTAGCTTGCTAAAGGTCGGTGGTTTGATCCCCAGCCCCTGGAAGTCTACATGTCGAAGTATCCTTGAGCAAGTATCTAAAGTATCTAAAACCTAAAAAAATTAATCTAAATCTATATTCCACATGGGTGAAGCATGTGACTTAAAAGTTGTGTAATTTAAGAGACCATGAGACATCAAGAGTAGCAGAGGCCCTTTGTACTGTAATTAATACACATTGCTTTGTAGTGTAGCACCGATAACTGTGTTTGGATACACCTCCCATCAAATAACTGGTAAGGAGAAAGGGAAAAGGCATTCAAACATAGCAGAAGTCAAAGAGGCCACAGAGGCTGACATGAATAAGAAGTGAAAGGTAACTCCAGAATACTGTTCATTCACACTTGGGTGGAAAATGTATGTTTAGCTTCAGCATTTTGGGGTGTGTCTACTTTTTAACAGCTTTGTCTGTGTCCTTCGGAGGAAACTTCAAGACATCGTCATGGGTGGCGCCAAATGTACTGGTCCATTCCACCGTAACCAGTCCCCATTGCTGGATCATGCATGTATTATTTTAGACCATTTACAAGACATTATCTCTGTTATAGGTTGTAATAGGCTAAAAGTTTTTCACTGTTTCTCATTCATTGGTGAGCATTCACCACCATGGTGACTTGTTTCATGGACTGCCCTGCCTCCAGCATGGCATGGTCACGGTCATGTTGCCCCATCTGTGGCTGTCTTACAAATGTTCCTTTCTCCTCAACCTTCGTCTCTTTTTATAGGAGTGGGTTAGTATAACAAGTGAGAGGTCATTTGGGATTAGTTGGACATCGTGGCTATTTTCTAAAAAGAAATTATATACAGATGCAAGACTACTCACAAAAATTAGTCAAGCGTGACCAAACCTTAAATGTTAAGAATGATCACAAAACTCACCCTGCATGTGGATATACAAGCAATTTAAAATAGAGACAAGGTTTTCTCAGATTAGGTAAAAAAAATGAGTTGTGTTTTTGTTGTGGCACCTGAATGAAAATAAATCTCATGAGGGTCTCTTACGATTGCTGTTAAATAATAATAAATTACTAAATGGAAATCTCTAATGAAGTGAAGTGAGGTCAAGGGGTGAGTTAAGGACCCCAGACAAAAAAAAACATGGTTCACCATGCCTTTGATTTTTTTACAGTTTTGAGAAGCTCCTTGTTTAATTATTCTTCCACACAGTGAGATAAAAAAAAACAAAAAACAGCGGGCGGTCATTGGAGTTGAGCAGATGCCCCTCTTCTCCGTGGAACCCCCTGGAGCCGCGCGATGGACCCCTGAAGTAGCCCAAGGGACCAGCAGTGGGGGCCCTTGTCCTTGCAGCAGCAGCAGCAGCACCACTTGCAGTCAAGCAGCGGGACTCCAGGCTTTTACTTCCCCAGCTGCTGACGTCAGCTGGCAGCCTGGGCTGGACTCGCCGCTCCGGACGTAGCGCCGATAAAAATGCTGCTCTCCGTACCGCCAAGGGCAGGAATCAACCCATACAACGGCTATAACAGCAGAAACAACAAAAAGGTAAACGCTTTCGGAATTTTCTCTCATTTTCGGCTCCCTCGCCCTGCAGGGCAACACGCCCGTGTCTGTCGCGACCAAAAGAAAGGCTTGTGACAGTGAGCTGCAGTGTCCTTGAAAAGCTGAATTTAAGTGAAGACTTTCGTGGAGTGAAAATACAGCTTCTAGCGGCCGTGGTGTGTGCGGCTGGGAAATTAGCTATCGCTCGGTGCTGTCCTGTTGTGCTGTTAGTTGTATCTGTGGTATGGAGAGAGGATGTAGTGTGGCTCAGCTCGCTCGTTTGAAAACGTCAATGGTGGAAGAGCAACTTTTATGGGTAACTGTGCCGTATCAGGATAGCGCGTCTGTGTCCTGGATGTGTTTGTGGAAGTGGGGGTAGGGTAACGCAGAGCTGAGGGAACATGTTACAAAATGCCCCTTCTCCTCCGTGAGCTCCGGACAGGAGTACATAGTGTTAAATCTGCTCTTTTTTTGTGTGTCTTCACTTAGTTTGTAAAGTTTCTTTTTTTCCCCCCTCGTTTCCAACCTGAAAGCGGAATATGCCCCACCCCTTGAAAAACTCCACCACACCACGATGACTACATTCCCAGAATTATGACTCGTGCTCTCGTGGTTACATTCAGTGTTGACATTTTCAACTTCACACCTGTGTAACCAACATGTCGGGGAAAATGCGGAACGAGATTCTGTGACATTGAGTAAACAAATTAATTAAGCTCCCTAAATTGAAAAAAATAAATAAATAAATGAAGTGTTCCATTATTCGGGTTAGTGGCAGCAGAGCTAAATTTAATTATTTAAAAACTTTGCTTCCAATCCCTTTCTGTAATAGTATATTGTATCTCCATTTGATCATTCAGGTTTGGTGGATCATGTGTCTTATCTTTATGGACCCCCAGGGGCAAATGAGGCAAATGCCCTCCCCCCAAAAATAAATAAATAAATCTGAGAAAGGGGCCCCAAAATAGCCACTCATATTGGCACATTGTGCAATAACAACTATAAACCCCCTTAAACCTATAAATGCACTATACTGAGCACCGCCAACACCCAAAAGCCCCCTGAGTGGGGCCCCTTCTAGTTCCCACATGACAGCTGGATATTGTCACTTTGGATACTTCTGCAACTGAACTGTCATACATGCAAAGTTAGTCACTGCAATGGAGCGAACATACCTGTCTGGTCATATGTTACATCTTTACATGGTGCTCCTCCTTTGTTTTATATTCAGACGTGTGTGTGTGTGTGTGTGTGTGTGTGTGTGTGTGTGTGTGTGTGTGTGTGTGTGTGTGTGTGAGGCGTTATTTGCTCTTTATAAAAATAAACTATGACATCTGATGAAGCGCAACTGATCGAACACACACTTCCTGAATTGAATGAACTACTACATCGCTCGCTCTTAAACATGCCTGTTCGGAATGGCCGTTTTGCTTGGCCTGTGGTATTGCTGGTCGCAGCTTTTTTGTTCTGATGTTAGTAACATTATATCCAGCATCCAGCAGCAAAAGTGACCTGCAGTCAATGAGCCGTGGCAAGTAAAAACCGGCTGTGGACGTAGGTGAGGACATGCCGGACTCAGTCCACACAGCCCTGAACTGGAGACTCAGTATTTTTACTTAAGCGTTTGACTTGAAATTTATCTCAGTTTTATGCCATGACTGGAGTACGCAGTTATTTTTGCATAGGTGTGAAAGAAAAACAACTGAAACAACAGACTTAGTTGAAGCCATTTCCTCCCTCGTTAAATTAAACAGAAAATATAAAACAATATCCTGATACACACGGCTGTTTCTCCAAACAGAAAATTTATAACGATGTCCTGATACATGTGGCCGAAAATATACAAACAGAAAATATACAAGGATATACTGATAGATCATGCTGTGATGAGACATTTCCAATTTGCAGAGCTTACAATGAACTACAGTGTTGGATCTGGCTTTAAAATACTCCCACACTTTATGGGTAAGGTCTTTTAGATAACAGCAGTAGTGCAGAAATTGCTGGTGATGAACAAATAATTAGAAAAGTGAAAGTGACTACTATAAGCAGGACTTCTGGTGCTGTGCGGTCTTATTGCCGTCGTGACAAAAGTCTCTGGTGTTTTCACTTCAAGCGCTCGTGCAAGTCAGTTGTACTGCTGTGATAAGAAGACGTGTCCAGTTTGCAGAGCTTACAGAGCACCACATCGTCATCGTTTGGTCTCTGTCTAAAATACTCCCACACTTCAGATGATCGAGGGTGAGGATTTTTAATTGCAGCTTGTTCTCTGGAGGAATCATGCTTGAACCCCCCGGATGTGCTTTCTTTTTTACGGGGGGACAACCATCTTGGCAAGGTGCCGTTGTTGTGATCGATGACGTCACTTATGTTGATATGTCCCAGAGCCAGCTTTTGCACTGACTGCTGTTTGCCTGTTTATTTTAAATTTATTAATAGTGGGTGTGTCCTATATCCAAAGTGCACCAAAGGTGACATATCACTTCCTTGGGGCCCCCCAGCAACTCACATATTGAGTTTGAAGTAGATCAGATGAACGTTTCTAGAGGTAGGTGAATTACATATAGACAGAATTTCCTCACATCTTAGATGGATACATTTTTATGGGGGAAGGCGGCATGCTGGGAAGGCAGGAAGTGGTGATGGGCTCCTTTGCTTAGGGGCCACCCAGCATCTTAAGATCACCACTGTGGGCCCTAATGGCACACGGTGACATTATGTTTGATTTCAGGTCTGTTGGACGTACAGTAACTCCTGTCCTGCTCTATGCTGTTATGTGCTCCCCGGCTCTAGATGGCTTTTAAAATATGCATATTCACATATTGTCTGTGTGGGATGTTGGGCATCACCTGGATGCTCATCATAGTCTGGGAAAACATAATTTCACTGTTTGTTAAACACACATAATTTTTTTGCAATTTATTTTGCAATTGACTTGCATTCCATTCTTACTGAATAAACATAAATATGCAATTCTATAGCTGAGCTATTTCTAGGTTGGTCCTTATTTCGGTGCTATGAGGAGACTTTTGTTGAATGTCACTATTTAAAAGGAAGTACAGTGTAGAAGTACAGTAGTGTAGAAGTACAGTGTTCAGAATGTTGTCACATGAGTGTGAGAACTTGTTCATTGTTGTAAGTAAGTGTTCAATGTAGATGCAGTGTTTTTTTCCCAAGGCCTAATCCATGTTGAGGAATAATTACTTCCAACAAGGAGGTCATATTTTTGCTGCCGTTGGTTTGTTTGTTCTGTTAATAGGATTACTCACAAAGTTAAGAAAGAATTTTGATCAAATCTTTTGGAGAGGTAAGGAACAATGATCCATTCGATTTTCATCATCTGGATCCAGACTTTTTTTCTTTTTTTAAGGATTCTTTATTATATTTGGGATGGGGCAATTAAAAGATTTTTGCTTCAAACTTCATGGATCATGCTTACAATGCTTGGACAAAAATCATACGATGGCATCCTCATAACATCGACCACACACCAAAGTGTGAACTGGATCCAAGCAATTTCCTGGATTTGATGATCCTGATTGGATAATTTGCTGCTGTGAGATAACAAATAATAATACTACAGACTTGCTACCAAATCAAATTGTAGCTAAAACTGTGCTGATTCATTTAGATGTAAAATTTGACATATCTTCAAAAGTTACTGAGCTAGAACCTGAAGAAAACCACCATTAGTAAAGTATTGTGATACCAATGTGATTCCAAGTTCTAGGGATAGGCTTTCATGGTCATGGTCATGGTCAAAATTTCATGTGACTCATGTGAACTCGTCATGTGAAAGACAGCATGACAGCCCCCCCCCTTTAGGCTTTGTAGTTTCAATTACCTGTAATAGTTTTCATATGGTCATTATACCATTTAATAACTAAATTATCTGCTCTGAAAGCAAACTGACAACAGTACCAGAAGAGGGCAATTTTCCAGGAACCACTGATTACATGAAAAAACTCATCATAATCTTTCATAACTTTTTGAGTATGTTAACAGACAGAGACCGCCAAAAACACAACCTCTTGGGTGGAAGTAACGACAATGTATGTAATGGTAGAATGTATGTACAGTAATGGGTTTAAGGATATGGGGTGTCATATGTGTATGCAAGTAAGCCATATGAATTATTAACATCTACTATATGCAAATGAAGCGTGAAGAAATAAAAAGGTATTAAATAAAGAATGTAAAAGACAGTGAAGTTTTCTATACAGTTGTTTTACTGGTCCTCTATTTTGTAAAGCGAAAGTTCACCGAGAGGTCAAGTTCCTGTGTTATGATTCCCGACATTTCCTCCTCCCACCTCCACCTCCTGCTCATTCTATTTATGTCTCCTTCAAATTCTGCCACACCTGAGCCGTTCAAGTACACAGAATAAGTCTTATCGTAAAAGAAATATTCAGAGGGGTGATAAAAAGCCCTCTCGGTGTGTGCGAGCCCCGACCGCTTAAAAGTGTTTGGTTTCTGTTGTGTTTAAAGCCAGCTGCTCCTCCTTTGGCTCAGCACCTCATTTCCTCTCTCAAATAAATAGAATAAATGTTCCTAAATCAGATTTCGTCGTTGGCGGGTATGTGAAGCCCCCAGGATAGAAAAATAACGTGATGTGTCTCAAGGTATCGTGTGTCTCGCTCAGGGCCTCATCGAATGGGTTGGCGTTGTAATTGTCAATCAGATTTTCAAATCCACGGGCTCTCGGACGTCACCAGTGTGTTACCCAATCCTTTTGTCATGTGAACGAATGCTTTTTAGAAAGAGTATTTTCATGCCTCCGCGTGCTTGGGTTGTCCATCCATCTATATGTCTACACACACACACACATGCACAAATATGCAATTTATTTTAAGGAACAATTTACTTGCATTTCATTTTTAATGAATACGCATTTAACTATAACTGAGCTGTTACTAGGTTGGACGTTATTTCGTTGTTCTAAGGAGACCTTAGACATGCAATGCAAAGGGATAGTAATACAGAAATAGTAGTGAAGAAGGAGATTAAAACAGAAATATCAATATATATTACATGTTGCAAATTATGTTATTTTTTTAATATTATCTTTGGTGCATTTAATGACATAAATTTATTTATTTTATTCATAGTGTTTTGCATTCAATATTAAAGCATGTTAACCACCAAATAGAGGCTGACAGGACTGATAATTAGTTAGCACCAATTGGACATTCTACACAGTATCATTGTTGCTGCGAAACCAAAGATTCTGTATAACAAAGATAATGCACTACAGGCTGAACCAATGTTATGAAATGGTATACACTTCCTGTCTCTTCATTGGGCGTTGTCACCTCTCTCGTCTATCCCTACAGTCCATTTTTAAGACTAAAACATAGCTGAGGGTCAGAAATGCTATGTTTGATATATGGCTTGGGAAATATTGGCCCAATATATTTGGTTACTGTAGGCAAAAGAATCTTGTCATAATCTGTGCTCACATTCACTTTTCCCCTTGGTGTGAACAGACTCTGGACCTGCCGCTAGTCTCCTAAATGGACAGGGCAGCGGTTAAGTCATGACCCCCGATACAGGAAATGACTCTAGTGTTTGAAACGTCTCAGGCAAAACGTTGCTCCGATACTGGCCGACGGCAGCTCAGCCTGACATAATTTATATTTAAATTGATTAAAATTTTATATTAGACAGGCTATAACATTATTAACTCATTACTCTGAAGATAATTGCTCCTCTGCTGAAACCATGCTGTCTTTGTCTGCTAGTCTAATTCTGGTATTTTACAAGTTATACTATTGTAATTTTAACAGCCTCTAAAATTCCACTATTGATCAACCTCTACCACCAACACCCCAACTATGATGGTCTGACTAAAATCTAGAATGTCAATGGTAACTAATGACAGGTGAACAGAGAAACACAAAGTTCATTTTAAATAAGATTCAGTATTTAGGTCAATGCTGCTCTGACAGTGGAAAAGTCACTCTGAAAAAGACAGATACTCGGTCACTTTTCAGTCTCAACTTGAATCTTAAAAGCTCCATCAATCAATCTTTATTAACAATGACTCGAATGACTACCTGTATGTATGTGGAATTTTCCTCCCAGTGACAAAGTCTTTTAGCCAGCCTTTGCTTTATAGCTGCATAGTGAGGTTGACTCTCCAGCGCTTATTAATCATAGTTCTGAAAAAAGTCAACGAAGCCTTCAGTGCAGCTTTAAGTTAATGAACAGCAACATCAACCATACAAGCAAGATCTTGATCATTAACTTGGTCATTTAAAATCAAATTTCAGAGCCATTATGAATCTAAAACAATTAATGTATAATGAAAAGGAAGTCGGATGTTGCTTGTCCATTAACAGCAACCGATCAGTTACAATTGGGTTACATTTTAAGACAAAATGAATGGACACCCACCATTAGAGCAATAACAATATATGATTATTAGTGTATTTGGTGTGAATGAGAAGTCGCAGTAAAAAAAAATACACCTGTAATGTTTTAACAACTCAACAATAGGAAATAGATTGCGTTGCATGTGTGCTTTGCAGCAGTGAGTCCGTCCTCTGTGAACTCTCCTGTACTGTCACCTTTGTCCTACTGGCTCTCTGCCATGTAAATGTTTACCTATCTCTTTGTTCAATACGTCAAATGCTTTGATTGGTCCCCAACTTCAGTACCAAACATATAACATAGCCGAGGTGAACAGGTAGAGGGAGAGACCCGAGTCCTTGGTGAAAGCACAGCTGTCAGAAATCCGACGCTAAGTACTGCAGTGATGCCAGACGCTCGGTGTTCTTCACATTTTGTTGGATCTCTGGCTTAACTGAGGGCCAGTGTTTGTAGGTATCCGTTTCCATGCTCCCCCAGCTCTGGCTACCTGATCCAGCTTGAAAGCCATGCATGCATTTACATTAAGTTCTGATCGACAACACTAATGGGCAGACAGTTTGAAAACAAATTTGGCCTGATGAAAAGACAAAAGGAAGGAAAGGGTGGGAGAAGGAAAGGAAGGATTCAGGAACGAGTCTGGACGTGAATTTGTTGCCCCTGTCACCTGGTAGGAATGCAGAGCTTGTCATTCAAATGGCCGTGTGATAAGATCAGGAGCAGACACAGAGGATTCACTGCTTAGAAGCCACTCAGTCCTCACCTTATCCTTGGACACAATCATTTACATTTTCCATACATATTAAATGTCAATTTCATTTTGTCAACACGGCCTCGTTTGAACAAATAAATTGCAGTTAAATACATACATGTATGTCCATGTAATTTGTTTATTAATGGCAGACATTAAATGATTTCATTTTGAATAAAAACAATTTGGTGATGCTTCAGGAGTGAAAGGACTTGATATCGAATGATTTCTCCAAAGACTCATTGGTCCTAAAGTGACGCTGGTGCAAAGCAGCAGCTAAGCGGAGTAATTCTATACGAGCCGGAAGCTGCGTTCTCTTTCAGCCAGGCGATAAATCTGTGCAGTAGCATGTCATTTAGTCAGCTGGGCAGACAGTCATGCCTCTTTCCTGCCTGAGGAGAAGACAGGCGCTCCATTGGGGAGTAGGCGGGCAGGACATGAGAGGATAGATGGACCCCCAGCAGCCTGGAAATCCATGCAATTCTACAGGTCAACCTGGGGTCGACCGGAGAAGCCCACGCGGTGAGACGGACATACAGTATAAACAGCGGTGGAGGGACTCTTAAAGAGATACAGTAGTGTTTACAGTGGTACGAATGATTCATCCATTAAACAAATGAGTCATTGATACCATATTTTAATGCCAACACACAAAATGTGTAATTTTGATGAACTGAGAATAAAGTCAGTCAGTACCAAAACGTGACAGTATTTGAGAAGGACACTTTCTGGCACCTTCAGTGTTCTTCATATTTATCTTTAGTTATGGTCCTAAATTATCCTGTGGTAATTTTGTTACGAATAAGGAGAAAAAAATGCCACATGAAAGTGTTTCAATCTGAACTGAACAAATCATCAGAATTTTGAAACATTTAAGTTTTAAGTTCAAAACCACCGCTGTTCAGAAAGCAAGTTCTTTTTTTTAAATGAGCTTCTCACTTTGTTAGTTGTCATGAAGTCTCCTAAGATTCAGGCTTAAAATGCTTCTAGGAAATACCTGACTTAATGCTTGAACTAGCCATTAAGATTAGAAAGTCGTAAATCAGTTGTGTTTTCAGCCTCTTCTGTTGGTTGGTTGGTTTGTTTGTCAGCAGTATTATAGAAGAACTGCTGGACGCATTTCCATTAAACTCGGTAGATGGATGGGGCACCGGCTGGGAATTTTTTCCACTTTCTTTTAACATTGCTACAGTAGACAGAGAGTTTCTCTAAAATTTTCCCTCATTGCACACAAATTACTGAACTGATTTCCTCAAACCTTTGTGGAGGGCTGGGTCATGGATCAGACAAGCTAAACAGACATTAATCTTTAGGCCTTGGTGGTGGTATGCACTCTACAGAGCGCCATTCTAGGTAAAATATACAATCAATTTAACTCATTAGAATTTCTATCTTTTAACATTTTTCTAATGCAGTGATCAGGCTCCCTTGGCATCCGTATGATACCTGTTATTGGTAAAAGTAAAAGACTTACCCATCTGTTGAATAGGACCGAGCCTTTAAAAGAAGCTTCAGGGGCGGGTTAAGCTCAGTTTGTAGAGCCTGCGGCCCACACACTGAGGTTGCATGTCTTCCCCTTGCTCTCTCCCACATTCCCTGTTCTCTCTCTATAGCTGCTCTGTCTCATAACAACAATTTTAAAAAAAAGGTTGAAATATGCCTGAAAAATAACTTTAAATGCAGCTTCATTATACTGAGGGGGAAAGTAATAAGCTAAGCTACAGTAGTTTACTGCATCGTTATTATTCACATTGGACCAACTTCATCGGTGTTATCTCAGTGATCAATAAAACAGATTGAACGGGCAGTAAATTTCAAGTTCAATTAAAAATAAACTGTGCTTTCTGCTCTCACTGCTCAAAAACCAATGTGGAAACAAACAAAAAAAACAGTCACAACAAGCTTTATGTGTATCTGCATGCATTCATTTGTTCGTACATGCTTGCGCGCCGTGTTTGCATGGGTATATGCTCAAGTTAGAGCTGAGCACTTTCAGGAAAAACTGTGAGTGAACTCAACTCAAACTGTGGTAACAAAAGAATAAAGATCAGGACTGCCAGGATCAATTCTTCTCTGTCGTCATCCTCTGACATATTTCCAGCAAGTACATGCACTCTGTCACACGTCTGTTTTCCCTTGAAACAGAAACGAAACGATTGATGTGTGATGTCGCTGTCATTTTTCAGCTACACACATCCGTGTATGGCTAAGGCGTCACTTACTGATCCTTAGTGTTATGTCAGACCTCAGCAGGAAGCTTTGCTGCACTTGACCTTCAGAAATGCTTTGGAGCAATCTGGCTTTTGTGGATGCAACTGCACTTGTAGATCAATAAGATACCTTAGCTACTGAAAAGCTCCTTGAATCAGAAAACAATGTCACAACCACCACACTCCTGCAAAATGTAGTTAAAGTCGTAACACAGCTGCTTGGAGTGCCAACACTGGAATAGGAGCAAATGACTGGATTAGTGCTCAAGTGATTAGTAGTTTAATTTATTAATGAGTCAACTAACAATTCATTTACAATTTCATAGTTGTTGAAGTAATTTATCAAATATACCAAACTTTGACAGCTTCCATTTTTTTCAAATGTGAGAACCTCCTGCTCTGTGTTTTGAGTAGAGATGGGCATATCAAGCAAAAATACTAATCAGTTGCTCGGCACTAATCGACTTCTAATCGACTGCCCTTTGGACCCTCTACACCACCATCCTCCAATCCTCTACACAGCGATCGTTCCTAGTAAAGCAACCATCTTCCTGATGAACTGATGGAGGTGGTTGTCCATGTGGGTGTGAGTCTCCCATGTATGCAAATTCACATAAAGTCAGAGCCAATCCATGCATCTCCGTTATACTTGGTTTTTGAATCAGCCTATGTAGGTTCATCTGATCCACCCTTTACGTAGCCGAAAAACACTACGCCATCAACTTTTTGTTGGTCATTGGTGCGGATTCTTTGTGTTACGTCAAGGTAGTAATGCGCCAACATTCTCCCTGACCACACCTCATTTTAAGACCAACACAGCAATGGTTGCACTGATAGGTGCAAATTAACAACGTGGGTGCTGGGCTTTAAAATGTCAACTTTGTAGGTCGGGGACTATCTGTGGCCCACTTTGGGCTGGGCAGAAAATAGAATGCTAAGCATCATATTTTGAACAGTTTACAATTTCTATGGCACCAATTTGCACTTCAATGAGAAGGCATTATTCTACGACAGAAAATTAAGTTCAGGTTATTTTCCATAATAAAGGTCACAAGTAATATATTTAGACTCAAAGTCCTATGCAGCTCTTAAAGATTTACGCAAACAAGCATGCTATAGTAGCATAGGATTATATCTGTGTGTGCGTGCGTGAATGCATTTGTGTTGCAGACTGCTGATTTCAGGGGTTTGGTTGCAATGATTTGTTCCTGGTACAGTCTAGAGCTTGATTTGGAGTTGGCACTATGGTAAAGAGTGTGTGAATGGGTTTATAGGTCTCCGCTGTTCTGTTCCTTCTCTTCACAATTTAACCTCCTCCAAAAACATAATCACGATAAATTACACCGTGACAAGATAAACACAAAGACTCATTCTGTATATGTTAGTTTTTCACCGGTCCTGAAAATGTTCTGGTCTGACAGAAATGAACAAACCCTATTTTAAATTAAAGGATGTTGCTTTATTTATTATTCAAATTCACAGGCTATGGACTGTTGACATAATAAAGGAAATGTGTACAGGATTATGCAGTTGAATTCAATAACTCTAACAAATACACTATATGGACAAAGGTATTCGGACACACCTGTTAATCATTGAATTCAATTGTTTCATTCAGACCCATTGCCACAGGTGTAAAAAAAAGAAAAGAAAAAAGAATCAAGCACCTAGCCAATGCCGTCTGCATTTACAAACATTTGTGTAAGAATGTGTTGTTCTGAAGGGCTCACTGAATTCAAGTGTTGTTCTGTCATAGGATGCCACCTTTGCAATAAGTCAGTTTGTGAAATTTCTTCCCTGCTAAGTATTCCAAGGTCAAAAGTAGAAGCGTTTAGTAACAACAGCAACTCAGTCACGAAGTGGCAGACCACATGAAGTCACAGAGCGGGGTCACAGAGTGCTGAGGCGCATGGTGTGGAAAAATCACCAACTCTCTATTGACTCAATAACTCCAAACTTCCTCTGGCATTAACATCAGCACGAAAACTGTGCGCCAGGAAGTTCATGGTATGGTTTTCCATGGTCGCATACATCAACAAGCACAATGCCAAGCGTTGGATGGAGTGGTGTAAAGCACGCTGTCACTGGCCTCGAATGTGGGGCGACGAATCACGCCTCTGTCTGGCAGTCTGATGGATGAGTCTGGGTTTGGCGGATACCAGGAGAATGTTACCTGCCTGACTGCATTGTGCCAAAATAAAGTTGGGAAAGTAAAGTAGGGAAATCTTAATGCTTCAGCATACAAAGACATTTTGGGCAATTCCAACTTTGTGGGACCAGTTTGGGGAAGGCCCTTTTCTGACCATGACTGTGCCCCAGTGCACAAAGCAAGGTCCATAAAGACAGGACTTTGTGAGGGTTTCGTGACTTTGGTGTGGAAGAACTTGACTGGCTGCACACACTCCAAAATCTTGTAGAAATCCTTTCCAGAAGAGTGGAAGCTGTTATAGCTGCAAAAGGGGGACCTACTCTATATTAATGCCAATGAATTTAGAATGGGATGTCATCAAATTTCCTGTAGGTGTAAGGGCCAGATGTCCCAATACTTCTGTTCATATGGTGTACTTCCTTGGAGAAGCCTATTATGGACCATGTTTGTTGACACTTTCAAAAAGGTGTTAATTCTGTATGTGTTGAAATACTTGACAGTTTTTGCATTTTTACTGGTAGAGCTCTAATCACACATGCCTCTTTTCTTTGAGCAGGGGGTGTGTCCATCTCAGCTCAATAGTAAATGAACAAACACAACTTTTCAGATTTCTTCGGTATTAGAGGAAGAGAGAAATTTCTTCAGAGAAATCAGTCTGTTGTTGAAGTGGCTGCCATGCTGATGGCAAATTAGAGATCAGAGGCGCCGTCTTAGAGGGGCTTCACGCTTTCCGATGGCATCTAATTAGTGGGGTTGGTGGACGTTGCTGGTGGTTCTGGTGTGACCGTGGCTTCCTGCTGGGCTTTTCTGAAACACGAAGAAACGCTCAGTGACCCCCTCCTTTCTCCTGAAATTAACCCATTGTCCTTTTGTCGCCTCTGTCCATTCTGCTTCTGAAGTGACACTCCAGACTCACGGCACTGAGCTCTGTCAGAACGCATATCTTTGTTCTTATTTCTTCATAAGTAACATTGAATTAGAACATTTGGCTGTTAGGCTAAGGTGACTTAAGTTTTTCTCACAACAAACGGACACAACATTTGCCAAATCTGGTGAACCTGGTCTGCACTCAAGTATTGCTTCTCTTTTTTGGAAAACAGCCAGTAAATCTATCCCTAAACAGAGAGGGCTTATTTTTCTTAAATGGCAAATTGATAATGAAACCACATTCATCCCAATAAAAATAATCAGCTTCATGGTTGCACGATCTTTTGTTTGATTTCTCGAAGGAGGTCTGCTGACCCAGAGTGGGATGAGATGATGCACTGATTGTTGCATAATGTCTTCAGATTCCTGGTGGTGAGTCATGGGTTTAATGACCGCCATAGTTTTACAGCTAGTATTCATTGGCACTTGAAACAAAACAACCCAACGTAAGAGATGAGAAGGAAGTTCCGTAGTGGTTGAGGTAGATATTAGATCATCACAGGCATTCTCCACATGAGTGTGTTACCATGTATTATCATGTAGTAATGAAGTCCTGCTGTGCTGTTTGGATTAATTTATTTGTGAATTCTCTTTTGTTCCTGCTTTGTTTTGATAAATTTGGACTTGTGTGTAATGTGGACCGATCTACTCAGGATCACGTTAACTCTTAACTTCAGACAGGAGGAAAATATTTGAAGGACGGTATTGAATCTGAGGTTTATGCAACTTTAGCATGGGTAGAAAAGCAACCTTGAGCAGAATCTGCTTTTTTTTTAATGCAGATGTAAAATGAGAGGGAAGGTTGAAGTGTAGAAAATGGTTCACATATAGTCTATTATTTGATTTTGCATCATCAGACTAACTAAATGTTAGTCCTAGAGTTTGGTTTGATACGCACCGCAAGATTCTGTTTGTGGTTCCAAAAGTAAAAAAGAAGTTACCCAACATGGAGAAAGCATAAGAGGCCCCTTTTCCCTATATGGAATAGGCAGCCAAGAGGCCCCACATTCCCCTCAGAAAGCAGTATTGGTGAGTGTTGACATGAAGCCTGTATGATATCATTTTTCACAGCTCCCACATTATCGTCTGTCCCTTCCTGGATTACTATCAACATCTTCTTTGAATTTTTTACTCTTTGAATAATAACTAAAATTACTCTACGTCTCCAGTGATTGCTGGTGAGTGAAAATCTGAAGTGTTTTTTGTCTATGACTTCTGTTGTGTGTTCGTACACAGTAAACTAATTCTGATGTTTCTTGCTTATTGCAGCAGGCCTATGTGTCCTCCGGCCACCAGATGGCACCCCCCAGTCCCAACACCAACAGTAGTAGCAACAGCAGTGGCGGGGGAGGGGAACAGCTAAGTAAAACTAACCTGTATATCCGCGGCCTCCATCCGGGGACCACAGACCAAGACCTGGTCAAACTCTGCCAACCGTGAGTAACTTTGTTCACCATGTATATTTTATTATGCTGACTGAGCACCAAAAATTTCACAATATAAATCTCGTTTTTAAAGAATTTGACATTTTGCAAAATACACTTACTCGTTCTCTTGCAGAGTCACATAAGAAAATCACTAACTTGTTATATGATCATGTTTGTTTAGTGTTTTCACATTCAATTAGTCAATTTATGACTTAACAGGAGTGACAATAGGATTACTGGAAGACATTGGTCCAGGGTTTCATTTGCCAAGACATAGAAAATGAAAGGCTGTGCAACATAGCACCTTCAAAAACCTCAAAATATTTTTGTGTTTCTGGATACAAACACAACATGTTGATTTAACGTAATTGTAGGCAGAATATTCCCTCCATCTTTTTTGCTAAGCTAAGCTAATCACCTCTTTGGCTGCAGCTTCACAATCGTGGTAGCCAAAACAAAACAAAACAAAACAAAAACACCAGAATATCAAACTATTCTTTTAATGTGTTAGTTAAGTATTGACTGTCAAATAATCAATTACAAACTCTAAATAAATTATCATGTCACAGACTTTTAATTCTGTGTAAGCTAGGCAGCTATATGGGCAACAGAGAAGTATTCTTTTGAAGAAAAAAAGATGAATGCATGGCATGTCTACAGCCGTGATTAGATATTTTAGTTTGATTTTAGCCTAATTTAGTTCAGTACACAATCACGTTAAGTAAAAGTTAAAAATAATGATAGTATTGAATCAGACTATATTCCGCCTTAACTGAAACAAGTTTTCTCTAGATAGTGATATTTGATCTACCGTTGCTACATTTGGAGAAAGAGTTCTCATGAGCAGATATCATCTGTGCTGTCTTGAGCTATGCTCTTCATCTATTGCACATATGAAATTAAATTGTTTCAGGCCCTAATTTGATATTCAGAAAAAAAGGAGCTCTTTTGGCAGGGAAGAAGGAAAAGTGGTTTATGAGTAAGGATGTTGTATTACCACAACTAAAGACAGTTTGATTAAATCTTGACAATCACATGAGCACAAGACGTTGTCTGCAAAATGGTGGTGGCTTAGAGAGAAATGCATAAGGAAGAAATGCAAACAGGATGGGACGGGGTAAAGAAGGAGAGAGGGGGCCGCAGAAGGGGCCGCCAGAGAGGGGCACAGCCTGTTGCCTCCTCATGTCCTGATGTAACCTTTGGCTCTTTGTGAAGCTCAGCTGTCATGAACTAAGACTAACACACACCTAGTCAAACAGCCGAGCCTCTCTAATATGTTGTCTCACACACACACACACACACACACACACACACACACCCATTGATGGATAGAATTCAGTAAAAAAGTCACCAAACTGGTTTTGGCTGCTGCGTGTTTGGGCTGTGCTGTATGTCACAGATGTTATTTGTGAACTTTGGCCATGCATGTCATTTCCACAGGTCATTCACAGTAACAACATGTCTCCCTGAACAAACACTGGCCACAACTAAGACCCTGATTTGATCGTATTAACAGCACAGCCCCTCCCTCAATATTATATGCTGTAATATTGCTATGCCACTCTCCGCTTTAACCATAGTAACCCTGCATGTAAGGCTTCCCTACTCCACAGACCAAACTTACACCTGTCATATCTGATAATCATGTCAACAGGATTGTGTGGGCTTACTGCCCGTACATGGAACAGGCGAAGAAAACCTGAAATCTGTGGCTGGTATGTGAAGCGCAGGGACTCCAGAGTAAAAGCTGGGGATGGACAGAGAAGCCATTGTGGGGGTGGTAGAAAACTGGAGAGAGGTCTTTAGGTGGGATTGGAGGGCTACACTTGAAGGGGAAACTTAAATGAGAGGGAAAAGAGTAGCATGGCCTGCTGGGAAAGAATGTCAGACAGCCGTATATGGGTCAGAGCTGTTTTTTAATTCCTGTTGGCCTCCACAGTGTGGTGTGCTGCTGTTCTGCTGTAGAGTGGCTGAGGTAAGAGGAGGGTCATGCTGTCACTGCCTTCAGACCTTTGAACTCTCCCGGTATCTCCGTTACGTAAAAACATGAAACGCAACTTCTGTTTTTCTTTGTCATGCTTCTTCTCAGTCTGGAGGTATGAGCTTGAAATCAGAACCAGTGACTGTTAAAGAGTGTCTGTCATTATTGACAGTATCATAGTGAAGTGAAGGCCCTTCATCTAGTTTATGGTGATATGAATGGTTTAAGTTGTTGCTATTGTGTCATGGCACAAGGCAAATGCATCAAAGCCTGTTCCAGAATGCTATGCTGACATTTTCGGTCAATATTACAAGGCTTTCCAGGCTTTGGAGCAAACATAAACACGTCAAAATTTAATCATGAATCCTGCTTTTGATCGTCCAAAAGTTTTTTTTTCTCTTTCAGTGCAAAAGAAAATGGGACTCACTTTCCACTTTTCCTAAAAATCACACAGCTCGCAAATATGTTTTTCTCCTGAGTATTTTTGAATCTGCCCACTTCAATGGCCAGGGGAATAATACCAGTATCTCCATTGTGCATCTAAAGGTCTTTGGTTTATTGGTACGTGAGATCTAATGCATGAATGCAGGACGAAGAGGCTTAAATATAAGTGAAAAGATATTGTTCCTGAAACTGTTTGCAAATGAAGCCAGTGGAGCCAGTTTCACTCAATGAACGCCTTTATTAGTGAAGAGGAACCTCTTTGGATATGTTTCATCCATTTGAGCCCCACACATGTGAATACGATATTGATGTGTTTTGACTACAAATCCTTGGACATCTTAAAGTGTTTCTTGAACATGGATTTATTTATTGATTCTGAAAATGTCAGATGTCTGACCACATTGTTCACATAGCCTATGAGAAGGTCATTAATGTTTAAAGAGGGGTGTAGTTTCCTGTATAATATCTCTATTCTTAATTTCATTATTCATAATAGTTTAGATCGGTCATTCTTGCATGTATAGTTTTGCAAAGTTAAATTATTTGAAATTGTGAATTTATAAGGTAGTAAGATCCACACGTCCAGTTGTGGTTTCCTAAAAAGATGCATGGCCTGCAGTATATATGTACATTGTAAGAGTGTGGCGGAGATAAGGCCACAGCATTTTAGCATGTCACAACTCATGACTCATGACGCAGGTCTCAGATGACCGCTGAGTCAGATTTGAGTCATCTTGGCTAAAGTCTTCTGAAACAGGGTGGGAGCGTAGGACCCAGTGGCAAACTGAGAAGTACGGGTGGAAAAACGGAGAGGGGGAGAGTGTTCGTAGTGGGAAGGAAAGCGAACTGGAGGGCTGAAGCATCAGGTTACATTGTATATTCCGCCCAGACGCCATGTCGCCCAAACAGTGGAACACCAGCCTCCCTCATCAGACAGGGGCAGTTCTATTATACAGTAGTGCTGATGCACTGTCTGATAGCTGCATTACATTAGTCTACACATCTTACATGACCCTTTAATTGCTTTTAAAGTGATTTTCAAACCATGAATGTTTTATGACAGTGGATGTGAAACTTTTAAAGATAAAAGACTCCTAAACTGGCACAAGTTACACCATGGACCCTCATCTTAAGCAGGATTTTTGCTTTAAGGTGTCTATCACCAAAATAGTAATACATTATGTCACTGTGTGTCGAATTATAATGAAAATTAATTATTTTGAAAGCCCATCAAGGTCTCCTGGGGGTCCCTGGATCTTTTTTGAAAATCACTGTCTTATGATTCTCTCCTCTTTTTACTGATTTGCCATTGACACGGTTTTTCTATCGACAATGATTGGACTGAAACAACAGATTAGGACCCTAGCTTATGTTTCATCCACCCTGTGACTTCTTTTTGCGTGAGCACACCTCACGTTCACTTGAAAGTCAATATTTCTCTTTCAGTCAGACTTTGCTACTGACAGTAAAAAACTTTATTTGAATTAAAAAATACCCAATAGCAGAGCCGTATATAGGAGAGGTGTGTGTCTGTGGTAGAGACACACCTGAACGAAAATGTTTTTGGCCCTGGGTCCGTCTCCTCCCTGCTGAAATTAACACCAGAGAACAGAGTAAGACCTTCACCAACTGACTGAAGGGTGGATGCAGACAAAGTTTTCTGTGACACTTGATTGGCAGAATTGATTGTATGAAGGAGTACGTATTCATGTTAACAACTGTAGTCATGTAGCTTTAAGAAGTGTGGCAGGAAAGGTATTCATATAGGAGCAGATTACTCTTGTTGCCCCCCTAGTCATGTGGTCTTAATTTTCATTCATTCTGGTTTCTGTCCCCAAAGGTATGGTAAGATTGTGTCCACCAAGGCCATCTTGGATAAAACCACAAACAAATGTAAAGGTGAGCTGTGTTGTGTAATTATATTTTTTAAACTGAGAGTTTGCATCATGCAGTTGAATTATTGGAGGAGTATTTTAACATTTTGTGAAATATACTTTCATGCTGAATTAGATGAGAAATTTGGTGTCACTCTCATTCCTGTATGTGAAATAGCTGTGAAAAGGCTCGCTGTTTCCCCTACTTCAAGTTTATTCTTTTGGCTGTAGCTTCATATTTAACACACAAATATCAACATCAATGATTTCTTATCTGATTTTCAGCAAGAAAATATGTGACTTTAATAACATGACGGTAATTTTATTTCGTATTTGTCTGTTTTGCAGGCTATGGCTTTGTGGACTTTGATAGTCCAGCAGCAGCACAGAAAGCTGTTACAGCCCTGAAGTCCAGTGGGGTCCAGGCTCAGATGGCCAAAGTAAGACATTAGCCAACCCGTGACCATCTCTGTTATACAACACCTGCAAATTCACCAGTCACCCTTTAGGTTTAACTCATCAACATCACCCTAGGATCCAGTTTTGTCTGGCCCTTCTCTAACATGTATTGATCTCCAAATAGCCACCAGCTAATCTTTGACCACCAAGAGTCATAGTCCCTTTCTCCGTAAGCACACACTCGTCATTTCTATCATGTAAATGGTCAGCTGTTTATGTGAAGTGGCCAGGTTGGCAGCAATGTCTTGTTGGTTCAAGACGAACCCTGGTGTATTGGGAGGCGTGTGTTATACATTTCCTTTCCCCTCACGCCCTCGTCTCTGTGCTTGTGTATGTTGCTGTCCCGCTCCTGTCGAAGAGCTTGTTCTGAGCTCTTTGTCCAAGTGTCTGCAGTCAAAGCAACTCTTGTCGGCCCATTAAGCTGATCCCTCTGGCTCTCAAACTCCCCATTGAGGAACCCAGGAGGGGGTGCCACTACACCCACTGTCAATGCGACAGGCACAATGGGCTGGCATTGTCTGTCGTCTGGGCCCAGGCCTGGGGTTGACACCAGCACTTAATACACCCCACCCCAGAGTCCCTACCCCTCCCACTTATCCCGCACCCAAATATCCCTGCAATGTAACACCAGGGTCTCCCTCAGCCCAGCCTTGGAAAACTGTAACAGATCCACACCTCCAGCTGACCTGCATGAACCAGTCCAGTGCAACTAAACCTGGAGCCTAAGTTTACTGGGTGCCATACAATCCTGTGGATCTCAGTACCTAACAAGTGCAACTGGACACCAAGACTACACTCATCAAGACAACATATGCTCAGTCAAAGGTGTTGATAACCACTATAAAAACCTAAATATACACAGCTGCTCCAGAGTCACTGGGTCAACTCAGGTCAGAGAAAACAACCTGTAGTAATCTGTAGTCTAAAAGCACTTTAATATTAGACTCCTTAAGTGCATCTTCACCTGTTTGCAGCTTCACCACGGCTGGTGCGCAGTGTTTTTCACAAACAGAATGAACCACACCTTGCGCTCATTGTCCTCAGAGTATGATCGGTCCCTGAATGGGCCATCCCGGCCCCGAGGCTGCAGGCCCAGAGGAGCCACGTGCGGAGGGGCAGAGTTAAAAATAGATCCTGTCTCAGTTCTCATTACCTCCATCCTCTAACTCAGAAGTCAGCCCATACACGCTGCTCGACAGACAAACAGGCAAATCCGGCAATCAGACAAGTAGACACACCTCAGCAGACGTGGCTCACCTGGAGCCTGACACGCAAATGGAATGCACTCATGTGCCTGGGCTGGGTCCTACAGCGTTCTAATATCTACAGCAGGCTGAATATTTGTTTGAAGATGAGATGGGATACTGTGTGTGCTAACTGAGGTAAAAAGGTGTAAAGATAGAAAAGGCCTTTTTTTTATTCCTTTGTCATTAAGCCTTGAACTCCATTAGTTTCATCTACAGTGTGCCACTGTTACATAATACAGTAGTTGTACTGACATACCCAGAATGATGACAATCACAGGTTACCTTTTAACCAGGTGACCCTTGACTAAAAACAGATGCTACACATTTTTCTTTATTAAAACTATAAATAGCCCAAATCTTTATTGTCAGATCAGGAAACTCTATGCCTCCTGTATCGGTGTCAGGTTCCTGGTTGCCCTGCCCTATTTGATATGTTCAAATGATTATCTTTAGAACTGTTTGATGTGCATCTGACTGTTTCTTTCATGTACAATGGAAACACTAATAAAGACATCAATGCAATGCCAAATTCTAGGTTTTCATTGTAGCAGAGTCATATTATGAGGGCCAGACTATCGTGAGGCTATTGCTTTTAGGTGCAATGACGGAATGCAGATTTGCACTCTCTTTAGTGTTTTTTGTGGGTTGCAGAATTATCTGATAGTATTAAGTGCTGGAAAGAGGGGACTTGAAACATATTTTTCATGAAAAAGGAGAGGCTGTTAATCAGCAGGCGCTCATTCATCCACTTTTCATTTTGCGGTCTTTTCTGTCATCCTCGTTCATTTGCAAAATTATTCAAGACTCCCACTACTTCCTATCTTGTCTGTTCCTTCCTTCTGTACGAAATGCGAGCCTTTTAAGCTACTCATGTCTCCCACCCTGCCTCTGCTCTATCCTCTTCCTTCACTCTCTGTTTTCCCTTCCGCTCCTTTTAGCCCAGCCTCTTTTCTCCTGGTTGCCAGGGCTCCTGTTGCTCTCTGTACTCTTTAACTTCTTGACTAGCTTCCTGTCTGCTTCTGCAGTTACACAAGGTTTCACTTTCAAGCCAGTGCCACAAAAGTCTGTTAGTCTCTGAATAACTTCTCCTCTTTAATTGACTTGCAGCTGTCAAGGACTCTTAATTAGACAACATTCCACCAAAATGAGTGACTTCACCCTTGCAGACAAATTCCTATTTTCATGTATCAGTATATTTATGATTAAATGTGGATTTTTAAAAACCTGACAGCCTTACTGTAGCTGAGGCAATGACTCTGGCACCACATGGGTGACAAATTACTCAGAGTTTCAGTTAATTGGCGCTGCTAAAAAACATTTTATCCACATTTATCTTATTGCAAAATGATGAGCAACATGGTGCACAGATATGATCAAGTGTTAATGTGCCAAGAGTGATTGCAAGTGTTGATGGAAAGACAGCTCACACATTGCCTGTATGGAAATTTATGCTTCGTGAAGAAGATTTTTTAAGTGACGAGAAAATTTTCCATTAGCAAATGAAAATACATTAATTAACATAGTGTTAAGAAAGTGTTAATATATATTTTTAACATTTAAGTAGATATTTAAGTCGTTATCCTCCAGTAAGACACCTGAAAGCAGTAACATAGTAAACATGTATAGCTGCAATAGAAATGCTATCATATGTCTGCAACTTCAGGATCACTATCTATTGGTATTGCAATGAAACAAAGAAAATCGTATCTGATTCTGATGTCCATTTAACACTACAGCAACAAGAGCAGGACCCCACCAACCTCTACATCTCCAACCTGCCAGTATCTATGGATGAGCAAGAGCTGGAGAGCATGCTCAAGTCCTTTGGTCAGGTCATTTCCACACGTATCCTACGAGATGCTAACGGGACCAGCCGCGGAGTGGGATTTGCTAGGTGAGACTGTAGCACCCTGAAAAAATAGACTACGCTGCTGGTGTATGATGATGTTTGAGTACATTTCGTGCAAGAAATAAAAAGTAGTCATAGTGGCTTAAAGATTAAATTCTCCTTTGTCTGCATTTCAGAATGGAGACCACAGAGAAGTGCGAGGCCATAATTCAGCATTTCAATGGCAAATTCATCAAGACTCCACCAGGAGTGCCTGGTGTGTGGAATGTTTGTTTTACATAATAGGAACCTGATATTGTTGTTGGTTCCAGAGCTCAGTGTTTTTGTTCCCCGCTGTGATCATTAGATTCACTTTCTTGTTTCATGTGCTGCTTTTACAGTGCCCACAGAGCCCTTATTATGTAAGTTTGCAGATGGAGGTCAGAAGAAGAGGCAGAACCAGGGGAAGTACCTCCAGAATGGAAGGCCCTGGGCTAGAGACGGAGATGCGGTGAGATTTAACTTGTGATTCTTTAAGCGAGCGTCTTTTGGTCATATGTTGCATGTCTTGCTGGAAATCAAAGCGAAAAACGTTTAAAAAGTTTCGATTTTGATCGTTGTCACCATGTGTCAGCTGGATGTTTCAGCACAGACACCTAGTCTGTATGCATCACCTAGTTGCATGACCTCACTGGTTTTGAATCCTGTGTATTGTTTTCACAGGGAGGAATGACGCTTACATATGACCCCACAGCCTTACAAAATGGGTGAGTGGTATGCATGAACTGACTGAAAACAGTCCCAACCTTCCAGGAAAAACAGTAAGCCTGGGGCTCAAACTCTAGTGAGGTGCTGCCCTCTGCTGGACATTGCAGGAAAAACAGAAATGTTGTAAACAGTTGGAGATATTGTTGACATGTTGTGGCTCTCCTCATGTTTTCTTCCCTCTTTTTCCTGTCTGTTCACCAGCTTCTACTCCTCACCCTACAGTCTGGCCCCAAACCGAATGATCGCCCAGACTTCCCTCTCCCCTTACATGCATTCTCCAGTCTCATCCTACCAGGTAGGATTACATTTATGATAAAGATAAATACATTTTAAAGCTACAGTGACTTGATTATCTGCCTTAATGTCGAGACTTCATTTTCTCTAGCTTTTTTGTGCCAAAGTCCTCATTATGCCCATGATATCTAAAATGAACAGAAAGCCCATAATATAATATAAGAGGCCTATGAAAAGCAATTTAGCAAACAAGTTTTTATCATGTGTTTCTGATGTATAGGTACACAGCCCGTCCTGGATGCACCATCAGTCATACCTCATGCAGCCCGCTGTGAGTATCCACACATTCTCCTCCCATCAAAAGATGCACCATTTATTTGCCATGGATGGATCGGATAGCTATCCGAAAAACTACATGTTACTGCATTCCATATAGTTTTTCTGTTGTTCTTGACATTTTTGTTAATTTTTGACTCAAATTTGATTGATTTGATTATGTTTAAAATTCCATGAGTGATTCAGACTCTTTAATTGATGTTTTAGTGTGTTTTTATGCATTCACAGGGTACAGTTCTTACCCCAACAATGGATCACGCCATGTCCATCCAGCCCACGTCCATGATGGGACCTCTCGCCCAGCAGCTAAGCCACCTGTCCCTGGGCAGTACGGGCACAGTCAGTACCACACACACACACACAATGAGCAAAAAATGTCTCCATAGCCAACTGTTCTGAAATTCCTGACCTAAATTATCCATGTCAAATATTACTCACACTTAATTTTTTCCTCTCTGCCTTCCCTGCAGTATATTCCGGCCAACACAGCTATGCAAGGGACTTACATCCCCCAATTCACCCAGGTGCCTCCTTCCAGTGTCCCAGAGGTATGAAGCTATCCTAAACCTCTTCTCCTTACATTTAATATTTCCATGAAGTAGATGACTAATAATTAAAGCTGTTATAAGGATTATTAAAACTTGAAAATCTGCTGCTCTTACCATGCCAAGTTATATTTGTATGTATTTTAAGGAGTGGAAGAAAAAAGTGTGGTAGGTGTCCACACCCGGCTCAAGGCTGGACAAAGCAGTGGAGAACACAATGAGTTGTAACTACAAATAAGTAAAAGAGAACTTGAGGTAGATAAACTTAACACAACAAGACCAAACTGGATGGAAGGCAGGGGAGAGACAGACTGGCTGACAGCCACCAGACAACAGACCAGAAGACCTGAATCGATGCCAGAAAGTGATTTAGTATAAAAGGAAGGAGAGGGAGTCGTATCATTCCTCATTTTTCTTTGCAGAAGCTTGATAGAGCAGAAACAGACAGATTTTTTTTTTTAAATTGAAAAAAATGATTTCCTGTTTTTTGTTTGTAAGTTGATGTCTTGAGCCCATCATCCATCTATATGTAAATATCAGATTTGAAAAATCATCTGGGTTTCAATTCATCTTGTCTAAAATCTAAAAGTGCAGTTAATACCACTTTCAATAAAAATCTTCAGCATCTGCATGAGAGCTTTTAGAGGAAATGGTAGTCAAATAATTCCTGCCGGTGCAATTAATCGTGTTAAGCTGATGAGGCAGAGTGGGCCTACTGTACATCCACAGTCTATTTTTCAGTTTTGATTTTTTGACTCACTTGTTTCTTATACGTTTCTTCATACGTATTATAGGTCTAAGAAAGCATTCAAATCTATTTCTCACTTAAATGAATGATCACAGTTTATTGCTTAATAAATGTACAGTATTAATGTATACTACTTATATATTTCCCATGTAATTTCCCCCTTGCGACATCGAGCATTGTGCTGTCCAAACAATATGGGATAAATTAGCTCCTCCATTGTTCCACTAGAGGAGCCTTTGCTACTCATGAATGAGAGTCAGAATAATATTATGAAGACTTTTGGCACAGACGCCACATTGTCTGTGCTCCAGTGCTGCAGCACATCCTGGCTAAGGACGTCTGAGCCTTCAGGGAATTTTGAGTCATGTGTTGGAAGGTGAAACAGTAGCAGGAGCCTGCAGGATAAGCAAGACAGTAAATAACGGGAAAAAAGGCTGTTTTATGAATGGGAAGAGGCACAGTAATAAGCTAGGAACTGTGATTGGATGGATGAAATCAGTTGGGAGGTGCATAGAGGATAGGGTGGCGTAGAGTGAAGTGTGTGAAGGTGGTCGGTCTCAGCGTTAAGCCTCGACCACTCCTTAAATAATGCACAATTTAAATGTTAAGCATGCCTCTAAGTTAATACATCCTGCAGTGTGTGCTGATTAGAGCCTGTTCATACCTGGTATTAACATCCTTCCTGAGTAATCCGATTACAAGTTCAGCTGTTCACACCTGCATTGCAATGTGTCTCCACATTCCACGAGTAACCGCTTGTGATTGGATCTCATTTTCCCTTCATTCTCTATGTGCAGTTAAAAACGTACATCACTTGGACAATAGAAAGGAATAACTTGTGTATAACATTTAATGGCCCAAATTATTAAGAATTTGCAGAAACTGCGTTTCATAAAGTTTAAAAGTTCTTCTATCTCAACAACTTACAGAACTGAGCAAAATTTTTAAGTGAGTCTGGTCCCTGCTGGTGACAAAGAAGAAGTCTATATTTGATGCTGTTGACTGTTTTTGTTAAATCTGACATGGTTACTGTCAATAAAGTGTTGTCTTATGTCATCAATTTACAGTATATGGTGAAAACAGTTGAAACAGTTTGTTCAATCAGCAGTTAATCGATAAATTTAATAATAATAAAAAACTTTATTTAAAAGAGCACTTTTCCTACAAGAGCTGTAGCTCAAAGTGCTTTACAATAAAAAGAAATAGAACATTAAAGCAATGAAATTCAACACTAAAAAGGCAGTACATGATAAAATATGTAAAGAAAGTAAAAAAAGAAAAAGAAACAAGTAAGAAAAAGACACAGGCGAAAACCATTAATTTAAAGACAAAGTAAATAAATTGGTTTTCAACTGTCATTTAAAAATGTTCAGAGCCCACATCTCTAATAGGTCTTTGTGTTCCATAAGATGGAGCATAGTTGGGGGAAAAAGCTGCTCTGCCTATTTTCTTATGTAAAAACACAGCGATGGAAGATCTATGAGTTTGTGAGGGATTATAAAATGACAGAGAATCTGTAATATAGACCAGTCCCAAACCATTGACAGCTGATAAGCCAGATGAGACCCACTTTAAACCCAGAGCAGCAAATGGGCAGGTACAGTGATGAGGCTACAAACTGACATGTTCTACACAGAAAGAAACATTTAATGTAGAATTCACAAGAAGGCACAAATCATTTCAAAATTTCTCTAATCATTGTGCAAAGTTTAAGTTGCTTTTCGCTCAACAGCTCTCAAATTTACATGATATTGCGTTTACTAGTTCAGTGGTGAAATCAGTTGAGAAGAGAGTGTGTTAAGTCTACCTTAGCAGGTAAGAGAGCCCAGACGCATAATTTGGATCACAGTAAACCAAATAGAAATCAGACAGCATGTGAGAATTAAATTCAGCTGTTGTTCTTTGGATCATCCCCTCAAACTTAGGACAGCAGTGGGAAAATAAAAGCTGTCGTCTTATTTATATCCTTAATAAAAGCCTGTTTAATTGACAGACACTGTCATTAATCATCTTTGACCCACCCTCTTTTTTTCTAGGAGAACAGTGGTCAACAGCAACAGGTAGCCATGGAGACTCCCTCAGAACACACAAACTACTCATACCAACACACCAAGTGAAACTAAGGTAAGAGTTTCCCCGCTCTGTCCTGCAAATTACAAAGAATACGAGCAGATCATTTTAAAGTGCCCATAGTGCAAAGTCATTATCAGAATGACTGGCATGTACGCTGGTGCAATAATTCATTAGTCATTGAAAATAATGACTATGGTATCGACCTTCTCATCTAACTCTTCTAAGTTTATATGTGTCAAACTATTCATGGAAGATTCAAGTCTGCCATGGCTGCTTTATTACTTCCCCCAAGGAGGTCATGTTTTTGCTGGTGTTGGTTTGTCTGTCTGTCCCTCTGTCAGAAGGTCACACAAAAATCTCTTAATGGATTTTTTAAATTTTTTAAATTTTGTTTATTTGACAGGGACAATGCTCAATAAATACATTTTCATGAAACTAGGTGGAAGAGTGGGGCATGTGCCATGAATGGGATTGTTAAATTTATGAGTACATTCGGATAAGAATGTGAATCCATGTTTGTTTTTTTTCACTTTACTTTGACAGAACTCGAGGGCAGCCAATTTGACAATGCACATGTCTTCCTGGGATGTAGATTTGGGTTTAATTTAATTAAAAGGGACTGTTGGATCTTAGTGGAGATATTGAATGTCCTTCTAGTTATAAGAGTCAGAAGCAGATGGAGTGAAAAACACCTCAACTGCAAGTATGGATGATATTTTAAGCAATTAATTGATTCATATAGAGAAGCAACAGGATGTGGTGTAAAGACATCTAAATGATCAATTTGATTAGATTCAGTGTATCACTGGTGAGTTGTGTGTGTTTTCCAGCTCCCAGCAGGGTGGGGCCAAGGGCACTAGATGAATCCAACCAAACAGGATTCAGCTGGAAGAAACCTGTGCTCCATACCATCACCAAGCACCCGGACTTGAACATGGATAACAAAAAGGAACATGTGTGTGCGTGTTTGTGTATGTGTGTGTGTGTGTATGCCTGCATTTTTTTTTAAAGAAAAAGGACAACACTCATATTATTGGACTTTTCTGCTCACATCCTCAAGAGTTGATCAACCAAAGGCGTGAAATCTTCATCAGAAGATCTATTTTGATCTATTTTGATTACTGAAAAAGGAAGATAACAAGAAGTTCAAAGAAAAACTAAGAAAAAAAATTAGGAGATGAGGAAAAGTCCCAGAGCATTATTTTTGTGCACGTAATATAGTAAATTCTTATTTTTTAAAATAGCATTCTGGACATTTCAGGGTGATTCAAGCAAGAGTTGAAACACAATGTGTCTTTTAATTTTTCTTTTTTTTTTTTGGAAAATATGCAAACTTATATTTTTATTTCCTGATGTGTGTTGTTTGACATTCTATTTGCAGCAACGGGAGCAACAATATGTACAGATTTAAAAAGTAACAAACACTTTTGCTGGTCTGATGTGTGGCATCATTGTAACCGTGGCAGGCAAACCGTTTAAAGCTACTTCCACCTGTTAATGCTGCACAGATTTCTATTCAGGCACAGATGATAATAACATTGTTTATAGTTTACTCAAATTCATGTTTTAAACATTATTCCATAAGTGAACAAAAGACAATCAATTAATTCTATTTATATTTGAATTATAGGTCTATTTTTTAGAATTTTTTAGATCATTGAAACATACATTTATAGAGAATAAGTTATTTAATACTATAGTCTTTAAAGACATGATGAAATGGATCTTTACCCAACACAATAATGATGAGCTCCAATATTTGGCTCCTCCAAATTATCCATAAGGTTTTTTGCTGGATGACTTTCAGTAGTGTTCAAGTTCTGTATGCACCATCAAAATGACTCTACTAATAGTCGTCCTGTGTTGTATGATGTCACTCCATGATACATGCGTGTCCCTGAGAAGTGGTTTTAAGCGGTTTAGTTGTGCAAACGTTCAGGTATCATTGAATTCATCCTATCTTGAAGGGATGAAGTGAACATGTTTTAGATCTGAGCAGTTAGATTACTTAAAGATTATGTGTACAAAGAAAAATGCAGTTACTAAATTAAAATATATTTTAGCTAAAGCAATGAGTGAAATCAAATAGAAGACTAACACAATCTCTGAGAATAACTTGTTAGACAGGTAAGGGAGTGGTGAGTCTTTTTTTTTCAATGCTGCTGTTGTCACCTGAGTTTGATTCTCTGTCAGTGATTTTTAGTTTGTAGAAAGTTCAATGTTTTCTTTTTTCTTTTGTATGTCACTTGAAATCCTTTAAGCATATTTGCCTTATTTTGACAAATTTATCTTTGACGTAGTTGATTTTAGCTGTAGAGTTGAGCTTTTTATAGAGAGTAGATTGTAGTTTTTTTCTGTTTAGAAATTGATGCTGTTTAGTTTGTGGACATCGAGTTTTCTCTTTTGTTGGTTTCACCCAAATCTCCGTTCCTAACCCTGTGTTTTATGTACTGTGTCGGGCCTGCTCTTAGGAAAGCCTCCCAGAGCAAAGAGCTGAACCAAACAATGGCTTCATTTTGTGCTGATCTAGAAGATTCATACTGATGCTGCATCTTTGTTGCGGCTCAAAGAGTTTTCGTATGTACAAGCCCTTGGTATGTTCGGTTAGCTTGTCGAGTAGACTTCACGTCATCATGTACAGTACATTCAAAATACACTATGTTGTATTTCGACATCAAGAATTGTAGATATGTAGATAATAGAAATCATGGTTTTACAAAGGACCGCTCACCAGACCATGGAAGTGCCATTAAAGACACATTTTACAGCCTTTAGTGAGACAGCAAGTCTGAATGAATTTGTGAGGGATCCAAAATTCTGCAAAAAACTATTTTCAGCTATGCCTTAATGTTATTTCTGTGGATGAATTGCCTGATCTCTCATAGGATTAACACTAAGTTGTATATATACTACAGAAAAACGGAGTGAGTCGCCATGTCGGGCGAGTTAGCTGCAGGCTTTACGAGGTGCTTTCCTTCCTGCTCCTCAACCATCCATATTTGAATCCAGTGAAAAACAGTGCGATAACTTCTTGCTCAAGGTTTGCATTTTGATGATCCTGTTTTCATCTTTGCATTTTTTTTTCACACCTCAATATTTTGTTGTGTGTTTTCTGTTGTTCATTTCCACAACCAAAGATGTTGTAACCACCCATCTTTTAGCTCTGCGTCACAAACACTCTCCTCCACAGTTCTGTTGTGTGTAGCCGGATATAAAATGGCTTTTTTTGGTTTGATTGGTTTGATTGCAGTAAGGGTGGTGACACGCACACAATATTCTACATAATGGCTACACTTTAAGGTTTTGTAAGAACTTTTTGGGCACTACTGTATCTGTCAGTTCACTGATCAAAATATTTTCGTTAGTTTTCACAATGAACAACTCAAGAAACGATCCTTACACTAAATACAGTACAGTATCATTACAGTAAGTACATGTAAACGGCTTATTCTGAACTTTATTGGCCTCTGTAGACAACCAGGAGGAATCCAGAGCTGTTAAGAAGGAGAGAGTTTTTTTAGACGAGTGCTATTTTTGTAAATAGTCTTCCCCCCCACCTCCACCTCCACTTCCCCTTCCCCTTTGCACCATTTTGCTTGTTTCTTGTGTGATTTTGTTTTGGATTTTTTATGGTTTATATCCTGTCTGGATAACAAGGTGACAAACAAGTTTTCAGATCCAGTGCACCATGAAGGAAAATGTCATGGATATTGTTTAGATGTTCATAGAAATGATATTCCATGTATTAGCCATCACTTTTACTACAAAACCAGGATTTTGGAACTATGAAATAACCACTTGTTACAATGCAGTGTTTATTTATTTTGGGTTGTTTTTTTAAAACTTGTCAGCAGAGATGATAATATAGGAAATAACAATGCTCCATAATTAATTAGCATAAAGGAAATTATAGAACCTTAAGTTGCATTTAAATTGTAGGAATTACAAGTTCAGTTGTGTGCTCTATAGACAGTACACAATATTTGAAAGAAAAAAGTCTAGCACTTATTACTTTTAGTCGACATCAATTTGAAAATGCTCGTTTTGTCCATCCTAATGTAGATTTGATGGCTTATTTCATAGCTTCAAAATGTTTTGCTGCTAAAACAGGATTTCCAAACAGGTGGGTTAGATGTTGCCCAGTTTGGATTTTCAAAATGTGCCCTTTTGTATTTTACATTGTTAAAATGGAGAGATGTTGTCTTACGGTGTTGTTGTCGAACATGAGATAATTAAAACATGCCCTGTTACTTCATACTGTTATGAACCAGGCTTGTGTGAATCCCAGACATTTTGAAAATCCGATGGGCTCATCTCACTCCCTGCTTGTGAACAGTTTTCTTATTTATACAAGAACTCATTTTGTACAGTTTTGTTAGAGGAAAGATGTTTTGATATTTGGTTATTTTGCAAAGCCGTTTGGCCACTTTTGTCTTCCTGTGCCAGAGTTGCTAAATTGTCTGTATCTTTTGTTTTGTTTTTTATTGATTGAGATAAGAGTTTCCTTCTTTCTTGATTTTCTCTTTGAATTTGAATATGTCAATTGTTCTTTTTTTAATAAAAGCTGTGTTTAAATGATCTGTCTTATAACTACGATGTATTTACAGTCAATATTCTCCTAAAAGGATGTCTGAATTAAACTTCAAAGATGAAGTCAGTAAAGGACAATGCCTCGTGGGGATGCAAATTCAATACTGTACTTATTTGTACTTAAGTATGAGGTGTGTTTCACCACATAGTAAATGTGGCTACCATTATTTTGAAAATCTCATGATTTATTTGCCTGACTGATAAAATGAAAGGCAGGAAATAATATTCACATTTATTCTTCCTGAAATCTAACCTACACCCTTTGTGGAGTTTTCCCAGCATGCAACAGGGGAGTTGGGGCATACCAACTCTGTTTCGACACTGTGATGAATCAGCTGTAATGAAATTACTCTATTGAATGCTTTAATACTCAGCGTATTGATCATGCTCTTTCACATGTAAGACAGTACTAAAAATATTTTACAATTAAATGGGCACAGCTCATTGTCTTAAGAAAAAGCAAAAACATACACATATTGTATTCACTATTCATTAAAACATTTCTAACAACAAAACATTCATCTATCATATCCCAAAGGCCACATTAAAGTTACAATAGAAACTGCAACTTATTTCTAATCAGTATGTTGTTTAAGTTTGAATTCCTTCCCTTTGTGGTTGTCTTTGTTTTTCAAATGTCTTGAAATGAGTTAAAATCTCCTCCTTAGATTTAACTCATACAGTATGTCCCCTAAAAAAACATACATGTTCAAACTGCACTGTTTGTAAAAAAAAAAAAAAAAAAAAAATCCTTCCCATATAGAATAAAACATTAAACGTGTCATCTAATGTCCATTAAAAACATGCATTTAATAATCTACTGTTCATAACTTGTGAAACAGTTAAAGAAAAATCGACCCTGCTGAACTTGAGTGCAAATATCCTGAATCTTCCCTTTTTGGCTCAGTGAAGGATAAACACAGCAATGCAGCCTAGGAAACTGATCCTACTCAGCTCTGTTTTTGTGTGTCAGCCACTTCTGAGCTCAACGGCTGATTAAACACACATAGTAGGATGGTGGAGTCACAGTAGACCCCAGAGCATTACAGAAACAAAGAGACATGGCCAGAGCACAGTGAACAACTACAGCAAGATATCAGGCAGGCAGACATACTGACAAAACCAGCTGCAGGATTGTATAACCAAGAGCAAAGCACAAGACTGCTCTCACTTTGCTTTTGGTGTATGTACAAACAAAAAGGAGAAGAAGAAAATGATCAAAAATCATGTAGCCCAGACTTCATCTTCATGACGTAATGAATCCAAGTTGGTTGTTGATTTTGGTAAGAGTTCATATACACTACAGCTGAGAGACGCTTTACTCGCGGCCTCCTCCCATGATCTGTAGCAGGAAGCTGAACAGGTAGATAATGTCCAGGTAGATGCTGAGGGTGGCAAAAACGTATTCCTCTGGACTTATAGTGTAGCGCTTGTTCCCCAACAGCAACTGAGTGTCAAATGCCAGGAACTGTGAAGGAGGACACAAGGAGGGTGAAAAAATGTGCACAAGTGACGGACATTATTGAAGTATTGACGAAGCATCTGATTCTCACCAGTGTAAAGAGGATGGCTCCTCCCACAGCATAGATGGCATGTAACCAGGGAACCTGTGGTGTAAGATAAAAGCATTACAAAACACTGTTACAAGGATAGCAGCATGCTAAATGAGGACACTACAGAGGATTGCTACCTCAACTGTGAGGCTAATCCCTTCTCACAAACAAATCCAGCACCTGAGGCATTAACCTGCAACTGTTGTTTACCTCATTATTAATCTGAATTATTATAATAATAATTATTTTTGAAAGGTGTGTGAGGGTTGATCAGACGGAGGAGGTGAACTTACATATCCGAAAGGGACCACAATGGAGATGGTGATGGCACAGAGAAGCATGACTATACACAGAGAAAACAGGACGCCCTGATAAGACGTCACATCAATCTGCAACAGGAGAGAGATTTTTTTTTTCTCATTTTAACAAAGTCTTGTGCGTTTGGTCGTTTGAAAGCATTTTGAAGTTGAAGCAGTTTTTCTAACCTTGCTCTGGAAGCTGAAGATGGTGACAGAAAGACACACCAGAGCTGTGATTCCCAGGCACAGGACCACTGATTTGGTGTTGTAAAAGCTGGAGGAAGACAAGGTAATTTTACTCTCAACATGTCAGACAGTCACAGAGATGCATTCCTGCATCACAAAATGTATTTACCTTGACATAAATCCCATCATGAAGGCCATGCTCAAAGTCTGAGGGAAGAAATAAAGAAATATTACCACAGTTAGGCTTTATTTATAAAGGACAAATTGCATTCTGCGACACTGTATATTGCTGTTTTCATGGTGAGGGATACTCACAAAGAGAACTAACAAAATGATATTCCAAGGAAACTGCCTCCTGTTTAGGTAAAAAACAAAAAACATATACTTTATCAACAAATAATCTCCATGTATAAGCTTGAATAAATATTAGTTGTTTATATTGCAAAGAGAGTTTACCTCAACTCTCCACAGCATGACAGTGCAATGTAAGTGGCAAGGAACATGAGACTGTAAAAAAAAGAAAAAAGGAAAGCAATGAGACAAAACTTGATAAATGAAGTAGAAGAAGAAGTTGACACCATAATGTGAGTTATGTGTTTTCACTCACTACGATGCCATGTACAAGCCAGGATGAGTCTGAATGAAAAACCTCACGGGGGCGCTGTGGAGACAAATGGATTCAAATCATCTTTTAATCAAAGTAGTAAAATAAAACCTTTGTGTTTAAATAGTGATAGATGTCCACAAAAGTCGTTACCAAAATGAGAAGACACCAACAATGGCCACGGTCACAAGTAGCTGAACCATGAGAATGGCGTAGACCTGCAGGAGGACATACGTACACTGTGTCAGAGCAATGGTGTCACTTTGTTTTGATGGGTGTCACCTGTCTCATAAAACACATTTGTACCTTCCTGATGAAGGTCTGCCTGATGGTCTTGTCGTCCCAGGCGAACTGGGCCTCCATGTCGTCATAGCCTGAGGAAAGAGGAAACATGACGATTCAACAGTGTAGAAAGAAGAATCCATATGAATGGATTCACCAGATCCATTCGTCCAGATCCATGAAACAGAAAATCATACTATAGGGAAAAAAAAACATCCATTTGTGTGTTGTCAGTCTTATTATTCTTTAGATTTTGTACTTTGACTTTAACTGTATGCTAAACTGTACTGTTCCTTGAAAGCCTAGGTAATTTAAATCTAAGGAAAAATGATAAACCACAAAAATTACCTGCAGTCGCCTCCTGATAAGTGGGGGGCTCATTTTCATCGGTCACCTGCTGGGATCAAATTGTGGTTAGAAGGGTTGATGCATAAAGAGAAAAACTGTCTTTACCTTCCCTGTATGGTTTCAAAACTGTGTTTTCCCCTACACTGAACATATTGTTTCAGCTGTGCTCACTGTGAGTCGATGACACATTAGATTATATTGTTGAAACTAAAACAATTTATATAAAGTAAATAACTTAAAGAGGATCTTTAAAGTCATGGATCTTTATAAACCAGCAAACCAATCACAACAACGCACTACAAAGATGTGGTGTAACTATAAATTAGGAAAGTTTAAAACATACCTTTCCTTTTTTCATGATTTCCCCTTTTTGCACTTTTGTGTTGCTGATTTGAGGAAAAAACTATTCTGAAGTCACAGGGAAAATTTTCTGTGAGTATTCAGTCTTTAAAAGCCAAAATATGAAAGATTTCAGCTCCTTTTCCTGATGTTTATGTGGTCCAAACTAGTGCAAGTTGCAAGGAAAAATGTTATTTGTAGAATAGTCGTTGCTCTGAATCCGTGTCCAGTGTGCGGATTACACTGGAGCTTTATATGGCTCCATGTGGTTAATCTCTCTCTAACCCTGATCCCACGCCACCCCTATCCTCAGCATAATGAGGTCAGTCCAGTAATGTCCAGGTAGTCCTCAAAGACTGAGCTGAAGCTAGACCGTACCACTGCTGCTGTTATAGAGGGGTGTCATTTATGTGACTCTTTGCTGTCACAAGCCGTCTCAACAGTGTTCCAGGACCGTTAATCATCCTAGTACTTACCAGAAAGATTCAAAGGACTTATATCTGAATCACATTTGCATTACATTACTATTTTGCTCCACTTTAGGTGAAAAATGAAGGCTGCAGACGAGGAGGATATTCAGTAATCAGTGTATTCACGTATTGTATCAGAATATATTATTTAAACAAAACCAACACCTCCTGCACTTGTGAATTTGTTTACACTAACATGTTGACTGACAGCAGCTCTAGATTATCAAGGCTATAATATATGATTATCAACTTTTTGCTTTTATGTAAAGCATAAATAGACTAGGGATCATTGTCATATAGTATTGGTTTTGTCTTCTTTTTTTAGCAACTGTAATCTAGTGAACTATGACATCACTTTTTTGTGTAACAGACACACCAGACTAATGAGATTGACATTAAGAACATTATTGAGCACACAGACACACATAACCTTTTTAAACAGTAATAATGACATTTACCAGCAAAACAAACAACTGATGTAGAGCTGAAAAAATAAGATATTTTATTCTGAAATGTGCCACTTGAAATTATTTCTGATTACATTTAATGGTTTTCCCTCAAATGACAGCCAGTGTGAAAAAAAACCTGTTAGTACTGTTACAACCATGATGATGTAATATCTGTTTTACAACAGATCAGTTTACAATATTTCAGTGTGATAACATTATCAGTGGTAACATTAAGATTTACATAAAGCATGACGTCCACTTAGTTTTCTTTGAACTTTGAAATATTAGTTTAGACAAATGCAAAATTAAGTACATTTTCCCAAGTACTGCACTAAGGTACATGTACTTAACTCGAGTATTTCCATTTTGAAGGAAAATAATGTACTTTTTTCTAAGATTAAAATTTCTCATGTCTTTCCTGTTCAAAACCACATATCTTGAATTTTTGTGTTTTGTTTCTCACCTTATGGCGACTCTACAAACATATGATGATCTTCTAGAATATGATGCATACATATGAATATGTTGTGGATAGAACTACCCAACATTATGTAATGTATAGTTAAAATTAGACCAACATTGAAGCAGTAAAATGCAAGTTACACCAGTAATTTAGTAGAACACCAACAGGGACCATTTTACTGCAGAATGAGTACTTTTAGTTTTGAGTACTGGCTGATTACACTCACATACTTTTCCTTAAGTTTGGGTTTGAATTCAGGACAGAAGTGTTTTCATCATGTGATATAGGCCCTTTTACTTAAATAAAGGATCTGAATACTAATCCTACTTCTGCTTGATGCCACACAAAACAAGGAGGAGGACAAGAATAAAGAAATGAAATTGAATACTTCTTTTCCACTGCAAAAGCATATACCTCAGTAACTTTCCTCCAATCCCAGTCCATAAAACATATGATCAGGTACTGTACTTTTGTGCACGCTTTCTTTTTGTAGCCACTAGATGGCATCAGCAGACAAAATGTAATGTGGCAAAAAGGCCTTAGAGTAGAAGGTGATGTTGTCACTGAAATTTGTCATTTGCTTCTTTGCCTAGAGAAGTAAGCAGGGCTCTGGAGCAGAGGGGTCAGACCAAATAAATGCAATCTGTCTCTGAATTTTGGTGACAACAAATAAGCCACACTATCTTCCAACTCGAGCCTGTCCTCCCACATTTTTTTGAAAGATAAACAAAAATAATGTGAAGGTTTTTTTGTCTTGTCACTATTTGATTGCTGTGGAAAACAACACCAGCCATTTATAACTAACCCTCAAACATAAATATTAGGTAGATGACACTGTTATGGCCAATTTGTTCATGTGTATTTGGTAAAAGGAAGGGCCTCAGTGATTCTGGTGCATACATTTATGAAAAGTGAGGGTTTTTGATGCATTGAGAGTAGCAAGAAATGTTTAACTCATTGAGTTACATTTTAAAATAATAAAGGAGAGTGTAGCAGGTTCAAGTTTTACACTGGTCCTTGATAAAAAAAATGTCATCATATAAAAGGAATATGAAGAACTAAAATCTGCTAATGAAGATCATGTAACATGATCAGAAGCTCCAGATCAGCTACTATGGGCCTACAGACACAGTGACATTTTATTTCTTAGCTGCTGTTTCTGAGGTCATGAATGAACCTTCGAGAAGCGCTTTGATACTCCACAGAGGTGCTGCCTCTTTGCCATCCTCATCATTACATTTGTCTTTATTGCTGTGTCGCAATAGGAGTGACTGTTCATTTTTGCAGATTGGACATTTTGAAAACGTGTTCTGAATGTTATCATCCTGTCCAGTAGGTGGCATGTGAAGACCACGACAAGATTCATAGAAATGACTGGAACACTGGTTGTGTGTCAGCTCCAGCAGACATAGCAGTAAGAAGAACTCCCAGTGGGGGTTTCTTAGAATTAAAGTTTGACTGATTTCAACACAGGGCAGAAGCTAACTTTTGGCTGATATGTCATTGTTTATTCATTTGGCACTAAGGAAGATGTTCTATTGCTTCAAGACAGAGAATCACCTGATGAGGAGGAGATGTTTTGCTTGTCCAGTTGCTAACATAAACATACTGATGTATTTGTGTCTCCTGGTATTCAATCGAGGAGTTACAGGTTCTCCTGAATGTTTGAACTGAAAGTATACAAAAGGGGAGAGAAGTCAGCCTATAATTACCTTAGAGAGAGAGAGAGAGTGAGAGAAAAAAATAGCATTAATCTGCTGTATGCAAAATGTAAGTGTTTTGTCTATTTGTATATACATATAAATCACACACATGTACAGATAATATGGAAACTTCTCAAGATCAGAGTTGCTGTTTATGAAAAGTGTTCCCAAACAAAGTTTTTCCCAGACCGTAGACTGCAGAGATAGCAGAGGTGAGTGAGGGTTGATGGCTTCTCCTTACACTGTCTGGCATCCTGATGATTCTCCTCCAGAGCAACTGCATACTCATGTGTACTTGAGAATAACTCTGAACAGGACCAATCTCACCTGATAGTATCCTATCCTGTGTGTTTTTGCAAAAACATCACTTTTTATTTATATATATTTTTTTCTATTTGTATATACTCGATGTACACTCAAACATCAAGTGGCGTTTCTTGTCCGTAGTAACTCCCCTAATGGCTCTCAGACCTGGAGCGTGATTGGCTGACTCCCTCTGTTGCTAGGCTACAGCTCCATGATATGCCTCGGCGATACTGATGGGAGCATACCATTAAGGAAGACAGTGGAAAAAAAGATGAGCACGAGGAATAAGGATATACAATGCTATTTAATAATGGTACTCTATGATGTAACCATAAAACATTTACAAAATATTCAAGGTGATGCAGTCAAATGACAATACATTTATTTGAATGATATATCTTCAAATAAAAAGTTTACACTCAGAGTGCATGGTTCAAATGCTGCTTTCTCTTTGCAGTCTGTCGAGCAATCTATCATTTGTGACATCATACAATAAATCATTTCTAATTTAATTTACATATCCAAGAATCTGCAACCTAACAAGGGTTATATACAAAATGTACAACAAAGCACCCTAACATATAACTCATCAGACATGGTCTAAAATGACCAATAATTTCTCCCTGATAACCACATACATATACAATCCAAATTATTCTCATTTGCTATAAATGTTCTCAATCACAAACGGGTGATTTTGATAAAGATTCCCCTCATGTTGACATTGTGTGAAAATAGCTTCTGTCATTTCAACAGGTCATTGACAAAGCTCAAAACTGTATATGAGACATTTCTATTGCTGTGTTCTATATTGATTTAAGAGGTCCTCTCGATGTGTGGAAAGTGCTCTGAACACATAGCATTAATGTAAGTTAAGAAATCATTGCTGACGAATGTTTGTGGATGTTCCTTTTTCTCTGGGCAAGAGTAGGTGCCTCCCTCTTGTTAGCTTTGTGAGCTAAGATAAGACGATAAAGTCTGGAGAGAAACAACAGGCTCTTCTTCTTTTTGGTCTTTGGATCAGAAAACTGGCTCTGACAAAACTTCAGGAGGGAGAGGTGATGACTTGGTGGTCTGATGTTCACTTGAAGAAAAAAAAGACAGTCTATGTTTTGTTTTTTTTAGCAATCCTGGAGACAACTGGATGAGGAATCAGTTTGAGTTCAAGAGCCTTCTCCTCCTGCTGCACCTACATCTTTCACTGATATTTTTTCTACACAGCATCAAACATGGCACAACTACTGTCCATCAAGAATAGGCCAGTGTACTGTATGTGGAAGGACAGGCTTGCATGGGGAAGGTTCCCCAGAGCAGACACATGAGTCAGCTTCAGCTCTGCAAACTCAAGGATCTATGCGGAAAGCTAAGAGCTTGTCAGAGTGGTGGTTGTTCAGGGTGCGCAGGTCAGGTAGACGTAGCAGCAACTTTGGGAAGAGGGTGCTGTCATCTGGGCGGCGAATCGTGATGAGAGAGCGCAGAGCTTTTATTAGATTCTCCTGCAGCTGCTCCACTGCTCCCACCTCCACTATACCAGAGCGATCTGGAAGGAGAGAGAAGAAACTGGGATTAGACACGAGGAAATGTGGGTATACAGTAGTTGCTTCTTTATATATATACATATATATATATATATATACTGTAAATATGAGCATACCAGCAGAGACCAGCACAACAGCCATAAAAAGGGCCATCTCATCTGGCTCCAGACCCAAAGATCCAAGCTTCTCGCTGAACTCAAACATGGCGTCCAGTAAGGACCCCATGCCAAGGGCCCTCAGTGATGCCAGTGAGTATGTCTGCCCATTGAGGAAGGTCACCGTCCTCTCCTTGGGGTCAAACAGTGAGCAGAACCTCACCATCAGAACCTGTGGACAGAGACAGACCAGGTCAGCATCAGGAAAAGAAGAAAAGAAGTAAAGAAAAACTCCCACAGTCCCGCTAAGAAAAACTGGACGTACCTGGAAAGTGCCAGATTTGAGCAGCATGACCTGATCATGCTGGCTAAGATTCTGGAAGCCCGGGATGCTCTTTGCAAACTCCACTACTTCTTTAACAGCAGGGGTGAAGCACTGGGAGAAAGACTCCCACACCTCCTGACTGGAGCGACTGGCCGGAGCCACAGGACACGAATTGAGTGGACATGCCTGCAGAGGAGAAAGAGAGAAGAAATTAAAGGAGGTGTTTTGGACTATTTTATTAACATTAAACCTCTCTTTATAATTACAGACTCAATAATGAAAGAAAATCTCACCAGCACTTTGGCTCCTCCATTTAGCTTCCAGGGGCAAGGACTTTGGCTCTGGGAAGTCCTGGCTGGGTGGCTGTTCTGATTGGCTGAGTAGGACTGGGAAGATAGGCTGCCACTGAATGGGCACTGATTCTGATTGGAGGAGAATGTGTACTTGGCGTTGTCTACATTAATGTTGGTGGATACGTCATTGTCGGTGGGGCCGACGGGGCAGTTTGAGTGGGCGTGGTAGCTGGATATCAGATTCGCCTGCTCCCCCTCAACTGTGTGCTGAGTCTGGGTTTCTGAGTTCGACAGGGAAGGTTCCTGCATTGAACTGTTCTGGAAAGACGAAGAGTCAATGTTCCTGTTGCCGGCAGCCATTTTGAGTGGTTTCTCATCACTGTTCATTAAGTTGCTGCGGTACGGCTGTGATATGGAGCCCGCTCCTTCGTTCGCCTGGTTCTGTGGACTGCAGGGGGCATTGTGGGGAGGTGACATCTCCATTTCCATGGAAGCTGATTCGTTGAGGCTGTTCATGTAGCTCTGCATCTCATCCAACAGTCTCTGCTTCTCGCGTTTGGGAATACGCCCAAAACGCACAGCTGAGGACAACAAGAAAAGAGCATCCTCTGTTAGCTCCTTACTGGCAGGATTTGTATTAACAGAGTGAAGAGCAGAAAATGGTTTTCACATTCAAACAATACAGAGAAGCAACCACTTCTTGTCTTAAAAATAGATTCTACATCTGACAATAACAGCTCTAATCTCTATGTGGATTACTAATCTTGAGACCTCTCTTCTGTCCCTGACTGTCCATCACAGCTGTTTCACCACAATGATTGCTTATTGCCTCGTCCTCCTCTCCAGCCTCTCCTACCCTCCTTTGACCCCTTTTCAATAGAGCACCTCCACTGACAGACCTATTTATAGCTTGCTGTGTGCTGCCCCCCCCCGCCTCAACCTTTATGTCTTCCCACTCTCTCTTTTTCAGTGGAAGTAGGTCACTAGGTCAACAGCGCTGAACATGATGTCATTAGAGTGACAGAGTGATTGATTGAAGTGGGAATGTCAAAACGACAACTCAGGCAGGTAAGAGAGATGAAAAGAAGGGCTGATGGTGGGAAAAAAAAAAAAACGGCGGATCAAAAATGAATTCGTGAGCAAACATGTAGTCAAGTAAAAGACGTGACATGAAAATGAGTAATGGCTTCGTCTATAGCTGGGTTCAAACAAATAATATACCATGTTTCTGTTTAAATAATCAAAAACATGTCAAATACGAGTAATAATAGTTTCCCCTTATGTGATCAGGTGAATTAGCAGGCAATTTTTCACTGCTGCATTTTGGCGTTTTTGGGTCACCTAAAACTGTTAGCCCCGGGGAAAAAAAGCATGATTTATTATCACCTAGTTTAACCGCATCCCACGAGATCAGAGCTCTGCAGCAAAATGATGCAGTAGACCAGATAAAACGTATCAATCTTGTTTTAAGTTCAAATCAAGTATTTAGGTTTTCACGATTAACAGGACAGAATAATATAACGTTAGAAGTGATGTTTTTTAAATGTCAGAGTTGAAAAAAAATAAATGGGGAAGATTGCACATCTTAGTGAACACATGGGGAAATCAACGAACTCTGTGGCCCAATTTCCCAAAATAAACTATATTTGTCACAGTTTCTCCATGACTGATGACTACTGGGACTCTAGAGCTCCTCTTGCCATAAATCAGACTGCAGGGCAGGGACAGAGGATGACAAGAGGGAACAAAGAGAAAAGGAAGGGAATGGAGAGAGAGGAAAATGAGCAGAAAATGAAGTTCTGTGAGACTTGCTTAAGAACTATTTTCAATAATTCTCTCACATCTAATTCTCCATGTAACCCTGTATGAATAGATAAATCTAATTTAAATAAATACAAATTAATTCTATCTTGAGTTATCATACGTCTTAACATCTTCTTCAAAGACATTAGTCTCTTACCATCTCTGGACATGCCCACAGAGAGACACTTCTTAAAGCGGCAGTGCTGACACCGGTTTCTGTTCATGCGCATGATGAGACACTTTTCGTTCTTTACACACATCTTGTAGTGGATATTCTGCTGAATGCTGCGTCTGAAGAAACCCTGGAGAAGGCAAGAGAAGAATAAATACTTTGAAGGGTGTCCGTTTCTGGCAGTGCGTTTCTGTGCTTGTAGCTGCTTTTAGCTTTAATGCTGCCATTGTTCTGTCTCACCTTGCAGCCTTCACAGGCGTGCACACCGTAGTGGAACCCGGATGCGATGTCACCACACACCTTACACAGAAGTACCATACCTCCGGTCTCTATGAAAGAGACACACATGCATCATCGTTAGAGAGAGAAAATGCAATAACAAAGGGCTGGCAAGTAAACATAGAAGGTAACATAAGGAAGTAAAGTGGGTACTTACTGGTGAATGTGCCAGTGAAACCACAAGGTCTTTTGGCCACTGTGGGGTGGTTGTAGTTTGAAGATGATACCGTTGTTATTTGGGCAACTGGGGCATTGTTTATTTCAGGAAACTGGAAGACCATTTGTGGGGAAGGATTTCCTCTCCCGTATTCCCCTCTCTGCTTCAGGGGCCCAATCTCCTGAAAGGAGGCACCCTCTGGGGATGAAGGCTGCGAGTGGGAGGAGGGCGACTGGGTTTGGTAACCACTTGAGGGGCTGCCAGGACTCGGGCTGGCACTGCCGGAGGAGCCAGCATACAAGATAACACCACCTGGAGGAGCAGAGAGGAGCAAAATCTCAGTTCACTGATCTTCATCTACATGTAGAAAGTGAGTATTGCGAGTATTGTGCAATGCTCCACTTTGATTCAGTGAGCTTACTCGGCAGACACACACACACACACACAAATTCATGGCCTATTGGGACAACAGTATATAAATCTGATGAATGATTAAGAAAAAAAAGTCGTAAAGCATTTTCGTATTATGGTGGGACGATCAGATAAAAGACGATCAGATAAAAGAAAGACTTTGTCATGACGTGTTCCTTTTACTGTCCAGTGATCTTGCGTAAGATGAATCTTGTAATGAAGAATAAATTAGTCTAAATCCACAATGACTGGATAAGATACTGCCCTTATGTGTTGGCTGAACCAGCATCCACACACACAGTTTATTTATTCATAAATAACATTAAATTTTAGGGTCTAATAATGTAGGTTTTCTGCCAAAGTTAATTTTTTTGGAATACAATAGCCTATTATGTGTCATATCCTAGCAAATTTCCGGGGAATTATACAGACATCACAGAAATGAGACGATAGAATGGGTAACACCATAAAATGCTTATCATAATTACTGTCTTATAAGCATTTTACGTCATTATACGTTCACGCAGACTGACAAACAAGCCTTTCCTAAGGCATGTCACATCAAGTTGGAAATGCCCTATTACCCTTCAACACAACACCCATCCGCCTCCCCTTGTTTTGCAGTGTTCTTCCGTGCCAGATGAGAGACTGCCTCTCACGTGCATGAGCCAGCCAACTCCCCTGCCTGCTTGCTTTCAGTGCTGAGCCTTTCCTCCTCTCCAACCTCCCACCCCTCCCTTCTTCTCTACCCTGCATTCCTCCTACCTCCTCCCTCCCCTCACTGTTTTGGCTGCAGGCCTGCAGACCCATCTATCCGCCAGCCACCTGACCGGGAGCTCACATGGACTCTTGACACAGTTCCCGCCCGGCTCACAAGGCTCTTTGCGCAGTCCCGTGTAGACAACAGCAGCAGTACAATAACAAGCAGCAGGGCTGATCACGTTTGGAACAGAGCGGGTTTTAATGCTGTAAATACAGACATAGGGGGGAGTCAAGCTGCTTCCTTCATCTTTGCATTCCACAGTCACTAAAAATTGGGCAGGAGCCACTATTTTGACACATTAAATAGATTTGCTTGAAGGTTTTTTTTTAAGGTAATTGGCTAAAACCCTCAAGACATTATGTATTTATATGATAAATATCTCATTTATATCTCAATTATTCAACTTTAAGGCTGACGTTGATTTAATTTATGGTATCGTGGTAATAAATATAAAGATGATGAGCAGAACCAAACATCTACTATTGCAGACATTTGTGATTTCAAGAATGTATATATACTCCTGCTCTTATGGACAATCCTCTTACAATGATCCACATCGTTCAGTGTTTGCTCTGCTCCTCAGCTGCTAATATATCACTATATATATGTCAGGTGTCTGAACAGTATTAAGCAAACTTCATATCCTATTTCACAATCTGCGTCTCTTGGCTCATATTCCTGATGATCACGACGACACTTTTGGGTGACTCTCAGTTTAGTCTGCGAATAGAGATTTTCATCTCGGCAACACAAATCTCTGCTCTAATCTATCTAAGAGTTTACTGCAGTCAAATTAGGAGATGTGACTAAGTGTATCTAACTGTGGTGGCAGTATTATCTCAAGTGCTTGCAATACCCTTTGGTAGTCTTCGCTGTCATTCTGTGCGCACACACACGCACACTCAAGGACTTTGAATCATCTGAGGTAAAAGCCTCCCTCGTCTCTTGTGCTTTCTCTCCTTGAGAAAACACGTGCTGTGTTTCTGTTTAGCTCTAAGTGCCTCCTTAATTCCTCTGCTCACACGTGTCAACACTGACTGCTATGTACTCTGGTGAGTTCTGGTGTGTGTGCGGCGGCAGCTCCAGTATCAGACTGTGACTTCACTTCGCACACAAATGTCGCATGTGCCCTGTGCAGTTTCCCCCATGAGCCGCAGCGAGGAAGATAAAGCTTACGGACATGTGGATCACCTGCAAAGGACAGGGTCACACCCTGCACATTAACTCCACACCCACGTTCCACATTCAAAGACTCCACCCCTCTGGCATAAAAACATTCCATATTCTGTGTCCGCGTAACCATTTCCTGGAATCTGGTTTGACAGGGTGCAAGAAGGAGCTCTGGAAATCTAATCCCCGCTGTACTCAGGCACAGGTTACAACACGTGACCTGTGCGTACATACAGACCCATACAGTATAAACACAAATGTTCCACCGCCCCTCCCTTCACCAGTCCTCCATGGCTTCCCCTCTCATGTGTTCCCACCCCCTGGGCATGCATGCATAGCAGACAAACATCATGCTAATATCTCGTCAGGGGGGCGGGGGGGTTGATGATCCCTCTTAACTCCAATTTGCTTGTCCTCTTGCATGTGAACATTTACAACTGTGCATGGGCAGTAAGACTCCCTCCACGTGAAACAGCTGTCCTCCTGTCATATGTCTATTTATGAAGCGCTCAGAAGGCAGATGGTTCTATGATGGTAATGTAAGGGTACATTTTGCTTTTTAATCACATTAACCCCCAGTGATCGTTTATTGCTATATTAAGAAACATGGATCTATTTCATGCTACGACCGTTTGAATTAGTTCTGTAGCGCAAAAGTTCAAAAAGTTTGAAATGCAGGTCCCACGGGTTCACCCATAAGAGACTAGAAGGAGCAGGTCCTGTTCAGTCCTTGGATAGAAATACTATCCGTCACCTGAATCAAGCAGGGCTTTTAATATGAATTAGCCAGTTGTGATCATCTGTCAAGTCGACCAGCCAAAGGGAGCTGGATTCAGGACAGGCATCAGAACTGCACTGAGCTCATTGATCCTGATTTTTACATTTATATTAAAAAGGTTGCTAACTTGTAAAAAAAATATTTTTGAGATGGCGTGTAATCTTTTGATTTTAAAGACCAGAATAGTCGGATCATAATCATGTATTTAGGTAACAAGGTGAGCTCTCTAAACACTCTAAGTTATATTCAGGATCTTCATTGGACAGTCCAGTCATTGTCTTACAAAATCCCATAACCATGAGGTCACACTCATCATCCCTACCGCAGAAACAAAACTATTCATACAGTAATTATATGGTACTTCATAATAATTACACAGTTTAATCCTCAGGATTAACAGTGAAGTTGAATTTACGGTTGACTACTTTTGCCAGAATGTCCTGCGGTACACTAAACTTGTCCATGAGTGGGGCTGGATGCACCCTTCTTTCAGGGTGGCCATACAGACGGCCGATTTGGTTTTGTAGGAAGAAAATATTTCCTACATGAAACTATTCACAGGTCATGTTGATTGTCTTGAGAAACAAAGTTAAGAGTTTTGGAAAAAGACATTGCTGTATTTTTTTTGGCTTTTGAGCACCAAGTGGTGCCAATTTGATTTAAATTAAATCAATCAGTGTTTATGCTGATAGCAATGTAAGGTTTATTTTGGAAAATGCTGCTATTGGTCAATGCTGCAAGATAATAGTTCATGTAAGTGCTGCAACTACTGTATCCCACTACCACTGAAACCATATGACCCAAAACCCAGGTTGAATGCAGCAAAATGTAGGTTAATATGTCAACTAACTCTAAATGTGATTCTCCACATTTAATATGGCACAGTGTAATTATTACCAATAACAGTTTTAATCAGTCATAGCAATTAGAAAGCTGGATGTTAAACCTCTCTGACCCATTGACCATCAACAAATAGAGAGGAAACACCGTGCGAACTAAGCACGAGCTGAAGAGGAGCGACCGGGGAGGGGAGGGGAGGGGAGGGGAAGGGGGGTGCTTGGGAAGCAAGGGCGGCACGTGGATACTGAGGCTGTATACACGTGCTGTGAGCTCGAGGCTGTGTAACTGCGCATTAGAATCAGGCGCATGATTCTCCAACATTATCACGACTGTTTCTACCCAGGGTACACTGGGTGGAGAGCAAATGAGAGGACATGACAGATACTAATTGTCACCTACTGTTAAAAGACGTCTCATAGATAGATAGATAGATAGATGGATAGATAGAATAGATAGATAGATAGATAGATTTATTCTTCTTTTTATAATGGGATAAATTCACACAGACGTTTATATCGCATAAACATTCCAAAACTGACTCTATAGCTGATATCGACTGGTTCGTAAGATGATGTGCGCTCTGCTTGCGCATCATCGTCATTCGGATGGAATTACTGAATGTCACTGCTCTTCAAACCAGGAAATGGATTGGATGGAAAATTTGGCACCTTTGTGGGCGTGACTGCTCTTTGGCGTGTGTTTGTGGAAAGCTGCGCAATCGCGAAACAACCAAATTAAAATGACTCAAACAGTGAAAAAAGTTCGCACTTCCCCAGTTGTTACTTATTTGGGACGGTTTAGGTGAACAGTAGAAGCCGCATCTAAACCAAAGGACATGAAAACATTTTTTTTAAATATAAAAATATATATTTCATAAAGACAACGTGAGATAGGCGAGTGTGGAAAGGAAACGTGCCTAGTCGGGGTCGTTTTGGGTCTCCAGCTTCACGTGAGTTTGTTTACATGTGGGGAATCGGAAGTCCGCTGCAAGGAGAGAGGACTTCCCTCACTCCCTCACTCACCCCTCAACTATCTGTAGCCCAGATGCATTTAGCAACGTGCCATCTTACAGTTAAGCCTTTTCATATTCACCACAAATAATATCATTATTCCCAAGCGTGTCAAATAGGCGGTTTAAAACATACAAGCTTCAGTTGTGCGGAAAATAAGCAATTGCTGATAAATGTGTAATAACAATAAGAATAGTATTCAGTGTAGAGAGGTGCATTGGAATCTGCCCCCGTGACGCACAGAGGAAAGCTTTAAAATTCCTGCGGAAATAATTTTGAAACGCACAAAAACAAAATCTTACTTACCACCAGGGCTATTCTCCATGTTCCCTTGTCGGTCGATGTTGTTAAGCTGTTCCGTGTTGTTTAATTGGAGACGTTTAATGCTGCCTTTGCTCACCACGGAGGAGTTTCGTCGATGTAGGTAAAAGTGTCATGAACCGCCAAGGCATAGAAAGTGTATCCAAAAGCTGAGACCATTGGGGGGTTCTTGACAAAACCAGTCAAAATCAGCGAAGAAAAAGTATCTTATGAAGTCAGGTAAGACACCACTATAGACAGAGCTTCTCTAAATTAGAGGTCCTCAAGCTTTCAGCTGCTTGCCATGTACTGTCACCATTAAAACATGACCAGGGAGGAAGTAGTTTAAACACTCCCCACTCATCAATATGGAACACGCGTCCTAAAATAACTAGCACGTTTTCAGGTGCCTGAGGAATGTGACCAGATTTTTTTTCTCTGTTCTCTTTTTTGTTTGTCTCATCAGCCGCCTGTTTGTTGATGTGTATCAGGGATCTCTCTCTCTCTCGCTGTCACGCTCTCTGAATTTCACCCACCTCCTTTTTCTCGTGCTCCCACTCGCTTTATGCTCTCTCGTGTTTTCATTGGTCGAGAGCTCCGCGTGGATACGGCACATTGGGCTCGGTCGACATTGGAATGCTGGTTAAAGGCTTTGCAGCATGTGCGCATGGCACGTGAGATCACGCTGCCCTACTGACACACATTTTATGCTAATGAGCTGCCTGGGCTCGGCGATAAGAAAAGGAGGAAGAGAGAGGCTGCGGCGGAGAGAGGTCTCACTCCAGCCTCCTACCACGAAACAGGGCTTTAAGTCAAGTGGAAATGATAAAGTGACGTATACACTCAAGGGATTTAAAAACGCACGACTGTGTTTATTTGCAAATTTATGTGTGTAGTTGTGTTGTATGAAAATAACATCCCGTATTTTGTTCCTTAATAACCTTTGATGATTATCTTGATTCAATCAGTAACAAAAACAACACCAAAAAGCACCATACATTTCTCACAACTGGCGTATGCAACATTTTACACAATCAATAATTAGTGTGTCTCCCATCAGCATTGACTGCAGCAGTAATCCTCCTCCTCATGGATTAGTACAACCTCCTGATGTCGTCCTGTGTGATGGCAACCCACTCCTAATTAAGAGCTGCCTGGAGTCGCTGCAGAGTCTGTGGAGGATGTTTAACGCTGTCAGCCTCGCTCAATTCAACCCACCAAGCAGGTTTTTAATGGGGTTTAGGTTGCAGCTCATCGCTGGTCAGGCCGGAACTGTGATGTCATTCTCCTCTCGGGTGATCTAGTCCCATCAGCACACCACCAGTGTAAGGTCATCAGACTTGAGGCCCATCATGCCTCAAATTATTTCTCATTGTCCTAACATGTACAGGGCTATTATGGTTGCCAATGGTCCCTGCTGCTGTAGAGGTAGGACGTCAGAACCTGGTTCTGAGGTGAAGGCTGATATGTTGATCTTGATTCTGGGGTGTTACACATGGTCAACCAGGGCGAGGGCCATCTTTCATTGTTCCTTTGGCCGCATAATGCTGCCGTAGATGTACTATTGTGGAATGGTGGTCATCCACCATCCTGGTGACTTGTCATCCAGTGTGCCAATGGCATGATTTAACAAGGGAATGGTCATTTAGGATTAGTTGGATAAAGCAGTTGGGGCTATCTCTCCAAAAAAACGTGTTTTCAGACTTAAGACTACTCCCAAAAAATTTGTAAAGCTAGACCAAACCTAGACTATTGAGAATCATCACAAAACCTGCCCTACATATAGATGCACAACCCATCTTGAAAAAGAGTAAAGGTTTTCTCAAGTTGAGCCAAAAATATGTGGTGGGTTGTTAAATCCCTTGAGTGTATATACTTTTCGATTGTAGACACATCTGATGTTGTGTGTGTTTTTGAGCTAAACAAAAATGTATGAGTGAGTGAATGAATGAGTCATTCTGTTTTATATATTTTATTGTTTTTTGTGTTAATAAAGAATGAACCCTGATCCGTTGCACAAAATGCAGGCACTGACTGACCCTGGCACAAACAAACTCCACATGATGAGCCCATTGTAACTGAGAATCAAAATGAATACCTTAGTACTTGCACACTGTTACCTGTTCAACTTCCTCCCACTGATTAAAACTGGGCTATGATCACCAACAGACCTGGAACCAAAAACAATCTTCAGTTTTTTGGACATTTAAAATCAGGCTGTGTCCCTCACCCCACTCCACAACCTCTTCTATCTCTGACTTATGCAGAGTTTACGTATAATGTAAAAATAATATATAGAATAATGGAATAGACATTAGTGACAGGAATTTTAACATAAATTAATACAATAATATTGGTAAGATAAATCATTATTTGGTAAATTAAGATTTGTATATAAGATTGTTATTTTATATTAATAATTCAATAATTAATTTGATCACTTAAGCTAGGAATTAAATAATATCAAGAAAACTGATCCCCAGGAGACAAATTTAGGATTAAAACAGCACAGGAACCACATAAGAGATGGAGCTGGAAACACGATAGGCTACAGGTAAATAGAACAAAAATATATACAAGTAACAAATAAATTTAAATAAGAAAACTCTACAATGCATTGTAACATGCCAGTTTGACCTCACTGTGTGAAAATCAATAATGCAATTGTTTATGATTAATCAGGGAAGGGTTGTGGACAGCCTCACATTCAACTCACATTGTAGCATGATGTTTCCTGCTTGTTTGTTTCCTAAGCTACTTTCTCTACCTTATATATTTTTATTTGGAAGACTGTATTTGGCGTGTTATTATTTTCCCCCTCTGCATAAAAAAATCACAAGACAGACAGTTATCATACAATGAAGTGAGGTCAGAGGAAACTGTGGATGAGCACAGCGCATGCTCAAAACGCCCGCATTCTTAAACCGGAAAGTGGTGCTGAGATTAAACGAGTTGCCGTCCCTCCTAGACACAGACGATCTTTTCTTGAAAGCGCTGGCACGTGCTAATGGGGCGTTGCTCACCGTGACTCCCACCGCTCCGCCCCCTCGCCGTCACGTTTCCTTTTCTCTCTTGTGTTTGCTGAAAGCCAAAATAACGCCGGAGATTGGCTGGGACATAGCGAATGTAGGTCAGGAGCGGCTTGTGAAAACACGAGCATCATAAAATAGCCCGAATGTGTTTAAAACCACAGTGTCCTCAAAGAAAGTACTCAAAACATGCCTGTTGCTCACCGGCAAATAGAGAATTAAATGTAGGTCACGGATCTCATCCCCAGGAGCTGGTCTGTTATTCACAGACATTTTCTTATTCTCGATAAGCGATTGAAAAACTAGTCTTCAACTAGGTTATGAGGTCAGTTTTTGATATTAAATTAATTCTCAATTTCAATGTCATCTGCCATTAGGCCATCAAGAAGCCCCACTTCCACCATCAAGTATAACACTAAAAGGAGCACTGCTTCATAATGGCTTCTTTCCCTGTACATTCTTGAAGTTTGTTTAGATATCTAAAATTGTATTCTAGTTATACCACGCCTCAAACCAGCATTAAAGTACTAATCCAGTATTAACCCTCATCCTGTGCACTATTTGGCATCATACAAATAGTGACTCTACAGGACTAGCAGGTTTTTTTGCCACACGGAAATGCAATTCGCATTACACTTGGACATTTTTTGTTTCTTTAAAAACAGCAAATCCCACATGTCTTAATGCAATAATATATAATGTAATAATATCATTGAACAACATCCAAGTTTTTTCACTCAGATTTCACATTTGCGTCACATTGAGGTGGAGCAAAAAAAAAATTCATGACTGTTTAATGGCCCCATCATTACCAACGTGATCCTGAACCTAAAACATGTCGCCAGTAATTGTAGCCTAATAAGTAATGAAACAGCGCCTCCCTGTGGTTTTGAATAAGCTGTGCAGTAGATTCGACACACGTCTTTTTGCTGTTGACATTGTGCCCAACAAAGAATCAAGTTATCTGGACACCAAGAGTTATCTGGGCTAATTTTGGATCGTAGCATTATGTAAAGGTGTCAGAGGAGATAAATCTGTTTGTTTATTAAAAATAGTCTAAGGTTATTAGTTTTTCCAAAAATGCACGATTGGCATAAACCTAATTCATCTGAGGTTTGGGGATCATCTCATTAGGTTTGTCAACTATTTTGGCAAAAATAATAGCAGGACAACTGACGTCCCCCATTCCTCTGCCAAAGACACGCAGTGATATCTATTGTCCACAAGATGGCAGTGCATGTATGGGTAAAGGTAGGTGAAGAATCGCCCTTAGTGTCGGTTTATTTTGTTGCCTGTTTTATCAAAAAAAATTCAAGTCGCAACAAAGGTTAAAATCCGAGTCTAATTCCTTTAAAAACACATTACCACCTACTTACATAGGATGTGCGTGTTTAAATCGGCAAAGATGCACAGGAGGAAATCGAGATATTTTGCCATTGGTTCTCTAATTAGAGTTATAAGGTCATAGTCATATAAGCGCTCAAGCGTCAGTAACTCTTTTTATGTCATATGCTCATGCAGTGCTGAGGCCCTTTATGTGAGGGTTGTCAAAACATACTATGACTTGTGGAATTTACAAGATTTTTTTCAGTCTCTCTGCTACGTTGTTACTGCTCCAAGTGACACCTGGGTGAATAAGTATATAGTTCTCCTGGGGCAATCATTTATCACCTTACAACTCCTCCATGACACATTCTATATTGTTACGTGATTACCAAATTCACACTTCCTGAAAGTGTAAATGTTTACTGAGACTGTAATGTCAGCTGGTCTATTTCAGTTTATTTACCTGGGAAACAAGAGCTTTTATCATTTTGACACTATAGAATAGCTGCAGTGTTGCAGTGTATGGAATGCTACTGATTCTCCATGTTCTGTATGGCCCTCTTGTATTGCTTTACTCAAACCAAAAGTTTGATTCAAAGGCCAGGTTGTTTTTTTTTACATTTTGTTAATCCCACAGGGGGAAATTCTTTCTCTGCATTTGACCCATCCCTGAGGAGCAGTGGGCTGCTGCTACATTGGGGCACCCTGGGAGCAAATTGGGGTTCAGTATCTTGCTCAAGGATACTTCTACTTGTAGACTTGCAGGGGCTGGGGATCAAACCACCAATCTTTCATTCCTGCTGAGCCACAGCCGCTCAAATGCAAAGCCTGGGTTTAGACACATCTAGCTCCTCTGAATATTGTCATAAACAGACTAAAAGATAATGAACCATATAGCACACTGACTTTATAAAGGTCAACACTCATAATATGCACACAAATTGTTGAATGTTGAATAGTAATGGTCAGCCTTCTCTTGGAGGGATAAGCCTGACTGACGAGGTGTTGTTCAGGGCAAATAAAACATCATGAAGTTTTCTGTCTTCATGTAGTCTTCAAAGTAAAAAAAAGTATGTCAGTTTTAGGTGGTGGTCAGTCATTAATAAATACATGGTTATTGTCTGTGCATGAAGTGCAATTCATCATCCATGTGTTTATTTACAGCATTGCATCAACTCACCATAGCTCAAAAGGTACTTATTGCTGGGTATCACTTTCCTTTGTCCATACACTCAGAATGTTCCCTGCTGCTTTCTAAATATGTGATGATGTGATGACATGTTGATCGTTTTCTATCAATTAGACCAGCTGAAAGCTTTTGGAAGTTGAAAATAATGGAATCAAGGCCTAAATATCACAGTTTTTTGTTTTTTTTTAGCAGACTGGATATGTAGTTCATTACAGGGGGCTATAGGAGGTGCCATCAGCTGGTACACTATTTGGCAGCTGTTCATTATGTGTTGACATAAAATGTCACAACTTGTACGGGAAACTTCGATATCATGGGCCTTGCTTCAGTTTAAAGATTTGATTTATACCACTTTCATATCTGTACACTAATGTTGCTGGAGCTAGCAACTAGTTAGCTTCGTTTAGCATATGTAGTAGAAACAAGGGGAAACAATCGACCTGTTTCTGTTGCCAGGCAATTCCATTAAGTTACTGGTCTAGACTCAGAAATAGTCCAGCCCATAATCCCTATACAGTACACAAACAATTAATAAATGGTTTATAACACTAAATGTAACCATGTTGTACACAGACATAAGGACATTTTTATTCACAGTATTTGTCTATAATTACAACTTAACCTATAACGACATGTTTTGCTATACTTATATCTTCTCACAGCTACACTCTAGAGTATTATGAATCATTTATGGCAGGTTTATTCACAGATTTTAAATGCTAAATGCTAAAAGGGGTTCTTTAAATAAGCTGTCACCCATTATAGAGTATTATTAAGTGAGCTTTAGAGGTGATAGTAGGCAGATTTTGTTATTTCATGTGGACAGAGCCAGGCTTCCTGTTTTCCTTTATTTCTAAACTAAAATAATCTGAAGCTGGCCATAGCTTCATATTTACCATACCCCCGTTAGTGTGGTATCTATCCTCTCATGTGTATTTCTGATATTTTTTAGGGCTGAGTCTACTGTTAATCCCTGTGAGTTAATGAGGAGCGTGTTGTTGTGGGCCGTCCCATTTGGGGACGAGGTGCAGGCCGAATCTGGCCTTTGGCTGATATGATGGGCAACCATGGAGGAAAAGCTTGAGTCTGAGGCTGAGGAGGAAGGAGAAGGAGACAATGCAGGAGCCACCGCGACTCTTCTCTCCAACTTGTTCTCCTCCGTCTCCAATTACCCGTCTCGATTTCTCCCTCGTCCAATCATTTCATTTTCGTAGCAATGCACCCTCTAATCACCATCTGTCCTCCAGGCAGTAACACTTATACATATCTGCCGTAATTAGACAATCATTTCCACATGTGGATCAAACTCCTTCAACCACTCAACCCCTACCTCACCCTCCCATCCGCCCACTGTCTCCTTTTTTCTCCCTCTGTTTTTCTTATTTCCCCGTCTCACACTCTACTACCCTTAGTGTGCCCCTTTTCACTACTCCTCTCCCCCTCTCTCCCCTCTCTTTCTGATTGAATTACCATAAGTGCAGGTCTTGGCCAAAATATGCCAGCTTGTTCTGATTAAAACTGTCCTTGTTATACCAGAGGCTTTCCAAATGGCTGTGAAAAGTTTGTGTGTGTATATTTTGGGGTCAGGTTAGGAGGACGAGTGTGTGTGTGTGTGTGTGTGTGTTTGGGGGGGGGGGGGGGGGGGGGGAGGTTGAAGATAAAGAGTGGAAGCCGAAGAACGAGATTGGGATTAGTGAGTGGATGGAGATGGAGATGGTAGAGGGAGTGGTATGGAAGAGAGAGGCAGAGACAGTAATGGTGGTTGACAGAGTTGAGTTCACAACAGGTTCATGGTGACATCATGGTTGAATTTTGGGGAGCATTTATATCGGAAAAACTTCTCTCCTCATTGGATGCACATGTATGCGCGTACCTTTTCTTTCCCATTTTCTTTCTTTCTTTCTAGGTGCTACCTTATATGTAGAGAAAATGAATTTTCAGTTGCAGTATAGTGATTTTTTTTTTTTTTTTTTACACATATTTGTGTAAACTTACATTTTCCCCACATTTCACTCGTGTCTCAGGTTGTGTGTTAAACGTCATAACCCTAAACTAACAACTATTATCCAAAGTGTCACTATATATTTTCTCTTTTTCTCCTTCCTTTTATTCTCCCAGTCCTTGTTTTCTCTCCTCCTTTGCTCCCTCCTTTTTCTGCCTGCGAGTCTAGCCAACCCTCACCACTGGTACAGTATGTTCTTTGTGTACATGTTTAGTTGTATGAGAGACAGAAAAGACAAAAAAGGAGGCTTTGGACCCGAACGTGTTTATGGTGTATGTGTGGGTGTGATTATATTTCTGTCGGCTTGTTTTCTTGCTTGAAGTAAATTAACAGCAGGGGTCTGGGTTGTATTAAAGGTTCTTTGTGTCTTGTGCATATGTTTTTGTCCAGCATTTTTTATGTGATTTGTTGGCATTTTCCAGCCGTGATATTAGTCTCACTTTGTCTCCGGCTTTTTGTGAGTATGCTTGTATGTTTGTGTGTACCTGAGACAGTGAGTAAGCCTGTCAAGCATGCCTGTCATCCACTGCATGCCTCTCAGTGTACCACACAGCTACACATGACATCAATCTGAGAGCAGTGGGATATTGATCTCATTACCAACAGCCTGTTGCTGATTAAAACCTGCCGTCTGCACCCTCCTCCTTCACCCTTTCTTTTGTTCTCCCTCCTCTCCGCTCTCTCCTGCTTCCTTGTCCTTTGCCCCACCCCCCACCCCCTCGCCTCCTCCACCCCTCAATTCCAGAGTCACACCATTCTGTGGTTTCTCTGCTGCTTGCTGCCAAAAAGGGCCCCATTTCAACCTCTGCAGAAAGTTATAAGCTCTCCTCCTTTTCCTTGTCAATTCTCCTCCTTTGTTTCTTTGTTCTTTTCTGTACATCTTTAGGCCGTCTTTATCAGACACCTGCAGTACGGTACCTGCAGGCCTCATCGAAACCCTGCTCATGTTCCTAATCTTCTTTCTGAATCAGTCTGCTTTGACACTCATTGACACCACGTAAGAAAGAAAAACTGTGCATATGGGAGGGAGGGGTTAAAATGTCTGTGAATGTGCATGTGTGCACATGAAACAACATGTGGACGCATGTGCTTATTAGTGCCTCAGATTTACAGTCACAAGTACACAAATGCTTCTTTCACACTCAACCAGACGTTATACATTTCCCTTTCCTTTACGTATGTCACTGGCACAGAAACACAAACAGGAATAACCTTTCAACTCCCTCGCAGTCTGTTGCTGAGAAGTGTAGGAGTAACCCAGATGATTAAAGCACTAGACCTTTTGACAAAGGTTTAATACAGGCATTAGATATCATATTTATGTTAATATACTCAATGATATTGTTTAAGTACCCATTCAGTAGTGTTAAAATTACTGTCCTATATTTGTTGTCTCAGGCTATATTTGTTAGTCCCATATGAACAAAGTCCATTCCTGGTCTTTCTTTTGTTTGAAAACACACATATAAAATATCACTGCTGAGAACTATTTACTTATTCTATTCCTCCCTCACCATGTGTCTTAGATCTGTTGTTTCCATGTCATGTCATGAAAGGAAACCATGTAGAGGTCGTCACAGATGGTAACAGCAACTTCACTGAAGTGCTTTGCCAACAAGCTTTCTATATTCTACCAAAAAATGATGTGCATTTAACACCTAGTTTGGCTAGTGGCTGTAATTCTAGTGATATGGAAGGAGTGGAGTTCATTCTAGTTTTATTTAATTTAAAGCCCAGCCATATTGGGTCAAAAAGTAATAATTTGCCCTGGTTGGCATATAAAGTGTTGTCCTTTATGAGGAATTAAACAGCTCTGGGTACTATGTTAAGCATTTAGTGTAATTACTTTGTAGTTAGTATTAAGATGAATGGATGTATAAGGATGAATAAATAAAAACATTTTAAAAGCCCCTGTACATTGTGTCTGGTGCAATTAAATCTAACATTTTTCAGGCACGTTTACGAACATTTCTCACTAGTTCCTCTTAGTGTTCTATTTCTTCTCATTCTTTTCTGTTTTATTTTTTCATTTTTCTTCCCGTACTTTATTTCAACATACTTGTGCAATTATTCACACAGGCTTACTCAGCAATAATGACAAGGTTGTTGCAATTTTCTTTGTAATTTTAGGACAAACTGAATGCATGATTCACTTGAGTGTAAAAAAAACATAGTTTTTAGACATGTTTGATTAAAAACTTTCAACAATTTTCACATGATTATGAAACTCAGTTTTTTCATGTATTAGAATGTTATTAACCAGTGACCTGTGCTGTCGTGGATCTACCTGTAGTGGGCTGACTTGCCACTGCTGAGGGCAGTCAATCAAACAGTAGCAGACAGTTTTATCTCAGACATGAAGAGGCAGGTAGCTCTGCCCCTCAGGGGCCGACTGGCCAGGTTTGATCTCATCACGGATCAAATGTACTTCTATTAAACGCTTACTTACCAGAAAACCACTGGGCTCATTTGCTCAGGAAAATCCTGTAGGAGGAGAGTCCATTTGAATGTATTTAAAGGCGCGGAACCTGCCCGGAGAATGGCCCTTTATACTTCTCAGGTTAGGATAGATGGAAAACAGCTTATGGAAGTTTGCATTTTGGAGATTTAATACAGTCATCTAATGTATATACCAGGCTCTGTATGATTTTCAGAGGCAATATCTATACTGTAAATTTGTTTTATACATGATATTTTGTAATCAAGTTTAATTTTTACAGTTGTTTATGTGATTAGTCTGTGCAGTGTGACTGTTTGCATTTGTATTCTTCTTTTTTTCTTTTTTAAAAAACATTTTTAGACACTGAATAATGCACTTTCCGTTTTTAAGTTACTCTTTCTATTGTTCTTCATCATACAGTCACTGATGCTGAGGGAGTGTATTTCTAACTCTTTAGGGTAGTCACAATAATTCCCCGAGTGGTCGATGATTTGGCCCCAGGCCCCCGAACTCCCACATTTGCAGGGCAAGTCCCAAAGTAAAGGCAATGCAAAGATAGAGTGAAAGTCAAGGGCCGATACTGATATCCCCAAAGGTGTGCACCCCTCTGCAGTGTGTGTGTGTGTGTGTGTGTGTGTTCCTCTGAGTTAATGACTGTTTCAACAATGCAAGTGTGTGTACATGCAAGCACGCTGCTCTCCTGTGTGTTAGTGTACGCCTGTCTTTGGATAGTGAGCAGAGAGGGAACCAATTTAGAAATGCAAAACACTCACAGAGTTGAAATCCAACAAAAGAGTGTTGACTGACAGCACAGTGGAGAAGGAGAGGACGTAAAGAGAGAGAAAGAGACTGAGACAAAGAAAGCGAGAGGGGGGGAGTGAGGAGGAGGAGGAGGGGGGGGGCAGCAAGTTGAAACCAAAGCTCTCTGGATCCTATTTTCCCTTCCTTCGGGCATTCTGTGACTGGTAAAAAATGTGCTGTATATTTGAAGTGTTGGATCACGTGACAAAGGGATTGTGAATCAAAGTACACAATGATTTCAGAAGGAGAGAGAGAGAGAGAGAGTGTGTGTGTGAGAGAGAGGGAGGGAGAGAGGGTGTGTGTTAGTGAGAGAGAGAGAGAGAGAGAGAGAGAGAGAGAGTGTGTGAGAGAGAGGGAGGGAGAGAGGGTGTGTGTTAGTGAGAGAGAGAGAGAGAGAGAGAGACGGGAAAAGGAGAGGGAGGCGGAATGCAACAGGCTGAGCTCTATCGTTGCTGCCAGAGGGACTTCTGACTGACAAATACAACTCCTATGCTCCTTCCCTGCTCATTTCTCCACTGACTTACCCTCACTGACCACCAGCCTGTGTGTCGAGATAACAACTCACCAGGTCTGGTAAGTTTGGTTTACAATCCCAATTTTAATTCCTCTTTTCCTTACAGCTTCAGTCTGTTTGCAGTGTGTGAGAAAAGAAGATAGACAGAGGACATGTCAGAGCATGAGTGAGATGTGTGTGTGTGCATTTCTCCTGTCTCTCTCCTTTTCTTTCTCTGCCTGTGTGTATTTGTGTGTGTGAGTGAGTGTGTGTGTGTGTGTGTGTGTGTGTGTGTGTGTGTGTGTGTGTGTGTGTGTGTGTGTGTGTGTGTGTGTGTGTGTGTGTGTGTGTGTTTCAGCATGAGGGGAGAGATTGAGTTTCCTGAGGACAGCTTTAATTGAGAACAGAGATTTCGAGAGAGGGAGAAAGAACAACAGACACAGCTAAGGAGGGGAATGAAAGCTGATCAGCACTTGCATGTGCTTCGGGGCTGCTCCATGTGAGGAGGTGAATACTTGTGGCGATGTGTGTGTGTGTGTGTGTTTCCTCATTTGTTTGCCCCTTTGATGGATGCACATCTCTGTTCACTCCCGTCTTCATAAAATCTGATCGTCATCTACACGGACGAAGGACGGGGAATGGGTTGTGTTAGAAGTGGATGTTAGAATTCCTGTTTAAAAAAAAAGAAGAAAAAAAAAGAATCCCATGGGAGTAAAGGTTACTATACAACACACTGTATACTATTTTCAGCTGAGCTTACATTTGTCCTGGTGGGACAGGTGAGCTTGTCAACCATCTCAGGCCATTTTCCAGCAGCAGACGATTTGGCTGCTTTAGCCTGCGGGCTCTCAGCCAACAGACTGGCTGTCAGATTTGATGGATCACTCCATCAACATCACAAATGGCTGAGTAGGTCTGGTCTACCTGAGTATGTACATACACACAGTAGCACCCCACCACCACCACCACACACACACACACACACACACAAGGATATGTAAATAGGTTTCCATCCACACAATTAAATAAGGGTGATGGAAACCCTGAAATAGGCTACTCCGGATATCACAAGACAGTCTGATGTGTGTCTGACTCCTGCTGCTGCTTTGCATGTGTTTGTGTTTCTGTTTGTGTGTGTTAATGACGTCTTGTACCGAAACACAGGCTCCGTCTTTATGGAGCATTTCATTTCAAATAGCATCCTTTGTACGACATGTGCTATATTAATAAAGATGCATTGCTTGATTGATGATTTTGATTAAGATGCTATTTATCTGCTAAGTGCTTCTTCCCAGTTGATCCAAGGTGCCCTTGTCTGTCTGCTAACACCATACTGCTACTCGGCCTCACCATGCCACTTTATGGTATGCACTCCAATGCATGGAGCTTTTGTAGCAAACTCTTGACAAATCTATTCCAGATTAATTTTCCATAATGCCTGGTGGAATGTTCATCATCACATCCACAGGAAGAGGTGGACCAGTCTATAAGCAGGGCATAAACAGCTGGGTGCAAAACAATACACAGTAGAGATCACATTCTGCACAACAGTGACAAGCTTGCTAAATATAACTTCTTCTTCTTCTTCTTCTTCAAGCAAACTGTGTCTCTGTCTGGTCAGGTGTTTCCAGCTTTTAAAAGTTAAGTTTAGGGTAGGTTATGTTTCCACCCCTGTCCTTTCGTTTATTTGTTGGTTGGTTGGTTAGCAGGATTATGCAGACACTCCTGAATGGTTTCCACGAAACTTGGTGGGAGGGTTGGGTCTTGGGCCAGAATAGACCCCCTTAAATTTAGGTGTGGATCCAGTTAAAGCAGGGCATTTTTCAACATTTCCTTTAATTTCTCAGGGAATAATATATGGATTTTAATAAAAAATTTAAAAAAACAGCCACTTTTAAGGGGTTAGTATATATGAGTGAATGTAATTTGGTGCAGATCCAAATAAAAATCTGTATCCACCAGCTTAAAAATGTTTTCATAGAGAGTAGTCTGCCCCGTAAATTATGGTTACAGTGTGAGCGTGATTTTGTATAAGGCTTTATTGAATTAAAGGGGACCAGTGGGCCTTGGTGGAGGTATGCACTCTACTGAGTGCCATTCTTGTCAAGTTCTCCTCTTTATTTCTTTGTTGTCATAATTTGGGGAAGAAACATCTAGAAAAAATGTTTGTGTCCATGAATATGGGTGTGTTTGGACGTCTGCTTTAACTGCATTGCAATCTCATCTTTGTTCTCTACACGTTTCAAGAATGGCAGCCCCTCAGGCTGAAGAAACTGTCTGGCTCCTCTCTGTCTTTCTCTGTCTTACTGACATCTTTCCTCTTTTTTTTTCCTATGATATGAAAAAAAAAACTCCATATTCTTTGCTGGTTTGTGTCAGCTGAGTTTGATTTTCTACAGGGTTGTTCTCATGGTTGCTACATATAAATAGAAACTTAGAAAAAAAACAATGAAGTGAGCATTCGCTACATGGAGAATACAAATGTTGTCTTGTTCTACAGAGTTAAATATTGTCCATGCACAGATGCATCATGGACTTGCTTTGGTTTAACATGATGAACCCAATTGGCTTCAGAGATTTTGGAAGTCACATTCATTATTGCTACAAGGCTAGAAGTCCCTTTAAACACACTTTTTATCCTCTCTGTGGAGGAACATCAAGACACACATTTTAAGCGTGTGTGTGTGTGGGGGGGGGGATCAGGCAGTTCATAGGCTCACTTTTCCCTTTAATACTAAATGAAAAGCTGCCTACCAAACAGCTCAATTAGGCCTGACCCATGGCATGACTTCTGAGCCTGGAGTAACAAGGGCTGACCCTGGCTCTGACCTGGAGCCGTTTTGCAGCCCACAGGGTCGACGCCACATAATGTTAACATTGTGTGTTTTATGAAACATTACTATTATCAGCATCATACCCATTCGCACTGCTAACACAGAATTCACACTGTGTTTTTCCAAGTGTGTCAAACCGTTTTAATTTGTGTAGAAGAGTAAAGCCATAAGTTTGTCAAGTGCAAGTGGGATGAGGAATGAAGAAGTTGGAGCATCCATGGTGGCCTTCAGATCATTTCCCAGTGGGTGGAGATGATGTTATGCTTGCTGTAACCCACATATTCACAACACACATGCACTTATATGTATGTGAATAATAGATCGTACTGTATTTTGTGAATATGAACCCAAAGAAGCAAAAAGTTAATGCCAACATGGCAACTAATCCAAGCTAATAGTAGTAGTCATGATACGTTTAGGGCTGCAACAATTATTTTCATTATTTATTAATTCGATTTAATAATTCATCTAATATTTTCTACATTAATGGATTAATTAATAGTTAATTCTTTAGTGTAATGTCCAACCAAAAGTCCATAACCAGTTTACAGTTATAGAAAGAAATTGCTATACATATTAAAGAACCAGTGAATGTTGTGAATGTAAAAATTAGGTAAATGACTAATTCATTCTCAACACTGTTGCAGAAAAAAATTTTGTCTACTGACCTTTAAATATATTGTGATCATAGAGCATTCACAAGCTATCTATTTTAATAGATCTGCTATGGATTGGACACTAAATTATAAATCCAAGTGCTTATTTTTACTGGTTTTCTTGCTCAGAATTAGATGACTTAATTGACGCCACTCTCATGTTGCTGGCTGTAGCTTAATTTATACAAACATGAGAGAGGACTCAATCTTCTCACCTAACTCTTCACAAAAAAAAGCTTTTAGAAAATAGGAGAGGGAATCAGATCCTGTTTATTGGAATCTGTTTAATAAAATGAATGTCTTGCAATCATTCTGATGTCCCCAAACAGTGTGTGTGTATAGCTATCACATGTTTTATATATCTGAGTGTACATTATCAACATAATGGGTTGGGTTGTGGTTATAAGATGGGTGTCTGACGCCGATGGTTTTTTCAAAAATACTTGTATAGTATTTCTCCAAAGACATTTTTACACATACAAAATATAGTTCTGCCATTTGTTGTAAAAGGTAAGTAAGTTCTTTGTGTGTAATGGTACCTATGCGTTTTCTCCTCTATAATGGTTTCTGTGTGTCAACATGTGCCTTTTCCACTTATTGTGTTGAGAACAGTTCATCCCTGGCTGCATTCCCTCAGAATAAGCCAGATTTGATTGTGGTTTTATGGTTTACTGCTAATTTGTCCTGCCGAAGTCATGTTTTATCTTGCATTTGGCTGCTTTTGGGGGAGTTTTTTGCCTGCATATTCACTCAGAGTTTACTCTATACACAGAAACTCTGTGGTTTCAGACACAGAGATTGTATTCAAGTTTGTCCGCTTCATTTCATTCCCACTTTTCTCACTCCACAAGCTTAACAAAACCATAGACTTTCTGCTGTTGTGCAAGTCAAGAGTGGCTAAAAAGACTAATTTCTCAATATTACAATTAGAATGACAAAAAGGAAAAGAGGGAGAACAACAGATAAGGAAAGCTTATATCTACAGGAGAACATCACATGTTAGTAAAACATACAATAAAAAAAGAACAATAGTTCTTCACCATTGAATACCTACCTATTTTCCAGCTGGCTCACATCGCTGTGATTTGAGCAGTTCAGAAACAAAGAGATGACTAAATAGCTGTGGAGAGAAAAAAACACACTTTTTGCTATCTATTTACTGACAGGAGAAAAGGATTTGAGCTCAGAGGAAAGGACAAGGATTTTTGGTTCTAGTCTGTTCAAAGATCAAAGTGTGTTTATTATTAGACAAACAGTTTTTGTTTCCAGCCCTTGGACAAGTGTTCACACTCTAACTGGGTTGGACACATCCTCATATAATCCATCTGCTATGCTAGCATTGAGGACTAATCAACCACATGATTAAACATAAAGGACATAATTATGTGATGTGGAGCAGAGCATACCCTCTGGTAACAGTTTGGAGTCACTTCACTGACACAGTTTCAAGTTTCATGGAAAATATTAACATTTACCTCTGGAACTTTTTATAATGTTGCTGCTCATTTCTTCCATGTTCCCCCCATAAAATCCTAAAGCCTGGCAATGTGCTTGTACTCCTTTGTAGTTGAGATAATTTAAAAATTCCCCATTGTGCACACGGTGCTTTGCCATAAAAATATGCTGACCGTGCATAGTGTGCTAGTAATAGGGAGATTTTCATTTTTCCTTTAGTGCTGATAGCAGATAGCATAGTAGACATTAAATATGGGTGGTGGAAGAGAAAGGTGTGATATGTAACAAACATATTGACAAACAAACAATTCTTGTTATATCATGTTCAAAATGAAGAAATGACATCTAATGAAAAGACAGAGAAAATATTTAGTTTACGTAATAAAATTTGAGATATCCTGCTGAATATCACCCAGAAATACACTTTTACATCAATAATGTTTTTTTTTTTACTGTTACTGTTTTCACACATCTGTTTACTGACTATCCTCACAGACTCAGTTTAGAACAGCTTATGACAATACATGTATGAAAAGGCAAAAAGGAGCAGATGCAAAGCCAGTATAGGGACAACTCAAGCCAAAAACCTACTACTCATACAGTCAACCTGCAGTCAGCCCTTTGCAACTAAAACTACACAAAGTTATCCTATATAAACAGTGCTGACCTCTATATGTCAGTAATAATGAAATGTCTGTGTGGCAATGATGGGGGATTTCACGACTTTGAAAAAAAGGAGTTGAGTGTAACAAAGAGACAGACTGACTGACACTGAATCAGATTAATTAGTCAAATTAAAGCGGGACAGACCATGAACCAGACAACAGGACACACTAACACTGCTGACATCCTTATGATGCCATTTACTATATTTGTTTGATTCAACTCAATCACTGAAGCTCCTCCCCCATTCAGCACTGGCAAAAGATTTTTTACCGTTTGAAGGAAAAAGTAAAGTACACTATAAAATACAGAGAGATTTATTTGCATTACATTTACTTTTATTCATGTTTGTAAAAGCCCCACAATACAGGTGTAAAAAGTCATCAAGGTAATTGAATATTTACACTTCATTTTATTTTACTCCAATGCGAGGTTGATGTATCAGCGTACATGTGCAGAAGTATTGATGGCCACCATGCAAGAGTACATGAGCATTACCACTGTATTTGTTTCAGCCATCGTGAAACCTGTCCAAGCAGTAAGAACTGGGCACGACATTTTGAGGTATTAGTAATTTCAGAAGGATACTGTAACCCATGCTATACCTTGAGCTAAAGTGTGAGTCACTTTCCTCTGCTTAATGGGTAAGTGAGAAGTATTTTTGAGTTACTTTTAATAAAGGATAAATCTATAAAATAATTGTTTGACTTCCACTGACTGAAGCAAACTGGCAGGCTTTAAATGTTTACTACAGCTTTTATGTGTTTACATGATTTCCACATCACCTTTGAACTTAAATCCAAAGATTAAAAATATTAAGATAAAACTGAAGATTAACTGTATTTCTCCAGTCATCTATTTCCCTAAAAATGCTGCACCACACCATCTCCACACCAACAAGACATTTTTTAATGTGCTAGGAAAAAACCAAAAAAAACAACTGTCAATGGAACCAAAATGCAATACACCAAATATTAATGGATCTCTATTACTGCTGCTCATTTCATCATACATAAACACATAGAACAGAGTTAGAAAAGTCTCTGCCATGGAGAAGAAATGATGCAAGTAATTATACAGCAAGGTTGGTCAAAGTCACAGAGATTTTAAATTTGTACTCTCGGTGAGGACCCAACTCAATTAGAAAACAGAACTTTATCTCTGCATTTGTGGATTATATTTGCTCTTTTTATATCAGCTGACCACACAGAGGAGATGAAGGATGAGGGCCAGTAGAGTTATGAGGAAAACTTTCTGCCACTAAGAGAAAGTTTAAACTCAAATACAGCCAAGTCACAAAATACAGATGTCATTAAGCTGTCATTTTTTTGTCAGATGACTTGGCTATGATGAAACAGAGGGAAAAATGCCTCTTTAATAGGTAGCATGTATGAGTTTCTATCAAATCATTATTTGGTGCATGTTTGTTTGTCTGATGAGCTGTGTCTCTCCCACTCCCGACCAGGCATTGGTTGTAACAGCTTTGTTGTTTATTAGCCAAAGCAGAATGAAAAGAGGAGAATAATCATTTTGTTCATGCATCTCAGAGATCTTTATGAAAACATTGCTGCTTACACACAGAGCGGAAATGGTACCATTGACATTTTCACAAATTATTGTTGGCCCACTGAAGTCCCACAGGGATATCACATGCTCATGCTGGGTCTTCAAGTATGGCATTTCTTTAGATTAGTTAAACATGTCAGAGTAGGAAAAAGAAATGATTATGTGCAGCTCAGCATGTTGCAAATTTGGTGCGATGGGCTTGGAAAAAGGCTGTTAGATGGTAATTACATGATGAAAATGAAACCGTTTAGCGAGGAAAGATTCTCTCTTTCTCTCTCTCTCTTTGTGTGTGTGTGTGTGTGTGTGTGATTTCATAACTTATAAGCAATTTAAAACATTTTAAAACTGTTTTTGTCATTTCAACCGTTTTCAGCAGTTTACGGCCAATGCTACATTTGCAACAGTCACAGAAATACAGTGAACACTGACGTGGCTTCAAAAAGTGTAGTTTGATAGAAGTTTTGTGAAAACAAGCCAAGTGTAGCAGTTTGTTGGAAAAGAAAGAGATGGAAAGCCCCAACATGTTTACACAAAAACTGTTTTTAATCACCATCATCTGGGAAAATGGAGCATCAGTGTGTGTGTGTGTGTGAATGTGTGTGTGAATGCGTGTGTGTGTGTGGGTGTGTGTGTGTGTCACCAGGACCAGGACCAGGTCACCCAGTCTGACCTGAACCAGCCAGCTCTCATAAAAACACCATTGAGACCTGGAGGCCTGGAGACACAGCACTGCTTTTGTTGCCCTACCCAAGGTGTATTCCCCCTGGAGGCAGAGTGGAGGGGGTGGGGGGGTGTTACTCATAAGAAGAAGAAAAAAAAGAAACCTTTCCCTGTCTTGGACGCACATTATTTCATAGTTTATTAGTGGAAATAAAAATATTTCTATTTCTTAAGTGTGTTTTCCGCAAATCCCTTGGCCTATTTTTTTCTCCCTCCTCCCATGCTGTTTTCCACAGTCCATTATTTCTGTTATTTATCCAGTTTGCAGTATGACTCTAATCAACAAGACTCTGTTCACTTCTTACACATGGCCTGCCAGATGCTTGAACTCCCTCCTGTAAGTTTCCCCTTTCTTTCTTTTCCTGTTTCCTTCTATCTTTTTCCATCTTTTTCTGCTTTCAACACTTCATTTTTTTTTTCCTCATCTCAATCCTTTCATACATCTGGCTTTCATACTAATGATTTTGGTCTTTGAATTGAACGGTTGAGGAGACAACTTGAAGGAATCAAAAAGCTGCATAGTGGAAGGATCGTCCATTCTATACTGACTACTTCATTCTTCAAGGTCAATTGCAGCTTTCAATGATGCTTCAACATGTGTGAACACAGTATGCGTTTCACTGATTACTTGCCCATGAACATGATTAAAGCCACAGAACATCTGTGTATGTTCACTTCTGCAGCCTGCATGTCCGTGCTTGTGTTTTTCTGTGCTCTGCTGTTAGAGAGGCATGTGTATGCATATGTTTTGCAAAAATGAGACTGTTACGTGCCATGTGTGTAATCACTTTTATGATCACTACGTACTTTGTCCAACCTGTGTTTGACATTTTTTGATGGTCAAACACAAAAGTTCTGTGTGAAAACAGTTTCAGGGACTCTCCCTGACTGGTCCTCAGAGTGAAGAAAAACCGCAGCAGAGTGAAGCAGTTAAAGAAAAAAAAACGCCAATATGGGAAATATGACTTTCAAAACAACTCACTGAACTGACTTTTTTGCTTTGTGTGCGAATGTGTAATATGTACTGGATGTGTGTACGGAGGGGAAGAATTATAGGTGCTGTAACAATAAAAGGATGTAGAGGAATTTACTCTAATAGTAGCACAGATGGCTGAGGAATAGTCTGATACATTGTCCACTCAGTTTATATCAATGAGCATAGACTAAAATACTAAAGACAAGCCTTGGTGTTAATGCCTTATAATTCAACAGCACCACAAACTGCAGTTGAATCACTACTTCTCTAATACTGTCTCACAAAATGAGCATTATAACCGTCATGAAGGCTGGAGTTATTTTACAGAAAGAAAAAAACTTTTCTTCATCTTTCATTGTGTTGACTTCTCAGAGAGAGAAATCTGAAAACCTTAACAAATGAAATCATAATGTTCATGGCTAGATTTTATGAAAGGTCATTTGAATGAATCAACCCCTTAAGATTAGAGCTGTGAAAATTGTCCTCCCTAAATTAGGAAGTATTAATCACGTGTTTGTGTGAGTTGGTGAATGTTTCGGTCTCGTAAAGGGGCATTATGTTTACCAGCATATATGGAGGACTTGATTTTAACTCCACTACGGGGAACTTCTTTGCATGGATTCTGCCATCGAGAGAATCTTTTCTGTGTCAGTGACTCAGTTATAGCTGTTTAAAAGACAGATTACTAATGCTTCCTCATACCGTTCTGTCTATTAATCGTAGGAGGACATTTGTAAATTCAGAAATTCTCTCCCTCTGTCTCTCACCCATCCTGGGTGTTTGATTCCCATGCCAAGCAGGCCCAAAACAACAAGACATTCTTTGGCTGGACTGTATTTACCACAGCTCCACCACAGAGAGTTAAGCTCCACCCATTCATGAAATCACTGAAGGGGATGAGAGACTAGAGAAACAAGAGGCGAGGACTGCCCTTGTTTAACTTATTGACAGTGTCACAGAGTGACTACGTGAGGGCCACATGTGACCGAAGAGGTGAGACACTCAATCAAAAACCTTCAGTCGTTTCAGCGTCAGAGGAAGATTTATGGTGTATAGGGTGTAGTGAGAGTGAGTAAGTCTGAGTCTGTCTGTGTTGTAAAGAGTTAATTGTACCCACAATGTGGCAGGCAGGCTGAAGTCAAGCAAGCACAGGGAACAGAGACCCTTTATAATTCAGTTATGCTGATTAAAATCATATGGCATTGCCTGAAATCATTGCACTGGTTTGAAGATTCATAAAAAGTAGGAGACAACTGTTTTCCACTTTTGCACTCTTTTCCACTCTGCTCTGTTGGCTGTTTCTTCAGTGCTCTCTTTTTCCTCATTATCTTCCTCACTTTGATTTGCTTTAAAGTTCCTTCAGGTATTGCTTTGGTTACAGAAAGTGATTTTTTTCTGTGTGAGTTGTTGTCATTGATTTGACTATGTTATGACGCAAGACTTTCCAGTATCTAATCCCGTCCTCCTTCTCTTCCCTCCTTCTCCTCAGTGTCTGGACCTGGTCAGATCTTGGTCACCTGGCTCAAGATCTCTCTTCCTCCCTCCTGAGCATCCCTCTCACCTCGCTGCAGCCAGACAGCAGAGGAGCCAGCAGCTGAGAGGGGCTGAATGGCACCAGCCCATTTCAAACTCCTGACCAAGACAGCGGAGGAAGAGGAAACAATAAGACAATCAGAGAGAAGTCTCCTGAAACACTAGCCGTACGTTTCACAATGGCAACCAACAGGGAGCACCAACTGCGTCACATGACCGAGTTCCCCCGTGCTATGTACCCGTTCACGTTTAACTCCATGCGGAGCCACTCTCCCTTTGACCTACTGGCCAGTAGCCACCTCTTCGGCCGCTTTGGGGCAGACCTTCCGAAGGAGATGGCTGCACTGTGTGAGTAAAAAAAATAAGCAGCTTAGATTAACAACTGCTCCACATCACTCTAATAGTGTTTGTCTTTAAAAAAAAGAAGTTTTGTCTTTGTAAATTACTTGTATGACCACCAGACACTGGGTTACCTCACTACCTCACTTCAACTCACATTAGCACACAAGAATATGCACCATGATGCTAAATGAAAGAATCCTACAGCTTCAACCAGCTCAGAACAACAATGTCACACTCAGCTAATTTCAGATTCTAGAAAAAGATTTGCTAACAATGTTTGATATTATTTGTTTTGATCCAACTGGCCCAAGGTTCAATCACGAGTTGAGAAATCTTAACCTCACGCCATTTCACATGACAAGATGTGACGAATGTCAGTGTCCTGTTCAGCCCTGTTTTGTGTTACTATCCACAATCACTGGGGCAAAAGTGAAGGTTGTTAAAAACAGCAAATTTAGCATGGATTTCAATCATGCATAGAGAAGAGAAGAAGAGAGGAGAATTTACTTCTCTGTGCTCTGTGTGCTCTGTTAGAGAGGCTCGTGTTTTACAAACATTAGAGTGTTACATGCCATGTGTGTGTAAATCACTTTTATGATCACTACACACCCTTGAAGGTTGAATCTCAAAACAATTTCAAATCACCAGTCAAACAGATAGAATCAGAAATGTCCTTAAAATAAAGATTGGACAGATTGGAATTGAACTCAAGTCTTCGATGAAGATGCTGATGAAAGTTTCTTAGTTCAACTTTCAGATGCAATGTGTGGACGGAGACCACTTTCAGTTACAGGGGGCACTATTGTACGTCACAGTGACAGAGACACTGAGCAAGTCCACAGAGGGAGTCAATTCAAAGGTTAATAGGAAGACTGACAATATTTTGTATTTTGAAAATGAGGTTGATCTGTAGAGTGGTGGACACGTTCCCCTTTACTTGCTAAAATATAGTATTTCCTGAAAAATACTTGTTTTTTCCAACACGTACTTAATGTGAAAGAGCATTTTAGGTAAGTTTAGGCACAAAACCACTTTGTTAGGTCTAACAAAAGAGCAGTGATGTTTGGTTTTACTTGGGATGCAAACTCAAGTCTCCTGGGTGAAAGAGGTTTGTGTGTCCCGCCACTGAACCTCAACCCATCTTGGGACTTTAATGCGTTGTGCAGTTGCTCTGATCATCTCATATTGACATGGATGGGTGTAACATTGAGGGTATTGTAAAGCCCAATGTGTCTCATTGGATGCATTGGGGTGTCTGGATGAGATGCAGAGGGACAGTATATAATGCCCTGGAAATGAGGCTTGGCTATTATGGGACCCTTTCCAAGGAGTTCATATACCTGACTTTTTTCAGACCACATCCTCTCAAATTATAGCTCCCAAATCATTTCCTGCATGTTTGTAGAGACATGCATGAAAGTGGATCTAAAAAACAGAGAAAGACAACACCTGACCCTCTCACTGAATGAATGAACCAAAAAGTTCATGAAGCCTCATATGCAGAGTTCTGCTTTACTCTAAGCGGTGTTGTTCTTATTTCAAATCCAGTGGTTTCACAGTCTGGCTCACCAGATGTAGACTCTGGGTATCAGCCTACAGGCTGCTTGTTGCCATTTTCAAAATTACGGTCACTTCGGGAAACAGCAACATCAACCTCAATGCTAGCAACCCACACGCTGAAAAGGACAAGATACCCTACCCCTTACCTCATCGCTAAAGGTACGAATGTAAACAAGCCAGCAGCTGTTCTTTATTTTTTTTGCACAGACTTCTCCCTTCTCACTCTGACACTATTTTGCAGTTCACCTTTGCAGTATCCTGGTCTTTGTGCTACCCAAGACTATTGTGATTATTAAAAGAAATACAAACAAGGCAGAGCATTTTTTTTACCAGAATGTTAATGGCTGCTGCCAGACTGTTCCCCAGGGCTGACACAGCTCTGTACAGATACGTCCATCAGTGTGTGATGAAGGGTTTCACAATTCTTCATGGTTTCTGTTTTGAGTTGAGTTGACCAAAGGGATATCTTGACTATTCGACCAAGGACCGACTGAACTGACTCTTGAAACTGCATGATGCCATATTAAAATGATCCGGTGGGTGGAGACAGCAGGCGCCAAACCAATTCATGAATGACGCTGGGGCAGCTGAGCTGACGTATGGATGTTTACACGTATGCACTTTATAGTCAGGGTTGTCAAAACACGCAACAGTGATCTGAGAATATACTGACCACACCCTGAGTACACTTCCGCATCACTACAATAAGGAGAGTGTGTGTTGTTGTGTTCAACTACTCTTTAATATCTATTTAATCTATTTAGATCTATTTATCTATCTATTTAATATACGTGTCACCTCCACCAGTGAGAGTTAGAGGGGGTTATATGATCACATAGTGTGTGCTATACTTTTGGTGCAATGGTGTAACACTTGACGATCTGCTGATACACTTTGTTACACCGGGAGGATTGTTACAGGATTTTTTTTTTTTTTTTTTTTTTTTTACATAACCTGGAAACTTTTTTCTGATTGTTCAGGTTTTAGCAACAATGGCGTTGGTGGAGGTATGCGCTGATTGGTTTCTAGTTCATCAGGGATTTCAGTTCGGATTAGTTTAAATGAGGAATGCTAGCAAATAATTAGCCTATTTTTATTTCTGTTTAAACTGCAATTACAGATTGTTTTCTCATTAGTGCAAAAATTGCTCAAAATTGCAGTAGAGCTTTAAGTGGAATTTGCAGATTAATTCAAACCAGGTCCAAATCGGTGTGAGTGGAGGACTGGACTTTGTTGTTTGTTCTCTGGACTTGAAATTAGTGGATATCCACATGAAAAGCTCCTCACTGTGAATTCAATCATACAGTAAGTTTTCTCTTTTTTCCCTAATAGTAGTGGGAACTGGGAATTAGTAAGAACTCAAAAGGAACTTCCTGACTAAAGCTTTTTTGTCCAGAGCTTCCTGGAATTAGTGTAAATACATGATATCACCCACTGGGTGTACTCAGGAATGACAAATTCTATAGATTTTTATAGATTTTTTTTATATGTTTTGTCCTTTTAATTAAATCGGGATCAGAATTTTGTCTACATTGAAACCTTTTGTTATAACTAGAAAGAAATCTCACAGTTGAGATCACGAAGAAAAGAAGTATTTTTCCACAACGAACACAATGCCTTTTCATATTTCTGTACTAGTCACATCTTGTTCTTTGTAATGTTTTGAGTCTGTGACTGTGTGTGTGTGCGTGTGTGTGTGGTGTGATATTAGTAATTTGAACCTAAAGGCATAGAGTGTGGCTTGTGTGTTTTTCTTTGTGTCTTTCATCACAAGCACTCTGTTTAAGCACATACACACATAATTGTCCCTGCGTCTAAACACACACACACACACCCACACACAGATGCACAGAAGCACACTCAGTTCCACTGCCACACTATAGGCTTCACATTCCAACATCCATAAATATCACCAAACAGCAGTCTCCAGCTCCTTGCCTCACATTTGTGATTACGTTTGTGCATTTGGTGATGACTGCAGTCAGACTTTGTGCAAATATCTCTTGGAGCTGCTGGTGGAGAAACAGACAGATAGCGCCGGGTCATTGTTCACATGTGTTTGCAGGCATACAGTGGATGAATGTGAATAGTTGTAATATGTCTTTCTCTTCTTGCAAATTGTGTGTATGTTTGTCAGACAGGGAGCTGCAACTAAACTAGAAGGAGTGAGCTTATGTTTTGCTAGAAGTAAGGCAACTATTTCTTCCGTGTCTGTGCATCTCTTTCCACAAAGCAGCAACAGGGGGCAGGGTGCTGCAAGGCATGGAGGGTAATTGTCTCAAGGTGTGGACAGAACTCAGCAGGCTGATACTGTGTAGCTCTGTTCCCTGTAGTGTGTCATTGAAGTGTATGTCACTGTGTGTTTGCATGTGGCTCTTTGCCCGAGACTGTGGAAGACATGTAAGAAGTCCAGTCAGGAAGCCTCAGAATAAAAGAATATATGTAAGATGAATAACAAAGTAAGTAAAAAAAACAGCAAAAAGTGTGGATTCTGTTATCTTCCAAATAATGATTTTAAAAAGAAATTAATTCAGTGCGAAATGTAAACAAACAAACAAAGAACAGGAGGAAACAAAGGAAAATAGAGAATTGTAACACACCGGAGCAGCGTGAGGCATATGAAGCCACAGGCAGTGTGTGTGTGTGTGTGTGTGTGTGTGTGTGTGTGTGTGTGTGTGTGTGTGTGTGGGTGTGTGTGTGTCTGTGTGTGTGTGTGTGTGTGTGTGTGTGTGTGTGTGTGTGTCTGTGTGTGTGTGTGTGTGTGTGTGTGTGTGTGTGTGTGTGTGTGTGTGTGTGTGTGTGTGTGTGTGTCTGTGTGTGTGTGTGTGTGTGTGTGGGGTGGGGGGTGTTAGAGCCCCAGTGGGGGTTTCTTTCAGAGTTCATCCCTCTTGAACGAGGGAAGGAAAGGGAGGAGGAGAGGGAGGAGGAGGGTGAGGCTGTCTCATATACAAACTATCCAGACACCGGGTAAGTGTGGTTCCCCAACAGCGATGTTGCACTTCAGTGTGACTTAAGTATCCAATAAGCTCTGAGAGGGAAGATAACTACATCCACTTCAACTGAATTGAAGGAATTCAATTAGATATCTGCATGTGTCCAAACTGTATGAAAATAGAGAAAGACAAGCTTTAAGAGACAAATGCTGACAAAAATGTTGTAGAGAGACATTAAAGATGGACGAGAAAGAAAAAGACAGAATGATACAGCATGTGGACTAAAGGTCAGATTTCTACCTCAGAATTAAACAGACAATTTACATCTTAAATCGCAAAAATGAGAGTCCAACAGGTCTGATAGGACTTTTCTTTGCTGTAAAAACTGTAAACTAGGTTTTAAACTTCCCATACATTTCTGAGGAAGATTCCCAGAATGAACAAATAAATAGTTATTAAATTTGGTGAATGCAGACAGTGTTTAATTGGTACAAGTATAATGAATTATTTTCCATTGCCAGTGCACAGTAGTTTTAGGTAAACATGCAAAAATTTGATTTTTTTTCTTCTTCAGCCAGCAATTCATCACATGGAAAGTGGGACATTTCTACGTAATAACAGATGAATAATAACTTAATATTTATTACCTCTACCAAGGCGGTTATACTTTTGTCAGCGTTTGTTTGTCTGTCTGTTAGCAGGATTATTCAAAATGTTTTGAACAGATGCTTATTAAATCTTTGGAGAGGTAGGTTATGGCCCAAGGAAAAATCCATTAGACTTTGGTGGTGATCCAGATCATCATCTGGATTCAGAATTTTTTTTTTTTTAAATGATTGTTTACCATAGCTGGATAGGGGCAAACAAGATTTTTGCTTCTATCCACATTAATAATGCATGATTCTTTATAGGTCTCATGGAAAATTCAGTTTTGTGAGCTAACAAATAACAATGCTAAAGATCCTGCAAAAAACTGCACTTATAAAATATTGTTTTTCTTGAATGACTATGAAACTAATAATGATACCAATGTGATTCCAGAATCTAGGGATAGGGGTTTTCATGGTCATGGAGTCAATCATGGGACTGTTGCTTTTAGGTCCAATGACATAATGGGGAAACCGAGATGCCTTGGCGGAGGTGTGCTCTCTCTGACTGCTGTTAGATTTAAAGTACACAATTATTTTATGGAAAATCTGTAAATCAACAGCTAACTTAAGTGTAATATCTGACTCAGTATTATATAACTTAGTTCAATGAGATCTAACAATAATAATCAAAATATATAATCATCATACATATAAATTATAGCAAAAATACAACACAGTACTCTAGTTGTAGGCTTTTAGTTTTGGTGCAAACTATGTCATGAGCAGGTGTGTTCCTGTGGCCACTTATACACTATGCAGACAACACAGGAGAAAAGAAGGAAAGAAAGAAAGAATCAAGGAGAGGATTAGGAGAGGCCAAGATGTTTGTTTTCACTTGCCGAATATGAAATATGAAGAAATAAGTTGGATAACTTGAAGAAGAAAAGAGGGAGGGAGAGAAAGTTTGGTGCACAGCCTATCAGAGAGCAGGTCTACACCCCCTCAGGCATTGCGTCCATCCCTTTCCTACTTCCTCGACCCCACCTCCTTTCACTGTGCTGAGAGAGCATGCAGATAGTTGACTGAGTGTGTGGAGTGTGAGGAACCCAGAGAGCAGGCGAGAGGATAGCTCAGATCAGCCACAGTCAAGGCAAAGCAGGCAGGCAAGCAAAGTGATCTGTGAACACAGAGGGTAAAATAAGTTTGGATTGCAGAGTAGAATTAAGGCAAGAAAGAGATTTTGTCCCTCCACAGAAGTTTGACAGAGACAGTCAGGGGCCAGTGGCAGGGGGAAACTAGAGCCAGACAGACAGACAGACAGACAGACAGACAGGGAACACCTGGACCAAAGAGGGCATTGAGTTTCAGTCACAGGAAGCCTTTGTCTCAGTTTTTACAGTCACTTTCTCACAGCCTGGCTGCAGAATAAAAGCAGAGAGGCATTAGTGCTTGAAAGGAGCATGTTTGACTGTATGGAGGCTCTAGGGCTGGCCCCGCGGCCCCTCTTCGATGTGTCCGGACAAGGCTCCTGCATGCTCACTAAGGCCACCCCTTACTTCTCTGGCCTGGACCCTTTCGCCTGGGCCGGGACTAGCAGTGTTCAATGTGAGTACTCCATCCCGTCCATCAGACTGGAAAAGACCAATGAGTGTGTGTGTGTGTGTGTGTGTGCGTGTGTGTGTGTGTGTGTGTGTGTGTTATCAGTCCTGGTTTTGTTATCATAGAGCTCTCTCCACAGGAAGAGTCAGATTCCTTTTGATTCCATGTACCCATTCTCACCCTGCTTTTTGTTTGTTTATGTGCTCAGTGTGCTTTGTGAGGATGAGTGAGGGAGCTGGGCGGCGCATAATTGTACGTCATCGTGTTTGTTTTCTTTATGAATGACTTCACATGATTGACAGTTCCTTTAAACAATTCCACCCAGCAATGTGTCCCGACAACAACAGCCACCAGCGTCCAAGCAGAAACAGCACTGACAGATTCAAGACAAGCAGGCCTTGAATCACACAGGGTTGATCCAGCAGTTGAACTCACAAAGCGGAGACATAGTTAGAAATAAGGAAGGCGGTGATTGATTCGTTATTTTACTGCGTGAGCAATCTTTTACTTTGACATAGTTTTGATTCATAATGGAGTTGATGTAATTGGAAAATGTAAATCTAATGTTTGCAGTGTTCTTCAGAGGAAAAGATGACTGTGAGAATGAGAAGCCAATTTTTTAAAAGATAAAGCAAGAATCACTTGATAAGTGACATTCTTTTGAGAACTCCTCCAAAGACCTGAGTAGATACCACACATTGCATCGGGTATTATAATGAACTGTTAAAAGAAAATCCTGATCACCACAGAAACAGTCACACAGGCAAACACTGAAGATAAATGAGGAAAATACATCTATCTGACATAATAATAAGCAGGCTGTTTGTTTTTGTCATGGCGTCCACTTTCAGACTCTTTGATTACTCTTGGCTGTGTAGCATGGAAAATCAAACATTGACTCCATCTATCTATAGAAACAGACTCGCTGAAGTCTATTCACATGTGTCACCACTCACCAAGCTGAGAGCACCATTTGTGTTTTCAAAATTCTCTCCACTGTGCTCGAACTGTTTGGGATGTCCCCACAGAGCACCTTGAGTCTATTTATCTTTAGTAATTATTTAGATACAGAGGCATCAAGCACTGTCGAGTCCACTGCTGCTCGCTAATGATGATGGATGAGCAGTCAGGATGACAAACACCACAGCAGGGCCTGTTTCAACTCGCTAAGGAGCTTTGCCAGATGCCAGCCTGACAGACAAATGTCCACTATTGTTCTTCATCATCTCTTCTTTGTTTAAAAAATGTAGTTTCAGTTTAGTGTCTTTTTTTAGCTGTTTAAGTTGTTACCCAAGAGACCGTATGTGTGCTCCTGCAGTGGGCCTAAAGGGATGTTCACCGCAGTCATTTTCATGCCTCTGAGTAACCTGTTAACATTAACGACAGTAATAAAGTGTTCATTCTTAAATTTCTTAATCCAACACATCATTTTAATTTTTTACTTAACCTGAGACTGAGCTTAGAGACTATGAATCCCGTTGCAACTAGAACTTAAATGATTAATTGCGTAGTCAATCAACAGAAAAGGAAAAAGCAACTATTTCGATCAAAAATAATTGATAAATAATTTTTCAAAAAGAAACTAAATTCTCTGATTGTGGCTTCTTCACTGTGATGACTTACTGATTTTCTGATTTATAAAATTGAAAATGAATTATTGAAAATGAATATTGTTTGGTTTTGGACTGTTAATCCAACAAAACAAGATATCTTGATATGTATATGGGCTATGGAAATTACCATAGGCATTTTTCACTATTATTTTTAGGACCCCCCCTTGAAAATGAGATGATTCGTCTCAAGGGGTTTATCCTTCTTAATAAAACTTATCCACCACCACCAAGGAGGTTATATTTTCACCTTGTTCATTTGTTTTTTGGTTGGTTTGTCAGCAGGATTACGTAAAAACTACTGAATGATTTCCATGAAACGTGGTGGGATGATGGGTCTTGGGCCAGAATGGACCCCATTTAATTTTGGTGTGGCTCCAGATAAAGCAGACGATACAGGATTTTTTTTTTTCACTTCCTTTAAAATTGCAAGATATGACGTATTTCAACATTTTCTTTAATTTCTCAGGGAACAGTTTATAGATCTTGATGAAATAAGTCAGGCATATTTAGGGGGGTGGTATCTATGAATGTGTGTAATTTGCTTTGGATACACATAAAAAACTGGATCCATCAGATTTAAATAATTTTGGATAAGGCTTGGTTGAATAAAAGGGGACTGTTGAGCCTGAGCAGAGGTATGCGCTCTAGTATGCAATTCTAGTTTGACATTTTACAGACCAAATTTTTAATTAATTAATTAATCAGTTTAATAATGGGTAGTTTAAATTATAATGAAAAGGAGTGTTGTAGCCATGTGTTGACTATTTATTTATTGTTTATGATTATGTGTTATTCACCAAATCTGTTTCTTTTTAGTGGAGGAGATCATACAACTAATTTATTCTAAGATTTCCATGTAGAAATTTTTTTTTTTATATATATGTATAGACAATATTATGATTCGCATCCTGACTATCAGCCAAAGGTTATCAGCTTTCTTTTAATTGCCTTTCTATAAAAGAAAATTGTACTGAGCCTTTAACAACGATATTTTATGCTTGTGGTACAAACCAATATTTTGATTTTTTTTTAAATTAATAAACATCATAATGGTTCTGTACCATGACCTACTGCATAGCCATCTTTGGAAAGTGAATAAAAAATGTTTTCAGTGAACACGTACAGTTGGACACTGTGGTTCTAAATTCCTCACAGTATTTTGGTGTCTGTATATTTGTTATACAAGCGCTCTCTCTCTCTCTGTGTGTGTGTGTGTGTGTGTGTGTGTGTGTGTTTGTATGTGTTTGTTAAATGGGCAGCATCTTTTCCTGTATTTTTCTATGTGAGGCAGTTCAGCACCTCTCTGCCTTCCTTTGATTCAGTGTCAGGAGGCATTAAAGGCAGCAGAGACATGCCAAGTCTGTCCACTCTCTCTGCCACTGTCTCTTGTGACTTCCCCCCCCCTCTTCCCTTCCCTTCCAGTATAGTGTGTACATGTATGTATGTGTGTTTGTTATTCCCAGCATTAATGTGTGGATTAGCTCACAAATAACTCATTTTACAGTAAACAGCTTGTGTTGTGTCACCCAGAATGGTTCAATTACAATTACAAAGGGTCAATTAAGAGATTAGGCAGTGTCTAAGGGCATGGGCATTTAAAAAAGGTGACAACTGACAGAAGAGTGGAGGGGTGAAGTTGGATTTGGGGTTAACCCCTGTAACTCTTTGTATGTTGGTGTTTCAGGCCTTGAAGGGAAATGCTCTTCTCTTCACTCAGTGATAATCTCCCTTTTCTCTGGTTTTATCTTCTTCTTAAAAGGGTTCTTCAAAGCTGCTTTCACAATGCCCCTCAACCATTACAGCATTGCACAACTAACAATGGAGACGCTTTCACAGCTAGTAGCTGATAAAAACAGAAAATATGTGTCTGATTTATAAGATAAAATATATTTGGGCGGTGTCTGTATGTTTGTTTTTTTCTTTGGAGTAAAAGAAACTGATGTCATTTTGGCTGCAGATATTTCTATTCATATCAGGTCATTTTTATTTATATAAGGTAATCTGTGTCAGTGAGTCATGAAATAGTGGCCTGGACTCTTGCACTAGTGATGCCTGTGAGCGATCTGTACTTGTCTTTACACTGTCACACTCTCTCAGCTCTGGTGAGGAAGAATCTACACTGTGAAGCCTAAACAAACTATGTGAACCTGGAAATTCAAGTTCAGTCAGATGTGTTCAAGCAAAGCTAAGATTCTTCTAATGAAATAGTTTCGGTGTACTGTTTGCCTAATAGTTCGATAAAATACAATTAAAGCAATTGAAATAGACACACATTACACGTAATATGTTATATACTTTCTGTGTTCAGTTGAATTTTGTGTTGAATAATTTGATATTAGAATATTTCTGAATTTGAGACGCTTCTGTAGACCTGTTGTTGATGCCATCACTACAATAACAATGGATCTTAAATCAGTAGCTTTTCATTTTTCACAGTAAATGTGTTCCATGTGATCACTGGAACACATTTTTTTAAACACAGCTTAACTCATTAGTGGTAAATGTGCAAAACAGGAAATTGTGCCACAACACTGTGATTATCAACATAACAAGTTATCTTGACACTAGAAGAGTGCAGATTTCCACCAAGTTTGTGTGAGGGCATGTGCGTGGGTAGCAGGGCGTGTAGGGAAGGCTGTGTCCAGCATGTATGCTTGTATTGGAATGGAGGGGAGACATTATGCAGGTTCCAAAACACCAACAATGGAAAATGTCAATATCAAAGTTACAATGAAAACAGAAGAATCAGCCTACATTAACGTGACCTCCACATGCATAGTCCCCAGTGGACACAAGATTCCAAGTTGAAGCAGTTCTTGATCACATGCAGCCCGTACTGGCTGGTTAAGAGGAATGATGTCAGCAGTAAATAAAATAGTTTTTCAAACAATAACAGATCCTTGAGCATACAGTGATAAATGTAGGATGATGGATTATGCAACATTAGCTGCAGATGGCAGATACACACAAACACACAGTATCAAACATGATCCTCTCTAGCAGCTGAGATAATATCTACATTATAGATTTTTTTAAAAGCCCAAATAGAATTATACATTTGGACATGTAAATGTATGTTAACTCATTAGTCCTATTAGAAGGAGGTTGTTTTTTCACCCACATCTGGTTGTTTATTTGTTTGCTTTTTTGTTCACAGACAAACAAGCCAGCTCTTTAACATTGCAACACAGGGTTCTTTACAACATTTCCATCTATTACACTTAAACTCCTTTTTCTCTTTTCTTTTTTTTGCAAGATAGCATCTTTATCATTTACACATAAACTACTTAATTGGTTTCGATGAAACCTTTTAGCTTAGGTTTGGATTGGGGTTTAATTTCATTTAAAGGGACTGTTGGGCCTTGGTGTAGGTAGTGCTCTACTGATTTCCCTTCTTTAGTATTTATTTATTTGTTTGTTTATATGTTGGTATTTTTGAGTTTTGCCAGAGAGGTCACTAAAGAGTGAACAAAGACCAAAGCAAAACTGATTTTACACAAACATTGCAGTAGCAGTAGATTGATAGGTTGACATTTTCTACAGACAGCCAAACTCGTGCCTCTTTCTCTCAGTTCACAAACATGATTATCAAACGAATCATCCCTGTCAGATTATTTAGTTACTGAGAATCATGCAAACACTGTAATCAAATTATTCCTCTAATCCGATTATTAACAGTAATCAAGTTACAGTTTGTATCTTAACCTTTGACTCTGAACGCCTACAGTTCATCCTTTTGGAATGAATATGACAAATACTGAGGGGATGAATAGGTGATGAGTAGATCAGACTGACAGACTGAGCCTATTTAAGACACTGTTTAGAAGAGTATATATTTGCAGTTATGATATGTCTTAAAAAAGCTGCAGCAACAGAGAAAATCTTTGGCCTCTTATTAGTGACTGTTCCTTAAGATCAAATTCAGTGAGTTCATGCCTCCGATTATGGCTTTGCAGCTTCATCTGCACCTCATCATATTAACTTTGGCATGAATTAATAACACAATTGCATATGTCCTACATTGTGCCAAATGTTTACACATAGATGCAACAATGCAAATAATCAAAGCTTGTAAATGTAGAGTGAAACCAGACACAAATGCCTAACTGGTCCCTCATTATACAACAATCATCTCATTGACATACAGGTGTAATATCTATATTATTTTCGTACCAATGTTTAACATTGAAACAACTTTAAATATTTCTACAATGGCTGATGGTTATATTGACCTAAGTAGCAGAAAGGTTGTTGTTGCTCCCAGTGTTGTATTCAAACCAGTATGGAAGTGGGAGCTGACTCTATGGACTCTGTTGTTGGTGTTATAAAAAAGAAAGGGTGTATTGTTTGTATGATGATGAATGGAAGCGACAAACCCAGATTTAACAACCTGACGGTAAACGCACCCCCACCTCGCACTTTGCAGACAAAGCCTGACTCCTCGGGCATGAAGAAAAAATAATTATTGTTTGAATGTTGTTCCTCAGATTTTGTCTAAAATCTCACCTGAAGTAACACAATGTGAGGTCATCATGAGATCATGAGATGTGACTTCCCAAAGATTTATTTTAATGGGCTTTTGGCCCAAATTTCTGAGCAGTGCATCTAAAATTTAATGTTCACAACTTGAGGATTTCTATTTTCTTTAAGCAAGCTGTTTATACGCTCTTTCTTGTGAATGTGTGTGTGTGTGTGTGGGTGTGTGTGTGTGTTTTAGTGCTGCTGTTTTTATGGAGCCATCTCCTGGACAGTAGCCTGGTTTTCACAGCCTTTCCTTTAAAAAACGCCATCAATGACAGGAAGGACTCCTCCTCTCACCAGGGCAGGAAGGCAGGAGAGGACAGAGGGGGGAAGAGGGTTATTAGTGAGGGCTGAGCTGAAGGGGGGGGCACTGGTATTGAACTTAGAACAGCTGATGAAAGGGATTGTCACTCAGATCTCCCCCATCTCCTCCCTGCTGTCATGGTAATTACTCGTTCAGCATATTTGAGGTTGTAGCTCTCCGACACAGGTTCTCTGCCCATGAATTACAGCATAATGCAGTCATTTTAAGCATGACTAAAATATTTCGTAATGACAAGTGTCACATAACAAGAATATAAACTACATTAACTTTGCCCTTTGACACATGAATGACATTTGTTCCGTTGTTTTCCTTCACCGTTCAACTGACTTGTGGCCCCATACACACACGTTCCTTAGTATGCTGCTGAACATTTTTGTGAAGGGAGTAGTTGTGTAAAAACTAAGTTTTGTACTCCAAACTAATTTTTTGAGGCATTTCAAAAGCCCTTTTCATACAGAGCAAAAGTGCCACAATGATGACCCTCCTCTACACCACCTGCATGACAGCATTCTGCAAGCAAGCTAAAGGGTCGCCATCAAGTGTGACGTTTTATATGTGCTTTGAGCTGCACTTCCGTAGTTAGCTGCTACCTGCTACTAGAGCTGCTTTTCAGATCTCCTGGTTATAGATTGCATACATAGTAATCAAATGTCACACCCTCATCCTGTCCTCCCCTGTTCACCCATTTATACAGACGTTGCATTAGCCCTGTGCCAGCTCAGAGGCGGAACAGTGACCCTCATTACGCCTTTGCAATATTTATACAGAACAGTGAGGCGCAATAAAGATGCAACAGTCCCACCTCCATTTGGTGGTGTAAAATGCATTTTTGCTCTCTTGAATTTTATACTTATAGCGTCACAGTTAAAAAAAACTCTAGACAAGGCGAAGTCATTATTAAAATCCTTGCAATCATACCTCAGTCTTCCTTAGCGTTAACTGCACGCCTCTCCAGCGTGAGGCTCTTTAGAACCTCCCAGACAAAGTCTTGTTCAATGAGATGTGCGATGTTGGCAGGTTGAGCCAGGCTTCAGGCTCTATAGGCCATATGTCACCATGTGTCGACTACATTTTGTTGTTTTACACAATGAAAATAAAGGCTTGAATTGAACTGACCTGGTACCAAACAGACTCACATACTCACTTTACCTTCATGTGTAAATAATTCCATGTGCATATTCTTTTGAGTTTGTGACATTGTAAATAACAGTTCAATCAGGAGAGACTAGTGGTTGAAGTAAATAAGAATGTTTATTACATCAAATAATATGTGATAGTTAGAGTGAGAGAAAGTATTTGGCGTCAGAAAGTCTTTGGATCTTAGACTCTTCTGGGATATTGTGATCAAAGGGCATCTGTCCTGAGCAGCAGCAAGATATATATCCCCCCCTTGGAGTCCAGACACTGGTGGTGGTGGCTGATGAGCCTGGTGAAGCTGATGAATGATGAAGTTAGTGAATCTGTGAAGACTGGGTGATGATAGGGAGGTGGAGGGTCCGCAAAACAGCAGCATGAAAGAAATAGAGGAACGGAGAGAGTCATATTTAAAAAGACAGCAACAATGTGATGGGCTGACAATGAAGGTTTGTCCCTGTGCTATTGGATAGATGTGACCGTCTGATGAGAACAGCTGATAACTCAATTGACGGCCTGGACCGTGATAGCAGGAAAATAAGACTGAGCATGCGAGAGAGGTGTGACTGACGGAACAGCACGAGAAATAAAGTATAACCCGAGTGTGCAAAGGTTTAGTCTTCCTGAATGAACATGCGTTAGAGCCTCAGTATGCAAACTAAAAAACATAGATTTGAGTGTACAGATGGTGGACACTATTCCCCTATGTAAAATGCAATGCACAAAGGAAATGGAGGAGTTGCTCAAAACTAATTTATGGTGGTAATAAAATATCTCCGGAAACCGAAACAATCTAAAACCTTTTTGACAAACATAGTGGTGTCTTTTTTTCCTTTTTTTTTAAGCTTAATTGGCACTGACATGCTAAAGTCGCAGTTTGACCAATGTCTGATGGCTAAAGTATTATATTGTTTCCTGCTAATTTAAAATGCTTAACTATTTAGATTTCTCATATAATAACTGCATAATAGTATTCCATTAAACGATATAGTGTAAAGTGGCATTCCTGTTCTTGAAGACTCTCAGGCATCAGAGCTGATAAGGAAGGTGTCTGCTTTCAGACGGGCTTCTGTTGTCTAAACAGGGATGTGTTGATCTGACAACAAACAGTAAATGGGAGAGGGGGAAGGAGGGAGAGACACACAAGTAAAGTAGAGAATATTATCCTACTACACAGTCACTGGAGTGATGGAAACTGGACGGGGACAGATTATATTTATAGTTTGGCTCGCAGGCGAAGGTGTATCCAGCTCTCTGATGAAGCTGATTCATACGAGTCATCTTGTCTCTTCTGCGTCCAACAGAGGTGTGCCGATTGATGTTGTGACATGCTAAGGGGTGAGTTGTAGGTTAAGAGGAGAGAGGTATTTTTTTAAGCCAAGGCTCAGAGGTTGAGCTCAGTTCAGGGTGATGACAGCTGCTGACGGTTTTCGCCTACTCTCCTTCTTCCTCCACACCAGGTGAAGTCCCCTTCTCCCTCTCTTGTCTCTCACCCTTTCTCTCTGACGTCCCTTCTCACCCACTCTCACGTCAATCCTCACCCGCTCTCACCACCCTCAGACAGTGTCAATCTCTGGCTCTCTCCTGGCGCCAGATGCAGCTTCTCTGTTTCAATGGGAGCTGTTTTTCCACTTGCTCTGTCTGGGCCACTCATACAGTGTCAGTGTTACTATATAAACAGAAAACAGTGATCAAGTTACAATGGCATTCATTCAGCACCACCCCTCTCACCTCCAGCTCCTACACCTGGGCTCCAAATAATAGTATTTACCCCATGCTTAACTAGCAGCTCTTTGTTTAGTAATAAACTTGTGTGAAACATGATAATTTTTCTGTATACTTCTGCATACTTTAGTGAAAAAGTACACGACATGGCAGAAATCATAACCTTATCTGTCTGACTAGCCTCTATAACTATTACACCATTGGGGCTCCAAGTAACATTTATTTTTCCATATCGATTAATTTTACTATTACTTTCTTTATTGATAAATAAATCCTTTGGTCTATAAGACATTAGAGAATACTAAAAAAATGTCCTCAGTCTGAGAGTCTAACAGTTCATAATTCAAAATGTATTCAATTTACCATCACAGTAATGAAAAGTAGTAAATCCTTGCATAAAACAAATTCGAGAATGGCCTTTAAAAAAACAAACAATGATTGTATTTTCTCTTTGGCCCGTTGTGGGTTTTTTTGTGGGTTTTTTTAGGAAAACAATTGTGTCTGTGTTTAAATCCTGTCTTGACGTATATGTCCTTTGAAAATGTGATAAATAAATGGTCACCAAAAGAATGTAGAGTTTGGGAATATTTAGTGCATCTTCTATTTTTCTCTATGTTTCTTTATTTATTCTGTGCATGTTATATTTCTCTGTGTTGATCAGCTAATTGATGATTATTATGATGTTTCAAATAGAATTCATCTCAAATTCAAAATCCAAGTTCAAGTGAGCTCCCATGACTTTGATCATGCATTATAAAAAACTTATTTGGCTTTGTTTTATAATTGAAGAAAATCTTAATTTAAACAGTCAGACATTTATGACAGTTTCTGACCTTCTATCATGCAGTACAATAAGTGTTAATCATCAATATTGTGAAATGAACTGAGCTGAGAAAAAGTCAAATTAGCAAACAGGGACACAAAGTGGTTCGGTTTGAAGAACAACTGTACACTGACTCCCATTTGTTTGCTAATTTGACTGTGGGAAATATATATACTATTTAATGACATGTTGTAACAGAATTATGCATTGAATTACAAAATGTCAAGAATATTTTTGAAGACATGGGGATGTTGGGACTTCAGAACAACAGAAATATTTCCGTTTATGCTCATGTGCTTTTAAATGAATGGCCAGTAGTGATCCCAGTTGGAGTGTATTCATCTTTCAGATCGTTCTCATGAAGAGAAACAGTCTTCCCATTGATTAATACTTACACATGACTGTGCCAAAACCAGTTGAACCAGTTAATGTCAGTATGAATTATGATTATCCAGTTGAAAATAAGGTTTTGTCTGTTTCGTAAATAATGTTTTTATCAAATAACAATGTTTATTGTTTGATGAGTACCTTCAGGGCAAGTGTTGCATGGAAACACGTTAGGCTGACTTCACCTCTGTCTCAGGTTGCCTTTCACACACACAGAGCAGATGCAAAACTTCAGATGTCATTTCATGATTAATGGAATGTTGTGTCACATTTGAACACATTCGTGAACTGCTGGTCATGCAGTTAGCCATGGCTTTCTTCAGTCAAGGTCAAAGGTAAATGGTCAGGATTTTATTTGAGCGTTCGGCCACTGAGAAATTTCCGTCCTCTGACTCACCTCCTTTCCCTTTCTTTCTCTTTTCATTTTTCCCTCTCTGGTTTTATTAGATTATTCCTTTGTGGCTTTGCCTCTCTGTTTTTGAAACCCTACCACTCTTGTTAATGACGAGCCATGGGTTCAGGTTGGGGTTGCTGCAGCGGGGTGGGGTCCACATTTGGTCAAGTCCTGTGTTATCCATTGAAGGTGGCAAGTGGGGCTGTGACTTTGGGTTTTTGACCCCAGATTCTTTATTTTTACAAGGAGGGGATCCAAGGATGGAGCAGTTGATGTGAATAGCTGCCCAAGGTGACTGGATCCCAATAAAGAGGCCGTCAGCCTGGCCGGGGGCCTCCTTCCCATCCCAGACACAGCCTTTATAGGGCTGCTTATGAGCTTGGGCGACTATTAAACCCTGTCCAGCCTGCAGTGAGGAATTTAGGGCCAGGAAACAAGGGAGTGGGGGTGGGAATGGGCAGAGGGGTGAAGTTGGGGTGACTGAAGGTGAAAGTTGAAAGGCATGTTCGAAGGAATCTGGTGGTTCTTTTGTCATCACCTTCAAATGTGTATCAGGTGTGTTGCTGTTGAACTCCTTCATGCTGTAACCACAGTTTTTTTCATCAGCTGGATGTCCTTGTTGCTTGTTAGGAGCGCTTTTATCAGCAGCAATTGAATGGCTTTCCCTGTGGCCAGCAAATGGTGTTATACAGTGTGCCACTTTCTTCAGCGAGACTGAGAAAGAACAGAAGGAGACAGCCGGGTCTCATAAACATCCCACCTCTGTTTGTTCACATGGGGCTCAAGGTATATAGGCAGGTTTGGTTGGACAGCCTTCAAATAAAAATGTGAGCTTGTGCGTGTTGCGCGTGCAAACTCACACACACACAGAGCAGATGCAAAACTTCAGATGTCAGTCAAAAAGTCAACAGAGGTATGCTGCTCCCCCACTCACCAGTAAAAGGAAAAGCCAATCAAATCTCAGCTGCCAATCAGCATTTTATCAGCATGGCCATCTGGCCATCAGCTAATTGTGTCTCTTTTAAGTCCCTGTCAATCAGCATTGTCCCCCCTCCCTTTTCTCTTAAAAATATCTGCCTTTGAGCTGGCCTTCTGGCTCCAAAGGGTGGCCTGCATGGGGTTGGAGGTTGATTGTTGACCGCTTTCTCTCAATCAGTTGATGTATTAGCTTTCATCATAGTTTCACTGCAACAACTGATGGAAACAAGATGGTCTGATATAATAAGAGTCCTAATTTTTTTTTAATCTTTTTTTCCCCATTTTTCTACAGCGGTAGAGACCCAGAGCACCAGCTCAGAGGAGATGTTGCCCAGCTCTCCCTCCCCTCCTCCTCCCCCTCGTGTCTACAAGCCGTGCTTTGTGTGCCAGGACAAGTCATCTGGTTATCACTACGGAGTGAGCTCATGTGAGGGCTGCAAGGTAAATGAGGCTGGATACACATGAACAATTAGCATGACATGTATTAATTGAACAGCTAACATCCACTTAAAAGAAGGTCTGAGTAAGAGCCTCATGTCCAAGTGGAGCCAGAGAGATGTCGGCACTGCACAGCTGTATTGTTTGCTTTTGTTAAGCTGCCCTCTAGTGTATCCTTACTAATACTGCACATCAGTAATGTAACAGAGCTGTGTGCTGTACAAGACCAGTATATTACTGTATCTACACATAATACAATTGTTGATTTAAAGCTTAAATTAGATGGAAAATCAAACATAGTTTATGTACAGAGATCAATAAATTGATGCTCACAGGGGGGAAAGAAGCAGTGAAAGAACATATGTGACAAAAGTCAGCCAATCCTGTATTAGTAGGCTACTAATTTATATTTTACATCACTCTTCAACGTATTCTACTTTGTTTTGTAAGCATCATGATATTTTAGGGTAATCTAATTGTAAGGTGAAAGCACAGCAATGCTATAAGCTATATGGTAACAATGTGCCGACATGCTCACAACGGCTAATTAGTTCAAAATACTTACTTAGTACAGGAGAAGATAATAGGAATGCTATTATTCTTGCAGGTATTTCAGGTATTTATTTTCCATATGGACATTTTGACCTAATGATGGTGCTAGGTTAAAAGTTGAAGGATCACTAAAGTGAGGTTGGTATGAATGTCTGTAACAATGTCAAATCCCTCTAATAGCTGTTGAAGCATTTCATTAAAAATCACAAATGTGAACCTTGACATTAGAGGGAAAGTCAGGATCGTCAAATTAATTCAGATTCATGGTGTGAAAACATGAATATCTGTTAAAACTTTTGGCAATCCATCCAATATTCATTGAAATATTTCAGTCTGGACTAAAGCAGTGGACTCATCAACAGACCGGCCATTTCCAGAGCCATGCTGGTAGCTTGGATTAAAAGTCTTTTCTGAGATCTTATTAAGGTCTTACATTTTTATGTCATTAAATAGCGTATGTGACATTTTCTCTTGTCACTTCCAGGGTTTCTTTCGGCGCAGTATCCAAAAGAACATGGTGTACACTTGCCACCGAGACAAGAACTGTCAGATCAACAAAGTGACCCGCAATCGCTGCCAGTATTGTCGGCTGCAGAAGTGCTTTGAGGTTGGCATGTCCAAAGAAGGTGAGAAATCATATGAGCCTCAACACTTTCTTTATAAAGAGTCAAGAAAAACCTGATAGGGAGTTGTTGTTTTATCAAATGTGTCAACTTTTGCGTGTGTTTCCCTGCAGCGGTGCGTAATGACAGGAACAAAAAGAAGAAGGATGTGAAGGAGGAGGTGGTACTGCCAGAGAACTATGAACTGAGTGGAGAACTAGAAGAGCTGGTTAACAAAGTCAGCAAAGCTCACCAGGAGACCTTTCCATCTCTGTGCCAACTAGGAAAATACACCACAGTGAGTTTTAACGGATAATCCATCCACGCCTAAGCAGTCAAGCATTGGCTCACCGCTTTGCCAGGACAAACACTGTATGTATTCTGCACAACCACATAGACAAAAGTGTCCCACTTTTTCTCTCCCAGAATTCAAGCGCTGACCACAGAGTACAGCTGGACTTGGGCCTCTGGGATAAGTTCAGTGAGCTCTCCACTAAATGCATTATAAAGATTGTGGAGTTTGCAAAGCGGCTACCAGGTTTCACTACGCTCACCATCGCTGACCAGATCACCCTCCTCAAATCTGCATGTCTGGACATCCTGGTACCATCACACATTCCTATTACTCTTTAATAGGCTCCCCTTCCACCTCCCTACTGCTTTCTCATTTGTCTCACTGCTTATGTTGTTATGAACACCTCCTGAAAAAGCTGATATCCTTATTTCACTAACTGACCAGTCATTGTTTCTCTTCTGTCTCTATCTTGTAACTTTCTTCCCATTTTTAGATGCTGAGGATATGCACTCGTTACACCCCAGAGCAGGACACAATGACCTTCTCAGATGGCCTGACTCTCAACAGGACCCAGATGCACAACGCTGGCTTTGGTCCGCTTACAGATCTCGTGTTTGCCTTTGCTGGTCAGCTGCTGCCTTTGGAGATGGACGACACAGAGACGGGCCTACTCAGTGCAATCTGCCTCATCTGTGGAGGTAAGGTTGTGTCACCTTGTTTCTCTTGCCATCACATTGTAAGCTGTTTCATAAGCTAGTCATAAATCTATGTCTTTCAATAATTGTTTCAGACCGTATGGACCTGGAGGAACCACAGAAGGTAGACAAGCTGCAGGAGCCGCTGCTAGAGGCTCTGAAGATCTACACCCGTCGCAGACGCCCAAATAAGCCTCATATGTTTCCACGCATGCTGATGAAAGTCACGGACCTCAGAGGAATCAGCACAAAAGGTCAGCAGGGCTTTTATAGTGTTATATTGGTACTAGTGTCCAAACATTTCAAATAGTGTCCAGCCTTATTTAGGCAATGACCAGTGGAAGTTTCATTCCAAAGATGAAGAAAAGTTTTTCAAGAGAAATTAATATAATTTCATATTATTGTATGCTAAGAACCATGCATGCAAAATAGTTCTGACAGAGAGAATATACCATCATCTACGTATACGAAGAACATAGCAGTGGACGGACATTTCTGACACAAGCTTTCTCTTATGTGTGGGTGCCTATAGGTGCAGAAAGAGCCATCACATTGAAGACAGAGATCCCTGGCCCCATGCCTCCACTGATCAGGGAGATGCTGGAGAATCCCGAGGCCTTTGAGGACAGCACTGATTCAGGGGACAGCACTGCAGCCGTTCCCCACCCGAATCAAGCTATCAAACAAGAGGAGAAGGCCACATACGAGTCGACTGTTGAGGAGGAAGAGGAGGAGGAAGAGGATGACTACTGGGATGAGGAGAAAGAGCGAGGGGCAGATAGTGACTGGGAACCATGTGGGGAGGTGGCAGGGGCATGCAAAAGAAAGGTGTGACTGGAAAAGCACAGTGAGAGAGACACAATGATGCTGCCTCCTCCTTCAGATCGCTGAGCCCGCGTCCAGCAACAATTCCTCCCCAGAACCTGACAGAATTAGGCTCTTAGACAATTGCATACAGCGCATACAGTATTTATAAATACTGTATATGTTGACTAAAAGGAAAATGTGTTAAATTCAGTATAGTCAGCAATGGGTGGGAGAAGCCAAAGCACTAAATGTACGTGGGTTGAGGAGCGCGCCATGAAAAATCACTGTGCCAAAATGAGACTGTCTAAAAGATATTTCAAAAGTGTTTCATCCACCCAAAGAGGAACAGAAGGTGGTGGATAGTAGAAAATGCACTCCTCCGCTATCTATAAGGGCTATGCTTTGTATAAAATTGATGGTAAAAATTCATTGCAACAGCAGAACTCTATGTGGTGCCAATTTACCGCAGATGTCTTCTCAAAATTCCTTTAATACTATTCAGAGATATGCTTCTAATTTTTTATTGTATGGTTTTTCTATGCATGTACACATTTCTGTTCTTTTTCTCTTGCCGATTTGTGGGTTTCTGTGTTGCTTGTCTCTTTTGTATATTTTTTACTCAGTCCTGCTCACATTTGACTGGACATAAGTGGGTTTTTTACGCTTATCTTTAATTGTATGCATTTTTAGCTTTATTGAACATAGTAAAAAAAAAGTAACATATAAGATAGTAAAGAAGCAACAACAAAGAAAGAGCAGGACTCAAAGCTCACAATGTGACAAGAACACAGTATGAAAATCTCTGATGTGCAAAACATCTGACTGAAAATAAGAGGAAGAGATCTAGAAATCTGGTGCTTGTGCTCCAAAAAAAGAGTCTTAACAGAAAAAAGGAAATCCACCAGCATATCTCCACCTCTTGACAAAAAATACACACAATCATTTAATCAGGTTAGATTTAATGTCATCACACAATCTCAGGTTTATTCTATCAGGGCCACATTTCACCTGTCAATACAGTATTTTAAGAAAATTGTTGGTGTGAGTTCTCAGACATAACAACACAACACACACCAACAACAACAAAAACTCAACAAACATTCTTCTTACACCAAAGAGTAGGTATTATTAAAAGATTAAGCTGTTGGTCATGCTGTGCTTGTCCATGATACAACAACCAGGTACAGTTAAGCCAAAATATATTCATATTGTAAGTGTGAGCGAAGAATCATTCAAACAGACGTAACCCTTAAAAGTATTTTGCTTCACAGAAATCTCAGGTGTGTATGTGTGCATGTGTATGTAAATGAGAGCATTTACCAATACACAGAGTGATGTAGATATGTTCTTAATGCAATAATCCATAGTCAAGCATTTACACAGGAGTCCAATTATTATAAATGATCTTAAACAATGCACATAAATGGATAAAGACTAAATGTTTTCACCCACCAAAACCCTTCCTCTACTGGACTGAGATACATTGATGATGAGACAAACTGATCAACAATAGGATGAATTCTAACTGAGGTTGCAAACGTCCAACATAGTTAGAACAAAACAAAAGCTTTACATTGGGGGACCAGTTGGCTGAAGCACAGGACAATACTTTAAAATGATGTGTGTTCATTTGTACTATAATACTAATAAATGATGCTGAACATGGATTTTCTTAAATAAACACTTAATAACTTGTTTTTCATTGCAACTATATGCAAGGTATATAAAATTTTCATTATTTATGCAATGAAAGACAATTTGAGTCTTATTGAACACTTTTATAGTCATAAGGGAAAGGATCCTACATCATCCTTTTGTGATTCATGGCATGGAAAATTGCAGCAGTATGGCTGCAACATTTGTTGATATGAGGGATACAATGAGTTTCAAAGATGACAATAGTGTATGATATCTAAAAAATGACTGCATGTTCTTTTTAACATGAATGAAGCAGAGAAAGTCAAGAAACGGATCCTACATGATCGCTGTGTCAACACACCAGTATGTATAAAAGTTAAATTGGTCTTTGGCACCAGATGTAAAGGCATTTAGGATACTGAAGTTGATTAAATAGTTCAATAGTAATAGTAATCCATAATTACCCCATAATTATGTTTTTTGAATGTCAAATTATGGCTGAGGTAAAAGACAGATTTATCTTTGTTGTTACTCTTCTTTTGCCATCATACACAAAAATACACATATATACACACAGAAACACAGTCAATATTTTGCACCGCATTAGCCCATTCTACACACTATGTTGTTAATAACATAACCACGATATTTCATTAATCAGTCTCTTGAATTTGAGCTGGTGCAATAGATAAGGCATGGAAGAGGTCACAAAGGCCTCAGCTCTATAAGCAAATGAGTTTGTTTTTTTAAATACCAAAGAGAGATATTACATCACATTTAAAAAACAAAACAAAGTGTGAATTAATAAAAAATTCTCTTAAGCTTATCGATGTGAATTATATTCACTCTTTACTGTGTGATATAGGAGATTTCATGATCTCAAATTACTTTTGAAGCTGAAATGTAATCTCATCTCTGTTACATTTTGTTGTTTTTTTTAACTGATGTCTTACTTTTTATGAACACAATCTTTGTAGAGTGCAAACAAATTGATCATCTTCACGTTCAGGGATTCGGAAACCTCATGACTTTTATTGCAATGGGACTGCCAAAATAGCTCTGATACACTGAGAGCAAGAAAAACAAATCCGGGGGCTGATCTGTTCTTTATATATATTTTTTTCTTCTCTCGCTTATTTGTAGCTTTTTGTTTGCTTATATGTTATTTGTTTTTGTCATTCTTGTATTTTGATAAAGCTGTTATTTGTTCTCAGACCTTTCACGTCCAAATGTCATCTTCTTTCCCATCACTTCACTCACATTTACACCAAAAGTCTTTGGCTGGAAACACAACTATGAGTGAGTGTGCTTTAAATATACTGTATTTCTGCACTCTGAGCCAATATGAAAAAATAGTGAGGAAAAAAATAGATATTTTCACCTAAATACAGACTCAATATGTACCTATTTATAATTTATTGAAGAGCTCTGTCTTTGCAGCAGAAGCTCAGATCAATAAACAACACGATCATGTTCCTCCAACCTGACACTGCCCAACAACAGAACAGTGTGTGGAACAGACCGTTTCACACTATTTTGTAACAAACACCCACACTTTTGACATGGTCTCAGGATTCACACTCACATGCAGAGGTTATGGGCCGATATGCCACCAAATACATGATGTTTAAAATTCAAGCTAATCATGGATGGTATCATTTAAGATTTTTCTCTGATCAGCTGTAACATGTAGCATCCACATTTTAATCAGCTAAAGAGTTTGTATCTTTTTTTTTTACAAATTAAAAATGGAGCGTGAAACAACCTTAAAAGATGCCAACCATGGTATCTCCATATGAAAGACTAAAGGAGAGCATGTGAGAAGCATATGAGAGCACATGAAGACAGAAATTATGTTATTAGCACTTAATGTTCATCCTGAGTTTTATTATTGAAAAGCAAAACATTATTGTAAAACAAATACAATTTTGGACACTTAAGACTTCAAATTGTGCCATGTTTCCTTTGCGTACTCATGAGCACGAACAGCTACAAGAAACAATAGAACAAGTACAGAATGCTACTTGGTTTTCCTATCACCCACACATGAACTTGCATTGTGGTGACAAACAAGCAACTTGCCGTCCATCGTCCCTCTTTGTGTTACCACGAAGACTCAGCCTGCTCACTGCAGAGAGAAAGAGAGTTGAAAGTTTTACAGGAGATTTTTAAAAAAATCAGACATCACTGTTACTAAAAAGTTAATAAATCACATGTCTTGACTCCTGTTTATCTACTGCTTGCTTAACATCAACACAATTTATCACGGCTGCTATTCCTATTCTTGTTTTATTATTTACTGTCTAATGTTCTCGGTCTGACTCAACCTACAAGAAAAGAAAATGCCCCATAAATGGAATGACAGCTCGTATAAGACAACAACAGTCTGCCAGGCAGCAAAGAGAGTGTGAATGAAGTCATCACAAATTTTAGGAGAAGTGATCACAGACAGGGAGCAGCAAGGGGAACACAAGGTTGTGTAGTGTGACTGTTAGAAACCCAGAATTGTCACCTCAGGCCAGGGTCAGCAATTTCTGGTAGGTTTATCTGTCATATATACATCCAAGACATTGTGTGATTTTTTTTACTGTGTTTATTGTTATTTTTCGGAACTAAACATCTGACCATTGCTTGTATTTTCTCATTTTGAGAGCATAAATATATGTCTTATTCCTACCATACACTAGAGGACTTTTAAAAGACTAAAAGTTTGCACCCACTCACATCAATTTGTCACAGGATTTTGGCATTTTGCAAAGACTTGGGTCACTCATTTCAAGACTAGATTTCTTCTACTAGAAGTAGATTTCTTTTGAGATTATTTCCCATCATGCTCCTGGTAGAAATTCACAGAACTAAACACTGTTGAACAAAGGAGCAGAAAAAGATGCAGCTATTGGCCACAGCTGCCCCTGTGACTGTGGGGATTTGTACTGAAATAACAGCCAAAAACAATAAGAGTGTCCACTTCTTTTCCTTCTCCACTCTATTGTGGTGCAAAAGGGAGGAGACATCAAACAGACATTCGTGTTCACTCAAGAACTCCAGTTTCTCCTCTTTTTCCACAGTTCAAGAGAATAAAGGCTTGTTCACATTCTTGCGCCTCCCCAGAGTCCCCTCCATGCTAAGTATCTACCCGGTTTGCTACTTCCTGTTTGGTGCTGGAGAAAGTGCACCTATTGGTTGTTGACAATGTTCAAGTGATTGAACATCACCAAATATTTGCATGAGCCAAAACTAGAAATTTATGATGATATTAAACATGATTGATTTTATCTGAACATCAAGATGAGAAAAAACTCAAGACAGCTCTGACTGAGTTTTGTGACAACCTTACACCAAACAATCATATCAACAGTTTGTTTCTAATTCATAGATATTAAAAATGTGTTATTGTTATTATGTTAGCAAGAAATTCTTTATCCAGTTAAAGTGCTGAGCAGCAAGGAATATAATGGAATAAAGAAGGAAGCAATCATTTTGTTTGACCTTCTTTTTAACTACCTTTGCTCAGTGGATTAACAACTTTGGTGTTCCTGTTTAAAGTTTGTCTTCCATGTGTCTACATGACCTAATTAGAATAAATATATATTATCATGACTTCTTTTTACCAATCAATATTAAACGTTGGTGCTCAACAATGGAGCTGATGCAAAAATCCACAAGATGAGGGGGTTTCAGGAAACTAGTCAAATACGTGTTTAGTTGTGTCTGTTAGAATGCAGGTGGTGTTACAACTGGTTTAGTTATGTGTGAATATGATGATGTACCTGTGTATCGGGGGCTGGTGTGTCTGCTTGGTTCTGGACGTGTGTCCCAGGTGAGATATCGGCTCTGTCAGGCCGTTCCAGGTGAGTGGACAGGAAAAGAAGGGAACAGACGGATCCGGGGGAAGCTGAGAAAGCATCATCATCATCATCATCATCATCATCCTCAGAGGAAGAGCCAGGAGCTGTTTGAATTAGCACAGACTCATCCTCACTTTGATACAGCGCAGTGAGAAAGAAATTCTGTATACAAAGAGCCGACATTACTCACAGACACGTGTGGGAATTTCTTCATGGGATTTAGCTTCTGGCACATTCCCCAACCTCTGCTCCAACTGGTGGATGTAGTTCAGCAGATCCTGTGAGTTTATGAAGATGTTTCTCACTATTCATAATTTAAGATACTGCTTTTAACGGTGCTAAATGTTGACTGTAAGCAGTGGTGGAAGATGTACTCAGGAAGTACAAAAGAATGTACAAAAGTACTAGCATAAACTTATACTTAACATACAAAAACTAAAAGTACTCTTCTTTTCTCTTATCTCATATCAACCTATAATCAGTGGCGATCTTAAACTTTTGGGGCCCCAGGCAAAGAAGCCCATCAATCAAACAGCATCAGTTATTTAAATTTAATTTGCTTGATTTTCCTCTCCTGGTGCTGCACCCCTGCCTATAATAACAGACCATCATTTACTACTAATCACATGTTGTATTATTAATCTGAACCTGCAAAGTAACTTCTCAAATCAATGAACAAGAGTGAAAAGTAAAATGTTTCTCGCTGAAATAAACTGGAAAAGTATTCAGTAACAGAAAATGGAAATGCTGAAGTTAACTTCAAGTCCCTTGAATGTGTAGTGAGTAAATATGCTTAGTTACTTTCCACTACTGACTGTACATATGAGCCTGAAATCTGTTAATGACTGCTTGGTCATTTATTTTTGGTGTAAACAATTTAAAAAGGCAAAGGAGGAACGGATGAACACAACTGTAAATGTGTTGATGCATTTGGGTTTAATTGATACTCTTGGTTAAAAGACACATCTTATTAAGATTTTTTAAAAAGATGTTAGAAAAGACATTGTCCTTAAATCATATTCTATAATGTTTTGCACTTTTCAAGTGTGGGCGCTTCTTTATCTGTCCAGTTTTGCATCATGGATTTCTTATAAACCAATGATGAGAAAAGAATTCACCATTGTATTAAGTAACTTGTTTTCCCAGACATTTTGAAAAAGATAGAGCTGAAAGTTGAGAACAGGCGAAGACTTTAGAGTCACATGTCCTTGAGATCCGTTTTTCAATTTTAGACATTTGTCAGAGGAGCTTTAGTGTCAAACTTGTGAATTTTGTCTGTTATTGATTTATATATTAAGCATCAATTTTCATTAGTTGTAATTGTATATGTACATTATAAACATTCCTTCATCTGTTGTTTTTTTTATCTACTATACCCAGATCTGTATTCTGTTTCTTATCGTTTATCAAAAGAATAGAAACTTGCCTGTTTTTGGGCCTGCTGTTCATCTCTCTCTCTCTGGGCTTTCCTCTGACTGGCCTTCAGATCTTGCAGCTTATCCAGCAGCACCTACGGGGGGGCAGCAGCATTAAAATACCACCTGAACACCCATAAAAGTAACCTGATCACCCACATCTATGACAGGCATGTCCTATTTCCTGCTGTTGATCACATGACGATGAGAGGAAATGTATATTCTGTGTATGGAGGCCCGTCTATTTGTCCCTGTACATGACTTATAAACGAGCTGTGATGAACTCTGGCACCATTCTCCAGTTTCCAAAATGTGATCTGAGCCACTGATGATGCAGATGAGCATTTATATTTAAAGCAGAATGTGTTTGTATATTAAATAATAGTGATTGCAATGTATTTTGATTTACTTACTCGATTACAGTCTCTCTCACTTTCAAGCTCTACGTCTAGTTTCTCCCTCTCCATCCTCTCCTCCTGGAGCCACTCCTCAGTCCTCTGTACCTCACAGCTCAATTCTTGGAATTTCCTTTTATCAGTCTGCATAAAAACAAATTTAAAAGAATGTTTCACAACAGAGCCAGTTTGACATATAGGTTGTGTATTTGTAGCATCAGGCTCTGAAGCATCCTCACTTCTGCTGCATGTTTGTATGTTTCTCTTTCTAGGGCCCAGTTGGCACGCTCCTCCCTGAGGACCAGGTTCTCCTCGGACAGCTGCAAGGTTAGCTGCGCAACTTGCAGCTGGGCTTGGTGCAGCTCAGTGTGGGTATGACCCCGGCGGGTCCCCAACTCCCTCAGCTCCCTGCGCAGGCTTTTAGCTACATGTTCACTGGCCTCCAGACGCTCCTGCAGCCCTTGTACTTCCACCAGAGCAGCCTCGTTCTCCACCTGAAGATGAGAGATGCATGGAAATAGCAAAGAACTGAAACAAGAGGAGTGATCTTTTAGCTATTCTATTCTGGCCCAATATAGCCATGGGAAGCAACAGGAAAGTGATAACTTCTCAGGATCTACCCCTGAATTAATGTAATTATGTTTTTCTTACTCTCATTACTGACAAGATGACACCTTGTTAGGTGTCATCTTAAATCTGACCTGGTTCCAATGAATGGTGGACAGGTTTATTTAGAAGGATAAACCCCTTGAGATGAATCATCTCGTTTTAAAGGGGGTTGGGTTGTCTGGGTTGGAGGACTTTGCAGGGCTGTAAACAAGCCGTCTGTTTTACAAGAGAAGAAGAAGAGGGCATTACCTGCAGAGACTTTCTCTTTTCCTCATCGTGTTTCATTTGACAAGACATTTTCTTCACTCTCTCCTTCAACCTGTGGGACAAATAATGGTTGTTTCAAGCCAAAGGAAATAAATGCTCCAAGACACATGTCTCAAACACTTGCCTTTCCAGTTCTGTGTTTCCCTCTTTCTCCCTGTCATTCAGGATCTCGATGTGCTCCTCGAGGTCTCTGATTCGCTGCCGACTCTCAATGTTTTCAGCCATAAATTTACTCAGTTCAGAGGTGAGATTTTCCTGATTATATTTCACATCCTTGGATTTTTAGAGAGAGAAAATGATTAAAGATATTTTTTAAGCCCCTGATTTGGTATCAGCAGAACTCAGAACATTTTGAAAGTTGAAGGCAGATGGCTGGCCCAAAACAAATCTGTGTGTACCTTGTGTTTTCCCTCCACCTTCTTCAGCGTCTGATAGTTTTGTCTCATGTTGTCTCTGAGCTCTGAGATCTCCTCCCTCATTGCTCCTCTTTCAAGCTCCCACTCCATCTTTGTTTTTTTGCTGTTCTCTTTCTCATCCTCCATCTCCTTTCTTGTCGTGTCCAGAGCCTTCTGTAGCTCCATTTGCTTTTTTAAGCATTCCTCCAGCTGATACTGTTCACAAGATGAGGACAATGGAAAGGGAGGTTTATTTTGTGTTGTTGTTCAAGATTTTTAAATGGGTGATTTTAACATGAAAATGATAAATTGTTGATTTTGCTAGAGTAGGCGTTAGATGCACTGAAAGGGAATTTGGTCAATGACATCATCTTACTTCTCAGCAAATTTGTGTTATTTGATTTTAATCAGATACACTAACTCTTATTATGACTATCAAGAGAAGTGTAGCTCATCATTTTTTTTTATATTCCCACCTGCAGCAGCTGGGCCCTGGGGATGACGAGGAGCAGCTCCTCCTCTTCATCGTCCTCATCTCGCTCCTCTTTCAGAGTCTCCAGCTCCTCCAGCGGCTTTGGAGCACAGAAAGTGAAGGGGCGACTACGGGCACACACCTCTCCCATCTTACCCACATATACAAACTCATACTCCACAGCACTGGGGCGGGGCAGGTAGGATGCTGTATTGAGCAGACAAAAAGATATCTCAGAACTTTTTATCAAGTATTTTAAAAATGAAGCTAAATAAGCCTTGAGTACAAAAAATGTAAATAGTGGAACACAATTCAATGACATTGAATATGACCACAATGACCACACTAAGTTCAATTTAGCATCAAAATATCTCAAATTAACAAACGTTAAAGTACTCATTACGCAATGATCCATTTCAGAATACTGTATATCACACTATTGGACTAATGTTGATCTATTAACGTGAACATTTTTCTTATTTTACAAATGTTTTTATTGCTAGGATCAATCTGCCAACTAGAAACATTAATCGATTAATTAAGTAAAAAGTATCATATTTGACTCTGAATTGTAGGGAAGTAGAAGAATAAAATATCAAAACAATGAAATACTTATAAAAACTAAGTACAACTCAAAACCTCAGTACATTACTTGAGTAAACAGACTTGATTACTTTCCACCCAATGAATCACAGCACACCTCGAAACACGTCTCCCATCAGAAAGAGAAGTGATATGATATAAGAACATAAAGATGACCTATCATATTATACTACCTGTGTCATATTCTTACCATGGAATATGACACAGCAGTTGACATCGGTGCCCTCCGTGTAGCCTTCAGGAACAAGGGCCCATGTATACGTATAATACTGTTTCACTGAAGACCAGCCCACCTGTGGCATGAAAACAAACAAGATATACCAGTGAGCATCACCATCCCTCCCCATGAAACAGCATTTATTTTGCTAAAACGCTGATGATTTTTGTGTTTGTTTTATGCTAAATGGAGGAAACAACCTCGAGAATCCCTATCCAGTCACTGCTGCTCCACCGATGGTCAGGGGTCAGACTGTAATGGCACTCCACTCTGGTTTGGGGGAAGTAAAGTTGCCCCACATTTCGAAACACCACCGTGGGCGGCTTATCCATGGTAATAGAAACCAGTGCTGTTTAGGAAGAAAACATACGGGGATCCAGAGAAATGTGCTCCAGTTTGAGTCTGGACTCGAACAGCTGATGGAACGTGATAGCAGAGTCAGTACAGGAATGCAGCTATGTCACAACACCACTCGCCTATGGCCCCATAATAAGTTTATAAACAACAAGCCCATATGCCTACAGATCACCGAGGCTATAACATGTAATCTGTGAACAAACAGAGCCACTGAGAGACTGTTTGTAAATCTGAGCACTGTTGTATAGTTCTGTATTTCTTCTTCTTATTTCAGCAGTAAAGATTATAAACCCATGTCATAAATTAGAGCAAAAGTGTATTATCATAAGTGTAATATGTTTTTTTAGAATTAGTTACTGATTGTAAAATATCATCCTTTGCCACCTAAAATCTCTGCTTTATATTTCAATACTGACTCTGACTTCCTTCCAAGTCTTATATTTCCACCCTAAAAACATAAAAACTTGCATCATAACTGCACAAAAAATAAAAAAGGACATAGTTTATGCTACATAAATGAACCCTTCCATTAATACAGATAAATAATAAACAAAATACATTTTCTTCCCCTCTTTACTCTTCTTAATCTCACTCTAATTATTGCTCTTGTTAAAAGTAGTTACAGTAGCAGTTACATTACTGCTACAGTAAAATAAAGTATTTATGATTTCCAAAGAAAAAAATAATAATTATGTGTTTAATAAATTTAAATGAATTCTGTGACGTTAATGCTTTCTTACCTTGTTCTGCTGAGAAACTGTCTTTTCTGCTGCCTCATGAAGGACAGAGCTGTGCATCAGTCTGGAGATAGTGATGAGCAATCCTGTCAGGTGCAAGAGTTTCACAACATACTGTGAGGCACGTGGACCGCCAAGTAAAATGAGTGATGCTGGTCGACTCATGGGAGATGCAGTTCTTGAGTACACAGCTCATCAGAGGCCATGGTGGTCCTGCAGACTTCACCCCCCATTACAGGATAGTGTTAGGGCATACAGTATATGCTGCTGGTGGTTATCGCTCATTGCAATTCTAAGTAGTGGCAGCGAATGGGGTGGGTGGGTGAGGGGAGGGTATGAGAGGGCTCTGTGTCCCAAGGCTACATAAATCTTTTGAAAATAACTTCAGTGGACTTACTGCTCTGAAATCAGCAGAATTCCCAGCGTAACATCAGCGATCCACAATATAATGCAAACTCATTTCCTGAATGTGATTCATTTATCATGTGGACGTTTCCTCTGTTTGTTTCAAACTGCTGCGAAAACACTTCCTGGGTTTCAAACAGGAGTTTTGTGTAAAAGTCCATCAGGCATTTATATGTTTCTAATGTACAGTAATGTGGACACAGTCTACAAATACAATATTTTGTAAGTTCTCATTCCCTCAGTGATTACATAAGGATTGTGGTTCTGCTTGTGGAGACTGACTCTGGGAGGCCCAGACAAAGAAACCCATCACTGCCTTGTTTTTCTTCTTGTTCTTTTTTCATGAAGCTGCGGGTCATTTTCTAGCCTCTCTGCAGTTTCTCTTGTATGGGTGCCCAAACTAATGATATCCAGCTCTGATACAGCATAGAAGGGGCTCTACTTAGGGGGCGTTTGGGTGCTGGCAGTGCACTGTTTAGTGCCTTCATGGGAGAATTAAGGGGGCTTGTAGCTGTCATTGCTAAATGTGCCCATGTTTCTTTCTTTCGCAAACATTTGCCTGATTTGCCTCCCGTGACGTTTGTACTGTATCGAAATGTTTTCATCCGTCTCCACCAACAGGTGAAAATGTTCTGCTGTCAAACGCTGCAGTTCATGACAGGATACCTCTAAAACTCATTCAGCATCAGGTTTAAATCTCACTTATCATGCTAACGTGCTAACATTTAGTATGTTTCTGCAACACAATGAATGTTAAAATACTGCCATGTTAACAAACTAAATGTTTCAGCCTTCATCATTCAGAACCAGAGGCAGAGATTTATTTTACATTTCAATGTCAAATCTTTATTTAAACAGGACAATCTTTCTTTCAACAGTAGTAAGACCAGAAATAGACAAAAGTGTAAATAAAAACCAATGTGTTTGTATTAAAAACACATTAATATCATTAATGACAATAAAAATAATATATATATATATACACACACACAAACACAAAATAGCTGTATACAGCATGAAACTCAATGAATTCTGTAATGTTATAAAAGCTACAGTAAAGTAAATGGGCACTTGCTTTTTTTTTTGTTACCACTCTTGGTAAACATGTAAGACTATATTTAGTGTACACACAAAAGTTATGACAGTTGTTCAGTTTTGTAACTTAATACCTTTAGCAGGTATGGCCTTGTTTAAAGGTCACTACCTGTCCCATCATGTATCATCATCAGCACATACATATTAAGACAGGCCTGTGTTAAGGCTGAATTCAAACTGTACACATACTCATATTAAGTATAGTGCTTTCCCCCTGAATTAATCTAATAATTCAATTACCAGACAAGTAAGACCTGCAGTTTTAGAGATGCTCTGACCCAGTCGTCTAGCCATCACAATCTGACCCTTGTCAAAGTTGCTCCAATCCTTATGCTTGGCCATTTTTCCAGCTTCAAACACGTCAACTTAAAGGATATAATGTTCACTTGCTGCCGAATATATCCCACCCAATGAAAGGTGCTATTGTAATGAGATAATCAATGTTACTCACTTCACCTGTCAGTAGTGATTATGTTATGGCAGATCAGTTTATATCCGACACGTTATACCAACATTCTTTAACATGAATGATGTCCTGCATGCACTGATCCCTGAAGAAAATAACATACCGACAGATCTTTACAGAAGAAGAGATGTTCAATCGCTGAACGGGTGTGTCTACAGCATTAGTGATGACAGTGATCGATGTCATTAGTGTATTACACTCTCCTTGGAGCTGTTTACTGCCACTGCAGACAAACGTTTGCTCAGACGGGCTGAGCTGTAAGGAGGGTATGAGCCTGTGTAGTGCATTGAACCGTTGATCACATCATGCATAAATGGTGTCTCTTACTCACTTCCTGATCCATTGTCAGAGTGAGCGCAGTCTATGCCTCGATCGATGAGGCGAGTCTCCGAGGTCAATTCGCTCACACGTTGCTCAGCAGCGACAGGACACCAAGTTCTGCCAGCTTGGCTTTAGCGACTTCCTCCCAGCCCTTATTGGCTTGAGGGTTCCGGGGCGATGGATGCATGATGCCCTCGACTCGTACATTAGCACCTGCAGCAGTCAGAGCTCGTCTGGCCCGCTGCTCTGCAACCCTTCCAACCCCGATCACCATGGAGACGCCCAGAGCCTTCACCGCCTGGCAAAGTGCAATGTCACAGAGAGCCAGGACGGCGTCCCGTTCAGCTGCAAGCAACTCGGGTGGGGTTAAATTCTTCCCACTGGCACTCATGAAAATGAGCGGACATAGATTGTGTACAAAGCAGTGCTGGAAAAACTGTGCTGGTTCACCACACAACTTCTTGAAGAAGCCCCAAAAACGTGCACCACTCACTTCACTCTGGGTGCAGGTCAGTCCTGTGATCCGCCGCTTTGGATGCTCGTCAGGAGGGTGACCGACCTCCCCTGTGATCTTCAGCCAATCAACAACTGACTTCACTTCACCAAAGGGGACCTTTCCAAAGTAAAATAGATCGATTCAGGCTTATTGAACATGTCAAAAACATAATATGGAGACCTGCTGCAGTAAAGCAAAGTTACATTGATTTAAACAAGAAATTAAAAGTGAATTTAACTCTTGGGAGCCCTGGTTCTTGTGTTCTGGGCACGTAATCGGTGCGTTACTAAATTAGCCATACTCCTGTACTGATACCCCAGTTTTCGAAAACAAAACGCACACATGTAGAAATGATGTGCTCACCCCTGTCTGTGCCATGCCGAAAGGTCCTGGATTCATGCCTAAAAACAGGATCTTTTGTCCGCCCTGACAGTACCTCTCCACGTAGCAGCGGTGGGTGTCCCAAGCGTACTCCAGCGGGTTGTAAATGTACCGGACGGGCTCGCTGAACGTGAGCCGCCGGAGATGGGTGTTCAGCTCCAGCTCAACCTGCAGAAATGTAGCGGAGGGGCTCATATTGTCCTCCGGTAAAGTTACAGATTGACATCCCTTTGAGTCACACAAAGGTTTCTCCCCATTATCTCCGCAGGCGAGCTCAGCTGCGTCATCCACAGATGTTTTCTTATCGGACATTTTTTTTATTTTAACCCTATTAAACGACTCGATTCGTCAAATAAAACGTCGCATTAATGTTACATTACAGCAGCGTCTTTAAAGTTTGGACATATATATTTTATGGATGTTTCGTGATAAACAGATCTTCTTCCGCTTGTGCTTTCTTCTTCTGCAGCTTCGGCGAGTTCTTCTACTTCTTCTTCTCTGGGGTTTTATCGTAGTTGACATCCAGTATTGTTGTATTGCTGCCACCCTCTGGTTATTGTTATCAGTCCTTATCCATCAGTTTTTGTAGTTGTCCCAAAGGTCTTTCTAAGGTCCTGTCATTTTCAGGAAGCTCACCAATACCTTTCAAAACAATATAAAACATATAAGGTCCAAGATCATGAATATATCCTGGTTATAATACAGCTTTAACTAAAGCATTTCAGTGCCAGTCTGAGGTAAGCAGAATAACATCTCCATAGTTATTACTTTGTCATGAGAACTTATGTTGACTTTGGGTGGCATGTTTTACCTTTATCCTTTGACCTCCTGTATTCATGCCCTGATTGGCCTGTAATGGGGTCCTGGGGCAAACATTTACAGACACCATACCAACTGGAATCAAACAATAAATGATGATTAATAATGATTACTTTAAGTTTGTGGTCAATTATTATTATTCCTAACAAATTTGGAAAAATGCGCGATATACAAACGAACAAAAATGAGACACTAAATTATACAATATTGTAAGACTTGACCGTATTTGATATTGCACCTCAGTAATGCAAACTCGCAAATAGTTCAATTACCAAAACCAACTCACATGCTGTGAAACTTAGACTTTTAGGGTCTGGGGGTGTTGAGCATTATCCCATCATTATCCCATCTTGCCGAGTTGGTAATCCAGCCTTGATTCATTTTATGAATGATCGCTTAGAAAACATCTAGATTCTCCTGGAAATTGTTTCCCATCAAATGTGAAATATTGTGAATTCTGAGGTAGCATTGATGTGTATTTTAAATGTGAAAGGGATTTGTTTGTTCAACATTTTCAAACTCAGTATGAGTCAACTGGCTGAATGAGTGATTATTTTTTTTAAGACAGTATCTCACACATACATATATATTTTCATGTTGGAATGGCTGAAACAGCTTGAAACAAAACAAAATCTCATCTTTATCATGACTGTCTGAAATGAAAAACATCAGAATGGAGTCAACACAGCTAGTGAGTGTACAAACGTCCTTTACAAATTCTTTTATTTCAGCATAATAGTAAGAAGCCTCTCCTCTGATTTTCATATACTTGAAACTAATTGGATCACAAGGGTACATATTAGTCAGCCCATTTTACAATAATCATTGTAACATGTTTTAGGATGTTATCCGTATGCACTCATTTTCCTACACAAAATAATCAATATCAAGATCCTATTTTAACTGAGGACCATAACTCTGCATGCAAGACTAATAAAGAAAACAACTAATCTGTGATAGCTACTGCTGCTGTTTTTATCTAATACCATTATCAATATAATTTACTACAAATACCAGGGACGTAGTATAAAAAAAAGCATTTTCTTGTGTTACTGCTGCCTCTAATGTCAAAATTACTGAACATACCGGGCTCAACTGTACTGATCCAAAATATTCTGTCCACCTTCTGTGCCAAGTTGAGGAGAAATAGGCTTAGTCTAAACCCTAAAATCTAGTACAGTCTGAAGGAAAAAAATATCCATCTCTTTTTTTTATCTTTTCCTTTCACTCCAGTGTTTACAATTTCATCAGAATAAAAAAAGGTCCTTGAAACAATCATCAAAACATGATGAAAAATTCTCAGACAAAAAGATCCTCGGATCTGCCTGAAAAATTAAACCTCAATCTTATGAACAAATGATCTGAGACTCAAGGGTTCTATTGCATTTTAACGAGATTGAGAATAATAAAAACAAATGACAACAAGGTAACAAGTGACCTCAACTACATACTCTATTGCCCTTTAGCCGTTTCCCTATGTGCTCGTGCCAGCAGTGTCCCTTCCACAGTTATGGAATAGTGCTTCCATATTAAATGAAAGCATTTCTCAAACTTAGCCCCATTGCTGCTACTGGATTTTACTTCATCTCATCAAGTCACGTAAAACTGAATCCCATCTGTGAACACAACTGAACTGCACTACAACTTTGCCTTGATTTCTATGTAAAATAAAAAAATATCATACAAGTTAATAACCGCCTACTCATTTATATCAAACACAAACTGTTCATGTGATAAATTTAAACCGGATGATGTGCTCTGTGAATCCGTCTCAACATTCGGTCTAATTCTTCATTCTGGAGCTTTAAATCAATATTGTTCTCCACTCTGTGTTCAAGAGACTCATTAAATATAATCTTGATAGTTTCAGCTGCAACTCGCTGTGGCATCAAATAGCAGTTGTAATGTAATGTCTATAGTAATAATTATTAATAATAATTCATTAATAATATCAATAATGTCTTGATATGTACGTGTATTTTTCACCTTGAAGACTAATCCATCCAGCCGACACGACACAAACACTTCTGGGTTAAACCCATCGGTCCAGTCCAATCACAGCAAGGAGCAAGTATGAGAAATGTTTCCAACAGGCAGCCAAGTGGCCCCGATCAATCTGCTCTGTGTTGACTAAGACTTTGACACAGTACGATCAAGAAGTTCATCATAGGTAAAAGAAATCGTTTGTTACAGTATCATTTAGTACTACAATGGTTATTTGTTTATCCGCATTTACTTAAGGCTAAACCCAATGACATGACAGACATCCATTATAACACATCAACCACATAATATTTGGATAAAAAGGCAATTGTTAGAGTGTAGTAGAGTCAAGCAAGTGTTGATTCAGCTATAGCCTGCAATCTGCTAAAGCACTGCAGTGGGAAACAATTTACTACGACCGACTTCTCACCAGGACTGTCAGCCTCCAAGGGGCTATAGACTGCGTTACACTGTAATCAGTAACGATGATCCAAAATATGCATTATCATCAAAAGACAACTTCTCTCGACAGGAGAACACATTAGTCAGTTTTAGTGCCACTGAAGCTGTCAACATTCTGCAATGACAGCTTTAGGATGGAAAAAATATACCGTGATGATGACAGGCCGACGTCTGAGTAAATACATCTGATCCACGATAATAAACAGTTGAGAAAAAGGCAAAAAACAAAAACAAAAAAAAGACACTAAGGCCACAAGAATTTGTATAACCCCACTAATCTCACGAAGTGAGAATCTGTACAAACGTAACGGGACATCAAGTGGCCATCCTGCACTATTTTAGACCAGAGTGTATGTAGAGAGAGCAGAGGCTCGTTTCTGCCAAATGCTGGAGATCATGAGATACACAGGTGAGACTCCTGTGCCACATGACCCCAGTTGCTCGCAGGTTGCCCTCTCATCATCCACTTCTTGGAAATCCTGGTTTAGTTATAAGCGGTTTGATGTTATTTTAATAAGCACATTCACAAGTTTTTTCCCCGAATTTCATTGAAACTGCAGCAACAGGCCGTGTTTGAACCAATTTCTAATGTTCACATCGTTTCTGACTTATTTTAGGCATAAAAAGTGATTTTCAATTATTTACACAAAATAATGATCAAAACTGCACCTCCTATGTCGATAGAGTCAGGGAACTCCTATTGCTCTAATCATGTTATGTTATGTTAGCTGCAATGGCAACTAAGATCTGGTCTTTGAGCCAAAATGGGCCACGTAATGAAAAATCCACCACTTCATCCCATTTTGTTGCAAACACGTCAGGATAAACAACTCCACTGCCCTTCCCGAGTACCGCCAAATGCAGATATATATGAACAATAAAAACTGTTTTTTTGTCGCAAAAATCAAATAGATTTAGTACAAAAAAGTACTACTTTTCATCACAGAGAAGTCTTGTCTGTAAAAAAAAAACCAACAGAACATTGGGAGAAAAAGAAACAGTAAAAGTCAACAAAACAAAGACACAAATGTCCCTCTGTCATTAGTAATCCCAAGACTGGAGCTGCAATAAGCCTGTGCTAGAGTGTTGTGTCATTCAGCACAGAGCTGCGAAGAAGAAACCCTGTGGTTTGTCCTGTCTCTGGTGGTGTTTTGGATGCAGGGAAGGTGGAATGTCAGACTGCCAGCCGGCCTGAAGGGGGATGCAGCGGACTCCAAGTTGGGGGTGCAGGTGGGGGTTCTTGAGGGTATGGGCGGGGTTCGCAGCACGGCTGATTTTCTACTTTGGCCACGCTGCGACCCTGGCACAACCGCCGATGCCGCAAGAGCCGGTCTGTTCGCGAAAAGTTCTTCAAAACACACAGATTGGACAATGTTAACAATTCATTTATATGTGGGGGGTGAATGGGTTGCAATGGTTATAAAGACCAATAAAAAAACATCAACAAATCAATAATATTTCACTGCTCACATGTAATTAATCGGAACAGCGAATGAATAACTTGAGAATAACATTGGTGTCACTTTGCTTCTTTACATTTGTACATACCTGCTGGCACCGTTCACACTGGTAAGGCTTCTCCCCACTGTGGACACGCTTGTGTCTCTCAAGGTGGTAGCGCTGGATAAACCTCATATCACACATGTCACAAGCAAATGGCTTCTCTCCTACAAGAGCACACAAATACACAGTCAATGCATCAATTTTAGCGTCTCGCACCAACAAAGTGTGTGCAACTTTCCACTTACTAATCCTTACTTGAAAACTATATTTCCAACACTGACAAAAAGTTGGAAAACAAACTGCCCTCTCAGTAAAATTCAAGAGTAGTTCCATCATCTGAAGTTACAGTCTAAGAGGCCTCGTCATCAACTCATTATGTGTAGATCAGAGTGGAATTTAGTATTTTTGTGGCCCGGATCTATGTAAACATAATGGTCCCCAAAAACTGGGGTAAGTATTTTGAGGCTGGTTCAACATCCCATCAAATGACTTGACAATCCAAACTCGAGTTTGTTGTGACCCTGTTTTGTTGCAAGCATCAAAGCCTTTCTCGGTAATGAGGGTACGGTAAAGGAACGCATACCCGTATGAGTGAGGCTGTGTCTCTCCAGGTGGTTACGCTGAATAAACCTCATGTCACACATGGAACAAGCATACGGCTTCACCCCTACACACACAGAGCAATATATTAGCCCTACCACCCACAAGTACAGGAAATACAACTTTCAGGCTCAGGCTTGCACCAAGACTAAAATACTGGCAGAGATAATAGCTCAAGATTTCTTCATGAGTAGTATTAATTTCCATTTTTATGTGAAATGTTCAGACATGCAGCTAACACTCCCAGTTAAACTGTGAATAGTCAAGTCAGATTTTAACATAGTGTGGAGCTAAACATGTCTGGTTGCAAAGCAAACGTACCAAGATCTGTCATAAGCACTGTGTGAGATAAACTGTCTGTTGTCCAAATAAACATCAGTAACATCCTCACTTGTCAGAACAACACTATTTCAGCATCCTCTCACCTTCAATTTATTTATATTATATCTAAACCACAAAGTTACTGACAAATAATTAATGCTCATTTTTAACTTTTTTTTTCCACAGGTATTTGAGTTTGAATTTGAACTTGTTATGACTGGATATTATGTTTATTACAAAAATTTCATTTTTTAAAGTACTAAAGAAAGATACAAATAATGTAAGATAATGATAAAAACTTAATGCTTAATTCAATTGAATGTTACAATACCTGCAACTAGAATTAGGTGTTGTTTGGGGGTTCTATGTTGATTTATAAGTGACATCGCTATACATAAATGGAGAATTCTGATTTAAAATCTGGAAGAATTGCAGATTGTTTTTGTTTTGAATTTTTCAACAGAATTCACAAAAGTCAGAATCGTGAACCAATCAGCTGGTTAGCTAAAACCTAATCAGCTTTACTTACTGAAACACTAAGACACAACTGATGTTGATTGGCTGAATCGATCATGTGCATCCACATTATAATTCTTGAACTGCCCTCCAATATTACTGGTATACAGAGTATAATTCAAAACCTGAATAATTGCCTTAAGAATTTTCACCAACCCTATCTGGCTGAAGACAGAATTTAATACTACAGGGCAGAGAGGGACACAGACACACGGACCACATTTACATGTGACCTCGTTGTCTTGATACCAAATACTGTGATCTCAATCTGCATATTAGTTAGGAGGGGCGGCAGACTTGTCAATCGATATGGCGCAGCCCAGGTTAAGGGAAGCCCAGCCATGGACCGGCATCAATCAATAATTTTTACAAAGGAATAATGGCTAGCTATTGCTACAAATAAACTAACTGTACATTTGAGCTAGCAGAGAGAAGCAGAGTTAGGAGGCCTTTCAACTTGCTGGGTGGATTCTTTCTTAAGGATGTGGTCAAGATACAAGGATTGTCTTCAAACCAGCCCCTAATGCATTAACATGTTTTTCCCATCCAGATGACATATCTAAATACATTACAACACCCTGTATTTTAATAACAGGTGTAAATGGGATATTGGTGTCGCTGGCTTTTTTGCTAGTCAGGTAGCAAGGAGTGAGTAACACACTAGGTCTGCACTATGCCAACAATTCTGGAGGGCAACATTAATTTTACCTCTAATAACCACCAACACCTCCCAAGTATAGGTGAGAGAAATGTGAGCTCAAGAGTTAATATTATTAATTTGATTGTCATACTGATGGTAACTAACCTGGGGCCTATAAAAACATATGTTCTGACTGTTGTTGTGTCGACTCACAATGTATAACTCACAATAACACAATAAAGAGTAAATGGGGGGCAGGTGCACGGACCCATACCCGTATGAGTGAGGCTGTGTCTCGCCAGGTGGTAACGTTGAATAAACCTCATGTCACACATGGTGCAAGCAAAAGGTTTCACACCTAAACGCAGAGCATCAATAAATTATTTTCAAGATTTTAAATGTGTGTCACAATCCACCAATTAGTAATGTATTTAAAAATCTATCCATAATTGATGGGTTGTTAACCATTTTTCACTTGCTATGTGAGAAGGATACATGTGGAGCTTTTGTTTCTTTATCCAAATCCAAATTAGAGGACATCAACTGTGTTGATCAAATTTCAGATCCACAACTAAACACATTACATGAGCTGATGATGTCACAAGCTTGTATTTATTTTCATTTAAAGACATGTTTTAATTGTGCATTAACACACATAATGCAGGGTAGACGTGATTAAGTAAAATGTACAAACTAGGTTCCTTTTACATAATATTACTTGCCTCAAACAACAGACTCTGTATCTTAAGTTATCTCTAAGTACAGTACTGATCTTAGTGTCAAGGGTAAGGTGGGCGGACGCATACCCATGTGAGTGAGGCTGTGTCTCGCCAGGTGGTAGCGCTGAAAAAATCTCTTGTCACACATGGTGCAAGCATAAGGTTTCACACCTAAATGCAAAGTAGCAATATTACTTTACTTTACCCAAGTATCCATTCTTTACAAAGCAATGCCTTAGCCATTAGCTATTAACCATACAGCCAATTCATGCACAAACATAAAGATATGTTATATGTATTACCACCAAAGAAAACTACAAAAATGGCCATTTGGGAAATATTCTTAAGATACAATTATGCTCAATGAACACTACAATAAATACCTTTATTTTCATGTAACATATGTTAACAGCCATTTGACTTAATTAGGATTTTAAATCATGCTAATAATCAACATACATTTTGAGTAATATAGTGTTTTACCACTAGTGAACATGCCTATAAAAGAAGAGCAGTTGAAGCAACACCTTTTCTGAAAAGCCATGTCTAAGAGCTGTGGTAAACATTAATGGAGTAGAGTTTTAAAAGCACAGGATGGAGCCAAATGAATTTCCCTGAACCTGAATTTCCCTCGGGATCATTAAAGTATCTATCTATCTGGGATCATTAAAGTATCTATCTATCTATCTATCTATCTATCTGGAGCCAAATATCTCAGTATTGCTGTTTTTTTTCAGCTTTTTTTTTTTTTAACAATTTCTTTTTATTAAAGGAGCTCTATGTTCTAGGTATCAATCATTGTTATTATAAGTAAATTGGTGTAACTTAGAGTAAAGGTTTTGGTTTGACGTTTTACACAGAGAAACTAATTTCTAAACTCAACAATAACACATATATCTCTTATATAGTATGCTGCATACATTAGCATAATAAAGACTATATGCTGGCAGGTGCACTGACGCATACCGGTATGAGTGAGGCTGTGTCTCGCCAGGTGGTAACGCTGAACAAACCTCATGTCACACATGGTGCAAGCAAAAGGTTTCACACCTAAACGCAGAGCATTAGGGTATTATTTTCAGACTGTATTTTTCTGTGCTCACAAGTCTTCAATAATAACTAGACTTCAAATAATTATTTAGAATTGATGGGTTGTTTGCCACTTTTTGCAATTTCATTATTAAGAAATAAATTCTTGATTTTAAAGGTTGTTTCCCCTCCAAATCCAATAAAGAATGCATCATCCTGTGTGAACCAATTCTCAAATCCACAACTTAACACATTACATGAGCTGATGATGTTGCAGTCCTGTATTTATTTACACAGTAAGATTTGGTTTAATGTTGCATTTACACACATGATGAAGGCTTGATCAAAGAATTGTTCTACTTATCAGTTTAAGAGAGCACTGATCATTACGTCAGATGCCAGGCTCTGTATCTGACAATGTAATTCCAGTATAATCTCAGTGACATGGGTAAGGTGGGCGGACGCATACCCATATGAGTGAGGCTGTGTCTCGCCAGGTGGTAGCGTTGAAAAAACCTCTTGTCACACATGGTACAAGCATAAGGTTTCACACCTAAATGCAAAGTAGTAATATTATAATACTTTGCATCACTTTCTATTTTATAATTTAGAGGAATTAATATCGACACTATTGGTTATTAACCACACAATTGCCAATTCATGCAAAAACAGAAAACTTATTCCTAAATATTTTCTTTATAGTGTCACTATCCGTTTCATAGCAATGTCTAAACAAACAAAAATGATAACTTATATTTATCCTGCTTATCCTATATGCCTGAGGTGATCTAACAAAATTAAATGTGCACACTGGTTTCTAACAATGAATGTCATGGGAACGGTGCACGGACCCATACCCGTATGAATGAGGCTGTGTCTTGCCAGGTGGTAACGCTGAAAAAACTTCATGTCACACATGGTGCAAGCATAAGGTTTCACACCTAAATGTAGAGCATCAAGAGAATTATTTGTGTCCCTCTGCCACCAATAGAAGATAGATAAATCTGTACTCCTATTTCATTCCTTAAGAGTACAAATCTGGACTAAATTGATAATGGTGGTTAATAACCAATGTCATACCCTAAAATGACTTACATGGGTACAATATGATATAGAGAGATTCTTGTTTCAGATCTAGAATCCACTTTCACAACACATGAGATGATGGTGTCATCTATTTGACATTACATTTGAATAACTTGTGTACAAATACAAATGTTTAAGACTAGACAAAGTACACAGATATTTCAGCAACCTAATCGTGTGACTTCATTAAGGCTGACGCATACCCATATGAGTGAGGCTGTGTCTCGCCAGGTGGTAGCGCTGAAAAAACCTCTTGTCACACATGGTGCAAGCGTACGGCTTCACCCCTATGCACACAAAGTACCAACTTTAGCATAAAACACTCAACTGCCAAAAATGATCGACATTAAACTTTACTAATTGCTTAGTAAAGTTTGGTTGTACTAATCAGCGCTTCATTTATACTGGAATTTCCAGCAGGCTTCAAAAATATGCTATTCCAATTGGAAATGACAGTTTCACGTTTGATTAAAGGAAACTAAATGCTAAAGGGCTAAAGTTTTAGTTAGAAATTATTAAAATATCCTGTATAAAAAGAAAAAACTAACTTATCTTCAAACCAAAAAACATATCAAATGACCAGACGATTAATTGATTTGAACCAAAGCCCCAGTGGGCGATTCCAACTAACACTATAACAACTTTTTCACACCATGCCAATGGGTGCTATGTACATATAATTGCAACGTACCGCCTCCAGATTTGTGTAATAGATTGTGAACGTAAACGCTTGAATTTTTGTAACGCTGATCTCAGAGGTTAGACAATTTTAGGCAGTTGGTAAACAACTATGCACAACATATTAAATCTGCAGTGCGGAACTTTTGTCTTCCCCTTGTGGCAGGGAGTTTCTTAAAATATCGAGCAACAGAAAAGCATCTTGGATGCTTCTTTGGTTTTCTGCCATAGGCACCACCATTTTTACGTTAACTGTAGCCTCGTCCATAGCAGATTCAAAAACTCCAATATACTGTTGAAATCCAGAGGGATAGATTTGGTGGTGACAGGCATAATCAGCATTGTGTGAGCTTGTTTGGCAAGAGGGTGAATGTAACAGATATTGATTTACATAAAGTCCCGCACTCCAGCTTTAAGATTGAACATTACTTTGCTGAACAACTCGGTGATTTAACATAAAAACTGATTTATAGTAATGAAAGCCACTCTGAAAACCATCACATACAACCTAGCTAATAATTTAAGCAAAAATAAACCAATTACTCTTTTCTCTCTTCAGATTTTAAGGCTGTACAGTAAAAGCAGGTCAATGTTAATAATTCTTTCACAAAATCTATTTAAAAATATTATAAACAAAGACAATAAAACATTCATTGCAGAGGATCATTCTTTCCTCACCATTACTTTTAATGTGAAATGACACAATGACTAAGCTCTGTGAGCAGTCAGCTCTACATTTGCATGTTGTAATATTGTATAGGAAAAAAGATTCAGTGGGTGAATCTTACCCTAAATATAAAATCACGTTCACATCAACCAAGAACCCACACAGTGTTCTTTCCCTTACAGGTCAACTGAATAACCCCCAAAAGGGCACATGACTAACACATACCCCTTAATTTAGAATTTCCTTGGCATTTTTTAAACCTGTAAAAAACTGAACAGGGCTCAGTTTCATAATGTGGAAAATCCTTGAATGCTTTATAATGGAAGCTCTGGCAAATCAATTTCCTTTTTATCTTTAGTTGAGCAAATGCACAAATCTAGAATTGCTCAGCTGTAGGCAGTCGCACACCTGCAGCTACGTTACAGTACACAGAATGATGCACTATTACCACCAGGCGCTGGTGAAACGGGTGTGGCAGTGTTCCAACAGTAGAAAAATACTACAACCATCAAAAAGGCCGGTGTGGAACTCCTTTAAAAAAAATGAAGGAAAATGAGATGCAGCACCAACTCTGCCAGGTAAAACTCTCACAAGTCTACAACAACTATGCACAATCATTTGAGGCTAGTTTTGTCCACAGTAAGTTGGATGTTAGACGTACAGAACAAACAATGGCCGTCATCTCAAAGATGATAGCTCAAGACATGCTTCCCATCACCTTTGCTGAAGGTGAGGGTTTTCAAACTTTAATGGAGTTTGCTGAGCACATCATGTGTGCAGCAATGTGCAGCATAATAAGCGCTAGATTTGCAGGAATCAATTATGAATGAATGGAATGAAATTACGTCCAATACCCACAATCCTGCGCTGAAATTCAAGGCCCAAGAATCGCCTTAATTCATCATTTTAACAAGGTGCTGGATACATTCCTCAGAGATTGTGGTCCACACTGAAATGAAATAACGCAGTAGCTACAGATTTGATCATTGTACATCCATCATGTAAATCTCCTGTTTCGCCACATCCCAAAGGTGTTCTATTGGACTAAGATCTGGTGATTCTGGAAGCCGTTTGACGGTGAACTCACGGCCATGTTCAAGAAAAAAATTTAGGTCCATTCGAGCATTGTGACTTGACATATAATCCTGATGAAAGCAGCTATTACAATATGGGTATACAGTGATCGTAAAGGGATATACGTGGTCAGCAACAATACTTAGGTAGGCTGTGGTCTTTAAACTATTTTCAATTGGGCCCAAGTGTGCCAAGAATATATTCCCCACACCAACATATCACCATCACCAGCCTGAACAGTTGATACAAGGTGAGATGGATCCATGCTTTCATGCTGTTTACACAAAATTCTGATTCTACCAACTGAATGTCGCAGCAGAAATCGAGATCATTCAAACCTTGTAACATTTTTCTAATCTTCCGAGTGGCACCTGGTGTGATTGTCGGCTGCTGTAGCCGATCTGCTTCAAGGTTTGAAGGTTTTGCATTTTTCAGTTGTAAAGAGTGGTTATTTGAGTTACAATCGCCTTTCTTTGAGCTCAAACCAGACAGCATCAACAAGGTATTTTAGCCCAGATAACTGTCGCTCAGAGGATATTTTCTCTTTTTTGGACCACTCTGTTAGCTGTAGGCATGTTTGTGCATGGAACTCACAGTATACCAGTTGTTTCTGAAATACTGAGAACGTTGCATCTCTTAAGCACTTGCACTTAAAAGATCGTCTTGACCATGTCTACATGTCTAAATGCATTGAGTTGCTGCCACTTGATTGGCTGATTGAATGTTTGCATTAATGGGCAGCTGAACACTAATAAAATGGCCAGTGAGTCTACAAATTAGCAGTTTTGAACAAAAAGGCTGAATGAAACTACAAACCTACAAAGAGTGGCGTTTTGCTTTGTGGTCATCATGTCATTTCATATGCAAAGTATGGGCGAAAGTATTGTTGAACAAGTACTTTTGAAGCTCTTTACAGATACATATAACATTGGAACCTATCAATATAGTGACAGAAAGCAATACAAACTCGAGTTTGAAGCAGCCATGTAAACAATGTGGAGCGCATGCATGACCGAAATCAGCGACAGCAAGGTCAAGGTTCAAAAAAGGAAACATACCCGTATGAGTAAGACTGTGTCTCTCCAGTTGGTAACGTTGTATAAACCTCATGTCACACATGGTGCAAGCGTACGGCTTCACTCCTAAACAAAGCACAAAAATGTTAGATGTATTTCAACACAGTGATGAAGTTCACGGACACTAAGATTTTAAACACCTAACGAAATGCTTTCAGGTTGTTTATTATTGCATGCTTTACTAGAGGCAAAATTCTGTTAGAGACATTACACAAAAAAGAGTCTAAGGACCTGCAGACTTTCAGTGTTAAGGTGCATCATCAATTAAGCAGAAAAGGGGCTTTTACACTGCACTTTAGATGAGCTTGAGTAATATTCAGCCAACTGTTCTGCAAACAGTTCATGTTGAATCTTTTTTAACCAATGTTGAAGAATCACCATTTTGTCAGACCCAACATTCTTTTACTGGCCTAATGAAATCTAGAGAAATGTAGCCTCTTTTTGACAGTTTAGACTGTCCACGCCTGCATTTGAAACACTTTTTAGTGTAATGTGCCTTTCATTTGATATGTAATACAGTATTCAACAATAAGCAATAGTACCATTACCATATTGACACATTACAAGGTAACTGACAGAGTCACTTTTTCAGTGGACAGTTTTCCAACAAAGCCTAAAAATTCGATTCAACATTTTAGAAGGGGAAATTAATGTACTAACAATGACATAATTATGGCGTCGTATAGATGCCATATGAAAAAAAAACATGTTGTTAATATGAAGTTTTCATAATGAGAGGGGAACAATTAATTCAAGCATACCAGTATGAGTGAGGCTGTGTCTTGCCAAATGGTAACGCTGGAAGAACCTCATGTCACACATGGAGCAAGCGTATGGCTTCACCCCTAAACGCACACAGTACCAAACTTTAAAAAATGTTTTCATGAACTATGTACACAGGATATGTCATTAACAGTAGTCAATGTAATGGTTATGTCATTACAAGGCCTCAATATGGCCTCTATAGAAACAAGACATAAAATGGGTCATGCCAATTCTAAAAGGAGCTGACAAATACAATGGGTACACCGGTTTAAACTTTAACCTATCATAATCAAAAACATGGATTGAGTAACAGAAATTGCAATATGCTTTGTGTCAAAGTACGCTCACAGGTAGGTGATGCCTACACACATCGGCAAATTTCTAACTTCAAGAGGAATAATTAAAACTTGTACCCGTATGGGTGAGTGTGTGTCTTGCCAGGTGGTATCTCTGGAAAAATCTCATGTCACACATGGAGCAAGCATATGGCTTCACCCCTGCACACACAGAGCAAAATATTTTGTGATAGGAAGAACACAACAAACTGAACAGGACACACTCACTTATATTACGTATCCAGACATGTCAAACTCAGTGGCACCACGATGATGTAACACTACAAGCATTTTGCTGACAATTTCTAATCTGTCTGCATGTGTGAAAATGGATCTTAATGAAGTTAGCGAAACATAAAGCCACATGCATCACAACGGTCTATTTGACAGACACTGCACTGAGGTACCAATGGAGATAACAATAAGGGGCTTTAAAGACTTAAGACAAAAACTGAAAGGCACTCCTCCAAGCTTACACCAGCATTTAAAACTGTTTAATGATTCTAAATATTTCAAAGACATAAAACTCATTCTATAACCATGGTACACATAAACTTCAGTAACCTGGGTATTTGGGCTCTAAAGTACCAAAGACGTTTGAACCCGTACCCGTGTGAGTGAGGCTGTGTCTTGCCAAGTGGTAGCGTTGAAAAAACCTCATGTCACACATGGAGCAAGCGTATGGCTTCACCCCTATGCACACAGAAAGTATATGAATGTAAAGCCAGGAACAGAAAAAAAAAATAAGTGTCACAACATGACCATCAACCCTTCCCTTACATTAGCCTTTCTTTTGCTTTAAAAAATTACACCATCAGCCTGAGAAGTTTTTTTTTGTATTGCTGTACATGGTTATGTGTGTTGTAAAGGATTTTAAATATATATATATATATATATTTAAATAACTTATACAGAACTATGTAGTGCATTCAGTAGAAGAAGGCTGAATTTGTGTACATCCATGTGCCCCATTATGTGTCCATGTATTGATGTCAAGACTTAAAAACTGTGCATTTTACCATCCTAATACATGTCTGGATACATCTTTATGTTTCTGAATATTGAGAACATTTGAAACTGTTTGTCATTTTGGACACTACAAATTTGTTTACACTGCTATTGAAAAGGCATGTCAAAAAACACAACTACCAAATGAGCTAGGATAAGCAAACGCATACCAGTATGAGTGAGGCTGTGTCTTGCCAGATGGTAACGTTGGAAGAACCTCATGTCACACATGGAGCAAGCGTACGGCTTCACCCCTACATACACAAAGTATCAACATATTAGCTAGGACTTTCCTACATACACAAAATATCAATATTTTGGCTAGCTAGGACTGTCCTCAAACATAAAAGGAAAGCATCATTTACAAGCATTGAATTACTAGGACTTTGCAGACATTACACATTCCAATCAAGCTACATGCGAAGAGGTGATTGGTTTCGATTCTAATTGGTAAAAAATGTATTCTGTTATGGGGAGCATAACAGTATCTGGAATACATTATGAAACAAATGCAGCAACAACATTCAAGCCAAGCGTGTTCAAAACAGACAGACATGACAGCAGCAAGATGGCAAAGAAACATCTATGACGGTGATGACACTGGCCAGCTGAAGCAGAAACATTAGCACACTTCTCCACCATCCACTATGACAAGATTCAACAACATTTTTTTTTTTGACATTGTGGTGAGCATACTTGTTGCAACTTACTGGAAGTTGAAATTGTATACATCAACAAACACACATTTGTTCAATTTATGGTGGCATGAGAGTGCGTGTGTGTTGCTTTGAAGTGCTACAAGTGTGCTTGTTTTCCGCACTCTCGCACACTTTCTGGCACTTTCAAAAGCTTCCAATCTGACCTCCGCCATAAACTCACAGCAGCAGTGTCAGGATTAGCAAGTGTGCAATTTTATAATTTTTTTTCGAAAGCCAGACAATTGCATGACACAGCTGTGCAGCCATTAATTTGCATATACAGTAAGTGTGTGGACATCAAAGGACTATTCCCATGATATACCATGGCCCGTTCATCTGAAACTTCCATATAGCTGGATTAAGCAGTAGGGCATTAACATAAACTGAATGTAAAATATGAACATGATATAATTAATAACTAATGTACAAATATTAACCTTCAGTAAAGTTATGCAAAATTTGCATTAGCAAAATTTTAATTTTTTTCCTTAATGCATTGCGAAAGATCAAGCCTCTCTCTTACACTATGACACCCAGTCACTTTCCTCTAAAATCCATTAAAAAGAAATATTGAATCTCAGTTAATACATGACAAGACAAAATGTATTTAACTAGCGTACACTATTTTGTTTATGACATACATATCAAGTCTTAAAACGCCAGTAAACCTTACGGATTTTGTGCATTTCAAGGTTCCTACGGAAAACCTTAAGATTTCCCATGGAAAATATAGTTGCCACCCGCGTTGTGATAAGGATGAAAAGCCTCATTCTGGTCACAACTCTGTCATACAGGCTGGTCTAGTGGTTAAGACAGCTGGCTACAATGCTGAGGACAAAGGTTTGCATCTGGTAGGTATGTCTTCATTTAATAATTTTTTACCTACTTTTAAAGTTTAATCCAAACTTTTTGGTATATGATATTTTTTTATTGGAGATTTTTGGGAAAATCTTATGGATTTTCAAGTCAAGTCTTAAAGGTGAGCATCCAATGAGGCTGACGATGTTACAATGTATGACAGTTCACAGCAAGCTTTATCTCTTTAGCTCTGCTAGCAGAATAAAGCACCTTTAACAATGCCCACAAAGAATAAAATCAAATGGAGCCAGCATAAATTTTGTCGAACAGCAATGGTATAAGAGGGATAATAACTTTGACGGGTCCACAAAAGCCTCTTTAGTTCATGTCTGGTGTTTACTTTCATTTGTGCATTACAAAAAAAGGCCTTATTGAGCGTGATAAATATGGGACCATGTGATAAAGGTTTTAATCAAACCCTATGAGAAAATCTAGAGGCTATTGTCTCAACTGCTGCACTGCAAAATATCTAGCATCGATATATTTCATCCACCCAATTCAACAGAGGAGTTTTCTAACAGTATGATTCATCACAGGGCTTTTAAATCTAATTGCATAATAGAGGTATTACTATGTCTTTGGTATTTCAGTGTACGACTGATATTTGTTTGTTTAAATCAAGTGCTTCAGTGGTGAAAGTTCAGAAAGTGTTGGAAAAAAAATTGTTTTAGGGTAAGTTTTGTATTGTCTGAACCGATCTTAGGATTTCTTAATATGATATCATGAATAATAAGGGTGCTCTGATTAGGATATTTTGTGGCCAATCAGAGATAACTGGTAGCAATTACAGAAAATGCTGATCACTCAACAGGTGCTTCTTTATTTAATTATAATTGGTAAAGGTTAGTTATGAGTGGCATAATAAAAAACACCATTCAACTGTTGAGAAAATAATCAAAATCTATTTTTGTTTGACTTAAAGAAATAAATTTAACACAACTAGGGAAAATATATCTGTAAATAGTCAAAAACATATTAAAAAAACATAAATTTGACAGAATTTGGGATAAATTCTGTGTCCTTGTCTGAGTCTGTACTGAGGTCTTTACAGACCTGCCAACCTTGGGAAGATTTCGTGAAACACAATAGTGTAACCGCAATGCCGAGTTCACATGGTTTCACACTTTATTTAATTAATACACCACCCTATCAAGTTGTTCAACATATAAGTCGGCAAGGGAGAAAAGAATATATATCATATATTCATAGATTAGGCTCCTATCAGGACATTAAGAACAGCTTTTCTCTACCAGGCACATGCTTTTTTATTTACAGCTTCGAGCAGCTATCAAGGCGCACGATGTACCATGGCAGCAACCTTTGCCCATACATCCACTGTACGAGGTGATTGCTACAAAAAAAGGATCTAGGTGTATGGTGTCCAATACTTTATTGAAGCCTCCTACAGAGCACTCCCGTTGGACAGAATTTGGAGAGGCGACATCTCGGATTTGGGATACAACTTCAGACCGGGTTGTGGTATGGGCAATTATAGATTTGGCCTCACGGAATCCTGACCATCAACCTTACCTGACCCCCCTGTAAGCTTTATCTCATGAAAGTTATCAGTGATGCCTCTTGCACTCTATATTCTTGAATACTGCTGGCACATTTCTACACATGATGTGGGAATGCCCGCCTGTTGCCCAATTCTGGCAGGATGTTGCTTCCAAGCTGACAGCACTTTTTTCAGAGACAGTGTCTGTGACCATACCAACTTTAATTTTTAATATCTCTTCACTCCAAATCCCTAGATACCAGAAGCGTATAGTGTTGGCAGGTCTAACAGCAGCTAAGAAAATGATTGCAACACGTTGGAAACCTCCACACACTCCAACTGTTAAGCAATGGGTTTTAACTTCTCTCGATGTTATCTACATGGAGTTATCGACGGCTCATATAAATGGGGCTGAAGAAGTGACTCTGAATGCATGGCTCATTGCAGCCAAAACATTGAAGGGTCTTTTATGAATCCTTTTTGCACCATGATCTGTTACTATCTGATATATACTTGATCCAGCCTCTGTGTTCATCTGTGTATTTTTGTGTATATCCAGTGATACTACACTAACAGCCCTAAGGGTCCTGGGATGGGGATGGAATTCATTTTATTTTATTTATTTTCTCTTATCCTTCAGCAGGAAGGGGGATTTTGTATGTTATACTGTTCTTTTTCTGATCGTTATGCCACAATATGTTTAGTGGCTGTATATTGTTCTTTGTTATTTGGCCGTGTGATTGCCTACTTAATGTCTTTAAAATAAAAAAAGATTTGATTAAAAAAAACAACCTCTTTCTAAAATATCTGCTCTGCACTGGGCTATAAGTCAAAAGGTTCAGTAGAGTGCTTAAAACTTTTTTTTTTCATGATCAATATTTCATTGTGTGTGTTCATACAAACTGATAACCTTCAGTGAATTGTAAATAATAAAAATGGAAATAATCTATTTTGTATATAGTAACAAATGTTGTCAATTATGAATAAAACCCAGTTTCCTGTTTGGGATTTCTATGGTATTTAATAATTGAATAATGGTATCAGCTTCTATAGACACACATCATGCAGGCCTAATGATCATGATAAAAATGCTCTAGGCCTTTGTAACTAGAGGTTTTGCTATATTATTACCTGAATCTTATTGGTTGTGTAGTTGCTAGGCAAAATGCCTAGTGGTTGGCAGGTCTGTCTTTGTGATCTGAAGCCGCAACTCAACCACTTGGTCACAGCTTGTATCTGGGCTAATGTTTTCTCTGACAGTAGTTTTACCTCCAGACTGTACTCAGCTGAAGAACTTCATTACATTTAATCACCGTAAACTTCTTGTGTTCTCACATTAAACTGCAGTTTACTGTTTAATGCTTCATGTTCTTCTAAACAGAAACTCTGTGTGTTAAGCGCCACTATAAGCTACTAGCTCCGTTAGCTATTAAGCTTCCTGAGGAAAACACATTGCAGGACAGCAAACTAGCTCTCCTCCTGTTACGTTAAATGTGGATTTGCCATGTCCTCTTGGCTTAACCCGCACAACACATTTGTAAGTTCCTGACAGCAAGCGACTGAGGGCAATGAAGGATGCGAACCACTGGCCCTAGTGCTGTATAGCCAACCACGGCCAGTCATAGTAACAACATGAGAAGACATGCTCCATTGTGATCAGCACCCAGTTCAGTTTGTTATTTTCATGTTTTTCTAAAACACATTTTTTGTTGTCTCCCAGTGTCAGACGAGCACTGTAGTATTCTAATGGCATTTAGTGGCACATAGTGAAACTGTCTTGCTCGTTTATTTGATAAGCTCTTCTGGCTTTTATCCAGACCACCGATCAAAAAATTTAAACTGATGGACGATCCATAAGAGCACCCTTAATGAATAATCCTATCATAGCATGCTCAATGTAGTGCTACATTCTGTTAAACACATAAGGTCTGCAATCTGTTAAACATGAGAAAGGTTGCCATTCTGAACAACTTCAAGAGGGTTGTTTTGGACCTGCATGTTTGCTTGTCGTTTGTTTCATTGTTCAGACTATGTAGTTTTGGGGGGGGTTTTATCTGAAGCTTCTTTTTGATAAAAACTATTGATCTCAATGAGACCAAGTGATTAAGACAACAGTATTAACCTGAATTGGGTACGGTAAATGGACGCATACCCGTATGAGTGAGTCTGTGTCTCTCCAGGTGGTAACGCTGGAAAAACCTCATGTCACACATGGAACAAGCGTATGGCTTCACCCCTACACACACAAAGCATAAAATTATTAGCTGTTCATCTATCAAATAAGTGAAAATGTTGGGGGATCACAAACTTAATTATCGAAAAAACAGAAAAATACAGCTGCAGTGTCGCCACTAAGAGCTACTGCTTACTAAAGCCACTGGGATATTGTAATAAAATACACTGTGTGTGTATACATACAGTAAACCATGCCAACTGAATTGTGCAGTCAACGCAAGTTTACTATTGTTGATTTCTTTTGATGAATACTGGGGCAGTACTTACTGACTTGGAAAAACAATTAGGCTGGAAGTTAAACAATGAAAAACAAAGAATTTGTATGAAAGGGTTCAACGCAATTATTGACAATATATAAATGCTTTTTAACTAAAGTCATCAATGTTCATTTTATATAAAACAATTAAAAACAAACATAGTCCTTTGATGTCCATATATTTTCAGTGAAAAAGTAACAATTAGATACAATATTATCTAATAATATAGATGAATGTGTTTCTTGTGGCCTGTGCTTAGAGGCTACCACATACAGTATATACACAGGGGTCCACATGTTTGTGTCCACTTTCAAGTCCACTATCAAAAAGTCTTGTTTAAGGAACATTTAGCAATATAACTGATATAATTTGTGTTTTTTAACAGGTCAAAATGAATATCTTACTTATTACTGATTCAAATAAATATTTTTAGATCTAAGAAAACCACAGACAAAAGTCATTAAGTCACATAAATCAAGCACAAGCATTATTTTTTTAATACTTGAGAATACTGAGTAATGTTTAGAATAAATTTGAATTATAGCAGTCTTCAACAGGGAATGCCATACAAAATGAATATTCTTACCCATGTGTGATGTCATCTGAAACAAACTTTCAACTGGTCTGTTAACAATGGATGAGGACACCACTTTTGTGGTGCCAGTGGTTCTACAGTTTCTGCTCACTGATTTTCCTAAGTTAAATCATCCAGACCAAGACTTTCAACTTTAGAATAAAGTGCCTGGTATGCTTCAATAGAAGTGCTTGCTCAAGCAGTGTGGCTGATAAGATGTGGGCTGTTGTACAGCTGGTAGACAACCAGCTGTGACAAAGCACTGCCCAATAGTGCATTGCCAAGAGTTGCGCAGCATAACATGTTTAGAGAACATGCAGCAACTTCTAGACGGCGGAACATGCAGAATTATTAGCCTGTATGTGGTTCCTCTGGTAACTGACTGCATCATGTGAAGAGTGTATCAAACTGGCATTCAAATGAAGCTCCTATTGGAATCGTTAATTTTAAAATTAGTCAAGATGACGACCCATGGACCAAAAAAACGCCACAGTGAAACAAAAAGAAAGATGTTTTACAGATGAATCAGTTTGAATTTACAAAAACAGTTTATGGCAGTCACAAGAGAGGCTCATTTCTCCTTCCACAGGCACCAAAGTTCACCTAACATTCTGGAGAAAAGGAGAAAGTCTCAAAATCTCTTCAGATTCTCCATAATTGTGCTTCAAAGTTTTCTACAATGTAGAAAAGTGTAAAACTATGATTAAGGCAAATAATGCACATCTAAAAAGGAAAGAAAGAATTTTATCATTAATGTTAAAACAACAGTTTTTAATAGTGGACTCAGGACCACTGGACAACACTAAAAAAAATCACCTTCTGTAAATTTTTCATGGTGTTGAGGGATCAATATTTATGAGACAAATACTGTGCTTTATATTTCGGGGTGAACAGATTTTGGGGGTGGCTTTGTTGGAAATTACTGTCCACAGACGAAATGAACCCTGAGCACCTGTCCATTGGTTCAAGAGACAGACTACAGATGTAGTCTGATTTGTGTAATATGGGTACGGTTAAAGGACGCATACCCGTGTGAATGAGGCTGTGTCTCTCCAGGTGGTAACGCTGAATAAACCTCATGTCACATACGGCACAAGCATACGGCTTCTCCCCTAAACCGAAGAGCACCAGTTTTAGTGAAACTCCCCACAGATCCCACCACTTAGCTGTGAGGAAAAAACTATTACCAAAAAACAAGGTTTTAAAGCAAGCCATTGCAAAACCTTACAGTTGATGCATACTCCTATTTTCAGTCCAACTCGAGCTTTCAGGCACAACAAATTATTCATGTAATCAACAGCTGTTGGCTTAATTGGAAACCAGAGTTGTTGCAAGCATGATTCATACCTGTATGAATGAGGATATGTCTCTTCAGGTGGTATCCACTCCTAAATGCTCCGTAACAGTGATCACAAATAAAGTTTTTCTGCACTTTGGATGATGGACCATTCTCATCTCCTGTACCCTAATGAGAACAGTATAGAATAATAGTTCAACATTCATCTCAAATGTCAGTTCACAGTCCACTAATTATATAAACCATGATAAAGTGCATTTAACCACTAACACAATGGCACAATCTGTCAGACATACACACCACGAACTACAATTACAATTTTTTGTCTTCATTTTTGGTTTATCTTTTCTAAGAGCAACATTATTAACATGGTGGGCTTTCTGTACATTGCTACATTGAAATTCAAACTGAAAAATGCCCCACAGTCCCCTCCGATGGCCTAATGCCCTCATGTTACTGCTCCCCCTGTTATACACACAAATGCAGTTATTGTGCTCTGCTTCACTCTGCTCCCCTCCCCCTCTTTCCTCTCCACTGATCCTCCACCCCCTCCACATCTTCCCTGAACTCCTCGCCCCACCCCCACACAAACAGAAAGTACACAAATGAAAGCTCCAAGTCAGGCACACTTGTATAAAGTTAAATGCTTTTACAAAAATGTGCAGTAGCAGCTGGTGGTATTTTTTTTTGTAATGACGAAAAAATGAACATGAATAGACCATTCCCAATTTAGCAACCACAGCCACTGACCTTCCCACCCCTTCCCTCTTGTTCTCTCACTTTACAGGGCGTTACTGATTTCCTGTTCTTTTTTTTCTGCTGCATGTCCTCGTTGGCCCTCATCTCCTTCTCGTCCAGCAGGCGTGGAGCTTGGAATTCACCGTCCTTCCGGATAAGCTACAGAGCCAGACATAATGTCGATTATTTTCTGAATTCATATCTATTTGCTTTTAAAATGAAAACAGAACGTCTGTACATGACTCAAATGATCTGATAGATGTAAATTTCCATTATGTAAATTTTTACAACTGCTGCACGGCTGAAGAAGCCAGTGTTAAATAGTGTGGTTTTGTAAATTTAGCTTTCGTAAGACCAACATGATTCAAGACAGTTTGAATCATTTTGGATGGAGGAGGGATGTTATATGCTGCGCTGGTTAGGGTAAGGTTTTGTCCATTTGAAGCAAATCTACATTTTTACTAATAAGAAATGTTATTCATTGATGGATCAGGACAATGGGGCACATGTAGCAACAAAAAACTGAATACTTATGCATAAACTATCAGTCGTTATGTCAATATGCTTTTTTCTATCCATAAACAAGTGTAATCTATACTTGCATTCCAATTTGTAAGTTGAAACACCACTAAAACAAGGAGTCAGGGTTGTCTTAGAAATACATCATAATGAGTAGACTGAGAATGAAAAATCCTCACACATTGAAAAAATGTCAATTTCATAATGTCAATGGGTTTATACTATCAACAATAGTCAAACATAACATAATATAGCCCCATTTCTATTCCTCATTTCCCAAGTGGGTCCTAACCAGGGGTGGACAGCTCATTCCAGATGGGAGGATCATGTGGCTCTGGGGACCACGGTCAAGTCCTTCTCTCTGTGGTGGTCCATGGCCAAGTGGAGCCATCATTTTTTTAGGTGGAGCAGCCATGGTGCTGGCCTGCATCAAGGCCATACTGGAGAGGACAGCTTCGCAGCCAAGCAGCCCTGCCTGCACAGAAAAAGAATGAAGAGCACATCAGCAATGATAACATTGAAAAACTACTTGAAGTTATCTGAATCTCTTGCTAGTGAAACTGCATTTGCAAAACTAGCCATCAACGACAACATCCTAAGTGACAAGAATTTAGGTAAAGTTATTTATAACCACTTTGGTGTTCTCAAAACAAACCCATTTCATATGGTCGCGGACTGAGCTGCTGGGCAGATGTGACATTGCTGTGGTGTATGTGAGCGCAGGGACAGGGGTGGGGACAAGGTCATCCAGAGATCCGTCAGTCAGGATGGTCGGGCTGGTGGGAAGCCACACCCACCTCACTCATCTAGCATTAAAACTGAGGAAGAGGAGGATTTGGATGAAGCAGACAAACACTGAAATACAGCATCACTCGCTGTTTTTATCATTACATTTTCCATTAACTCCAGATAGGATGTTCATTTTTCAAAATGAGGTTAAACACCACACAATGTAACACACATAAATATTATTAAGCTAAACAAATAATGATGTTAATAGATTTATTTCTTTATAGAAATTAGTCTGTATACTTACCATTACAATAATTGACCCTATAAAGTTTATTGGTTTTAGCCCATATTTGATTAATCATATTGTACATTGTTGCTATTTTTTAATGATTTTTGATTCAGTTGACTACGGTATGCAACTGATGGACTTTAGGGTTGCGAGGTCGTTCCTACGTTCATATTGTCCAATCATGTTTACCATGAGATCACCAATAATTTGAACATCTGATGGTGGAGAGAGTAGGAGGGGGTCTTAGTCCTGATATTAACTTAGTTACAATCAACCTAATATCAGCTGATCTGATCACCAATCAGCACAAGATGAATGGACTTCCACAATTATTTGTTTGAGAATACACATGTAATCAAGTTGTGTTTTATCCTCCAACTGGACATCCAATCTAGTTTACTGTTTGGTGATGTTTTACACTACATTTTACTTATGACAGATGTTAATGACAACTGATTTGCGGGCAGTGATACCATTACTGGGGACATCAGAAGCATCCAGTCTGCCACTGTGCTACATCTCATGCACGACAAACTGCCAAGATGTGTTAAATTATGCCCCCATAGTTCTAAGTGGTTAGTTCTGATTCACTGTTGTAAAAACTATACACATCCGATGCTGAATGCACGTTTTGTTAGAATGGACATTTTATACTAGGGATCAACTCGTATGGTTTTTCAGGGTCAATACCAATTAAAACAAATCAAGGCAACCCATAACCAATATTTGGAACTGACATGCATTAGCAGTAAAATAAAAATCTTAGTGTCAAAAGGGAAAAAAATGTGATGGAATATATAGTAACTAGTACTCAAGTACTATAAGTACATTTTTCCGTACTTGAGTATTCTTTAAGTACATCTTCATACATCCACTCAACATTTATTTTGTAACTTTAGTAACTAATTACTTTGCATACGCAGCCTAATAAAACAAAATTTAAATCTATGATTACAATTTTTTTTAAAGATTTATGTTATAGGCAATCTGACAAAAAAAAACTAATACCAATAATCAAAAATGTTGATTACCAGATCCGATAATCGGCTAGTCTTTTTTTTCTTCTTTTAATCGGCTAGTCTGATAATGGGTCTTTCCGTATTTCATATTAGCATTTCTATGAGACGAATAAAACAAGTGGAATCGTTTAGAGAAGAGGGGAGAAAGAAACAATCTGGATGGCAAATCTCTGCAGCAAAGCCATACAAACTACTGAATCAAGCCATCTGAGTATGATTTATGAAACATCTAATAATATTAAAATCCGTGATAACGTCAAAATATTAAGAAATATGCATTAAGATCTTTGAACTTTATAATGTAACGATTTATATATCATTAAGTAAAACTTTGCTAAAATATGGGGAGAAAAAATCAACAATAAGGAATTATAACACAGTAAATGCCTGTCTTTTTTTTATACAAGTCTAGTATAAAGGGGCCAATGTCAACCAAAACAAAACCTCTAAATAATGAAATCCACAAAGAGTTAATATGTAACCAATTACATTACAATTACAATTAGTGTTCTAGTATTGTGGTTCGTATATATTTGAAACACCCACGCTACTTTCATACATTAAGTTATACGTTTCGAAATTAACATGGGGTGAAAATTACGTGAAATAAAAGGAGACTGAATTTACTCGAAGAAACATGTCCCTCTATCTTGTGGTCGCTTCTTCATTTTTAACATTGTTTCCAGTTCTTTCCCCCCCAATTGTTTGTGTGCCATTATACAGCGTTAAAGGTAGCCAGAAATGAAACGTTCATTTAAAACAACGGTGCTTTCGCCATTAGACTTAGTTAGCTGGCTAACGTTGCTAGGAAAATAAGGCAGCTAATGAAACGCATTCGCAAATGCCAATTTATAGACTTCAGGACAACGTCTTGAGTGCTTAGACGGTCATTGTGTCAGAAGGGGAATTGCCATAACCCTTAGCATAATGTTGGTCTTGGAATAAATATGCAATTTCCTTGCACAGACAGAGTAGGCCTTCGAAATACCACCCAACCTAACGTTGTTGTAGCTGATGGTGAACACGCTAGCTAATATAAGCTAGCCCACAGCTAGCTGTTTGCTGGCGCCCTCGCCCACTAAAATATTTGTAATTTAACATTTTTTAATCCTACCCGGTTGTCGATATGATACAGCGGCTTTACCCGAGTACATACCTTGCAGACCGAACCCATAAACCTTTCCAACATTCAAGACTATAAGACACTAGCTAAACTCGTTCACGAGAAGATTTAGCGATAAACACATTCGTGATGGCCGTCGTTGCGAGTGCCTCCCCCTCCTGACGTTTACGCTAACATTTGTAAGGGAGCTAGCAATTGCTAACATTGACGCTGTAATATTGAGTAAATCCATTTGCTGCCATTTCCGAGCATGTACATTCACAAATGAATCCACAACATACTGAATGCATTATCATAATCAATCCAATATCGAAGCAAATTAAAGGAATTTATCTACCTTTTAGATTCACTCGGCCGACGTTTTCAAGACCGTCTAGTTTACAAACACAGGAAACGCCACAGGATGTAACCTACTCCCCCACACAGCAGCACAGCCTCCCTGAGCGGAGAGAACGGTCATCTCCTACAAACTCCTCTCTAACAGAGAGCGGTGCTGTAAACTGCGCACAAAGTCTAATCGTTAATCCATGCTCTATATTACTATATTTTGCAGATATTATGCCCATTCACCGACATATCGACATATGTTGCAATGATGTAGTTGGTCTCCACAGATTGTGGTAGAATCAGACGACGACTGAGACGAGAATGAAGGAATGGATACAGAGATGACATGAAACAGGGACGCAAACGACATATAGGTTCTGGTGGTAGTTTGTGTCTTAATCCACTGCCCCTTGCCTTGTTATTCCCCTCGCGCTAAATAAAAAAAAAATCATTGTTATTACGATTTAATTATGTTTTAATCATACATGATAATTAATACTACAGAGTCATTATTATGTAAAAGCATATCAAGCCACACTTTTACAGGCAATAACATTATGTCAATTGTTTTGCAGTATATATTTATTTTAGTGAGTTTACTCTACACTTTGCTTCTTTTATTTTTGCTGCATTATGTTTAGCTTGCATGCATACCTGAAACAAAAAATGTGATGTAATTTTATTTTTTAATTAATTAGACTACTTCTAATTCATCAGGAAATTAGCGCAGTTTTGCCACTGCTGGTTTGGGACTTTGGTAAAAATCAGTGGAGGAGTAAAGGCTCCATTTACTTTATTACACTAAAGTACAAACCAGAGGGAGACTTTATTGAGGTTCTTCATGTTAGTTTCTATTTACTTTCCTCTACAGCTCAGAGGAAAATATTGCTCAATACACTACTAAGATTTTTGCACTCAAAATATATGAACAAATTATGAAACATGTTTTGCAAACTTGCCCAAAGAGAGTTGGAGGAGGCCATGTGATCACCCATGTTTGTTTATTTGTTTGTTTAAAATTTGCTGTCAGTTGATCAAATGATAAATGGATAAATTATTTCTGCTTTAGTCCACTTGAATTAACAGTCTATTGTGGGTAGCTTAGTCTAACACCAAAGTGTGACCCTCAGATGCTCCAGAAGAATTGGTGAGGATCAGTTGATAACTAGAAAGCATTCAGAGATCAAAGACCTCCACCAATGTTATCATCAACACCTGAATAATCTGAAAATGGTTTCCAAACAAAGTCCTGCACAATTGTCTTTATGTGAAAATGAGAATCTGTGTCTGTAACCATAAAGCCCTCAAAATTGAATCAACTCTTCCTTTGCCCAAGATCCACCCTTACAAAAAATTTCATAAAAAGGTTGTCTGAGATATCCTAGTCTAGTCCTTTAATTAAACAGGAAGTCTCATTGAGATCTACATCTCTTTTTCAATAGAGCCCTGTGTACCAAAATAAACACATACAGTTAAAACATAGACTGACCAACAGAATTTACAGACAAAATATATGCATTTAATAAAGACAACAATTACACAATTTATTTCTATATAAGAATACAATTTTTGCCTTTTTTGGCCTTCACTTGGTTGATAGTTGTACCACATGGTATCCAGCTAGAGCCCCAGGTATTTAAAACAGTTTCAATTTCTTCATTCTGAATGGTTCAGATATGTGTAATAGAGTGATTACTCTTTGGTGATCTGGAGAATATCATACATTTGGTTTCACTACAATTTAAAACTGTACAATTGCAATGGCCAGATTAAGAGAGAAGCCAGTGGCATGTAATATAGTGTTGTCTGCAAAAAAGTACGTTACAATTTGGAGTGGCAGAGATTAAGGGATTTCAATAAAGCACAGTTTATCTAACAAGATACCTTGATTGACTGAATATATGCTTTAGATAGGTCAATGAAAAGTGATGCACAGTGTTGATGATTATCCAAGGCATCAATGATACTTCTTACAGACAAACAAAGAAGCAAATGAGCAAAAATGGGTGATCACAAAACCTCCTCCAGCTGTCACTGATGATGGTAATAATACTGAAAATCATTAGACAGCAATGAATCTTAAAGTAAAATGAAATATGCTTTCTCAAATACCAGACTTTTTCCAAACTGGGGCATCTATGGGAATATCCAAACAGTTTCAGAAAACCCAGTTAATGGAAGTGAAAAAAACAAAACAAACAAAAACAAAAGTATGTAACACTATTGTTTCATTAGGTTTAGAAAACTGGACAGAATTGTATTCCTTTGGTTTGTTGGGAGAGTGAAACTGTTCACTGTTCACTTCACATTCACTGATTCGACAACCAACCAATGGTGCTGTGCCCACGGGATGCCATCGCCGTGCTCTGGAGGAAAGTGAGATCACATTTCTGGAATGGCCAGCAATGAGCCATGATCAAAACTCCATTTAAAACCTGTGGGATTGGTTGAATGAGCAATTGTGACATCGTGAACATCCTCCACAGACTCAGCAGCAGCTCGAGACATCTCTGACTGACGAGTGGGGCCACCATCCCACAAGGTGATATCTGGAGGGTGTGCCAGTCCATGTGGAGGAGGATGCTGTTATCAATGCTGACGGGGGACATACTAATTACTGACTAAATAAATGTTATAACTTCAGCTGTGTCACCTGAGAAATTTATGGTGCTTATGTTTTTGGTGTTGTTTTTTTTCTGTGTGTTTGTTTCTTATTTAATTAAGATAATAATTAAAAGTTAAATGAAATGAAACAAAAACAGGTTGGTCTTTTCATTTTAAGTTTATTGGTTTTTATTAATTAGTTAATGAGGTAGTTTTAATTTATTATCATTAATAACAATCAACATCAACATTATATTAAACATAAAAACTTATGCAGAATACAACTTAAACTAAGTAAATAAGTGCTTTACCAAACTCTGTCTTACTCACCTTGTTTTTCCTTCTCAGGAAAAATGAGAGTGGATATTCTGTTGTTCTAAGGAATTTTAGTGGGTGGTATGCTATGTGTGCGCGCTCACACAGAGCTAAATGTACCAGGTAGGAGTAATGCAATACCCAAGGTCATTGGTGTATAAAATCACATGATCAAGCTCAACCACTCCCATGACACCTTTCTGTTCACCCCACCTCCGCTTGGTCCACAGACTCCACACACCGGGCTGTGACGCAGCTGCAGCAGGAGAGTCAGGTGTCTCAAGTTTTTCACTCAAGGAGTGACTCCCTGGAAGCTCGCACAGGTAAGGTAGACCTCACCACATGGACAAGAAAACATATTCAGCCTTAATGAGAATAGCGAGAGTTGTTTTACAAATACAAAAAGTCGAACGAGTATATTTTTGGGTTGAGGCGTTGATTTTAACAGTAACACACATGCACATACTTATTCTTGCTCTCAAAGAACTCGCTGTCCTCCGAGTTAATCGAAACCAGCCCACTTGTTGAAGCTGTATTTTCGGCTTAGGTTGTCCCTTTATACTTCTCAGTAAATACAACTTAAACGTATAAAGTTAATCATGAAAGTCTAGGCCTGTAATTGTATTTCTTGTATCCTATTTAAGTATAGTCTGGCCCCTTCACAGACCTCTGCAAAGCGCTCAAAGTCTTACACACCTGAAATTAAAATTCCTTAGATAACATGTCTGTCTCTTCGGCACCACTAGTCATGCCTGTTTTACAAAACCTCAGTATTTGCAGTATGTAGGATCAGGTATTCCGGTATTACATTGTAATAATAATAATTGCGTTTTAGTTTAGTCATGTGTAAATGAATGCGGTCTGAACCCCTCCTTAATCATGAGTCATACTGTATATGGTAATTTGTGACGGAGAACTTGGTTTAAAGAGAGGGTTAAAGGTCAGTGTCCACCTTGCACTGATAACAACTTTGCATGATCGGATTTAAAAAAAATCACATATCAAAAAGTCTTGCAATGGTTTCAAGGCTCCGCTTGCAGTGTACTTGTTGAAACTTGGCCACCTTTGTTTAGACTTGGTTTAGTTTCTGTTGCCTGTGTTACTGATTAAAACAATCTTGTCAATGTTTTGTCATGATATCATTCCAGGAAGTGTGGAGCTGTTAAAAATGAAAAACAAAAACGTTTTGTAATGTGATAGTGAAATGTAGAAGACTTTAACATTTGTATTTAACTGATAATTAATAAATACTGCAAACCGTACTCCTAATTTTTATGCTTTACCTATGAGAATAGAAATATACATATATAAATATATCAACAAAAACGACTGGACAACTTATAGGCAAATGCAAATCTATACATTTTCTACTGGATCTGCAAACGTTTGTGCACATATGGTGTGTAGGAACTTATTGTAGTGTGTGTGTAGTTTTTATTAGTATTTGAATGGTGATCTTCATGTCATAATCCATGAGGCTGGTCTTCAGATTTAAATTTGAAATTGTACAGTTCTATGAAGACAATTATGTTTTTTTTTTACTGTTTGACTTCCACACCATGAAGCCATTAAAGAAAGTTCACATGCAGAACTTTCTGATTGCTTTCACATACATTAAAAACATAATCTGACCCCACCCTATTCTTTATTTAAATCAGCGTTTCCTGATGTGTACTTATTGACAGATGACAACTCTTTTCAGCTCTGCTATTTTTCTTGAGCACTAAAAATGACAAGAACTTTATTCTCAACCCTCAGCATTGTTGTTGGGAGTTTATACACTTTCCTGTTTTCTTTAGTTGCTCTGCCTTTCATCGGTATAAGGAAATGCAAACGAAGTGGATTGGCAACTATAATGTGCTATTTCTGTGACGGACTGGTGATCTGAAAAGGGTGTGTCCCTGCCTTTCCTTCCAGTGCAGGCTGGAATAGGCACTAGGACTAACAGGGTAGAAAAGAGAAGTCAACTAAAAAGGAGCGCCTTTTCAACATGGCCATTAAGTCAGAATGTTTAACCCATTCAACATTAGCTGACAGCACAACCACAAACCAACACTTTTCTATTTGAACTCAATACTTGCTGTACAGTAAATAGCCCCAAGCTATTTAGAGGTAAGAAACCTCAATAACATAAGTGAGTTGGGGACTGTTCGGGGTGCTGTGTTGGATCTGACTTTTTGTCTTTGCCTCTGCCAGTATAAAAACACAAAGATGCACTAGCCTGACAGAAAATAAAAGTAATTCCATATACTTTCATTAAATTGTATATTGTTAATATGTAATATATAGAATCACATATATCTAAATTGGTAATTCTGTATTTGTGCTGTATTCGACTATTTTTGTGTTTTTAAAATCAGGGTTATGTTGAAGTTCAGTCCAAAGTTCTCACTCCAGTTTTGTTTTGCATCAGAGTGGTGACGTAACGGTTGTCTTTCCAGATGCAGAAAGTGTATCAGAGGCTTGTCATATGTCTGTAGCACTTTATTTAGTTGAGTTTGTGTGAGTTACCATAAATAAAGATTGTATGTATTACACAGTCCAGATTGTTGGATGCTACTTTTCTCTGTGACTGTTCCCCTCTCATAATAATAATGCTTATTTAGCTCTGTTTCCATCTAGTAATCAAGCTACACGAGATGGGAGTACAAGTCGAAACACGATCGTTTGTTTGCATGCATAACTATGAGTGCAAATGTGTAAGCACCCTTTGGTATGCATGTTAGGTAATGGGGGTGTGACAAGAGGTAAACTGATGGGGAAGATATTTCCTCTACGTGCACAAACCTGGTCTCTGACATCAAGACTGAATATAGGTTTTTGCCTTGTTAGTCCGTTTAAAACAGGGCTGTCACAATGCCAGTATGGTAGTCTCCGTTACCTAAAACACAAAGTTGTAGGTGGTAGACTAAGACTTGAGAACTGTAGCCTCGGTATATGGGGTGCACGCTCTAACCACTGTACTATCTGCACCAATGGTTCAATATGTTTTCACGAAACCCTGTGTACATGTCTCCCATGTTGCCTTTCGTTTGGGGAAATGTATGCATTTTATTATTATTATTTTAATTTTGAAAATTGAACTTATTCTCACATTTACAATTAACAAGAATTGATCTTAATATGAACAACTTAAACAACTTCTTTCTGAATTTTTTCAATGCAGTGTTCCCATGGTGGGGGATCCTGAATATTTCATGCTTGTTCATTTTAAATAGCCTTATGCTTAGCTAAAGGAGATGGTAATGGTATGACTAAAGCGTTTGTGTTTGCGTTGCAGGTATTCCCATAGCTGCCAGAGATGGAAAGGAGTTCTTTCAATCGACAGTCCTGGGCGACACAGTCTTTGCGTGTCACTGCGAAGGAACTGTCACTGAGTGGCCGAGGGAAACAAAATGCCATAGCTGAACGCTTCTCCAAGTGCGTAACATCTTTTATTTACTTTTTAAAATGTATTTACACTCATAGAATCTGTAGTACACAACATGAATGATAAATACATTTCTCGATAATGGTACGGTCTTTTTCCCACATGATTACCTTTTGTTCTTAATGACGTGACTAGTTCCATCCATGTTCTTGCATTATGTTATATTGAAAATACAAAATGTATCAGTGCTGTTTCATGCTACATTGATCTAGTTAGTTTCATCTAAGACATATTACCCTTTAACCTCATTCTAAAATAAATTCAAACAAACTAAAATCTAAAAAATCAAAAGCTAAATATTTTCAGTGTATAGATCTTGGAACCCCTGCAAAGTTCTTGAAGGAAGAAATGTCACTTTTGTCAGACAAGTCTTATGTTTGTGTTTTGAGTCACCAGAGGTCAGTGTTGTTTCTGTGTCTCAGGTACCAGAGGGCTGCTGAGGAGTCAAGTGAGAAGAAAAAGGTAGTGTTTCTTTAGTACTTTCTACAGGATACATTACATTTTATTTCACTTTGGCAACATTTCTTGGAGTTTATGAAAGTAGCAGTGGTATTATACATCTTAAATTGTCATAACCAATTGTAAATCTGTGATACATCTTACCTACATAGTTTTAGAAGGCGTCTCCTCGCAAACAACATGGTTCAATGAAGCATGTGCATGCTGCAAGTCTTGCTTCATTTGCACAGTAGCTGCTGGTGATGCTAAACTAATTGTTGCATCTTAAAATGAGGAGCGTACACACACACTCTCTCGCCATGCCAACACACTGACCGCTCATTGGCTACTTGTTGCGATGGGCAGGCTATCAAATGCATAATCCTACTACAGTGTAATCCCTTTGCAATGCTCTGTGTCTAGTTGCTTTGTCAGTGTGAAAGACTGGTAAACAATGCAGGACTGAGATTAAACTCAGCAAATACCATGAAGAAATACAAGGTAATGTTGCTCTTGTGTGTGGGTGGGTGGGTGTGTGGGTGGGCAGACGAGTACCAATTGCTTTAAAATCGTATTAGCTTTTATAGTATTCTTCTTGTGATCAGGCTGGTAATGACAGTGACAAAGATGCTTTGTTGCTTTTATGCCCACAGGATATGAATGTACTCTATCTGAAAGCTACTTTACTGCATTCTTCCTCACATGCAGTCCTTAAAGAGCAGAATTCTAAAGATGCTCTGACAGTGAATTTCAGGTTGTTTGGTTTATATACTAATTTATATTTCAGAGTGGTTCATCATATCAACTTCTCTATTTCTGTCTATTACACATCAACTGCTTGACGGATTTAGAAACTAAGAAACAGATTTTTGAAACTTGGTGGAAGAGTGTGGCATTTCCCACGAATGGACTCTCGTTCACCTATGATAGTGGTTATGGTCTATCCACATCAGCACAAATTGAGTTTTTCCGCAGTAGCAGGGGCACTGTGTCATTTGACACAATTTTTTTTACTTTTAGTACCATAATCTTCAAAAGCAGTTTGTGAGTGAAGAAATGAAGCTGTCACAGTGAACAAAGAGTTAACTTTTCCCTGACTGTAGTTTCCTGCTCTGTTTCCTGGGTATTCTTGCTCTCTCTCTCATTCCCTTTCCCGGTGTTACAGGGGTTGGACTTGCTAGATTCTGTCTAGCTGCAAACATCTGGGAAAGTTCTACCTCTCATTGTCTCTCAACACATTGACCTGTAGAGAAGGACTAACAGAAGGACTCTTATTTTCCTTGCTTTCTGGTTGGGCTTACGACTCCTTTGACCACTTCAGTGCATTCAGTCAAAGAGGAACAGTCTTGTCACTGTTCCGTTCTGTCTGGACTTGCCTCACAAAGACAGTAATTGTATGTTTTCTGTTCAGTGTTTATCCTTATTTCTCTCTTCTTTCTTTTCTTTATTTTTTTGTCTGTCTGTCTATATGTGTGCATGTTTTGTGTTGAACTTATTTGTAGATCCACTACATTAATGTGATGTACTAAAACATAAAGGCAGTTTAAGTCTTAAATGTGGACTAATGTGTTCTTGTTTGTCATCACTCATCATCTCGACGTTTTTCAATTTAGAATGAAATTGTAGTTTGTGTTTTTCATAAATAATGGTGCTTAAATGTTTCCTACTGACCTGACCTCACCTCGGACATTTGGCTAAAAAAGCTCACAATGTTTTTTTAAATAGATTCGTTAGTTGATTGGTTATGTAATGTAGTAACTCATATGAGGGTGATGTATTTACTTGTCATTCTGCTTTTGCAATTGAGGAAGTTCCTAGAGGTCACATGGCAGTGGCTATGCCTCTTGTTGGGGAAAGGAATGCAGCAGAAAAAGTCTGCAGCCCTGCCATCTCTATCTTGAGCCAGTTGTTGCCTTCAGCAGCCACAGCAAAACATATACTGGACCAACTCTGAACAGCTGTTTGCTTCATCTGTCAGTGAAGCCAAGTTCAGATTCCCTCATTTCCTTTATCTCATCATGCAAACTTTGTTTAGTGCTACGTATGCTTTGTTGCCAAAGGGAAATGTCCTTACAAATCAGCTAGTACATGGAATGTCACCAGCATGAGAGGAACATACTTCTAATTGTTTTGATTGGCATTTTTTAAATTTCTGTTCTTCTCTTTCTCACAGACTACAGAGAAAGTGGCCCCCTCACTGCGGTCATCTAACCTGAGTGCTCTGAAGAAGCGTTGGGAGCAGGCAGGGAGCTTTGATCAGGCAAAGCCTCCCTCTACTAGCCAGTACAGATCTCGCTGCAGGCCCCCTGCTTTGTCCAGGCTTGCCTCTAGTGATGAGTGCAATCCTCCATTAAAGAGCCCCGGACTGCTGACTGCTCAGGGAGGTCAACTTGCATCCAGCCGTGTCCAGAAGCTCTCAGCAGCTCCGAAGGCATCCCAAGTTGAAGAACAGGGAGGGATGGACAGGGGTGTGCTGACACCGAGGGAAAGACCTGAAAAGCTTGAAGAGCAAGTTCCAACCAGCCCTTGTGCCTCTTATGAAAAACCAAGCGTGCCACTGAACAACTTAAAGATGAAGTTTGAGAGGGGAGGAGATGACACGGCTAAGGTAGTTATAAACACGTTCACTGGGGAATACATGCACAATACACAATATCACGAGCATTGATATCCCCTACATATAGTAATAATTACACTTCTTAAGTACTCACACAACTGGCACGGATGTTCTTAGTTTGTACATATGCTGACGAAAACTTCATGAAGAGGGTCTTTGATTTTTCTTTATTGACAACTATGACTGCTGAGCATCTTTTAGCGATGGCATTAACTGTAACCTCAATGTTGATTATTGGGATTTTCTGTACTGATGTCGGTCAAAAGGTAGAATCCTTTTTATATGTGGCGAACTCTGTGTTGCATAGTCTAGCTTTTACAAACAAAAAGAAATTGTACCTTTGTAAGAACTCTAAACAACTTAGATCCAGATTTACAAAGCTTGTTGGTGAGCCAGACAAGGTTTGTCTGCTATTCATCATTGTTATGAATAATTGAATATAATTGATACTAAACAAAGCACAAATGTTAGTAGTAATAGTAGTAATATTTTGGTTGTAAGGCTGGCACTATGTTATTAGTTTACACATGTAAAAGTGTGATAAGAAGTCACGATTACTCACACAATAACTTCTCCATTCAGCGATAACACAATACAGAACAGTACTGATGTCTGTGCAGAAGTACTCAGTGCTCTGCATGGTTTCTTTTATGTGATCTCAGTTGTGTCTGTATTTTCTGAGGTAGTCTTGTTCCTTCTTGATTTTCTCCCCTCACCCATTTCTGTCCTTTCTTTTCGACTCTCTCTGGGTGTCTTTTTCCCTATGAGCCCCCAAAAAACAAGCCCTTCACTCATCACCTTCCACAGCAGAGGAATGCAGGCACATTCCTGACCTTGGGCTGTTTCATTCTTCAGACTCACCTCAGAGGAGCAACTGTATTTATCTCACTTCTATTAGCCACACATTGCATTCTGGACTTCAAACAGTCTGGGGCTTCAGTTTTAGTTTTCCACTTTTTGTGTCTTGCAGCTCACTGTCTGTGCAGCACCCATCACATAATCTGAATGAATAATATGTATAATTAATTGAGAATGAACACTACCTTCTTGTACCTTACATTTACCTAACTTGTATTCACTTTTACCAAGGTGTCGTGGTTCTAAAAGGCTGGAAGTTGTAGCATTTTAAGAATACTTAATAGTATGACTAACACCATGATGTCACCAACAGGAATAAGTGTGAAAGTTATTGGTTAAAAGTTACTCAGTGTCGCTGAGATGGAGCCTGTTTCTTGCCTTATATAATGGCATTGTGTCAAATGCTTTCATATGATCAGTAAAGGGCCACAAATACAAGCTGTGAAACTTACTACTACTACTTATTACTACTTACTAGTACTTTTAGGCTCAGACTCTGTCTCCCTGTACACTAGTTGACAGGTTAAAATAGTTGCCCATAGAATTAAGTCACACAAGCACGGAAACACTCTAACAATCTACTCTGTACATTGCTGGAAAATTATAATTAAGATAAACAATTCTGACATGTAAGATGACATTTTCCATGGTCCACTATATGGTATCAAAAAATCTCTTCAGGTCTTCACATTACAATAGTGTGGTGACCTGATGAAAGCATTTGCAGAACTGATAATGTTGCAAACAAATGAATGTAATGAATGCTATACGCCAAAAAATAGTTAAGTAGAGGAAACAGGGTTTCATGTACAAACAAGTTTACAGCACCAGTTTTGTAAACTGGATCTCTGATTCAGTCATTTTACTCTTACAGAGTGGCAGAACAACACTGCGCAGTACTTCAATAGACGACATGGACCAACATCGGGGTAATGACAAACACACACACACACACACACACACAAATCAACACAGCCCTTTTAAATAATTAACTGAGGTTTTGTACAATACATATAATTAAATTAAATGTCATTTCTCATCTGGACAGTGGTTTATGTTACAACTGGATCACGAATAATGCTTTTAAACTGAAAAGCAATCAGTTGTTGTTAAGGAGAAATGCAGTCAGTTTCATTTGAGTTTCTGTCAAAACGTTAAGTGTGATTATCTTCTTCTGTGATTGGCAAAGTGTTGGAGTCGACTTCCATGAAGGAGAAGATGGCCAAGTACCAGGCTGCTGTTTCCAAACAAGGCACCACTCGCTCTGTGAGTTCACGCACAGGAGCTGCATTAAAAACTTGTTCAAAAAATATGAATACAAGATTAAGTTTTTTGTTCTTAAATATGAATGAAATATCAAAATTCCTCTATAGTGAAATGTGTTGATCTTTTTTTTGAAAAATTGTCCAAATTCAAAAAAGATACTCTAACTTATAACTGTATTTTTTAAAGTGTGTTTTAAAGTGAAAATTAAAGGTTAACAGTTGTTGTTTAATAAAATTCTACTACAGGTGTATAAAGGCTTATTGTCATACATAATGCAAATTCAAAAAAGATACTCTAACTTATAACTGTATTTTTTAAAGTGTGTTTTAAAGTGAAAATTAAAGGTTAACAGTTGTTGTTTAATAAAATTCTACTACAGGTGTATAAAGGCTTATTGTCATACATAATGCAACTTTAATTATAGTTTGAAATAATTTTAAACCAATGTTTTTTATTATTTATTGTAAATTAAAACATATGTATTTTATAGATTATTTTGATTGTTTTTAAAATAAATCAGTTTTTAATGGGAATTTAATTTTGTTGCAATTGTCGCAGATAAATAGATAAGTGATTATCACACTATTGACACATTTACACTATTAAAATGTCTGTAAAAGTTTCTCATGCCTCAGGTTTTAAGAGGACAAAACTGTTAACAAGCCAAAAGCAAAGTTGTAGTGTAGTGGTAATTTAGTCAACATTGTGTATTTGTCACTTCGGGTCTTGTGGTCTCTCCAGTAATTTTACTGTGCATACATTGTTTGCTGTCTTCCTGTTTTAAAAAAAAGAAAAGAAAACTTCCTATCTACAACAGAAATAGGGGAATCACATAACAATTCATCACATAACAGCCAGTTTATGTGTGTTTAGGTCTTTGTTTTCCACCGTTCTTTCATTTTGCTTTTCCTCCAGGGTTTGACCCCAGAGATGTCTGCTCCAAAAACACCTACACAAGTAAATCAGAAACACATTCTTCTACCTGAGTGCAATGGTGAGTCTTAATATTATTGATGCAATATAATCCACAATATAAAATTTGAACTAGAACATGAACATGAATATACCTAAATAATTTCTGCACACTTTTGATTGATTGCACTTTTCAGCTTTTTGTGTGTTATGTCTGTTTCAGGAGAGAACAGCGAGCAACCTAAGGCATCAAGGGTAAGTCACTCGTCACAAAATGCAGGAGACCTGGATGAATCATCAAAAAAGAAATCAATAACCAACTCTCTTTGATTATGAATTTATGGTAATATTACTATGTGTTTTAGAAGCTCTGCCCACCAGTGAGGGAGACATGCATCGCCTGTCTGAAGACCGTGTACCCGCTGGAGAGACTGGTGGCTATTCAACGGGTCTACCACAAAAGTTGCTTCCGCTGTGTTCACTGCAACACCAAGCTCAGGTTAGTCTTGCACTGGTGGATGTTTCCCAAATATACTTTTCCATTGCATATTTTAATGTAAGCAGTAAAGTTACTTTAAGTCTCCTCAATGGCTGACTATACAATAACCACAAAAGAAAAGCAAAACATTCTTTTTGCTACTCTCTATTTCTAGTCTTGGGAATTATGCCTCTCTGCATGGTAATATCTACTGCAAGCCTCATTTCAACCAGCTGTTTAAAGCTAAAGGCAACTATGATGAGGGCTTTGGCCATCGGCCTCACAAGGAGCTTTGGGAGTCTCGAGTTGATGTAGATGAAGGTGAGGGAGCGATGAGTCCAAAAGAACAGGCGGGACCAGCAGTGATCACACGTCCAGCTGAGAGAATATCAGACAGTCAGTCAACTCCAACTGTGGAAACGTCCCCACAGGTTAAAGTTACGGACTTGACTGCCTTACTGGAAACGCGTAAACAGACACATGGTAACTCTGGTGAGAAACAACAGTCTACAGAGAGGCCAGCTGAGACACGCCGGCTGAGGGTCGCCTGGCCTCCTCCAGCTTCTGAGGACCACTCCGGGACAGCAGCACTCAGTCCAGGGGCGGAGAGTGTTCCTTCAGAACGACCTTGGAGAGCCAAGTGGCCCCCAGATGATGAGGTGCCATCAGCCTTCCAGAGCTCAGATCGGGCTGAACTGGTAAGCCTAAGGAGGAGCTCTTCTCTAAAGGAGCGTAGTCGACCTTTCACAGTGACAGCTAGACCCAGCCCTGCAACTAGTCTGGGACCCAGAGAACCTCGTCGGCCTCTCAAGTCCCTGCAGGAATGGAGAACATCGTTTGAAGAAAAAAACCCACCTGAGGACCTGCCCAAGGAAAATAAGGCAGAGCTTGAGCAGGTGGAACAGCAGGAAAAGAGAGAGCAGAGGATGCCTCAAACACCAAGTGAGGCCATGTCAGTAGAGGACGTTGAGACTCTGCCTGAACGACAAGAAGAAAGAGACAGAGAAGCAGAGAGAGGAAACGCGGCAGCAGACAAAATGGTGGTAGAAGAGAATTCTCCCAGAAGCATCTCCCTGAATATCTCAAAGTCTCCCTCTCCACAATTACAGCCAAAAGAGAACCACGCCTCCCAGGATGTGGGCGTCTGGGAGGAGGATAAAGAAAGAAGTGATGCAGAGGAGCTGAGTGCAGAGGATATAATCAAGAGGAACCGCTACTATGAGGAGGAGGAGGAGGAGGAGGAGGAGGAGGAGGAGGGGGAGGAGGAGGACTCATAGGAACATCTTACAGTCTTACTGTCCCGTCTAGCCACCATATAACACCACTAGTCTGATTTGCTTTCTTAGTTTATTTCATAATCATAGCTTTGCCAGATTTGAATGTTTATAGAAGATATGCACAAATTTGTAATAACTGCCTTTAAGTCTTAGAGAACAAATGATATAGATTTTTTTTTACTATTATATACTACGAAAATATTCAATATAGCTTTTATATGACTCCTGATTATACTGGAAGGTGAGCCTCTATTAAACTGAATTATTGCATTTCTGGAACTCATCTTGTTCAAATTTTATGCATCATTAGAATTTGCAGATGGTGGGTCCAAAAACCATTATACATTATGCAGCTCTTTTAAGTGCTTTTTAATGTCATCAAGCGTAACAGTCATGGTTATTTATCCCCTTCCTAGAAAGTGGAAAATGCTAAAATATCTTATACCAAAAAACATACACCAGCACTGCATTTAAAGATCTTGGTGGAAAATAAATGTTTGGGCACTCTATTCAGATTGTCACATGGGCCTCATTTTAAATAGTAAAATTAAGAAAAAACTAAACAGAGCGCAGATGATAATACTCTGGATTAGGTTTCAGGAAACCTCAAAACCAACCTTGTCTTCGCTCAGGGATGAAGACACCAAGTGCTCTGACATATTCAGCAACTTTTGTGTTGTAGGACAATGAAGCTATCAGGGGTATGGAAATAACAGGATTTCCCCTGCTGTTAAATTACCACAGGGCAGACAGTGCTTTGATACATATACTGTATCGAAAAGCTGAGGTTATATAGCTTTATCCTGCAGGTGGTGCACTGGTGGTAAAAATACAACATACAATACAAATACAGCTGTACAGTATCTGTGATTTGTAAAAGGTTTATTTCACTGTACTTCACACTGTAGCTGTGTGAAGTAGCCATCATTACTTATCTGATGGGAAACTTCTCACAAGTTCCATCAGAAAGACTGCATTTATTTGCAAATTTTCAACCTTGGCACACAAAACTGTTCAAGCATTAAAAAGGAAAAAAACTTAAATCAAGGTTTCTACTGATGGCTGTCCTTCCTGCCATATCATCACTTTGGACCTTCTGATTTGTATTTTCAAATGTGATTCATATGCATTATAAAATGTGCTGGTGAATACTGTATATCTTTCTTTGCATTGCAGAACACTTTTTTAATAATTTGTATAATGACACATCAGGTATTGGTCTTCACTGTTGTTGAAACGTGATTAAAATGGAAAAAAAACTTTTTTGCACAAAACCAACACTGACTAATTCATAGTTCACTCATCTTTTGACTTGTTGCATGTTTTCTTTTCATTGGTAAGGAAAAACTTAAGAAATCATTCACTTTGAGGTTAGCTAAACATCAGCAAACAGCACTGAAGTTATTCACATTAAACCTGATGCAACTGATAAAGAGTGAAAGGCAAGCAGGGTAATTAGTGCATGTAAATAGTCTTTATTATTTTTGGTCTGTTTCTGATTACTTCAAGTGAAAAGAGAAGGGAGAGAATAAGAGAAACATCAAGAGGAAACAAAACATACATGACTTGATGTAAACCACGGCTAGATTCAGAGACACTGAGCTATTCTGTGATTGTGTTAAGGTATAATATGTGGGTTTTAAAAAAAATTGTATACACTAATACAAAAATAATCCCTCTCAATCATCCCTTTTGAATTACTAAAAATGAGTAGTGTTGTCTGTATCTTCAGAGACCCTGCCCTCTTTTTAATGTTAATTCTGGAGAAAGTAGATTTTTGAGTCTGATTCCCAAGTCAATAACAAACTTTTAGAGTTGGTGGCTATTAGATGACCAGGGGAGGAGACTCAAAAATCTACCATCTTTCTGCAGACACTTTGCTGGTGATATTATGCCTATAAACTTCATGAATAGGTAAACAAAGAAAGTACAGATAAAAAAAAAAGAAAGCATGTGCTCTGATGAATACCAGATCCTGAAGCACCAAAACTGGACAATGATAGTGACAAACCAAAGAGGAGTACATACTGTCCACAGTACAGGCTGATACGTTGATGTACAGAGTGTTTGCGTAGAAAACATTTAGCAGCAGTTCAGCATCACATCGAGTTTTTAAAATACGTTGCTGACCAGGGAGACATTTCCTGGATGCAAACCTTCCGCACTCAATGAATATCCCAGCAAGATGTTGTTTTTTCTTTGAATCTTTTCAGTGACATGCAGTCTATAGACATGCGTCACCGTTGGGGTGAGGTGTTGGAAGTGTGAATGTGGTTCCAAACTTAAAGAACCAACATCCATGTGATGTTTGACTCCACAACCACATGTATTATTTCCTCAAAGAGCCACAGTCACTTTATCTTTTCAGACACTTTGCTCATTAGGTCAAATGTTTAAAGGCAGTTTAGTTGTAAAGCATCAATCAAGTTCCTATATTGTCTGTCAGAAAAAAAGTGTTTTAAGTATTGCAAGAGAAAGATAAAATCCTCTTAAAGTTCTCATTGTCGTCAGCAATTAACAGCCTATCGTTGTATCTTTACGAATAACACAAATCCTGTCGCACAGAAGTTTTCACAGAACCCTGTTATAAGTCTAGTATAAACTGATACTAGAATCAATATCTTTATCGTTACATTTTTGGAAAAAAGGTAGGTGTTGTATGTAAAATGTGATGTAACAAAAATATACATCTGTAAGGACACAGAGTCAAAAGTCTTCAACTTTCATCAATTGCAAAAAGATTGTTTCATAAGGAAAAACATAAATCAATTTATGACCAAAGAAAAAAAAAACACATTACAAGGTTGTGGCAATCAATAGTTGACTTCAACACGAAGCAAAATCATACAAATAACAATGGAAAACAAGATATTTAAAATTGATTATCAAATATACCTTAGAGCAGCACATTTTTGTTACAGTATGGCTTCATTTTAAACATTCAGACACTTAGTCAAATAATGTTGAACTAGAATAAAACATACCACTAAACTTTGTTTAACCCCTCCTTATTCTTGTCTTCACAGGGTTAATTACTTAGAATTGCTCTTCATGGGTTTTCCTTTTGTAGAAATTTGCCATTTTTCATCTAAAATATGATGATCCGCAGAAAATACCTTCAGTATCATTGCTGTGTCAGTTCAATGTATCAAAAGGCTGCACTGAGTTTGGCATGAACTTGTGGTTCACTAATAGTCTGTCTGTAAAATACATGCTCCAAGAACATGCAAGTAGTTACACTTCTCCAAACTGGAAAAGCATTAAAGTCAACATCAACTGACCCACACCATCACATAAACACAGTCGTCCTCCGATATGATTTTGGCAAACGTTCATCCAAATGATTTTGGAGTGATTATGGCTGCATTTAATGACATCTACAATTAGGTGACCATCACACCTGGTTAAAAAAGGACGACAGCTAGTCATAAAAAACAACCTGGATTTGGAATTTTGATTTTAAAAACAGCTTACCCCAATATCATAATGAAAGGTTACAATTATTTAAATTTAATTTCAATTAGTGCACATTGCTTTGGAAGACTTTCGGAGTATTATTTTTTGAGACTCTCACTTTCACCACTGAGTGTCAGTAACACACCATCAACAGGAGGAGGTTCAGCAGAGCTCTGGTAATGAGCAGAGTGTGGCTGCTGGATGTGAGAGTGGTGCTAAATATCTGCTGACATATCATTTCTGATAAAAGGGTCCACTTGTTAGCTGGCGTCTACTCTGGTAGGATTTTTACAATCATTCTTCTTGAGACACCCTTTCTTTTTGGTTTTTCATGTTATGGATTTTGCTTTAATAGTGTTTTACCCTCACAAACCCCTGATTTAATAATTTTCTTTAAAAACCATTTCAAGCATACATGAAAATAATAACATACATTATTTTGATAATTCCTAGCCAGTCTCCCCCTACACTGTAGTGACTTCAAGTAACACCTTGGAGCTCATTGATGTAGAGGTATTATTGACTGTTCCATCTCCAAAATGTACCAGAGCTCAATCATTCATCCTTACTCTGGTTTTACTGCCCAGTTTTCACTTCATCGACTCTGCTCAGCCACTGAGAGGCTGCAGGTCCACTCTGACCTTCTCACCAGTGCTCATCATGCCAATTGTGGGGTACAAGCCTCCTACAGGTAAGGCCACTTCCCTCCGGCCCACCACCTTTCCATTTCTGGTGAAGAACACCTGTTCACACACAAGGGAACCACAAAGACAGAATATTTTACACTGAAGGCTTCAAGAGTCTTCTGGTTTTATATTCCTACATTTTGACAGATCTCACCATGACCTTCCTCCCTCCCATATCTTCTCCCTCGTGTTCCTCATCTTCTTTGCCTGCATACAAGTCATTCTGAACCTCGCTGGGCTTGTGAAACACCTCAAGTTCCCAGTCGTCTACGTCATCTAGAATAACCCAGATGCAGAATGAAAGGCAATAAGCGATTGCACGTGTTGAGGCACAATGCTTTGGAGACAATATAAAAGATGTTCACCTCCACCATCCTGGCTGTAGTCACGTGGAAACATGATCCCACAGCCCATAATGTCCCCTTCAAAGCAGCGTGGTCCAAAGGGGTCCCCAACTCCACTTCCATGGAACAACTTTCCATCATCTACAAACGACAACATGCGATTGTCACACAATCTAGACACAGGTGAAACTGTTCAAACACAAGAAAACATCTACCATTGCTAACATTTACGTCAATATTTTTGTTTGGTTTAGCAGAGTGAAGTAACGCATTCATTTTCTGAACCACTGATCCTGTTCAGCCGACACCCCGTACAGACAGACTAACTCCGACTCACCCCTGCAGGCAATTTAGAGTTTCCAATTCACCAGACCTGTATGATTTAGACTGTGGGAGGAAACCACAGCAACCAGAGGAAAATCCATGCAGACACAGGGGAGAACATGTATCAGCTATTAAGTTAAAACAATAATACTGCTGTGGGTGTTTCCAGCTGGTGGAAGCCAAAGGAGGTCATCTTTTAAATATCTCATTATTACTAACATCAATAATAATAAAATACAGACAGATCTATTCTCTGCAGCTGTGCCGGAAACTGAGTTACAATGTGGTGCCATTACCAATGTGATTGCTGGTAACATAATGAAATAATACAATACACTGACACTGCCCATAATGACAACTGCTGTAAGGCTTTCATTTCACCTCCAATGCTCACTGAGAAACCTCACCTGCATGATAGGCAATGGACCCTCTGCTCCAACCTGGGTGTCTGTTTTTGGGGTAGTCCTGCAAAATAAAATAGAAAGTCAGATCTTATTATTCATTAATACATTATCCATTCTGAAAGAAATGATCCAATTATTTGTAAATGGAGACACACGCCAAACCAAGAGGTGAGATTTTACATTTATCAAAGGGAAAAAATAAATGTTTGATCAGTATTACTGCACATTACTGTAAAAAAGCTTACCTTAATTAAATTTGGGGTTGTAGATCATGTAAATCATGTAGATTTGAAAACCGACAGACATCTTCTGAGGGTAATTTCATTAGTCTCTATAATGACAGCTGATCTAGAGGGTCAGTATATTCAATGTGAAGTGGAATTTTCTGATATCAACTAATATTTACCTTTTCAAACAGAGCAACACATATTAAATCTATATAGCTTTGGGCATCCTGGATGCATGCTGATACTGATCTGCCTCTCATGGCCAACATTGGTTGGATGACCCATAATTTCATATTTAGGTATCCTAAGTTCATAACCAGTAGTTTATGCACACCTGAGGGTAATAGGGCTAAGATGTAGTGAGCAAAGATGGATGACTTAATGTTTCCTAGCTGTGATAAGATTTCTTGTGTTTAACCTGGTAGACTTTTTCCCTTCTCACTGAACCCTTGAGGAACGTATTACAAATGGCAAACATGTCCCACAAAGTCCCACCAATGACAACATGCTCTCGAGTCTACACTGCAGATTTTTTTCTAATAGTACTGTGAAATATTTTTGAGACACTTTACACCCCCCTCCTTTATTGTATTGTATTTTTTAAAAATGTTACTTCCCCTCCTCCTGCTGTGTCTTTTGTACACTGTGCTGCTGCAATATTGTAAATTTCCCCACTGTGGGACTAATAAAGGGATATCTTATCTTATCTTATCTTAGATCGCAAAAATAATTTCATCATAGCCCGTCTGAAAAAGAGGTCAGTGTAGCCATATCAACCCCTGTGTAGCACTGCACTGACGTGATGATGGGCACAACAGCAGGTATGAAAATCAGGCGATGGAGGAGAAAGCATGGGAAGGTTAATTAAAGAGATAAGGTTTCTGTAATGACTGGTGTGAAGAGACAAAGACATTCCCCTGAAGCAACAAATGAGAAAAGGAATGTGCCATAAACAAATGCTCCTTTACACAATATAAGCAACAATTGAGCAACTGGTAACATTTGAGCATGTGTCAACCTGAGACACAGACACCCTTTGTTTTGATTCTTTGCAGTGAGAGGTAATGCTTCCCGTCAGAAGGTTCATGCGTCTTGCAGGAGATGATGGCGGATGAAGCAAAACCTCAGGAATGACCTTTTGATGGATTTGTAATGCTCCGCCAGAACCGCAGACACATTGAGAAAAACAATTCTGGAAAACAATCAGTGACATCACAGAGCTCTTCTCTCCACGCCGTCTGACTGAGGATCTCAAAATGCTCATACAGTAAGTGTCAGCAGAGCAGTTAGAGGAGCTTAACGTTTAGGAAGAGTGAAAGAGTGATCCATCACCTCCGAGGCTGTGAGCACCATCGCAGCTGGTAAAACAGATGTGTGATCTGCTAGACTGACACTCAAACAATTAGCGTCCAATGGCCTAACGGAGAACAATGAGTTCTGGCCATTCCATTGGAGAGCAGCAATGTCTGAAATGACACAATGTCTGCATCCTAAGCAGTTATTGCGCTGATTTTATTTAGATAAAACACAATGTGCACAAGTTCATGATGATTTCATGTGGGGCCAAAGGCAGCTGGATGCATGTCTAATAGAAGTAAACAGTTCTGAAGAGATGAAGCTTCTTGGATGGGAGGTGATTAAGTCTTCAAACCTTAAAAAGGACGTCATCATTTCAGATTAAAACCACCTGATTGAGCGACATTAATGAGGATATTAACCATTAATTACTTAGCCGGAGGAACTCCTGCATGGAAAAAGGAATTCATACAAGAGAAAGAGAAAGAAGCTGACACAATCTCATCTTATCTCCCAAGTAACCTTTCACATACATACATACTGCAGTGTTCTACTTAACATGGTGGATCAGCATGCAAATGGAACAACCTGCTGTCTATGGAAAACCAGATGTGGGGGTGAAATGAGACAATATTTATTCTGTTGTTAGCTTTTCCTCTTTCGGTCATCCATCACTCAGGCTGGAAACAGTGAGAGAAGTCGTGTGTATGAGGGAGAGCGATGACGAAGTGGGTGTGTGAGCACACATATTTGTGTGTGTGTGTGTGTGTGTGTGTGTGTGTGTGTGTGTGGGGGGGTTCTTTTGAGTCAGATAGTGCGTACAATAAAGCTTTTTAAGATCAAATGTGTGCGTATACAGGATTTTAAACAAGGGTGAACCAGCTAAAAAGGGTGATTGACTCTTTCCCTTACAGAAGAGGTTGCAATTCTGTTTTTTCCTGGTGTGTCAAGTTCAACATCACGATCGCACCAGAATACGGGATAGTAGAAAGTAGCACGGAGGTCAGTGACAACATCTTTTTTGGTTACTTTTTTGTACTTTTTGCTTTGTTTCTCTTTCAAATTCAACGGCAACTGACTTGACTTTCGAGCGCTGTTTGAACTGAGATGGATGGAAAACTATTTTATGCTCCACCATCTGGAAAGTCAACATGGGTCATATCATCACCGGAGAAAGGGAGAAAATTACATCAGACAGGTGTCATGTTTAGAACACTCTTAATTGGAGGTACAGCTGAAAAATACCGATGACTACTGCAGAGTCATTTGACTTGGGAATTATGCAGATCATTCCCTTTCCTACTCATGACAAAAGCCAGATATAAGTGGGTGTTTTTTTTTCTGTCCAGAGTAAGAGTGGCATAAATAAAATAGCATGTCAATGATAATGACATGTGATCATTATGGTGGTGACTAAATCATGGAGGCTCTTACCCTGCATGCCAACCCCAGGGCGATGTAACACTTCTCTCCAGCATCTGTGATCTCCAGCTCATAATAGTGGAAGCGAGTGTTGAGAGGCCGACGGGCCTGAGCCAATCCCACATCCACGATGCTCTTTCCTTTACCCACATACTCCAGCAGCTGCGAAAATAGCACACAAAAATACAGGTTATGATTGATCGCAGGGACGGGATTAATGTCTATAGTCATTTGCAAGCATCTTAGCATGAAAGCACAACCATATAGAGTCTGGCTCATTTTTATGGCTTTGATACATGTTCACAATCAAACAAAATCCTATTACTTTATACTTACAAATGCAAAGAGTGAGTCGACTCTTATGTTAAGATATACCCAAAGCTGCAGTTTAACAAATGCACCATATTTCTGTGAGCCTGATAAACCAACTGTATGCTATCTACCCAGCACCAGCACCAGCAACAGCAGACAAAGTTAGCAGTTCTCTAGTTGGCAAGTTGAGTAGTAACAGATTACATATAATAGAGATTACATTAACGGATTTGAAAAAAAAAAAAAAGTAAAAAGAATCAGATCATACTACACTTGAAAAGAAAGTGTGAAAAGATTATAGTTACATTGTCAGGGGGTTCTTAATTTAACTTGTTAATTACATCTTTAAAATATGGAAATTAAAAAGAAATATTCATAACAACAACAACATAACAACACACAAATGAAACGGCATCCTACATATAGTACTAAAATATAGACAGTACAGTTTTTGCGTGTTGAAAATGTTTTGAGATGTTTACGGCGAAAAATAAATAAATCTGGAACTCTTTTAAGAAATCCCAAAGTATTTAGATTAGATTACTTTTTGTAATCCAGTGGATTAGGTTACTCAATACAAAAACTGCTATGTCATGTTTAATCAATAACTAACAAAGCAATCTGACCCCAAACTGCTCGCTGTGTGTTGAGGTTATCTGGATCCACTCCAAACTTTAATGCGTTCTTCCTTGTTACATGCCCAACCCTCCTGAAAAGTTTAATCCGAATCCATCTGGTAGCATTTGTGTAACCCTGCTAACAGAGAAATAACCAAACCAAAAAAAACAAACCAAACGCTGGCGAAACATCACCTCTATGGTGGAGGTAATTAAATGTGAGGGTGGTATATAGATTACTCGTTCCTGTCTAAGGGATATTCAACTGTGACCTCCTCCCATCCTTTTTAATTCAGGTCTTGTCTATCAACAGCTGAGACAAACACAAACACTGCAGCCCTGCTGTCAAAGGGAGGGGTGGACATTCATATTAACATATCTTATTTCTTCTAATTAGGTATTTAGCAAAAATCTAATATTTGCCTTCAGAATTTCTGTATTGACTCAGATTTATGTAACAGTAGAAAGGATTTTCTTTTTTCTGCAACAGCACTTACCATGCCAGTCACCCTGACGTCATAAAGACGGCCCCAGTCCTCTTCATGACTATCCACTATCATCTGTCCATCATCTTCCTCGGTCCTCCATTCAGCATTCAGGTCAAGCAGCACTTCTTCACCCAGAGAATGCATTCCTACAGCAGGGTAGAGACCATCAGGAGACGGTGGGAGTTCCACGCTGCCGAACTAGACACGCATACAGATACAGTATTGTTCAGGGAGGAGTTATTGGAACTATGAATAAATTCAAATAAATTGTCCTGGTTGAATAAAGTCTGTCTCAGGTAAAGTAGTATGATCGTAATGGAGTACTTACTTCCTTGCCGTTTTTGGTAAAAAACACTGTTACCGGTCCATCATCAGAGTCTAGGGATATTCCACAGCCTATTCTATCGCCTCTGCAGCATTTTGGACCAAACTGTTGTCCTACAGTGTTGCCATTATACAGCCTGTGTTAAGACAAGTAGGAGAGGGTCCATGGATAACCATTAAGGTTCATCATCTTCAGATTTTCAGACACCAGTAACATAAATAAAGGTTAATTCAGCATCTCATTTGTACTATTTACCTTTACGTAATAAATTATACTCTAAATGGTTACACGACCAGGTGTCTGTGCTGCACACTGCATTGTATCTTACTCGGGATTTTCAAAGTTACTCCACAATGAACCGGAACATCTTCCCAGTGTCTTTCTTCCATCATTCCATCGTCTCTCTGTCAAAGTTCTAAGAACTTCCTTGTGATGGAGCCGGCAGGGCTTGTGTGTTCTTATTCAGACTTTTTTTTAGGGGAAGTGTTACAACATTGTACTGAATTTACAGTATACTCTTATAAACACCAGGACACAGAAAGGAAACACTCTCAGGGTAGATAAAACAAACAAACATGTACATCAAATTTTGGTGTTTGTTGTATCACTAAAGCTGCTCCACAGGGCCACTCTGACAAATCTGTGGCTTTTCTAACCTTGGTCCAGTTCCTAAAATGTCAGGCCAAACATTGTTCCCCTAAACCAACAGACAAAACTCTTGGAGAGAACTGAACATGAAATATGCATGATTAGGACTCCCTAATGCATCTCAAATGAACTCTTCATATAGAATAAAGTCTTCCACACTGGAAAGATTGTCTCATCATAAAACAGGCTGTCTATAGAAAGAGACACACATTCTTGAAATTTGTGCTACATGACGAGAGAAAACAGAGAAAAAGGCTCTGGTATTCAGATGTAGGGCATTACATGGATTATCAGCTGCATCTCCATGTACTGCGTCATTAAAAAACATGTTCACTCATGAGCACATGAATAATCATTGACACATACTTGCCATCATCAGCATGAAAAGCCACAGAGCCTGGGAGCCAGCCTGGCTGATGGTCCAGCTTGTAGAGCTGAGGCACCAAACCAACAGCAATCATTCCCCTCACTCCTGTATCAATGATGGTTACCTGCAAAGACCACAGGTTGGATTATCACAAAGAAACATGCAAAACAGCAGTTTATTTAGAGACGTCTTACAACAGTAATCTCCCCAAATGTACCTAATTTTAATGGGAAGACTGACCCAGAGTCACCTTTATTGCCCAAGAATGGCGATAGAGGAAGGAGAGTGAGGCGGACACTGAGGTTGTGAACTAAGGCCAGATTGAATAATGAGGCCTGTCTGTCACATATTCAATTTCACTTAATATCAAACAATAATTATAGGCCCACATCACCGTAAACATGGAAGCCAGCAGTGTTCTTTGTACCATAATTATCCCATAAACACCTTTCAGTTTGAAGATTTTTAAATGCCATTACATTTTGCTTCTGGGTTGACACCGTTTCTATTTTCACTTCATGAAATTTCCAAACCAAGCTGCAACTATATAGCATCTCTCTGTACAACACTGCATGTTGGTGTAAAGTAAAAACCCTCATTAAGGAGCTGGCCGTCAACATTGTTATCATAACTAAATACTGACCATATGACATCATCACTAGGGAGTCCTCCAAAGACACAATGCAATTGGAGCACTGATCGCAAATCCAGTGCAAGGAGAGGAGGAAACTTTAAACTTCTTTCCCATGACCTCAGCAACAGTCTCCTGAGAGTGGTAAGTAATACATCCCCATTTTCTGTGTTAGTGTAAAACATGCAGATGAACCCTAAAATCTTCAATCAGCATCTACTTTATTATCATTTATTACACTCCCAGGCAAATAATCTAAATATCATTTTTTTTATAATTACTCTTTTATTTTAACAAATATAAATGAAATAAGTGGCAATGGCAGTGGTGGTGGTCATCTCTGACTGCTTCCCACAACTGGTCAGTGGCCCCGAATTTTCTGCCAACCAATTTCAGCCTTGATATGCGGCAATATATTTTCTATAGGGTTAAGATCTGGTGAGTGACCAGGCCAAGACATCACCGACAGAGCAAGCCTCTCAAACCACGACTTTGTCGTTTTTGCTGTGTGTGCTGCCTCATTATCTTGTTAAAAATGGTCCCTTATCTTTTATTTCCACTATATTATAGCATACATCTTGTTCAGGCTTGGAAACAACCCTTTTTTTGGGGGTAATTTTGGTACTCCTACACATTAATGGATATTTCGCATCACACCAGCTTGTTAACGTCAGATACCAGAAAACACCCTCCATACCATATTTCCAACTCCTCCGTGTTTCTCAGTGGTGGAGCGGCACTAGGGTTGAATTTTTCACCTGCCTATGAAGACCGTCTTCTGGAGCATCGGTACACAGCTCAAAAGTTGACTCATTACTCCAGAGTGATTTTGAAGTCAACAGGTTCATGGAATTTAGACATTTTAGACAGAGAAGCCTAATATTTTATCACCTAGGTCAGGACTTAGCACAGTGTTAGTTAATTAACTTAAAACCCTGCACACAAAGACACTCTATTTGTGTCTTTTGTGTATCCATGTAAGACTTATGTAAAACCAAGATGTAAATAAGAGAAAATAAAAATTGGATTAACTCTAGAGCAGTGAAAATTATAGTTGGATTTGTCTTATTTCTATTTTTTAGCTTTTCACAATAAAAAAAACATCAAAAAATTTCAAACATTCTTACAGACACATATCGCATGTTTTTATATTTTGTTGTCACATCTTTTGCCACTGTTCATTCACACAAGGAGTATTTGCACAAAATATGATGAAAAGAGGTTACCTAATTTTTTTTTTTTACCCAGGAGTGTAAGCCCATTTACGCAAATGGCTTCCTCCCTCCTCCTACATGACTCCCACAGAGTGAGTCACAATAATGAAACTCACATAAGTATAATGGTTGAGAGGGTTACTACACGTCAGACATGGAGCAGGATGTATTTATTAGGCAAGTTTGAGCATGAATTATTCTGAGATCAGTCACTGTCTTGAGATGTGGAAGATCTACTGTGTCCTGCTTCTCAAAAGCAGAGAAGTAAACAAACCAGCAAACTAATTTATAATGAGCTGTGACTTATTTTGCTCTGTGAAACCAATTTGTCAGGGCTAAGATAAGAAAGCTCCTACATCATGTCAAGTTAGTTCACTCATCAAGTTGTATGCAGCACCTGTAAATACAGTGTTTGACTTTTATTGGCTGCTAGCTGTTAACAACTTCTTCGTCAGAATTCAACAGCACAGTCTTAGTCATCAACTAAGACTTCCTGGCCTTTAGCACACTGTAATGTGAACAATTACATATTTAAGATATAATTTGTTTGTTTGAAATGTATTTTATTAGGATCAACCCCTTGAGATGAATCATCTTGTTTTCGAGGTTTTATAAGGTTCTTGTTTAACAAAAGTAAACATTATCTCAATTAGCTAGCTAGTTACAACAACAAACAACAGCTGTAATTTAAGCCAACAAAACAGTTTGCATCTCATTTTTTCTGCCTCTGTCTGAATCCAGGACTATTAACCTCTGTAAAGGAGGTTATGTTTACACTGGCATCTGTTTGTTTGTTGGTTTGTGTACTTGTCTATTTACGCAAAAACTACAAAACAGATTTAAAACTTGGTGCGAGGGTTGGGCATATGGCAGAGAGGGAGGTTTTGTAGAAGAGGAAGAAGTTTTGTAGTGGATCCAGATAAATTGGTGGATCCAGGATTTCTTTATCATTGTGAGATAGTGCTTAATTCACCATTTCTGTCTGTTACTTAGAATCTAAATACAGGTATTGCATATAAATAGAAATGAAACTGATTCTGATAATAAGAACGATGCTGATAATCACATCTGTTAATCAGCCATGCAAATAACCGGTCTATCCCTTGTATAAAATAAATCCCATCATTAGAATCCACTTGTGGATAAGAAATGAATGTACAATGGCACAAATGGATCATCTGCTGACAGTTTCAAATGAACTGCACAGTATTTTTGCTGATTATTTGCCTCAGTAATTAGAAACTGGTGTTAGAGAGTTAGGGTTCAGCTCGGTTTCATCATTAAATATCACATTGAGACTCAAAAAGGACACAAAGTACAGATTACTGCTAGTCAGGAAAAATGGCATTTAAAATCTGGCCACTAAATATGAAGTGTGGCTGTATTTTGCTCTAAAAAAGTGATTTCTTTATATTGTTACTCTTGTGTCATATTGAAAGTCAAGGATCTTAAGGAAATGATTCAATCTTACTTCATAATAGTGATTTCTTCTTGACAATGGCCTCGCTGCCACAAAACAACCAACTTCATCTGAATTCCCATGATACCTAAAAAAGGGGTCCAAACAGAAAAACAAAGTATTACTATAATCACCACTTCTGCCAAATACAATCAAAACGGAGTGCTGATTCAGGGAGTAAAAGAAGGGCTACCGCATATAATGAGGGACAAAAACACATGACATTTCTGTGTCTCCAGTTCAAACTGAAGGTGACATTGCTCATGATGGTTACCTGAGTATGTCACCGTCTCTTAGCATCCTCTTGAGTCGCTCCCGGTAACGCACTGCTCTTACTTCACGAATTTCTCGAATTCGCCTCCTCCAGTTCAAAAAGCGATAATGAAGGTTTATGTCGTCCATGTCTGAAAATCATTACAATCTAGACACAGAGAAACAAATGAAAAAGATGCATTACTACTTTAGAGAATCACAAAAAGCAGGCCAATGACTGTTTTCATCTATTTATATATAGAATTTGTATTGGAACATTTCTCTGACTGAAGTATGTCTCAAACAAATGTTTGTCAGTCAATTATTAGAGCCATAAAAACTCAAAAGGATAGGTTACTTTCACAAAACAAATGCAGCAACAGCACAGGTCCTCCTTAAAAAAAACTGCAAACATCTTTGACCACAACATGATTACTGTTGTTGCCTGACAACAAGAAGGACCTGGGAGTGAACTTCAGGACAAACCTTTCCCTTGAGGAGTTGGTTCATTTGTGATTTTCCATTTAGGTTTAATCCCACATTCCAAAGACAAGCAAAGGCCTCAACAGTAACTGTACTTTGCCAACAGGCATGAATGTGAGTTAGTCGTACGTGAGTCCTGTGATGGTGAGGTGTGGGTGTCTTCCTCACAATGTCAATTGTGTCTGACATAGACTGACTCATCTATTAGTGAGAGACAGGCAGACCAAGCAGACACAGTTATGAGTTTCAAGTCTCTCTCTGTGCCTGACATGCCTGTATACCAACTTTTGAACTCCCACACTGGTTTAGGGTGCAAGTAATAATTATCTTCTTTACTGATTATTCTGTTGACTATTTTCTCAATAAACCAATCAATCATTTAGTCAATAAAATGACAGCGCATGTAAAAAAATCTGACAAATTCAGTAACAATAGGTTGAGACAAAGAAATACAACAAGGAAGCTTGAATTACAGGAGTATTTGGCATTTTTGTCAAACACACGAGTAAAATTTGTCAGATTGGTTTTGTGTCAATTTGTTCCGTCCAACACAGGCTACCAATAACATGTTAACTCCATGTTAACTATATTTTTTCCTGTCAGATTATGTAATCAAAGCCAGGGTTAATCAGCTAAACGCACCTTTTCAAACAGGTTTTGATTTTGAAGTCATAACTATGAGCATTAGTATTTCATTGTGTGAATTACTTTCATTTTCACTGACTTAATCGTGGTCCATTACAGTACGATACGGACCTCTGTGTTACAGAAAGCCTGTGTGTTTTGTTCCTCTTAAAACAAAATAAGTTAAAGTAAAGGATAATTTTTCCAAAGTGATAATGAAACAAAGGCAAACAAGATTGAATAAAATAGCTGAGGCTGTAACTGGTTGTGAATTTTGATAGAGTAAACAAATATGCGTCAGTTGTCACTTGTTTGTGTTTACTTTTTTACGAGCCTGACCTAAACGCATCATAGCATTTCCCAAATCACGGACAGGACTTTTTGCGGCCGGCTAGCTGATTTCAGCGAGACAACATTATCGTGTTGTATGGCTAATAATGTCTGGTAAACATGACTATACTTCAGGTTATCCACAAACTATTCAAAACCTAACAGTCTCATGTTTGTTCCTTACTGTTTTTAAACTTGGAACGGGTCCTCCTTCGGTTTTTCTTCCACTTTCAGCGAGGTAAGTTCTGTCACTTTATGTCCAACCTGCGCTGCCGGAAGTCCCGCCCTCTCAACCAATCAACCAACCACATCAGAGAAAAAACACAGCGTCTTTAACCTGTGCAGTACCGTGTGGATGTGTATGAGAGAAATCTTACATATTTACATATACAGTATACCTTTCAGGCCTTTTAACACAACTTGAAAGACATTGCCACCGCAATGTTTTTATAAAAACTTTTTTGTGTAATGCAAAACTAATAATAGCCTATAAGGATTGACTGTCTGGGATATAGCTGAAAAGTCTGTATAGAATAGTTAGTGATATCTAATCTTTCCAAAGGGAATTCGCATGTTCTGTCCCTGGGTTCCCTCTCGGTGCTCCGTCGTCCTCCCACCGTCCAAAGACACTCAAGGTGAATTATGTGAAATGTTCTGCTCAACTAAATTTGTATTTGGATTGAGAAAATCCTATTCAAGATAAGTAAGCTATTGAAAACCTTCCTGAGTTAGATGGAAAATACAGGGCAGTTTTCTGTACTCATTAACACTTGGCTTTTTAAAGAAACATATTTCTCACAGGACAACAATATGATGCAGTGCTGTAGATTAAATTACCAATCATTATGTAAAGTTCAATTCAGCTACTGCAGGAAAGTGTAACATATGGATTAATGCAGCAGTAATATTAACAGAAACATCATACAGTAGCTATATACTAGTTAAACACTGTTCTTTTGATACATTTGCAGATACTCTATACCTTCAGTTAAGTATGCAATATTTTGCTTGTAGTGGAATAGCCTATGTGTATACTTATAGGCCTACTTAAGTAAATGATCTGATTTCTTCCTCCACCATTGTATTTAATGAAATATTGTTTTACTTTTGGAAAAGCAAAAATACAGAATAAATAAGTTGTGCTTCTTAGTTACAATATGAAAATGATTCCATTGATGTTGGGTTTGTACATCTTTTCTCTGAGGTAGTGATCCACGAGAGGCGTAAGAGAATAAAGACAACCCTGTAATGTGGCCCTTTTAAAAATTATGCAAGGGATGGGCAATATGGATGAAATCTTCTATCACAGTATTTGTATGTTGTGATATTGATATAAATCATTATATAGGGCAGTACAGTTTAAAAAATATCATTGTAATGTGAAACATTAAACACACAAAAAAACCCAAATAGGACTGTTTTGTAAAAAGAAAAGGATAAGTCATCTCACTCATGCAACAAACCCTATGAATTCAGGATCGTCCACAGAGCCCTAATACATCCCACTGTATAAAGGAATCAATCATTCAGACCTCTAAGAGAAAACTGTCATCATACTCTTTGTATAACTGGGTATTGAGCTGTGTTTGTCACTAAATTGTACTTGTACCTGAGATGAAGTAATCACAAGCTGGATATTAATGCATCAAGTAAGCACACTGTCAGATCATTTCAGATCGTGCCTCCTAATTTAATCTATTTGTGACTCACAGACAGTGGAATTTGCTGGGTGGGACCTTTTTTGCTTGTGGCAATTGATGTTCTTTCATCAACCCTTGAGTGGCACTCCTTCAACCTCTCAGTGTTGACTTCCTCTCAATCTTTAGCCCTGTACTTACAGTCCCTGGAAACACACTGTCAACAAACTGTTTGTTTAGTGGTTGCTATTTAGAAAAAATCATGACAGTGTTGAAATCAAGGACAATAAGGGAGGAAGTAACTTAATACTTTTATTCCGGTTATTGTAATTGGGTAGGTTTCTATTTACGATACTGGGCTCTTTGCATTTTATAGTTTTTTTTATTGAAACTATCAACTGCATTTCAAATCATACTCAGAGTACGACTTTGTCGTCTCACTATAATCAGCACAAACTGCACAGTACTGTAACAAAAGGACTGCGAATTGTATTATATTTAATGATTAAGTCTCCAGAGTCTGTGTGTAAAATCTATAAAGTGATAAGTAATTGTGACAGTCAGATAAATATAATGGAGTAAAAAAGTGCAATATTTACTTTTGAAACGTAGTGAAGAGAAATATAAAGTAGCATCAACTCAAAGCATTTGGGTAAATTACAACTACTGTAAAATTACCATAAACACAATGCTTGAATATATGTTTATATATGGATCGCTCCACTGCTGATGGCGACACTTTTACATTTTTTTTTCTGTACTTTTACTTCAGGTGGTCATTTTACAAATAATGTTGTCTGATTCTAAGACACAATATTTTATCATTTCTGAATTAATGTTTATTTTCTATGATGAGCCATTTTAAAACTAACATCATGAATTTCTTTACTGCTGAGCCATGATTGGTTGTTAACACGAAAGCTTCACCTTTATGAATAAACGACCACGGAGGAGCATGCACGGCAAACCCTTGTGATTTATGTCCGTGTACAACACATTACTATCTGGCACGATGACAGACAACAAATGGTATGAGCACGCATGAGTGTGTGCGTGTGAGAGACAAGGGAAAACAGGGTGTGCTCAGCTTTGTGGAAATGAGAGGGAAAACTAACATTCTCCATCATGTACCCTCCCATACTGTACCTTTCCCTGCTGGTTTGAGCTCTTTAAAAGCTGCTGCCAGCGGTGTGTGTCAGCCTCATTATCACTTTGTCTTGGCTTGAGGGAATTGCTATCCACTTTCGACGCACAAACTGCAGCTGGTGGATCTAATCTAAGATCAGAAGTCTTCATAGAAATCAACAATCAAATGGTTAGCTGTAGAAGACTGGACTGCCGTCATCTATTAGTTCCAGACTTCCAGCGTGACATGCTTCTGTATCTAAACATCCTGATGCTGCTCCTCCTTCAGTCGGCTCTGTCAAGCCCAGTGCTGCTGCCCAAACTGTCCAGTGGATGTCCCACCTGTAAATCAAACACCACCCTTCTGGGCATTGGAGAACCATGTGGGGTCTACACTTTGAGCTGTGCCCAGGATCTACGTTGTGCTCCTCCAGAGGATGATGCGAGGCCCCTCCGTGCCCTGCTGGAAGGCAGGGGAGTCTGCAGTAATGCCAGCATCATCGGCCCGACTGATAATATCGACACAGCAGGTAAGTGACTTAATGTGCCTGCTGGAATATGTGAATGTATGAAGCAGAGTCACTCAGGCTCTGTGTGAGGTTGATGGCATGAGGATTTTCCACCCAACACGCTAACCGTTTGTTGATTTATTTCTCCGTTTTTGACAGATTTACTTCAATTAATTTTCCATTTAATCAACAAATGAGTGTTTATACATAAGTCATGGTCAAGAGAATATTTGAGCATAGAAATACACCTGTGTTTACACAGTGAGCTTATTTTTCCATAGCCCATCTGCTGCCAGACAAGCTGTTACATAAAAACATCAGCATTGTGAAATATCACAAATGTGTTTATGGCTCATTTGTTTTTCATGGAGGGTTTAACTATTCATCATCTATTAGTGCTTTTAGTCTTATTATTACTATTAGCTAATAAAGAGTGAAGAAGGTTACATGACAAAAAAAATTTATGATTGGAGCTGACCTCACAATGAATGAATTTAAACTGGTATTCATACAGTAATAAATGTTTTTGTCCTTTGGCCCTAGAAGCAGCACAGACTGAGGATCCAGAGCGGGTAAAAAAACAAAAAACTTTAACCAATGACCTCAATAATTCAGAGAAATAATGCATTTAAATGCAATGCAATTACATGTAATCAGGCTCCCACCTCCATGCATCTGCTGTCTCTCCCTACAGGCTCCATGTCGTAAACTGCTAACTACACTTATCAAAGGTCTTGATGCCCATTTATTTGACTCACAACATGACATCTACATGCCCAACTGTGACAAGCATGGTTTCTTCAGAAGGAAGCAGGTGAGTTTGCAGACTTAATGAATTACAGAAACTCAGTGAAACATGAGACACATTATCTATATTTCCAGCTGCCAAAACTGGTCTATTTGTTTGTTCTGTTGGTCTAGTGTTGGTCATCTCGAGGTAAACGGCGTGGCACATGCTGGTGTGTGGATAAGAACGGCATGCCAGTCTCTTCTAACACTAAACAGAAGGGCGGCCCGAGTTCTTAAAATTCACAACACCTGGACTGAAGCAGAGGAGGCTGAAGCTTCATCACTGATATGAGATAAAGATGAAGGAACATCATACAGAGTCTAAAGGAGTTCAGGACAGTCTCACATTTCATTCCTCACTAGCTGAGAATCTGCTTCAAAATCAGGTGTAATTTTGTCTCCTTGCGCCCTCTACTGAACATGTTAGGACTATATTAATTAGACAATCCTTACAAATCTTACATCTTGGATGTAGATGTCAAATTTTTGTTAGCATGTCATTATCCAGCCAAGTGTCACATTAAGAGACTGTTGAAATCATTTGTACTTGTCTCTTGCCCAATAGCCAACCAACAACACTAACTGCAACATTGATATTTCAAACCATCAATTTCCAGCAAGAATATAATGTGGATGTAAATATTGCAATATAAATATAGCATATTTTCAGTATTTTATATTACTCTAATATTACTGCAAGTGGATTACTGTAATGTACATAATGTAGATGTAGTCCTATTTATGTTACTTTGAATATGATATTCTATTTATGTTATTACTGAATTGTGAATTTTGAATGTATAATTATATGGGATGGGAGTATTATAATTATTAAGATTTTCTTTTTTAGCATCCAGCAAAAATATTTCTGTTCTTCAATTAGAGAAGGTGTGTTTGAGAAATGTTAAGACTGGAAATGATGGATAATGTTGCAAAGATGTCAATGAGGTTTTTGTGCATTTAAAGAATGTTATCTTTTTTTCTCACTAAAAATTACTTTGCTCAAGTAATAAATCCCTGGAGCTCTGAAATATATGATATGTAGCATTACCACATTAAAAGTCTCAAAACGAACAAATCTTTGCTATATATTTTGTTGCATTATGTATTTTATGGATACTTTTCAAACAATGTTCAAACACAGAGAAACATGCATTTACATTTAAAGTAACAGTACTAAGAAGTCGAAGAGGAAACAGAGTCTTTGGGAGCACAATCTCCCCTACACATGTGCTTATTGTGGATTAATAACAGGGTTGGAGAGCAACACGTCACATGGAACACAAGTGCATGATTACAGTATATAAGACCTAAAGTACCCTGAAGTAAAAGCATATTTTATTACTTTAAGTGCTTTCTCTTGCACTCTAGCCCTACAGCTTGACATTATTCATGTATGATGATCGGTCACTCCACTTTTCAGCCTGTATCCATTGCTAATTTTACGAGGTTGTTGAAAACCTTACCTCGTCGCAGCACATCAATAAAGGAACGTGCGCGTGTAAAAGGGGTCTGGCAACTTCAATTTTGAAGTGGACCTGGACCAGTAGGGGATTCAGGAATTTTTAAATTAAAAGGGACTACTGGGCATTGGCGGAGGTGTGCGCTCTACTGAGTGCTCTACTTATTATTATTATTATTATTATTATTAATAATATTAATATTACTACATGTTTGCCGGAAGGTTTACTAAATTTAGTTCGCTGTTGCTCTCAGAGACCTGCACCTGCTACACGAATCAATGTAAAATGCCCAAAGTGTCCGTACCAGGAGGTTTTGTGGTCACACAGCCCTGTCGGTTGCTGCTGTAGAGACTCCCAACGAGGCGGACTTTGGGCTACTTTACATAAACAGGACGCCACAAATGACAACCAAAAACTCTGCTCATACACATTGAGACACGGATATACGCGCGTGAAAGCGCAATGTCTTCTCCTAGCGCAAGCTCCAACCCTCTGAGCACTCTGACGCCAAAGAGGAAGACAAAGAAGAAACACTTTGTTCAGCAGAAAGTGGAGGTTTTCCGTGCAGGTGACCCCGCGTTGAGCATCTTGATGTGGGGAGTCAATCACTCGGTAGGTACGTGCGCTGCGTAATGAGTCTCTTGCTTGATGTCTGTGTGAGCCTGTTTTTTCCCATTGACCATGCACAGATTAATGACCTGAACCAGGTGCCTGTGCCTGTCATGCTGCTACCAGACGACTTCAGAGCCAGCACCAAGATCAAAGTGAACAACCACCTCTTCAACAAGTACTGTGTCCCCCTTGCCTGAGCCTCCATCCTGCTCCCTGTGATTTGCATAGATTTCTGTGGCTCTTATGATTTATTTGCCTGTATCTGCTTATCAGAAATTTGAAACCCCTTTTTAGACCCATCATAATACCTTTGAAACTAGCACAACAGCTTTTTCCACTAACATCAAGAGCTAAAACCAGTCACAGAGAGAAACTAATAATCATAATAATAATAATAATCGGCTTGTCCAGACAATACAGTGTGCAAAATTGTCAAAGATATGTAAAATAATGATAGTATACAGTACACCAGCGCTGGAAACTCGAGTTTAGTGGTTGTGTACCATCAGCACTTCGCATTTGCAGAACCTTAACATGATGTTTCAGTTAAAATGAATTAGTTCATACATCAGAAAATGTTTTATAAGGCTCACGTCAGTCAGGCAAAGTGTTTCACATAGCCTGTTTCAAAATAATCATGATTTATGAAAGCTGAACTATGAACGCTGTCTGCTTAGGTTCACTTTCTATACAGATGGAGTGAAGAAAACATGAGTGGCTTTCAATAATCCTTTAATCCATCCAGGAATCCAGGTTGTGTAAAGACTTATAAGAACAATAAAATATGTTTTCTCAATTTAAAGTGCTTTTACCTTGGTGAGACTTTACTCGAGTGTTTTGTTCATCGCTTGATGTAAAGTAAAAGCAAGATCCTAGAAAAAAAATTCAACCAATTATGCTATAAAAAGGTGACGGACTTGACCTTACCATGCCATTAACCCCCACCCCCAACACCAACACCAAACGCAGACACACACACACACACACACACACACACATAGAATTTGTAACTAGTAACTCTCTCTGGATAATTTTAATTGAGTATATCAGTACAGAAACAGCAGACATTTAATCTTTCCGATCACTTGATGTGAACATTTTGTGCGATGAAATATTACATTTGTCCCGTATTTAAGAAGAGATTGGACATTTTCCATATAAATTTAATGAAACATGTGTAGCTCCTGTGTAGCTCCCAGCCGATGATTAGATGCTGTGTGAGGAAACCAAGCTGAATTATTCTTATTTAATGTATTGATGTTAATGTTTCACTATCTTTGACCCTCAGAGAGAATCTTCCAGGACAGTTCAAATTCAAAGAGTACTGTCCACAGGTGTTCAGAAACCTACGAGAGCGCTTTGGAATCGAGGATCAAGATTACCAGGTATGAATATTATGAAACGCTTCTGCCAGTCAACATTTGACACCTGTTTTACAAGATGAGGGAGGTAACAAGATGTTGGAAAAACAGACACAGACAAACTTAGAACATCATAGATGGGGGGTTTTCTCCAGACACTCATCTGTGTGTTCTTTTCCCTTTGCTTCCATTCTACATTTGCATCTCTTTGTACGATATTTGCATGTATCAGGTGGCACGCTGAGTCATTCCTCGCTCTGCACAGGAAACATTTGCATAGCACACAATTACAGCATGTAAGGATTACTGCACGTCTACAAACGTATAAGAGCAATGCCAGAAAATGTCCTGAAACAAAGAACACGACATACAGCATGATAACACAATTACAAACATTCCTTCCATCTCTGTCTGCATTGAAGCTTTATTTGTCACATACAATTAAACACGGTGCAATGTAAGGAAATTTGTACTCTGCATTTGACCCATCCCTGAGGAGCAGTGGGCAGCCAGTCCGGCGCCCGGGGACCAGATTGGGGTTCAGTATCTTGCTCAAGGATACTTCGACATGTAGCCTGGGGGAACTGGGGATCAAACCACCAACCGTCTGATAAGTGGACAACCGCTCTTCCCCCTAAGCCACAGTTGTCCCCCATTTGTGCCTCAGTGATGGTTTTGAAAGTATATGCAAATGTTTCACTGTGCAGATGTATTGGACAGCTGACGTCACATGTTGCCAGTGGTTAGAGTTGCCGTCCTCTTTCTCACCAACAGGTGTCTCTGGCCCGCAGTCCTCCACTCAAAGACGAGGATGGGCAGCGTGAGGGGCTGCTGCTGACCTCATACGACCGCACTTTGGTAGTGAAAGAAATCTCCAGTGAGGAGGTGGAAGAAATGCACAATATTCTCTCTGAGTATCACCAGGTGGGACTAACATATGGGTTTTAACACATATTTTTGGTGACTAGTTTAATTTAAGTCGAGCTTCATCTAGTTTGTTTTTAATTCCTCAGTCAAAATCTGAAATGTCACATTTTATCTTTCACATACTTGGAGAAAAATGTGCTCTGGGTGAAGGTTTTACACCATCAAAGCTGGAAAAGGAGTGTTGGAGAGTATTTGTTCCACAAGTAATCATGCATGACTAGAGCACTTGTTTTCACATGTAAATGCATCTGTAAAAATTGTAATATAAAACAAATACACACAGACACATTTTTTTTCTGTTTCTACAGACATTTATAAAGAGCAGACTAATGGGGGAAAGATTTTAGGCCAAGATGCAGTCTTTAAACTAGAGAATAATTCTTTTACTTCACATTTTGGCAAAGTAAACACAACAATCAAGTATTTTTATGGATTATTGCATCATTTCTATCCTATACAGACAGCAGACATTTGACTTGTCATAATAGAAAGAGCACAGTTACTAATAACTTATTAACTTAACTTGATATATTACATATAACATTAACATTAAAACAAGTGTAAGTCATGACAGTGAGCCAGCATGCACAATACCAGAGCTCTGAAACTGAAAAAGAAGTTATTTTGCTATGGTCAAGTACCAATGTTTGCAGACAAACCCTCTCCCAGAAGAATAAACCTTCCACATACTTGCTTTCAGAGCTTTGAAACTGCATCTCAGGGTCTTCATCGGCGAACGAAGTTTGATCAGAGTAAACAAATTGCTTACGACAATGAAGGTTGCGAGATGTTTTTTTTAAAGCTCCCGAAAAATATAAAAGATAAACTTGTTGGGTTTTCCTGCACACAAACATAAGTTGTTTACATTTAGTGTTACTCACCAAAACACATCCTTGAGATCTAACTTGTCTGATATGTTGAATGCATTTTACCTATATTTTTTTCTTGTCAGAAATTTTCTGATTGTTTCACAGTGATTATGTTCGCAAACACAAACATACCAGCACCTCTGCACGACCCTGCAGGAAGGTGTCACTTTGCTTTCAGGCGACGTGCTTTTTAGACACCCACACACCTGCAGCTCATTAATACATCCATGACACAGGCAGAGCAGAGGAGAAAGATGGAGACAGGGATGTAAACTGGTCGCTACGTTTTTAGTCTGTATTGCGAAACTAATACGCTGCACACCACTAAAAGGTTGCAGCCCAGAAACATCCCCAGCATTATAAACCATCCATCAATCCATCATCTTCTATAAGTACTTATCATTTGCAGGGCTGGGGGTGTGTGCTGCTGGAGCCTATTTCAGCTGACATTGGGCGAGAGATGAGGTACAGCCTGGACAGGTTCCCAGTTTATCACAGGGCCAACACATAGAAAGATGACACTAACATTCACACCTATGGACACTTTAGAGTTGCCAATTCACCTACTGTATTTTGCATGTTTTTGGAATGTGGGAAGAAGCTGGAGCACCCAGAGGTAACCCACACAGACATGAGGAGAGCATGCACACTCCATACAGGAGGACCTCACGTCTGGATTCAAACCTAGAAACGTCTTGCTGTGAGGCAACAGTGCTAACCAATGCACCACATAGCATAATAATAAGTAGAAGAAGAACATAAAGACACATGCAGGGTTTCTGCAGATACTGCCACACACCTCTAGTAGGTCTTAAGTGATGACTGGTGATGCTGACACTTCAGTTGCACACAAACTAGTTTGACAAATGTATAATTCTAATAATTTTATAAATATACATAACACCTCTCTGAGTGACCTTTTAGTCTTCCACATAAAAAAAGACTAATTCCAGCTTTGTTTACATCTATTTTAACTGGCTAATATTCTTCTTTCTTGCCTTTTCTTGTGCATTCTTGAGGTTCTTGCAGTGTTGCTGTCACCTGTAGATCAGTGGTATCGTGTGAAACCATTGGCAGGCCTGTGACACTGTGGAGTCAAACTATATTGTGTGCAAATAAATTACTCCAGCAGGAACTGAACAGGGTTGATTATAAATCTAAAGACATTTTTAATTTTCTGCCTCATGCCACTGGGTTGATGCATCTCCTTTATTTTCCCATCATTCATTGTTTATTCATTGATGTTCCCTTCTAGTATATTGTCACCTGCCATGGCAACACGCTGCTACCTCAGTTCCTGGCCATGTACAGAGTCACTGTGGAGAGCGGGGACACCTACCTGTTAGTTATGAGGAACATGTTCAGCCACAGACTGCATGTGCACAGGAAGTATGACCTCAAGGTAAATCCTTCTGCAGGAGTCCTTTCTCTTTTAGTTTAGCCGCAGCTCATTTTGATGGAGGTGTTGGGACATTTGAGACTTTGACTTTGGGATGTTTTTTATGTCATAAACTTGACTTCTTTGAGTCCGTCCAATGGAAAAAAGTCTTTATGCTTAAAGACTCTACAATCACATCTCATAATTCTACACATAGAGGCATTTATGCTCACGAATTTAAGCCCTGGTGCCTAACCCAAAACCACCTCAGTAGTAAGCGGACTTTGAGTTTCATGACCATTCATGAATCAGGTATGAAGACATTTACTTTCAGGTGTCTATAGCTTCATGAGGTAATATGTGTATATGGTATTTTATTTCACTTATCAGTCACTATTGGGGTCTTTTCCTTTCCTCAGGGATCGCTGGTGTCTCGTGAAGCAAGTTTTAAAGAGAAGGTGAGATCAAATTAAGGTAAAGGTTGTGCGACGAGATCTAGTTGAACTCTGCTTGATGCTGTCCCACACCTGTGCTGATCCCAGGTAGAGGACGACATAAAGTATAAGCACGAGTGTTGCCTTGGAGAGCTTCATGGACAGTCAGATAATGTGGATGCCACAAAGAGAAAAAAGGAATTTACGACTCACATTGAGAAATGCTCTCATTTCTTTATGATGTAATTTGACCCGCACTCATTGAATTGATAATTATTCTTTGGGATTGTTGAAATTATATGGAAATACAGTCAGATACTTTATAAAATGATAGAAAGAATGTAAGGGAAATGTTTAGCACAGCTACTGAAATTGGCGTGAAATGATGTTCCTGTAATCTAAAAGAGCGGCTGGTGAATAATTTTTAAATGGGTTCTCCTGTGATGTAGAATTTCACTCATATAAAAACGCTGAATCGTATGTTTTCCCTGAGCCACAGAAGATGTTACACAACTGTTTTCAGTGGTATTTCTCCTGAAGAGTGAACAGGTTTTTACATGTAACAATGGTGGAATGCACTTTTAACAACCTCCTGAACCAGTTCAGTGCTTTTGGTTCGTAATTATAAAAACAAACTGTAGAAGTAAAAAGTCAAGAAATCTATAATTCTTAGTTGCTTTGCATAACAAACTCAACATTGACTGCAGCCGTGCCACCAGCCTGTCTGAAGTTGTGGATGTACTGTTTATCCATGCTCTATCTCTAACCACAAACCACAGATACTTGTGAGAGTGTGAAATAAAATCTACTACATTGTATCTAATTTTTGGTGTTCATGGATTGTGACAACACTCATTTTAAAATTAGATTTTCATAAATGTTTTCAGAGAAAAAACACCCACTAAGAGTGATTAAATAACATAAGGACCCCTCTGACTTTGATTAAAGACTGACAAATAGCTGGTTGGATGGATGTAGTTCAAATAACAGCAGAGCAGTGCAATCCTTTGATTTTTACTTCAACAAGAGTTGGAGAAGCTTATATGATATTATTTGCTTGTTTGTCCACATCTTCAAAAGCTATCAACAAGTTTTAATGCAATTTTGTGGATCTTGAGCGAAGGAAGAGTTGATTGAATTTTGAGGTGGATTCTGGATCACCTCTTCACTTTCTTCAACATTGCAAGACAGGAATAAAAAAAAAAAAAAATATATATATATATATATATATATATATACAACAATGGATGAACTGTGTGCAGTTGGATCCAGACCAGTATCATAATCGGGATCTGGAAGATCAATATATATAGTTGCAATATGTATTGGGTTACAGTACAGTAACAGAGAGGTAGAGACATAACACTGCCACCAATATGTTGCTGACATAATGCACGTTTAGAGTCATTTAAATAGATTTCATGTATCTGTGAAAGGTATGAAGTCACAGCTAGAAGAATAAAAAAAATCCAGATGTGCCCTTATAGAAAATCATATTTTTGTTAATTTCCAGAGTCAAGGAGTTAGGTGGCATTACTTGATTTGAAATGAGACAGGTCTGAGTAATGTCAGGTTTCACAAAGTACTGGACCCAAATGCAGACAACACAGGGGACAGAGAGCGGTTCTAGGATTTTTTTTTTTTTTTTTAGATTCTGTATTCATCCCACAGGGGGAAATTCTTTCTCTGCATTTGACCCATCCCTGAGGAGCAGTGGGCTGCCACGACATTGCGGCGCCTGGGGAGCAAATTGGGGTTCAGTATCTTGCTCAAGGATACTTCTACTTGTAGACTTGCAGAGGCTGGGGATATACAAAAAAAACAAGAAACAGTCCAATGTCAAAAAACACAAAAGGCAGTCCAAAGCAAACAACAGTACCCAAAACAAAAGGCAGAAGCAAAATGCAACAAACAAGCAAAAGTCAAAAAACTAAGAAATCTTACAACAAACACTGGGATGTGTGATATAAACAATGACAACAAACTGGCAACTAACAGAGGGAATCACACAGATTAAATACACTGGGATAATGAGTGAATGGCAAACAGGTGGCACAGGGAGGAGGAGACAATCAGCAACAGGTGGAGACAATCACACACTGGAGTGAAAATAAGGGGAAGATATAAGGAGGATACAAAGAAAAACTCACAACCGACAGGGCTGCAAAGGCACAGAGGGAGGGGGAACAAACCAGAACTGAAAACAGAGGACTAAAACTGAGACAGGGGAAACAAAAAGTCAAAACAGATCACAAGAAAAGGAAGTGTAAAGCAAAAACACAAGACATGGAAATAAACTTCAAAATAAAACAGGAACCAGAGGTACAATATAATGACATAAACCTTACAAAGTAAAAGGAACCAGCAGACGTGGATCAGATACATGACAAGTAAAGCGACATCATCATGGCGACATCGTGTGCTATGTCGTTGGTGCAGTGATACAACATCTGATGATCTCTTCATGGTGATACAAAACTTGACATTTGTCAGAGGATTTTATTTTGATATAACCTTTATTTTTCCCCAATTGCTCAGGTTTAGGTGACAATGGCATTGGCAGAGGTATTTGCTCTCTGAGAGCTTTCAGTTTCAAGCTGTATTGATTTGGGAAGCAAACTAATTCAACTTTTAGTTCACTGAAAATAGGATGGCTGTGTTTTAATGAGAAAAAATGCTAATGATTGTTGTGATTTCTAGGCTACTTGTAATTTCACAGTACTTGTCCTTCACGCTTTATTTCCAGGTGAAGGAGCTCCCGACTTATAAAGACACAGACTTCAAAAATAAAATGCAAAAGGTCTATGTGAGTGATGAGGAGAAGGACAAGATCATGGACAAGCTCAGTAGAGATATTGAGGTAAGAAAATGATGTTGAAGAAGCAGCCATTGTTTTCTCTTTCATAATTTGTGTGTCCACTTCTTGCAGTTTCTGGTGCATATGAAGATCATGGACTATAGCCTGCTGCTGGGCATCCATGATGTGGAGCGGGCTGAGAGGGAGGAGGAGGAGGAAGAGAAGGAGTCATCTTATGAAGAGGAAGAGGAGGATGAAAATGGCCTGGTTCCTGCTCTGGGCTCCACCTCACCAGAGGGTATCAGTGGCTACATGAATTCCTTTAAACCCATGGGTCCTGGGGAGTTCGACCCGTATGTGGATGTGTACGCTGTTCAGAGTGCTGTAGGTGAGTCCTGACAATGGATATATCTCTTGTGGATTTAGGTAGGCGACGGGGGTGGGGTGATTATGCTGTACAACACATACATTTCCTGTTGGGCTGCAGCAGGTAAGATCATACATGCAGATCAATATCACTCACCAAATGCTGTGAATTACTCCCATGTAGGTGCACCCCAGAGGGAGGTTTATTTTATGGGTCTGATTGACGTGCTGACACAGTATGACACCAAGAAAAAAGCTGCTCACGCTGCCAAGGCTGTCAAACACGGGGTGAGACACCAGGGACTGGGTAACATATATAGTCTTTCTATCTTAATCTTGCAAAGTGAACAGGGTTGCTTTCAAATTCAAATTCCGTTATCTCTAATTGTGGGTGGTTGTGTGTGTTGCTTGTGTGTTTTTCAGGCAGGAGCAGAAATCTCCACTGTCCACCCAGAGCAGTATGCTAAACGTTTCCGAGAGTTCATCACCAAGATCTTTGCCTAGTTCATTTAATCCAACCTACTGTCATCATTCAGTACAGGAGGAGCCTTCCCATGCAATAGTTCATCGGTCATCTCAAATCAACATATAGAAGCACTGAAAAATTACTGTTAATTTCTGCATGTTCTTTGTGATTTTTGAATATTTACCCTCCACATCATTCTGTACTGCAAGGACGAACTTTGCATTTTACTTTGTTGAAAAATTGGAATTTGCAAATGTGCAGGCAGGAGGAAGTCTTCTTGGCAACTTGTTGTTGTTAATACATTTCTTTTTGGTTTCTCTTAAAGTTTTGGCAACACTGCTTTGAGTTGAGCAAGAGATACATAATAAGGTGATGTAAGGAAGCACGCCTAACCAAATGTATTCTTAGTGTCCAGTGACCATGGAGATGATGAGAAAAACCCATTTTATCAGCACATTCATTGTTGCTTTGTCCATTTTTCTTCAGTGAAGGTCTCACTGCATGCAGCTTTGGTGAAATATCTCTTAAACAGCTCTTATATATTAATTTATGGCTTTTCATGCCAGGGACAATACTTAGCACAAGAACATCATTTTGGATGTCTTGAATATCTCCAGTCATGCTCAAGAGCAATCCTATCCTCTCTGCTGAGTGTTCTGTATTTATGTGTAACATAGTGTGTTAGCTTCAGGAGATACTATGCATGATACAAGCTTGCATCATCTGAGAGGCACAACAGAACACAAATTATTAAACTGTGAGTTGATCAAAAAAAAAATTTATGTCACATCTTGTAGCTTTGATTACCACTTGTTTTGTGCGTGAATTATATTAACAATTTAACAGCGTAATGTTAAGTATCAAAGGAATCACAAAGCTCCCATCAGTGTAACTAATAAATGAATGAGAGTCAAAGTAAAATGTGTTTCATGACACCTGAGATATGAGTGAAAATATCCTCCTCTAAAATGTATCCTCAGTGGTAAAGCATTAATTTTTTATCCTTATATAGTCCCGCTCCTCTGTCCCAGTCCTCCTGGCACACATTCCAGAATCTCCTGAGATTAACCTGAGCATTTCACTTTTTATAAAAACAGCTGAGTGGACAAACAGGATGGAGGGCTAAGATTAGGAGAAACAAAGGTTGTGAGAGTAAAATAACTCCACAGTGCCCTTAATTAGTTCATATCGTTTGATTGTATGAAACTAAATAATATCTGACACAGCAGCTTGATTGTGTTGTTTTTGATTCAGTCAACATTGCGGGAGCTTTTTGGACCTTTATTTCGATTACACATAAACTACTCTTTACTTATTACCATGAAACTGGGTGCAAATCATTACATTTTGCAGCTAGATCCTGAAGATAACCACCATTAGTGATTTATCATTATCATTTATCAACTAATAACGATACCGATGTGAAGACAAATTCTAGGTTTAGGTTTTCTGCCTCAATGAGTCATATTATGAGGGTCAAACTATCATGGGACTGTTGCTTTTAGGTGCAAAGACAAAGTGGGGAAACTGAGCTGCCTTGGTGGAGGTTTGTGCTCTCTGATTGTTGTCTTGTTTGAATTACATTACTGCAGTTCTTTTTAGTCAAAAAGTTGATATACACAATTACTGTTACAAATTAAAGCTTTAAAGGCATGCCGTAAGTCCAATCTATGAGGTCTCACCTAACAACCCACAGGACTTAAATCAGCTGCAACATTAAAATGTGTGGTTGGAATTTTTAGACAAATCCTTAAGTCGCCTTCTAATTATTGTGTTACTTATATTGTTAAAAAGCAATTTACTCCCGTGAATCTGTGAAACTGAAACCATCTCAGCAACAGTATTATATCATAAAACTGAGTCTATGACTTCAACCTAGAAGTAACTAGGTCAAAACCAGTAGAGGTTTGATCTCAAGTTGAAATACTTGTTGAGTATTAAGTAATGGCCACTGGCTCCACCTGTCCAGAAAACAGCTTTCAGCTTAGTTAGAAGCATGAGCCCTACTGTAGGTACACCAGAATATGTGATGCAACAACAGTATACTGAGTCATGTTCCTGCATACAGTAAATTTTTGACATGGAAATAAAAAAAAAAAAGAATTCAGTTCATGTTTTGAAATATGGTCCGCTTTGGGTCCAGACATAGAAAAAAACCACAAAAGACTCTGAACAAAACACCACATCTTGGGCGATATCTTTATAGTATATTGATAATGAATGCTCTATGAATCATTGCATGAGTAAAAAAAATACAAATAATACAAATGGAGACATGCTTACAACACAGACATGTACACTCAGCGGCGTCTTCAAATGAACTCAAAAATACATACAGCGCTGCAGGGGAGTCTTTTTATATTTAAAAACAAAAAAACATTCCTTTCTTTCATGTTGATTTTCAGCTACTTCCAAAATGATCATAGCAATCAAAAATACCTAGTTTTATAGATCAAAACCTTAAGCACATTTTTATCTATTAAACCATACTATTAGTCACAGCAGGAATAATATAAGTTAACTTATAAACAAATACCCCTCCAGTCTACCAAGAATGTATCATTTATAAAACGTGCTAGTGTTTGAAATGATGAACTGAAATCATCAGTTTTTGTATACATTCAATCACAATCAAGGCGTTTCACTTGTTCATTTACAAATCTACTATTACACTCGCTTTGATAATGAGCTGCTGCTGTAGTCGTAACGCAAACATCATGTAGAGTTTATGTCACACTCAATGATACAAACGTAAATCTCTGTGTTGGACGTCAAAGGTTAATCAGGTGGTTCTTAAAAGAAAACCAAACCAAGACGCTGAACAGGAAAACTGAACAGCCATGAATAACCCTTTGAGTTTTATACACAGAAGCAACTGTACAAATCATACAATAACAATCTCGAAAATTAAGCTTTTTTAAAATTTTTAGAATTATAATATTTTATCAATGCATTTCTATACAGTTTGTTTTAATTACCTTTGAAACAGCCTCTCATTTTCAGCTATTGCAAAGGTTTTTTCAACTTACACAACATTATTTATGCACTGAACAACCGCATGTGTTGAGCGTAACACAGCATATTCACTCTGAATTTAAAACTGATATTTGCCATCAATAAAGGTAAGAAGAGTGGACGTGTTTAAGGTCAAGCAGACAGAGACAGACATCCATCTATGAAATCATAAACTTATTGCAGTTCTTAATTTCTGGGCTCCAGATGCTCCGATAAGCTTGTTTGAGGCCAAAGACAAATTTCCAATCTTAACCGAGTCAAGAATTAAGTTGAATATTGACTGCATGAAGAAATATGAATCATACCAGCACAGTGCAATACATTCCTATCGAATCTGTAATGTTATGTTCTCTCATATCACCATCTTCATAGAAAGTGTAGTCAGAAAAATGCCTCTTTTTGTTTTGGTTCAATCATTCTAGCAGACACACACCCTTAAAACCCCAGAGTGCCAACATCTGGCGACATGTTCATCAGTCCTGCTGTTCCTGTCTTGAATGTACAGGACAGTATGATGGCAAAGCGCCAGGCCTACCCCTCCCACGCACACACACACTTCCACACCACGTTTCAATTATAACACTCCTCTTCTTGACGTGCTGTAACTCAAGCTGGTGCTGCTGCTCTTATGCGAGATCTTGAGTGTTGTGGAAACTGTCAGGCTGGACGTCACTGCTGCTGCAAACCCCACCGTGGTGGCTGGTTCATTTGGGCATCCATACTGGAGCAGGATGTCGACACAATCCTGGCTCCCAGCATTGCGCGCCAGAGCCAGCGCTGTCTGCCCCTGAGCATCCCGATACTGAACATCACAGCCATACTGATGGGAATAAAAAATGATTAAAAAATGGATTAGATTATTCAACATTTTAGGGAGGTTTTAATATATGTGGAATACATTGCAACTTCTACCTGACGAGCACAAGGTGTGACTCAGAGAGCTTTAGTTCGTTTCATACATATTGATCGTCCTTGAGTAGTCTGCTGAGTCATGTTTTTGTTTTTGCTTAGGGACTTACTTTTGTTTGTGAAGAGTAACATTTATTATTTTGCCAGTTTGGCATAACTCAAAATACCTGATGTTTTCTGTGATGCAATATTTGACATATTTTCACACCCTGTCGATGCCTTACCTCCACTGTAACATTATTTCTATTCCTATCCTTTACGCCTCCCTGGTGAGATGAATCAGATAAGATTAAGTTATTCCTATATCAGAGTGGGAGGTAAACACACCCAAACAAGAAGCTGCGTCATCACCACATCAGCCAGCTGACAGGCAGCGTGCAGAGCAGAGCCAGGCAGTCGCAGTGCTATGAGCGACCTGGAGGAGAGACCGAGGCTGAGAGGGCCATTAATGTCATCCTTAGAGCAGTGGGCCAACAGGAGCAGCAGCTTGGGGAGGTTGTGCTCCATCACGGCCAGGAGAAGACGGCCGGATAGCGTGATGTCTGGGCCCTCTCCAGGAGTTGGAGGAGGCAACGGAGCAACAAACAGTTTCTGCTCATATTTTGCCCTGATCCATGATTCCCGTTCCTCACTGAACAAGCAAAGAGAAATGAGACAATGATGCAATGATGCATATTCAGTGAGACATTTCTCGTCACTCTCCTCTTCAAGAATGACAATTTCTTTCAACTGAAACTCAGACAGATCATTTCAAAGCATGCAGCAACACTAAAGCAATGTTGCCCTGTATCACATTGCTGAAGTTTTATCATGTAATATTTTTTGACTGTATGTCTTTACCGTGTAGCATCAGGGGCTGGCTTACGGTGGCCCAGTGTGCGCGCCTCCCATATACTGTTCACCATGTGGTTGCCGATGACACTGAGAACCAGCGTGAGCTCTCTTGGCAAATCATCAAGGTCCAGTGAGCGAACACGGGACAGGTGGGTCCCCAAGTTTCTGTGGATCCCTGAACACTCGATGCATATGAGAGCGCCGAGGTTCAAACTGGCCCAGGTTGGATCTTGGTGAGAACACAACAAAATAGGCTATGTGTATATAGTTGATAGGTTCATACCATTTAAATCTGCCTCTTTGGCCAAGTCATGCCACGCAAATTGTCTGAATTTGTGTGAGCCTCAAGTGCTCTACAAATAATTTTCTGCACATTCTTCACAGCTTATTGCTTCACCTAAAAAAAAAACACAGTAAAAAACTACAGACAGCTAGGTTGTTGATTATGTCAACATCATAAACTGTGAAAATGGGAAAACTGAGCAAAGAGCAAATGAAAATGATGCTTGGGTGTGATGACACATGTGAAGGGTTTACATGAGATGAGATGGGTAGGCCTAATGTTCTAAAACCAGACACAGGAGAATAGATATTCGTGTGTGTCACTAACTTGGAACATCACAGTCAACACAGAAGTTGTTGCCCTTTGCATTTCGAATAGCCTGTAGAGCCACCGCTTCACTCTGGCTGTTCTTGCGAGCCTGCAGAAAACACACAGTATATAAGGTTAAAATGAAACAAATACCACAAAATAAACCTGCGATGTTAGCTCTGATAACCTCTCTCACTATTATTATGACTATTTAAAGCTGTAAATTATTGTTTTTGGCCTCCTAAGGCATGCAATTCTCATAACATTCATAAAGAAATGCATCATGGGATTAAAGCAATTATTAAGAATGATCATATTATTGACAATTACAATTTTTGGGAATGATTAAACTAGTTCCACACTCCCAACCCATGCATAAAAACCACCACAGCGCATCAGTGGACAGGACCACATACAGGTCGAGAGATGAGTTTTTGTAATGGCCTATCTAATCAGCTGCCCTCATCCCTTTAAAAAGCTGCAGCACTAACAGTTTCCTAGTGGGTTGACAAGAGAGTACAAGCCAGAAAATAAGGTTCTCAGACCCAAGGTGCAAATATACAGCATACAAATATATGTGGAAATATACATCTACAAACATAAATATACAAATATATAATATGGCCCCCAACCCGTATTTCCAATGGCCGATAACGACAATTTTACATTGAATTTAGATTTCATATATGTTTTCTTGATTACCATCTGTTGTGCCTACTGAAATAAGAAAGGTTGCCCTCCAACAATATATTTGGATACACAGATACAGACATACAATTATGCTTCTGCTTCAAAACCTTACTGTAATAGTCAGTGTAAGCAGTTTATATGACTAAGAGATTGATTTTTTAGTCACCATTGAAAAATGTTTTTGGATTTTTAATAAATATTTTATGGAGCTACGGTTTCATCCTGCAGAACCATCCTATAACAACATGGCACTATACAAAATATTTGACTAAACAGTTATATTGTGTGTACATTGGGATTTCCACCAATATGTAGCTGATATAATGTAGATTCAAATAGATTCCATGTCTCTGTGAAAGGTAAGAAGTTGTATACAAATAAAAAATACTTTACATCCAGATCCATCATGATGGAAAATTATATTTTTGTTGACGACTCATAAACTACTGATAATAAACACTGATTGATAGGAGTAGGTTTGCAGGGTCAAATAATTAGGTGGTCTTGATTCATTTGGCAAGAGGCAGACATTATCATGTTTTGACATAGCCTGGAAATTATTTTTTGATTGTTCAGGTTTTAGTGACAAAGGTGATGGTGGAGGAATGCGCTCTTTGTGCTTTCTAGATTTCTTCTTTCTGACAATGAGTTTTAACTATTAGAGCATCAACAGTTGAAACTTGATGACTTGTGGGTTACAAACCCAGGACATGATTAATGATGTTAATTAATAAAAATAGAATAAAGGAATTTTAAAGGAATGATCATTGTATAAATACGGTGTATGCATTGGGAGTGTACTGTGTGTTGTTTGTTCATTCCTGCCTTGTTTTTGCTGCTCTCACACAGCTGCAGGCTTGCCAGGATCTGGCTCTCGATGGCTTGGACCCAGGAATCCCTCTCCTCCACACTTTGGGCTTCAAAGTGCCAAGTCTGGCCAGTGCTCGATACAATGAGGAAGTCAAAGTTATCCTCATCTGATGCAGACAAAATAAAAAACCTTAACATACACCATATGACAGATGATATTATAGACATCTAAGCATTAGTTAACAGTATGAACTAAAAAACTGACCACTGCTATGTATAGGGTAGTCTTCTTTTGACAACTGTTGAATTATAACAAAAACCATGACCTACATGCTCAAATTTGTATGCATGTCAATAAAATACATCAGTCATAATTAATAAATAATCAGAATCAAAGCCCTCTACATCAAAAGCCAAATACTATTTAATGTCCTTGTAACAGGAAAGCAGTCAGTCAGTCAGAGTTTAATAGATGCAATATGACAGATCAAACATTACCTGTCTTGCTGACGTTTCTTAAGCTACCAAAGCTTTTAAGTTTCCACATTTTGCGTTTGGCTGCATGAGAAGACAGAAAATGTCACAGAAAAGTCAAAGAGAGAGAGAAATGTTACATGACATGTTGTTTTTTAATAATTGCCATTAACTCAAAGTGATCAGAGTAGAACTGTTGTTTTTATTGTTGAGCAGCTGCTAATAAAACGGCTGAAAATAAAAACACGTGGTGTTCTTAGCATTTACCGTCTGCTTGGCCAATGGTTGCATCTCCTTTCTGGCTCATGTTCTTTTTTCTGCGATGCTTCTTCTTGTCTGTCACCGGGGAGGAAGAGCCAACGTCTTTGGTGGAGGAGGAGCTGGACACACCCTCAACTGCAGAGTCTGGCCACAAGAACACAAAAAACATATCAAATTAAATGTACATGTTGGGTTAAAAAAATCTATGCTTTAAGCTAAATAAATGCACCAATTCAAAAGTAGTTTACTCACCAACACTCTGGCCATGGTTAGATAGTGTGTAGGGACATCGCTGCTTACTCCTTAGGAACAGAGCACCACCAAGCCCTTCCATTTCCTCCACTTGCAGGAGGCTGCTGGCAATCACAGGGACTAGAGAGATGACAGCAACCATTAGACAAAAATTAAACAAAAAAAAAAAAAAGACCTAACGTAATTAAACAAGACATTACTGTTTCTGCATGAACACAAGAGCTAATAAAAAGTATGATTGAAGAAGCTCTTTCACACACTCTTTGCAAATCCATGCTCTTTTCTTCTTCTGTAAAGGCTTTTGTAATAATTCCTCTGATAACTAGGAAAGTCTTCACAGACTGGTTGATTGGGGTTTTTTTGTTGTTATTTTTATGCTTATGTGCAGTTTGGAAAATGATTTGATTTAGGTGTGCACTTTTTTAAGGAAGAAAAATCCCAAAAACATGTTTCTTCTTTGACCTGGGCTGACACCCTCAGATCCTGGCACATCTTTGACCCGTTCATTGAGTCCGGCTGGAAGGCCGCAGGCGGGTACAGCACGAGGAGGTCGCTTTCCCGGCACCTTCACTGTCACTCGCAGCAGGTCCATCTCTTTCCCGGGGGCATTCAGCATGTAGTCCTGCCAAGTCAAGCATCATCCATTACCATCAAGCACTAGCTGTCATTGGGACTTTCAGCAGAGCAATACTTCAGTGTCCTCTGCCAACACACTGACTCACATTGACACTTGAGTGGTAGGACAGTATGCCATCGTTGGACAGTGTGACATACTTCTTCTTCCACTCCTTGTTGAGTGAGTTTCCACTGCGCTTCAGCAAGAAGCCCTGATGGAGGTGACAAAACCAAAGAATGAAAATTTATTGGCAATGTCTTAAATGTTATTCTCTGAGATTTCGGTAGCATGAAGAATACTGGTTTCCAAGAACACCCACCATCCTCTTCATCAGGCCAATATGGGAGATCATATCACTCCACACGATGAGCCTGCCTTCACATATTTGACTTCAAGTGTCTTTTGATTTGATTTACTCTGCAAGGCTCATTAGATACATCATGGTTGTTTCAGCATCAAGTGCGAATGTGTGTCCTACCTGTTTGATGGGAATGGAGCGTCCACTGCCCAGATTTCCCTTACAGTCTGCACTCCTTCTGTTTGAGTCACTGCCTCTTCGGCTCTAAGCAGACAAGAGAGGTAATTACTGCATCAGAGGCAATAATGTGGTAAATGGTAAAAGATATAATTCACAAGTCACTAAAGTTTTCTTTATGAATTGTTGAGCATTTCATCACAAAGCCATAAAAAGTATTGGGAAATGTTAATGGAGTTTCGGCTGATTGTAAAAGCTGTCTTATAAATGAAATTTGATTAATATCAGAACCACTCAGCCTTACATTGTAGCTGCACTAATCAATATTGTAGATGTTCCTGTTAACCATAACAATTTCTATAGTCATGTCACGATTATGGTTATTTCTATGTGATAAAGTACTTTTCTGATATTTTATTGTTGTTATATTTGGAAAAACGGCTGTTTCATACATGGTAAAAAAAAAAAAGAATGCAGTTATCGACAGACTATGCAGTGTAACAAGTAATCCCTTCTATTACATCATAACACAATATGAAAAATTTTGAGAGAGCAGTCTGACACAACCTGTAGTGTTGTTTTGAAAAAAAAATACACTTGACGAGCATGTACCGCAAATCGGGAGGTACGTCTCCGGGTGGCACTTCGGACTGACCCAGGAATTCCACTTTCCTGTTTTTCCCCTCTTGCTGTTCTGCTGATCTCTTTATGGCTGATCACAGGAGTGGAGGGAAGTGATGAGGAGTAATCACTGCTCTGACCACCATTACTGGCCTAAAGAGAGCAAAGGGCCGGAGGGGGTAAGAGTTGGGTGGGCGGGAATGAATGAAGTGATAATCAAACAGAAAATGTTTTTTAATACAGCAAGAATAGCCAGACAGGAAGTCTAACATACACAGCACACTCAGTAACAAAACACACACATACAGTAAATAGCAGCATTTTTCAGACAGTGTCGACCGGATGAAAACAGTCGTACCTGTCCTGGAAAGACACTTGACACTGGTGTGGAGCCTCCAGAGTGACAGGGAGAGTTGGGGAGAGATTTACAGGAAGCCAGTATAGCAGCTTGTTTCTTGGCTGCCATAATTTTCTGTGCAGCTGTGGAACACATTACACATTAGCCCTAAAAAAGATATCCTATCATATCCTTCAATGTAATTTCTGAATCTGCTGCAGTAGAATCCCCAATGCTCTGGTCTGACTTTGAAAGGCATGAGTACCATCATTGAAGACTCTGTTCACATTGAGGCCGTACGTCGCACAGGTTTCATAATAAGTGCAGCGCCGGACGTCTGAGCAGAGCTGTCTGGCCCTGGCATCATCTATTACTCTGGGGTTGGTGCTGCTGATCTTATCTGGAAAAATCACAAATCACAAATGCACAAAAGATCCGTCTGTGCAAAAATTTGAAATCAAAGCACATGTTGTGTGCGTGTCTTACCCTGAGTGCCGACTACTATGAAAGGTATCTCAGAAATAGGCCTGTGGACAGCGAGCTGGTGGTAGATTTTGTAAACTTCCTGGAAGCTGGCCTCATTTTCCAAACTGAAGACTAAGATAACTGCATCCAACCAACTTGCAAACTGAAGAGAAGAGATGAGGAGAACAGGAGCACTCATAACACACAGGAGCAAGCTTACAGCAATGGCAAATATAAATAATATGAAATTGCTTGTCTACTTCTACAAAGTTGAAGCAGTTTGCGACCCACCTGAGCACCTGGGAGTTCTGTCTCTTCTCTGATGATCAGCAGGTGGCTCTGTCCGTCAACCAGGACATCTTTGATGTACTGACGCCCTGCAGTTACACAGCAGGAATAAACAAGAGTGTGAATGAATTTTATTGTTGTTGATCACTCAAACTACTGGTGATAAACACATGATTCCAAATGTTAGGAGTAGGTACCCACGGTCAAGGAATTAGGTGTATTAATTAATTGGCATGAGGCAGATCTGAATAAAGCAACATCATTACTGTGACATCCCATAATGTATACTATCCTCTGGGTGTGACACAAAATGTATCACACTTGTTAAAGGGTATTGTTTTGACATAGCTTGGAAACTATTTTCCAGTTGTTCAGGGTTTAGTGACAATGGCAGAGATATGCACTCTATGAGTGTTCTGCAGGAAAAGCATTGATAGCATGCTATGGCCTGGTTTGCATCATCTAAGTGGAAAACAGTATTAATAAACAGTTAATATTATCAATGTCAGCTGTGCAATCTATTGTCAGTATATGTAGTCTATATCACATACAGTACATAATGTATACTGTATGTCATATGTGAGGTACACTTTATGTCACAGAAAGACACACGTAAAAGTTATAAAAGGGTTCATGTGAAACCGACCCTCAGCATTCTCCAGTTGCAGGTAACTTCCTGTCAAATGTCTGTGGACCAGAGCAGATTTCCCACTGCAAAGACCTCCCAAAACACCCTGCAGAGCACAAATACACACAGAGAAACTATGAGTTTAGAATGAAACGCCACTCATCACCACTGTGTAAAAGCTACTGTATGTCATAATGCTTACCAAGTGAAGCTCTTGAATAGTTTGGCTCATGGTCCAATCTTGACTGCTGGTGCATACAGCTGAAGATTTAAAAAAAAAAAAAAATCATCAATGTAGAGGGGATACATGAGTAAAAAGTAAAAAATAGGCTCAGTACTGTGATGATGTGATTTACTGATAGCTATGCTGTACAACCCGATGAAAGGATACACACTATAGACAAGACAGTGTTGTTGCTGGAGGCTGTACTTTCATTTCTAAGAGAGCTATTTAGGATGTCCCTTGCTTCCAGTCTTTGCACTATGGTGGGCTAAAAGAAACTCCCCACGTCCATTTCTGTATTTGAAACCCATTAAATTACCAGTTTTTCATCTGACCGAGAGCAAGTCAGCTGTTTTAAACTGCTCTAATAGGTGTGTCATACAGGGGCATGTAATGGTACAACAGGGAACAAGGGTGGTGGTGGCCTCCATTAAAAACAAAAAACAAAACATAAATAATGAAACAAAAGTGTTCTTACTTACATGTTAAATGTTGTTAGCATCCAAACTAGTGACTAAACATCCATGTCTCAGGTAGGCATAAATGCCTTCTGGTCACTGGTTTAAAAAGCAAAGTAGGCTAACCATGTCCCCTGCTTCCAGTGTCCAGTGTGCTAAACTAAACTAAGCTAAGCTAAACAAGATCTAAATCTTTTTTTCTGTGAATGTAAAAAGAAGAAGTCAGAACCAGACTCCTTGATTAACTCTGACAAATTTAAAAATAAGCTTATTTTCCCAGAACATTGGAGTGTTCTTTTAAAGGAGTGATTGTTGACTGCTGGCCAGGTTTGGTCTGACTTGCCTGTTGACACAGTGAGGAGAGTCAGGCTCTCCAAGCATCCCACCGGCTGCTGGGAGTCTGAAGCTCCCAGAGACTGAGCTCTGAGAAATCCAATCTAGTGTTCGAATTTTTTTTTTTTAGCCTTGAAAATAAAATAGTTGTATTCATAAACTGTATTCATCCTATTCCCAGGGCTGTCTCACTTTTTCATGAATTATATAGAAGTTGTTGAATCCATACAAAACTGAATCCATACATAAATATGTCAACTGGTGCTCTGTGGTATCACGAATGAGAGACCTGATTGAAATTAGAATTTTTGGAATTTCATAAAAAATGCTTTTAGCTCTTTTATAGTCAGCTCGAGTCTTGTACTACTTCTAAACTATTACACAAATAGAGGAAAAGTGAAATTATTAATCTGATGATTTGTTTTCTTGCAAGAAAGATAAGTCTTGTAGGCTGAATCTGGGACAAAATTACTTGTTAAGATGGATATTTTTATGCTGAATGATCGACAGTGGGGCAGCGTGGTAGAGACATTGTCTCTACCATGCTTTCTTTCAATTCTGTTGCCTCACAGCAAGAAGGATTTCAATCCACATCCTTGGGCCTACCTGTGTCTGGTTCCCTCCAGGTGCATCAAAAATCATGCAATATACAGTAGAATTGGCGACTTTACATTGCCTGTAGGTGTGAATGGTTGTCTGTCTCTCTATGCGTCAGCTCTGTGATGAACTGGAGACTTATCCAGGGTGTACCCTGCCTCCCACCCAATGTTAGATTGGATAGTCTCCAACCCCCCTGCGACCCCACAAAGGATAGTTATAGAAAATGTTTGGATGGATGATCAATTGTGGGGTTGTCGTTATTTAAATGTGCAGTAAGACAAAAAATGAATTGGCTCTTTTATAGAACACAAGTGCTGTCAAGTGACTCATCTAACTCATCTGACTCATCAGAACATCATGTTTAGATTGAGGCAGACATTAGCATACCTAGAGAGGAGCCAATTTATTCCTGTCAGTATATTATAGCCTTTGATTGTTTCAGATTTTACTAAATCTAATCACTTTTTACATTGGATATTAAACAACCCTAAAAAACCAAAAGATTTTTCCTAAAGCAGGAAAAGAATAATGTGACTACTGTCAATGAACTCCCAATGCACCTCATTTAATCCATTTTAATTTCATGTTACTATGATAATCTATAGCATTGACTGAATGTTGAACAACTTCAGTATAGGCGCATGTTTGTGTTGTTTTGCTGGCTTCTGTTTTAGTGATGTGGAAATTCACTTTGTGTTGGTATTATGATGACTGAGTGTTAATATCAAAAATGTACATTATGTTCCATGTGTCATAATGATATATAGTTGTGTAATTATGACCAAGTATATCTGTTTCATTGCTTAACTGTGATCATCATGATCCTCTAGCCATGTGGGTTTATTGTGTAGCAGCTGGTTTATTAAGTAATGCTTCATCCCATTTGGCACCAATATACTAAAATTAGACTTTGTCATAGTGTGGAGTTAAATAACCACTACACATGTAACGATATAGAATATCAGCACTAGTTTTGAGGGTTTTGGATAATGTGTATCCTGAAACAAGGTGGAATAAGACAGATAAGTTCACTGGTGTCAAGAAAATGACAAATCGATATAACGTCTTTATTTTAAAGGTTTAGGTTCGACATTGAAAGACCTGCTGACGATACCTTTGTACTAAGGTAGCCATTAATATACATATTTATGTGCCCAGCACTAACCGCAGTAGAATTACAGCTGTGGTGCCTCTGTGAATGGACACACACACACACACTGGATGACACTGTGAAAGTGTCTAGACATGCAAATCAATGTAGAAATCATCAGTGATAACAACACAGATACTGTTCACACACACACACACACACACACACACACACACACACACACACACACACACACACACACACACACACACACACACACACACACACACACACACACACACACACACACACATTCACACACCAAGCACACTCTGAAGCTGCCGGGTCATGTTGTGTTTGGCTGGAGTCACGATATGGGGGACACAGATTCTAACTTTAATCCCCCTCATCCTCATCTTTGGACAATCCTCACGCCCCAACAATCCTCTCCATCAACCGCGTCACACCACACACCAAATAGCATCTCTCACGGCTTGCTGTTGCCACGGCAACTCCATTTTCCAGAAGTCTCCAGCCCAGGTCTCTATACAATGAATGGCCTCTCATGGATACAGCGACTTGTGTGAGAAGCACAGAGACACGATGTCCACCTGTGCACATGTGCTAAAAATATCCCATTGTGTGCCTGTACACATTTTGACAGCGTTGACCAATACTTTCAGAGTTAAATTTGATCAATAATGTTTATCTATCATCAGCATACTGATATAGTTTGCAGAAATTACAGGTTCAACATGGCTGAACACATAAACACAATATAGCATTGACGAATGAATAGGCTCTATTTGAAGGCTGATTAACTCTATGCACAGAGCAGGAAGTGGCAGGTTCCCGCTCTCCCTAACTGATGAACACAGCTCTCTGTATCCCCAACCTTAATTATTCATGTCCCACTTACTACTGACAAATTATTCAGAGCTTACTCCAATACCACACTCTCTGTCAAAGGTGATTTTGTTTTGAAAATGTATCAATAAAGATTGTTAAAGTTGCATAATTTTCTTTATAGCAAACAGAGAAGTCTGTGGAAAGTACAGAGACAGATGAAAACATCTGAACCCCTTTCAGAAGTGAAATGGACAACGACAATGATAAAGAACAATCTGTACTAAATTCAGAATCTTTGTCTGCGCATTAATTAAGTTAAAATTCTAAGTAGTGACTTGTTTTAGTTTAGTTGTAGGTGTGTCATATATCTTTCATCTTTGCAACAGGTTTTATTTACAGCTAAATAATATTCCAGAGGCCGAAAAAGTGAAAAAAAAGATGGATGGATGGATAAATCTTGATCTTCACAGACATAGATTTATCGTTATCTGGTGATTTAAGTAACTGATTGTTTGGTCTAAGAAATATTAGAAAGCAGTGAAAAATAGCAAAGACAATTTCCTGAAATTTAATGTGACATCATCCAGATATGCACACCGGTCAAAAACCCCAAAATACTGAGACATAAGACAACGAAAAGGAGCAAATCCTTGCAGTCACTTATCAGAATAGTTGTTAATTATTCTCACCAAATCAAATTGCTTCAGCACTCGATCATTAATGAATGGGACTTAAATCTCACACATTTGTGCCGTGATGGCAGAAAAGTGTTGCAGACATGCAGCTCTTTAAACAACTCAACATTTAATAAATAATACCTGCCATATTAATATCTCGGATGTCAATTTGCTTTGAAAGTTTGCTCTGCTGTTTCTTTCTGCAGCTTCAATGGAAGAGCTTCAGATTGTGTAGCCTTAAGGATTAGTTTTCTGAGAGTATCTCAAAATCCCTCAAAGAAAGGAAAGATTACCTCGGGCCTGATCTCTGGTCAGCTTTCAGTCACATAAATTGGAGTTTGAACCAAAGATACAGCAGCTTATTCTACCAAAATAACCAAACTTTGACACTGTAGCCAAATTCAAATCTACTTTGCATGAAAATAACCTACAAATTTATGCTGACGTGATATAGAACATATTTATTTGGTTTAGGTTCATACAACTTCAGAGAGGACAACGTAAGCAACAACAGATGTGTGATCCTGTGTAATCAAGTTCAACAAAATGCTCTTCTTAGATGCCTAAGAAGATGCCTATGGAAGAGCAGTTTTGTATAGTTGTATGAATGTGATGGTTCATGTGACCAGTTGCCCTCTTAATTACTGCTTTCCTCTAAATTACTTTAAGTATATGAAACAACATGGGGCTCAAAATCGGTAAGAAGAGTCAAAATGGCCTCATTTTTATGCTTCATAACTGTAAATGTGGCATAAAAAGCATGTGATAGACTTGTGTGTACAGATACAGAAGATGCATGAGCTGGCCTTACCTTCCTCCTCACTTGAGCCCCTGTCCACAGCTGGATAGAGGGGAGGTGCCGTGTTGACGTTCGGTGGCACAGATGTACTTTTGGTGAAAATGCCACTAATGAACTTGAGCATCTTTCGATCGCGGGGAGGTGCACGCTGGCCCTCCTTCCCCTTTTTCAGGTCCTCAGAGAGGGAATGTAGGTCGCTGTTGTCCAGGGTACGACTTGTGCCTTTTCTTTGAGGCCTAAACACGTCGGTGGCATGAGGTGAAGGGAAGGAAATTGAAACCGCCTTAAATCTCTCCCCCTGAGGGCTGTCCCTGGTTAATACTCCTGAAAATCCTCCACTGATGGGAGCTCCAGGGCGAATGAGTGTCCCCCTGCCATCGCTGTCGGCCCAGGATGCCCTGTAAGGACCCAGAGTTGTAGTTGCCATTGAGGGGGACTGGTCCCCAATACGGTTGTCCCTTCGATCCAAAGTCTTAGCAGAGTGATACAGGCTTGTATTGGTCTCTCTGTGTTCCCTCCAGCATGTGGAGTTGCCTCCTGTATGTGACCTCATTAGGACTTCAGGATGCTGGCCGACCTGCTGCGGGATGGAAAAAGGGAGACTGCAACGTGAGCGGCTGCTCAGGTCCACCCCATTTTCACCCTTTAGGAACAGCATGGGGGGCTCCCTGTAGAGCTCCGTCTTGGGGCGCAAGGCGTCTGAGCGTGGCCCCTCTCGGCGCACAGTTCCCTCAGAGGTTGTTCCTCCATACACTTTAACCATTTGCCTAACAGGCTGATGTACAAAAGAAATGTCTCTGCTTTTACTGACTGATACAATCCCTCTTTGGAGTCCATGAGTTTCTCTCCTCTCAAGCTTCCCCCAACTGTCACGATGGCTTTCATGCTTGACCTGCGCTTGTTCCACTTCTCCTTCCACCTGTGTGTTTTCTTTCTCCCCTTCTTGTGTACACAGGAGTCCTTCTTCCTTTTCGGGGGCATTGCTCACCTCCCTCTCCTCCTCCTCCTCCTTCTTAGGGCTGCCTTCCCCTTCTGGAAGAGCCTCCTTCTGGTTCTCTGCTACATCGTCTGGCACAGCCTCAACCTTCACCAGGGTGAGTGAAATGAGATAGGTGGTACGCCTCTGTGGGTTGCCTTCTTTGCTCATTTGGACAGAAAACTTCAGCACAGTGCCACCTGCTCTCTGACCTTGCCAGACCTGCACACCTCAGTCATGGCAGCTATGACAAGACTGAGCAGAGGAGAGAGAAAACCTGAGATCAAATACAGGTACTTTATCAAGCCTTGCGTCAGTCAGGCATGTGACCACTATAGTTTCCTTTAGTGATAAAGACATGCCAGTCAGTTAAAAAAAGAAATGCTTGAAATAGCAAATTATAGACTATATTTAAAAGACTGACCCAGTGGTGAAACAAGTCTAGACTGTTTTAATGACTCCATTAACCCCCCTCAATGCACACCGTTACTACTGGTCTTTACCACTGATTCATTCATAATCCTTCCCTCTCTTTTCATTCTTAAACTCATTTAATCTGTATAAATCTGACTGGCAAAAACACAAATACGTAAGGAGACATTTCTGTTTACTGTGTTGATGTTTCAACCTCAGATTTCAGACTAGAATTACGCAACAGTCAATACATTCGGTTGATCCATTTCTTGACTATAGGACTTAAAATGAATATTGGAGGAATAATGCCACCTTACTACAGAATATGTCTTTTTCCTCAAATCATACCTACATTTTTCCGTAGGAATATCCATTGCACAGTTCCTTGTACAGTCGATTGGATGAAGAATTTATCTTGCCATCATATCACCATTCATATCAAATGGCACATCAAACAAGGCTGAGGGGAAAAAAAGGAGCTCCGGCTCACGGGTCCAGGAGGAAAAAAAACAGGTGAAAGAGAGTAGGGTGCAAAAACATCAAAATGGAAATCATTCACTTGTCACGAAGCTTCTGGCAGCTGGAGCCTCCATTCGACAATGTCATGCATAAAATTATGTATGCACGGTGTGAGGGTCACTGGGAGATGCTGGAAAACATCTGTTGTTATGTCTCCAGGATTCTTTTAAATAGATGAAGTCGCCACATTCATGCAACCCAAGCAATGCTTCCTTTCGCCTGTATCCCTCTGGAGAGCAGCTCCTTTCGTTCACCGCATCCTCTCTTCCGAATGCCTCATCCAATTAGCAAGTCAATAAAATGTGTCTGTGAGGCTCACCAGAGCCCCTCCTCCCTTTTTCCTCCTCTTCTCGCTGCCACAGAGCCCTGCAGCCCCCCTGCTAGCCCGCCGTTAGCCTCCTGCGCACCCAGCACCAGCTCCGGCGCACAGGCTGGGGAGAAGAGGCTTGCAGTGAGGTGATGGTGGTGGTCCTTGCCCACAATCATCAGATTTTTTTTTTTTATCTGTGCAGACACAATATAAGAGACTCGAGGAAGACAGAAAAAAAAAATCTCAGCTCTGCTCCTGCCAATGCATCTGCTCCGTCGCCAGCCCTTTATCTCCTTTCTCCTTTTCCAGAGCAATTTATGGGCAGCTCCTGCTCTCCCTGCCTCCCCTGTAAGTACACTCTTGAGTGAGGGAGTGAGGAGGGGAAATCTGGATGTCTGTAGATCATTGCCGTGAGACATTACGATAGAAAGACGAAAATGTGTAGCAAGGGAAACTGAATTAAGCAGCATGTAATTAAACGCACTGGAGGGAAAACTAATCTTGGGTGTGACGACAGAACAACAGAAGAATTTAAAAGAAAATGAAGGCCAAAATGTGTTGTATGGAAATAAAACGTGTTCGAAATATGTATCTCTTTTTCACTACCCGATCTGTCTTCAGGGGCAGCTGCCACTAGTCTTCCCTCTGTGCCCACCTCCTCATCATTAACCTGTCAATTTAATTAACATTTCTGTCACTGTCACTCTTTCTTGCCACTCAGCTAAACACAAGCTCCGTGAGCCTCTATAAATTAATTATAATTAATATTTGGAGCAACCTCGAAACAGCAATTACAGCAAAACAAGATTAAACTGTGAACTTTACAGGGGTAAATGCTGAGCAAAAGTAGAAGTGGCTGTAAATATCTGCTTTGGAATATGGATAAAGATCATGTTATTCGCTTTAAATGAATACTGCATCAATACTTTAAATGTGAATTTGTTGCTACTTTTTGATTAATAGCTTTTTTTTTTATTTATAAGGAATGTGATTTTGACGAAGGTGCCGGCTATCTGTCCATTGCAGAGGAATGTGCAACAAACCAGCATGAGCTGGAGTTTTAATACAGTTAAATGCTGCGAGGTGGCTAATTCTCGGCAGGAAAACAAATACGCAAAATGACACAAAATGTTAATGACTAATTTGCATGACATTTTATCTAACAGAGTATTGCAGTCTTTGTATTGGCTATGAGACTTTTCGTTTCGAACACTAACAAATTTGAAATCTTTAAAGGCGAGCTACAGGTACTGCTCAGCCAGTGTAAGCAGTTGAATAAATTAAATACATAAACTCATAAATAAATAAAGTGTGAACCTCAGGGTGTGCCGTTGGAAAGATGAGAGCGTTTACCATGCAGCGAAGGTCTGACAAAAAGATACTATCAATTTGCAATACAAACACAATATCATCAATTCACCTTCCAAAATCAAAAAATCTGTTTGGTCAATTATAGAGGATAACGACAGTATAGTGTTGCCATTTGGTCTTTTTTTTATGTTCTTTACTGCTCAAAAACATTAAGGGAACACTTAATCATCACAGTATAACGCCAAGTCAGCTCAACTTAAGGGATATCAATCTGTCCATTTAGGAAGCACAAGTGATTATGAATCAATTTCACCTGCTTTGGTGCCAATGAAAGCGACAACGGGTGCAATTGAGAGGCAAGAGCAAGACAACCCGCAAAAAGGGAATGGTGTTGCATGTGGTGGCCACAGACAATTGCTATCTCCTTATCCTTCCTGACTGATTCTGCTCTAGTTTTGTGTTTTGCAAGTGTCCTTGTCACTGCTGGTAGCATGAGGCGGTACCTGCAGCCCAATCAGGTTGCACAGGTAGTCGAGCTCCTCCAGGATGGCACATACATACATACAAGGTTTGCTGTGTCTCCCAGCACAGTCTCAAAATCATGGAGGAGGTATCAGGAGACTGACCGTTACACGAGGACAGCTGGACAGGGCCGTAGAAGGGCATCAACCCAGCAGCAGGACCGGTATCTGCTCCTTTGTGCGAGGAGGAGCACTGCCAGAGCCCTCCAGCAGGCTACTGGTGTGAATGTTTCTGACCAAACTGTCAGAAATAGACTCCATGAGAGTGGAATGAGGGCCTGACGTCCTCCAGTGGGACCTGTGCTCACAGCCCAGTACCATGCAGCTCGATTGACATTCGCCAGAGAACACCAGAATTGGCAGGTCTGCCATTGGTGCCCCGTTCTCTTCACAGATGAGAGCAGGTTCACACTGAGCACATCTGACAGGCGTGAAAGAGTCTGGAGACGCCATGGTGAACGTTATGCTTCTCGTAACATCATTCAGCATGACCGGTTTTGTGGTGGGTCAGTGATGGTATGGGGAGGGTCGCTAAGAACCTCCATGTCATAGCCAACGGTACCCTGACTGCTGTTGGGTACCGGGATAAAATCCTCAGAGCGATTGTCAGACCTTACGCTGATGCAGTGGGCCCTGGGTTCCTCCTGGTGCAGGACACTGCCCGGTCTCATGTGGCCAGAGTTTGTAGGCAGTTCCTGGATGATCAAGGCATTGATGCCATTGACTGGTCCTCACATTCCCCTGACATAAATCCAATTGAGCACCTGTGGGACGTCATGTATCATGCATCCGACGCCGCCAAGCAGACTGTCCAGGAGCTCACTGATGCCCTGATCCAGTTCTGGGAGGAGATCCCCCATGACATCATCTGCCTACTCATCAGGAAAATGCCCAGATGTTGTTGGGAGAGCATAAAGGCATGGGGGGGCCATACACACTACTGAGTCACATTATGAGTTGTTGTGATGAAATTCACGCAAGTTGGATCAGCCTGTGATTTCAATTTTTCACTTTGATTTTGAATCCAGCCCTCAGTGGGTTGATGGTTTTGGTTTCCATTGACTGTTGTTGCGTCATTTTGTTGGAAACAAAATTACACAACGTACATCAGTAAAGATTTTCAACTTGAATAATTCATTCATCAAGATCTGATGTGTGATTTAAAGTGTTCTCTTGATTTTTTTGAGCAGTGCAGTTCTTTTTTCTCATTTTTTCACAAAACATTCATCCCATTTCCATTTTCAAAGGATCATATTTATGGACTTCCATCGTTATAATAATACACAAATAAAACCTGATTGTGATTAAAACATTTATTATTCATTTGCGGTTGCAGTGATGATTTGATATCAGATGGTTTTAGCAAAAAAAAGGTTAATGAAGTAAAATGCTTAAATCCTCCATAGAGTCTTACACAGAGGATTTAAGGGCCATACCAGTACTTTCGTCGTGTGTTACTTGTGCGTTTTTCTTCAACTACCTCAGACTGTTCTCTCTTTTCCTCATGATTTTCTTACAACTTATTACCCATCACAGGCATGTGGTGTTTTTCTTTAATAGGATAAATACACAAATACATTAAATCACTAATGACTGGCTGTTCTAACCCTGAGGTGTCACTTCTGTCAGACTTTGCAGCCAATAACATGAAGAGATGACATCTCTGCCTCCTTCCGTCTAAACACTACAAAAATAACAGCAGTAACATTTGAGGGGTGATGACAGATGTTTCTGTTCACCAGTCCCTGCTGAAGAGACTGGTACAGAAGTCAGACGTCAAAAACACTGGTAATGTCCTTGAAGACATGACATGTTAACATTGTTAATTGTGACATTTACATGTTGGAAAGCAAGCCAGTGATCCTTAAATTCACTCCTCTTCATTTTTAATCCCACTTCTCAGGCCTTAATCCTTTTTTGATGCAGGAGTAGGAGCAAAATATGTCAAAGCAAAACCCAGATATCTTGAAAGGTAATGCACTGAATGAAACCTAAATCCTTTATGGTTAGGCCAGGTCTAAATATAGGCACTGCTGCCTCGCCCCGCATGTTTAGCATCGTATCAGCTTTTAGTCTGAGTCAATGTCTCCTCATCATGGAAATATGGATGTTCTAGGGCATTCAGGGCAGATATTCGTTTGAAGGGGTCAAAGGTCAGCATTTTCTGTGGAAAGAAAGAATAGCAGGATATTAGAACTGTGTCAATGTTGGTTACAGCTCAGTATACAGGTTAAAATGAATTAACATGTTTGATAAATTGTGACTTAAATTTTCAATTCATGACAAAGCCTTACCAGCAATAGCTCCGCCCCCTGCTCATTTATCTCTGGGACAAAGTCAGTGATTGGGCCAGGCGAGAGAGGGGGGAAGTTTTTTCTTGAGAGTGTAACGTCAGTCGGCCACTCATCCTCCGGTGGCAACCCAATGACTCTGAAATGACAGATCATTTTGAATGAAACAGGAACACAAATCATCTGCCAATACATCTCCTTTCCATTTAAACGTAATGGAAACTGTTTGAGACTCACACAAGAATTTTCGCAAGTTGGTCCACTTCTGATTCTCCGCAGAACAAAGGTCTGAAGAAACAAAGGGTTTGAGCCAAATTACCAGATTGAAGGAGATGTCTATTGTATAGGTTCACGACTCTTTCCAGTTTCTCTTTGTGCAGGAGGGCAAACAGTAACATGACATATATTAGCAGTTTGGCATGAAGGGGAACTCTCAGCTTTAGCATTATAATTATATATGTGTCTCTGCTCCATCAGTGTATCATTATATAATCACCACCATTACACGAACTGTTCCCAAGGCAAGTATTTTGAGACATGGATCTCTGTACATCTATTTATGAAATGTGGTATTTTTACCACTAGATGGTGCTACAGTGTAGGCTGTCAGCGGATAAGGGTGAGATGTTGCAAACAGACTAATGATAAAAGTCACAAAATACTCCATAGTCTTAATGCAGAGAAAAAAAGGATGCATGTGTGTGAAGCAGCTACATTTCAAACTTATTTTCAAAGTCTGAGCTAGCCTGAGGAGTCATACGAGAAACTAGAACTGATGTCATCAACACAAGCTACTCCTGTGCAAAAAACCTTCAGGATATGTTATCAGATCTCTGCTGCTTTTTAATTTATTTAACTTAATTAGATCACCGGCAAAATCGAATACAGTGTTCCTTTGTCCAATCTCTTCTCAGCAAATGAAGATCCTAAGAAAAATATAAAAATAAATAATGACAGGTTTTTCTTTTCTTTTTTCTTTTAACTTCATTCTGCTGACTCACTTGCGTCTGAACATCTCAGCAAAGATGCAGCCGGTGCTCCAGATATCTACAGGTGTGGCATAACTTGTCTGCAGCAGAACCTCAGGAGATCGGTACCACAGTGTCACCACCTGAAAGATTAAGACGGGGAATCCATCAGCAGAGGTAAGATTAATTGATTTACACCTAAGTAAAGAAAAACCAGGAAAGACTTAAGAGTGAGATGCAGGGTAAAGCAAATTGATTAAAGATCTGTATGTTTTGCTTTTTTGAGCTCTCGCACAAAAAACCTTGACATGCCCTGAGACAAACTGAGTGCATAAAGGATGCACAAGAGCACGTGAATGTCACCGACCTTTTTCAAGTTGAAGTTCTCTATTTTGTCACTCTCTAAGATACACTTGGCAAACATGGGAGTGGAATTGTTCTCCACAGCAAGAACATTCATAAAAACAAGAAAAGCTCCCCCACGTATATAAAACAGATATCTAAAAAGAACTGTTTGGAAGAACCTGCACCAGTAACAGGCGTTCACTTTTTACAGTGAGAGTCCATCCAAAACTACTAACAAGTCCCATGCGGGGTACCAGCGGCCTGGAGACAGGGAGGAGGTGGCTTATGTGCCTCAGTATTACGACGAAACCAACAGATGATGCCAAAGGTTCAAACACTTTCAATACTAGAAGGGCACTCAATAAAGTGCATACCTCTGCAAAGCCCCAACAGTACTTTAAAAAAAATTAAACTCCAGTCTAAATTCAAACAATCATCATAATGGCTGCCCTCAGAGTTCTGTTGAAGTAAGTGAAGAAAAAAAAATCCAGATCAACTCCAAATTTCAGTGGTTCCATTTTTGGCACATGCCTAATCCTTCCACAAAGTTTCATGACAATCTCTCAAGTATCTTTTGCAAAACTGATACCTGGAAATTTTGTTTCAAGCTTCAGAAGCTCAGGACAAATTAATTCTGGACATGCGATGGAGAGACGGACACATTTAAAACCGGCACAGGGATGTGAGGAACTTCACTGACAATTCCTAACCCCGTGGGTCGATATCACCGGCCAATACTATGTTCCACTGTGGACATCATCATATACATATTCAGTAGACATTGGCCAACCCGAACACCCATTGGGGGGATGTATAGTTGGTAAGGTTTGAATAAAGTGCAACTAAGACAACAAGATCGATATGATAATTACATTTTCTCAACCAATTTAAGTGGCATAAGTGGTTGGTTTTCATGTTGAACTGAGATGAAAGGAAACCAGGAGCCGCCTGATCTAAAAAACATAAATCATGGTATGCTTTGGAAATTGCTGTACACGATCCACTGTTCGGTGCAGTTTAGTCCAGGTGAGCTCTTACTACAGGAGTGAGGGCCATGTGGCAGCTGTAGATCCTGGCCAGTCCGAAGTCAGCCAGTTTTACCTGGCCCTGGCTGGTTACCAGAATATTCTCTGGTTTCAGGTCACGGTGCATCACACGGTTCGAGTGAAGGAATGCAAGACCGCACAGCAACTGCCTCATCAGGTCCTGCAAAAACACACACGGTCATTTCAACTGAAACTTAACTAAATGAAAAGCTTGAAAGATGCTATGACCCTTCCTCTAACCTATTTGACAGATTATGCAGTTTAGTGTCAATATTGTTTGAGTTCGCTCTCACCTTAATGCGGCCAGGAGATAATCCTGAGGCTGGGGCTTTCTCTAGGTACGTCTTGAGGTCTTGGTCCACGTGTTCAAACACCAGAGTGACTTTGGTCTCCTGGTCCGACCTCTGGGTGGCACATACATCCATAAGCCTGTCATGTACAATAAAAACAGTGACTTCTTTGTATGGTGCTGACAGTGAGTCATAGACAACACAGTATTTTAATAACAGTCGTACCGGACCACGTTGGGGTGGTCAAACTGCTCCAGCCTTTTCAACAGTGCCACCTCTCTAACTGTGGAAATAGGGAGGCCATTTTGGTCCGTCTGGACGCGCACACTCTTCAGAGCCACAAACTGCCCGCTCTCCGTATCTCGGGCCTTGTAAACCGTCCCGTAAGCGCCTCCTCCAATCTCTGCCACCCGCTCATACTGGATACTGGTGCCGTGGGCCATGACCAAGATCAAACAGACTGGGAGACCAAGTATGACAGACAAATCAGATGAGACAGTTATAAAAACTATTCATTACAATAATGACATGATAAAAAGAGATCTCTTTCATGACAATGCTAACATGCTGATGTTTAGTAGGTAGCATTTACTATGTTCACTCATTGCTTTAGCATGTTAGCACACTAACATCTACTGAGACTCTTTATTACAATTCATCCTACGTAAAGCATTTCTGTGCAAAATTCCATAGTAATTCATCAAATATGGTTGTAGAAACGCATCACTAAAAAACTTAAATCTCTACAGTAGTGTGTGAGATACTTGACTGGATAAGTGAAATCTTTGAGAGTCAAAGAATCAGGATTCATCCAATAGGGCTGTTGAAAGCCTGGCAATCCATCCATTAGTTGAGATATTTCATTGTAAAACTGGTGCAGTGTTATTGTGATTTATAGGGCCTTTACATATGTAAAGCTAAAAATGATCAAACCAATAAAAACAAACCAGTCTCAGAAATAACTTTTGTTTTCTTGAGTTCTGAAAATGGCTTGAAGTATATATCTAATGTCACCTGTAGCACAAATTCCCTTTATTTTATTCATTTAATTTTATTCAAGCCTTTGCATCCAAATGTCCTCAGCTTGTTAGCAAAGAGTTGTCATTCCAGGAGTTCATATACCGAGGTATGGATTACAGTTCGCAGAGATGGAATGTAAATAGGCTCCATGTAATCTGAGGTACTTGCATTTTCCTCGTCTTATCTTTTCATGCCACTTTCTACTATGAACTTTAGTTACTAGTTACTTTAAGCATTGAAATTTGTGCACACAAACATATGAAGAGCTCATAAAATATGTTGTTATGAATTAAACTACGTAAGAGTAGATAAACGCAGTCAATTAATAAATTAAATGAAAATTGGGAATTAGTCTTATAATCATTTATTCATAATTTTCATGTAATTGTGGAAGCATTTTTCTCCATATTTTCTAATATTTTCCAAACTAAATGATTAAATCAATTAATTGAGAAAATGCATGTGTAATAGAATTGTCATTAAACTGAGTAAAATTTTAAATACAGGACATGTACATTTAACAGAGTATTTTCAAAGTGTGGTATTCTTGCTTTTACTAAAGTAAAGGATATGAATACATCCTCTACCATCACAATAAGGTTGATACCAGCTGCACACTAAAATGTAGTCAGACATAAAACTGAATTAACTTATTTTTTTGGCCACCTGGTGGCAAGCTGAACACAACATTAACATATTTTCACCATATATTGTTGTACAGCGAGCATGACAGCCAGCATTTGCCTATTTGCCCAACCAGCAGACACAAGGCGACTTTAGCATTCATTGGGAGTCATGTTTCTGGCAACTTGATGAATACAGAACTATGAGTTGGATATTCACTATCTTTTTAGCTCTGTTTTGGTCTCCACCAACTCCTGAGGGATATATCTAGCTTCTCTAGCTGCTAAATGGGCCACTATGTTCTCCAGTTAGTGGCTTATTTTTCCTGTCTTCTGTTTGGTGCTGAGTGATAGCAGCACAGTCAGATTCTGAGATTTATAAAAATAAAAAAAAAATAAAAAAATAAAAAATAAAAAAAAGAAGCTGCCTGATTCAACTGGAAATGACTCAAATGAAAACAGTGAGAATCAAAACAGTGAAGTTTTGGGCACTAAAACCAAAACAATGAGCTCAGAGATGATAAAATGCTCTGTAAAGCCAAGGGGAACTCCACTTCATTCTGCGCTGCAGTATGAGAAAAGCGCTGCAACAAAAGAAAAGAAACACAATCCACTGACAGGAATTCAATCTCCTCAGTTCTTCAGCAGACTCTTTATTTTATCTTCCAAAGCAAGTACTCCAAAAATCTAACAATAACTGGCTTTAAATGTTTTTGTTGACACCATGACACAGCATATTTGGACAGTACATTTTTAAACACCATTGCTGCATGAGCCAAGATAATAAATAAATAAATGCAGAGTCACTGTTGAACGTAGGAAAACATACACCTTTTGGACTGATCTGAGATTCAGATGACTTACATATTAACATTTTTGATCTGTATGAAAATATCACCAGAGCTGCAGACAATTCTAATTCAAAGAGTCCAATGAAGTATTTTTCTACTGCATCAATACTGGACTAAAATAATGGATCATGTAGTGAAAGGGAACATGACGACAACTAGCATCGGACCTAAACATTTTGTAGCCCACTGACTGTCAGCAGACAAGAATACAAAGTCCTGTCAACATAATTCAAGTCTGGTCTGAGCTGACAAAAAATAAAACCTGCAAAGCTTCCCTGCAATGAGATAACTGACTTAATTCACCAAGAGAGACATAAATTATTCCACATTACACTTTTTTTCCAGTACCAAACATATGAAGATCTTATGTTTTGTTGTGAATTTAACCAAACAAAAGTTTCAACAAGTACTGCTGTCTGACAGAAAGCTGATTACTAACTATTCTGATGAATGTTTCAGTTATTTTTCAAGCAAAAAGTCGTAAAACATTTCAGCATATTAATCTATTATATGTCTATCTATCTATAGACATCTATCTATCTAACATACTGAGCAACAGTAGAAACACCTATTTTTTTAATGTCATGCAATCCTGTTCATATTAGATATTAAAGGCAACTTATGGTTCACACAGCTTTATTCACCCTTTAGCCATACAGAACAATCATTTTTGTGCAAATTAGTGGTCGTTGCCTTATTGTTTACAAGTCAAAAAGTGTGGATGGTGATACAGAAAAGAACAACAGTCAGTACCGCAAGTGACCACCTCCAGCATTTATCACTACTTCACACATCCTGTGCATGGAATGGATAAAATGGTTAATCTGGAGTTGTGGGATGACATGCCATTCTTCTAGCAGTGCTGTGATAAGCTGTGCATGTGTTGCTGGAACAGGATCTCTCCATCTCATCCAGTGATCCAGAACATCCCACAGATGCTCTATTGGGTTGAGATCTGGTGAATATACTGGCCAAGGAAGGACGGCGACATTGTACTGGTCCAGGTACTCCCGATAGTCTTTTATTATTACGTGAGACTTGGTAATTTCCGACGAGACATGAACATGGCAGAGGTGGGAGACCAGTAAATCTGATGTGACTTGAACGTGGCGTGAGACTACACCTGCAGAGTCGTGCAGAAGCATGCGGTGTTTCCATCCCCGACAGGAGCTTCATGGTGAGTTACGATCCCCCACAATAGTTTGTGTTAACATGTGAAAGAGTGTTTATTTGCTGCTGTCACTGAACATAGGTAGTTATCACCAGGCAGTTTATTACTCTAGCTAACGTTGTTGGCTAATGCTTCAGCTAGTTATGTAGTCAGTTAGGTAAGAGTTCTCACATACAGTCTCAAGCCTTCACACTCTAGCTGGCCATCTGAAAGACTCTTCTTACTTGTGAAATAATGTTTCAGTCATGCCACAACCATCGATCTGTAAATTAAAGTGATGCTTGAAAAAGTATGATGGAAGCGAGTCCTGGCTTGAATTCAGCATTCCATTAATGATAAAGTCAGAATTCTGAAATTAAAGCCAGAATCCTGAGAATTAAGTCAGAATTCTGACTTTTTCTCCCCCTGACTTTAAAAACAAACATTTTAGACTTCTGATTTTTAAAGTCAGAATTCTTAAAACAGCTTTCATGTGGCCCTAATCCTCTTCCGTAGTTAGAGACAGGACAGTAAGAGAGACCAGAAGCCAGACAAGGTCCAGACCAGGGCAGCTCCTACCAACTTTACCAGGCCAGAAAACACAGTGTGAGGTAATGACAGGTAAACAGGTAAAAATTAACTGCATTCCAAAGTACTAGAAACTATTGCAACAGTAACATGAAACACGACACTAAGGTTCACAAATGGACACACTAGTGAGAGATTATTTAAGTAAATACCTGGATTTTTGTCCCTCGTGGCGATGAAGTTTTCTTTTGCTATGCAGAGCATTCTCATGTCTAGCAGGGCTCTGACTGAATGTTTCAAGTCTTTTTCCTTAAAATGTTTTACCAATAGTTGTGATTATATAGTTGTCAGCTGACACATTTTTAGCTGAATACAAGAACAGATTTTTCTGATGTTTGTGTTTTAGCTGCAAACTTGAATGACACAGTTTGAGTGAGGTTGGTAAAGTGGATTTTCATCCATCGCCTCCAGGACCAGAGTCACAAAGCAGTTATTCTGCGCCTGTAGGACCTGATGGTATGCTACTGTTTTTGTATTTCCATCGTTGTGACCAGAATATAGATAAGACTGGCTACGTCTGGATCAATATTTAGGTAATGACTGTTTGTGCATGTTATGATGACAGTGCCTTTATGGGAGATGAGAGGCATTTACATTTTAGTAAGAGCTAAGGCTTATTTCATTTGCTGCTTTCCAGACATTTCCCATTGCAGAGCAGAGGGTCCTTTGCAGCTGTAGAATCATTATTCTGCTCCCCTACCTGATGGTATGCAAATGTTTTCACTCATGGAACTTTAGTAATCTACACAGTGATTGACATTAATTTACTGTATGTATACAAAGATAGCTACACTCTGTTGGATGATATATTGTCCCAGAGAAAGATTGTGACAATTATATTATTGTTATTTTGAAAACATTTTATAAACCGATATAATGATAATATAATAGCATAATAATGAAAACGCCATCAAAGAGGAATGAACTTTAAAAAGGTTTTCAGTATAATTGCTGCAAGGAGGAGCAGGTATGACTTGTCATCCGATACTATGAGCTTTTTAGGCTAGCTAGGATTGGTATTGTAATACCTGTCAGCAGTGCTTCAGGTGAGCAAAGCTTTCCAGCCCTAAGCCTTGTTAAAAACCACCTGAGAACAACAATGATGACCGTTTGAGTCAACATGGGGCCATGAGCATCGAGTCTAGATGGGCAAAGACATTGGATATGAATGAATTTGTGAGGTCATTTCAGCTCCAGTCATAAAAACTGCACAACTGTTCTATTTTGAGAGGAACACAATGTAAATTGTAGGATTTATCCTTGTTTGTAAACACAACAGTCAAAGATGGCCTCACCTCAGTGGCTGTCAGTTTTTCTGTTCTAAACTGTTCTATATGCTGTTATAATATACAATACCTATTTTAAGTTAATGTGTTACATATTTGGAAAAAAAGTCTTATGTTTTATGTTTTCTGCACTCTGGTTTAAAAATTCAATACATATGAAAATTAAGAATTTTTATTTTTTGACATACACGTTGTGCATGAACAAGGTACAATTTGCAAAATACATCTGATTATGTGCATCTTTTCCCAAAGCTACAGAGCCAATGGCAAACAAGGAATGAAATGTGTAGATCTTAATGAATATGGAAATGTGCATAGATGTTGGACGTATACCTTGCCCCTCTGTGTAAAATGTGGCCCCTCTGTGGCCCCCGAGTTAGAAAAATCCTAGATCTGCCCCTGGATTGATCTCATCTCATGTTAATTCCTCCTCCCTGGGCTACATTGACGGGCTGCGATTGGAAGTGACACAATTCTGATTTTTTTCTCTCTCAGATCTGATCTTTTTGCCTCGACTGTTCATGTTCATCTTTGTATGTGATCCATATCTGACATCAACGTGAACAGATCTGTACCATGCCACCACATTTCCAAGAAGCATGCTGCTGTATCAGACTTAATAAAAGAGTGATGCAGGCATTCACTTCTTGCTTTGTTTGATGTGGTAAGAGTAGTGTGGTGATGGTCTGTCAGCCTGAAAAGGCTGCCTTTACAACATCCTATCTCACAGTTGTCATTGCTGCAATGCTCCTTATTTGAATTTTGTTTTTGACAAAACATTGATGTGAACAAGCTACAAGAAATCTGACTGTTCACACTGCTGTCACATCAGCATGAATCAGATACTTATCTGATTTAGGACCCTGTCCTTCTGTGCCAGACAATTATCGAACCTTTGTGTCACACATTCCAGCCTTTTTCCCTGTGTTTTTGCCTCTGCTCATTGATACAGATGATATGTTTTGGATGATTGATCTCCCATGTACCAAACTTGTTTTGCATGTTTTTGAACACTAACATGTTTCTGCCATCTCCTTTTGAATACTCTTTGCCTGTATGGACTGCACTTTTTTAGATCAGCTACAAATGGCTAATGATGTTAGTGAAGTTATGGATCTATTTCTTTTTAACAGTTCTATGAGTTTAGAGGGACTAGTTAGTGTTAGGTGATTTAGCTAGTCAGCTCTATCCCAATGTCCTCCAATATCTTGCAACCTTTGGCCCAATGTTCCTCGTTTTAATGGAAAAAGGGTTGATTCTCTCCGAACCTAGCTTGATTTGCCCCAAACCAGTTCTTCTCTGGTCATGTTTACAAGCTATACAGACATTAACAGAGAACTAGCTAACCAAGGAAGCTACCTATACCGGCTAAATAGCTTAGCTTGATTAACCCCAAACCTGTTTTAACATTAAAAGGACAGAAGGATTGCAAAGACTGCGTGAATTGAAAAATGACTGTGATGTTTATTATACCACAGTAACTGAGTTAAAAGTGACACAAAAAAGTGTGGTCCTTATAAACGCACAACAGTGTGGTCTTCATCCTAAATCACGCCTTTGCAAGGAGTGTTGATTGCATTTGACTTCACACCTTTTGTGATCGATTCTGAGAGAGAATATCTCACACCGGAGGGAGAGCAGATTTGATACCTCAAGGTTCCACTGGAGCCAGTAACCGAAATATTGATAACCAAGGCGGCTTCTGTCCGCGTTGATCATCAATCAGTTCACATTTCATTAATTTATCCATTTGATAAAGTCAAATATAGCCGAACATTGAAGGCCAGTGGGCGGAGGCAGAGAGAAACAGGCCGGGATAGACGGAAAGCTCTTTCCCGACACGTGGTGCTCCGTCATAGCGCTTCTTTGTTGATTAAACTTTGAAAAAGTGAAGCAACAACAGGCCAAAAAGACTTTTTCTACCTCACCTACATGATCCGCGACGTGGCGGAGAGGAAAAACGGTGAAACGAAGTAGTGACGGGAGCGGATGAGACAGATCACCGCCAGCAACTTCCACTTCCACATCTGTGCCACATTACGGAAATGTCCGCTGCTGAAGTGTTACGCACACATGAATCACAGCTTAATGTAAGTAAATGTGGATACTTGTACTCACCTCGTCTGTTTTTGTCTGCAGTAGGTGCGATCACTGCAGATTTATGACATGGGCATGCTCGTTTGTTTGCCACGTATAACTCCGACAGACACGGGTCAGAAGTGGCAGTGAGGGTCCAAGGTGAGGGTTCACAGCCCTGGCAGAGGATCTGATGTGGAGAAGCTAATCAAGCGATATGATTTCGGCCTCCAGTGTATTTCTTCTTCCAGCTTTCACTCTTCTTTTCTGATGTTGTCTCTTCCTGTTGCGACTAACTACTCCTGGAGGAGGCGGAGCTAAAAAAAAAAAAAAAAAATCTCATCATAAATCAATTCAGATGATTATCATCATATAATCCGTGCTCCAGAGCACGGAGAAATTCCCTTTGCCTATTGCAATGATTGAAAACAACCATGCAATGACCCTGTAACACTAAAACATCCACTATACCTACAGGTCATATATAATGATGAATGATTAAAACCCACGGGATTTAAAAACGCACCACTATGCAAAGTTGAAAATATGAAAATAACAACCTGCAGTTTTTTCCTCATTAACTTTTAGTGATCATCTTAATTTAATCAGAAATATTAACAACGAGGCATAAATAGTTCAATACAACAACTTTTACAGGTGTTTCCTCAAATAAAACACAACTACTACACACTACTTTTACTGACTACTGCAGTCTCAATATTCAGTCTCTTATTCAACCTCTTAAAGACAAGCATCTCTAGTTTTAGAGCACCCTTTTGCTGCTATGACCTGCTGCACATATGATGCATACCAGACACCAGCTTCTGGCAGTGTTCCTGAAGAATCTTAGCCTATTCCTCATTGCCAAAGTCCCCCAGTTCTGTAATATTCCTGGGTTTACCTGCTGCAACCGCCCTCTCCAAATCCCACCAGAGATTTTCTATGGGATTCAAGTCAGGTTACTGTGACAGTCACTCTATGTTCCCGGACTTCTTCTGAAACCAAGTCTTGGTGGACGTTGAGGTCTGCTTGGGATCGTTGTCCTTTTGAAATTTCCAATGATGTATTTCTTCAAAGACTTTACTGTTAAAGTAAGTCTATGAAAGTTAATACAGAGATTTAACAACATCTGATTTGTAAACGTGTGCTCTTATGAGGCTGCTGTTCAGGTGTTTTAATAATTTCGAGACTGCAATTTAAATTAAAAGTAGCATTTTGTGTTAAATATGGGGAAAAAATATGTTGCATTGATCTATTTAAACTGTTTGATTGGTTATTGCAAACAGCTGATAGATAGTATATTTCTTTTAGTATTTTTTTAGTATGATTTTTGCCATAAACCTAATATGCCATGAGATGAATAATTCTTCTTTCATCTGTACAACATTTTATACACTCAGTAATTAGTGTTTCCCCCATCTGCATAATCCTCCTCCTCATGGACTGGCACAACCTCTGGATGTCATCCTGTGTGATGGTGGGCCACTCTTCAGTCAGAGCTGCCTGGAGTTGCTGCTGAGTCTGAGGAGGATGTTCACACTGTCGCACTTAACAAACAGGATGACCCTGATGAAGGCCACAAGCCGAAATGCGTTGGTCTAACAATAAAGTTGTTCGTATACTGCAAGTGTTGCTGGAGTTTTTTTGCCTTTTGCACTTAACAAACCCCACAGGTTTTCAAATTGTTTTAGGTTGGGGCTCATCACTGGCAATTATAGAACAAACTGCCTTCAACATGCCAACAGCACCATCCGTCAGTGTTGCCTCAGTCGTGACATCCTTGCAGATGTCATTTTCTCCCCTATCTGTCTGTCTTTTTTATTATATATTGATGCACAGCCACTTTTCAAGTAGAGAGAAGATATTCTCGCATTGGGTCAAAAAATAAGTCGTGAAATTTTAAATCCCTTGAGTTATACTAGTTATTTATGTGTATACTTCTTTTTTTTGTAATTCTTATAGGATATACATTATAATCTCTCCCATCTCTGTTCAGTTTTGTTGTCCTTGCTCTTTCACTGTATCTTTATTACTAACTTTCAAGAGCAACAAAAAGCAGAAATAAATTCATAGTGGTTGTACAAATACTTGGCCAGTAAAGCTGATTTTGTTTTGGATTCTCTTGGATGTTAATAGACCACCACAAATACTAGACACCCCTGTTATTTCAGTCTACCACAAATATGCTTTCTTTGTTTAATTTAGTAAATAAAAGAAAAACAGCCTCATGGCCCATGTGGTTTAACAGTTAACAAGATTTAGAGACTAATAATGGAAAAGATCTGCAATAAAAACTAACCTTTACATAAATTACTCAGTGAAGGTGGGTTTTGATTCCTATGTGGATCTTTATTGGCTACAGACAAACTGCAGAATGCTTTGAAAACAGCAGGTGATCACAGAGAAAGCATGAATGATGGATTTGCTGTTGTGTATAAATAAAACCCTAGTTGGTCTGGTACAGTGTTCCGGTGTCCTGTACTACCAGTCCATTTGAAAAACAGCCTTTAAGTGCTTTTACTGTTTATTTCGTTGCCGCTGCATGCTGGAGGGAAAGCAAGTAGGCGCTACCAGTATCCGCAGTTGTGGCCAGAAATGGGAAGGTAGTGCAGTGACATTGGCCTGTGCATCAGTGGCTGGAAAAAATGTCTGAAATAAGTCGTTGTTTCTCTAACAATGAAAAACCACCAGTTGTGTTGGCGTTAGAGAAAAATCTCTGTTGATGACTCACTGCCACAGCAGTGACATTCTTTTCATAGAGCAGATAAGATTTTTTAACTCAGTGCAGGCGATGGGTGAAACGATGAGAGTCACGATGACATAACCAAATGTCATATATAATGAATGTAGTAATTACTGTGTTTAACACATTTTTTGACCTTCTTTATACTGATTATATCTTCAAGGTACTTCAGTGAATCACTTGACTTATTATAGGTAATAAAAATGCCCCAGGCTCTGTAATAATGTTTGGGCTACCACACCCTGATAGCCTCAGACCATTATCCATTGTCATATAGATGGTGGCACACAGTACGCTGCACAGTCCTGTTCTGTGATCAGTATTCATACTCAGCCTTTACAGCTATCCTTAACCTCTCCTTTGTAACCTCCAGGCTTAACTGAAGTCACGAGATTGTTTTTATTACTGTTTGGAAGGCTAACACACGTCATCGGCTGTCTGTGGTTTTGGTTGTTTCTGCAGAGACTGAACAGTTTTAATTTATCATGATTTCCACCAAATATTATATAGAACTTGAATATCTCTTTAATTTATTTCTATTACTTTGTCACCTTGCTTTTGTAGTCTTGTTTTCACATTGGATTATTTTTAAAGCACTCTTTTGACAAGTAGTGTATTTATTACCACTTACCATAGTTTCATTGTTTCTTAAATACACAAGAAGATCAATTACATCAATTAGTCATCCCAGAAGATAATTTTGGTATTTCTATTTTGGAAATAGTCAAAGTTGCTTCAAGGATTTAACAAAATTATGACTTAGAATTACCACAAATCTTCATATGATTCTGAAAAAGCCCTCAAGCCTCAAGGTTACTAAATCAGAAAATGTGTACTGCTTGGGGAAATTCTTGATCCAATATGAGCTTGATTGCTCGCCTCTCATGCAGCTCCCTATTGCTTATTTGATTTTATCACCTTCTTCAAACAAAATAATTTTCTGCCCCATTGCCAGTAGAGAAGAACAGGAACAGGTTAAAAACGTGTGTGAGGCAAAGAGTGTGTCCCTTTACTATAAATCATGCACGAGAAACCACACAGATCATAAACAACATGCTTTTTAAACATAAATGTAAACATCTGATGGTTTTCTGCAGACAGGCTTTATTTCATAATGTACATATATTTTAAACAAGTATAATTCAGCAAACAAGTATGCACACTGACCATCCCTGTTCTATTTCATTAGAGTATTATGACATCATCCATGAGAGCATGAGCTGGTGAAGAATACACACACACACACACACAGAGAGAGAGAGAGAGAGAGAGAGAGAGAGAGTGTTTCTGACAATCAGTGTTTTTCTTTTCTCAATCAACCGATGGAAATCAGCACGTGACCTCCACGTCACATGAATATCAGCACCCAGGACAGCAGCCCTATATGTTACCTGCTATGTCAGAGCTTCTCTGCTGCACGGTGGGAGGATGTCTTTAACTATACCGATAAAGAAGTTGTCCCTTTGACCTGACGCCCCTGAACACCATCTGAAAATCCTGGAGGTCCTTCCATCATCGCTGCAGCCATGCGATTTAATTATCCCACTGATTCACACAGGCGTTGATTTAACTTGTGTTATGGTAGTGTGTTGATGGTGATGATGAGGATAGTGGTGGTAACAACCCGGAAAGGCCGGTTCCATGCCACCGTGGCCACATTTTGTTTGTACAGGAATCCATATTTATTATCATCCTTTCGCTCCTAGTTTGCGGCGCAGAGAGAACTGGCGCTCCAAGTTGTCGTGAAATTGTTTTTTTTCTGTTCTTCAAATTTAATTGTATTCTCTTCGTGTTCATCTCTGATATGCAACGTTGCTGGATTGTAACTTTGTAACACAACTTTGCTCAAGGGAACGAAATGTGATGGATGTCATCGTCAGACAACAAAGGATGCGCGCTGGTCACCTCGCTTTAACTCAACTCCCCAAATGAGAAACTCTAATATAAATCATCTTTAACTTAGTGGTTAATATGATTTGATATCAGCCCCCCTCAGACATCCTCGCTGTAATTCCGCCTGCGGAAGAATAGACTAATATTTTTTTGGACAGCTCCTGTTCATTTAAAGCACCAGCCTCGATACTAATAAACAGACCAGGCTGAAAATGCGGATGCTGTTGGAACCCTCTGACTTCAATTTTGGTTCCTCACAGTTTTGAATCCCCACAGAAAGCGCATGTAGCCATGAATCATAATCCTTCCCTATTGCCTGGATTGTGGTGCACATGGTATAACAACAGGACATGCAAAGAGCTATGGGCTGATCTAATAGCCTATCATGTTTTTTGCATGCTTTTTTTGACTGAGATCTGTATTTTAATAGGATGTGAACTTTCTACTTGAATCAAATGGTTCAGATCCACAATAACAATAATATTATTAATAATAACATATAGGTAATGATTGTAATTTTGCTGTGTGTTTGCTTAAAGCTGCTGAAGAATGTTTAAGCATCAGATCCGGGTTTTTTTCAATGAACTCAGAGTATTGATGCTGATGCGCTCAGGATCAAGCAGGACTGAAACAGACACAGACACACAGACCAGGATGCGAGGGCTCGCCATAGGGGGCTGTGTTTGGCCGCCGTTGAACTGCTCTCATCGGGACGGTGAGGAGGAGTATTACGGCTCTGACCCACGGCCACGCAGCCTGGCGTTTGAAAACAGTGAAGATGGAACCAAACCCAAGAAAGGAGCGCTGGACGCCGCTTCACTCCCGAGTCTCTCAGAGAGCGGGATGCGATCACCGCAGTGCCGGATCTGCTTCCAGGGGCCCGAGAAGGTACCGTTAAATAACACAGGTAGATATGAATGTGAGTTCTTATTCCTTTAACAAATAGGCTCGGTTACTCAGTTTTGGTGGCCATGAGTTCAGATTCCTGGAGCCTTTTGGCACCTCACGATCATAGGTGCTGCATGGGACCACGTGGTGCTCAGCTGTAGGACGTCTGTTTAAGTAGGTCACCACATATTGCCTATGTCTCAGGTAAACAACCAGGAAATGCTCAGAAAAGCACAATATATTAAACGGCCAATATTTGTGAAGAAGTTTACAAATGTGAAAATATTATGTACAGTATTTGTCAGGTTTGGTGGCAGCCTTTTACAGTTTAGCACCATTTTTCAACAATGAAGGTACACAATTAAGTGTTTCACTTCTATGGAGTTGGGCAAAGGCCACATTTGTACAAAGAATCATTAAAATTGCAGCAGCAGAGCCTGAGATATTCTGACTGGATCCTACATTTCCCACAATGCAGCTGAATGGAATCTTTTTGGAAGGCTTTCCCTGCTTTGCCAATGTCCACGTCTTTGCCCATGCCAGTCTGTGAGGCATGTTTTCTGTTGCTTATAGTCTCGAGGCTCAAACTGTGATAACCCTGATGACATCACAATGACATCATTGGGGTGGTTACAGACGACATTGCACAATATGCTACGCTATGAAGTTGGACTTATGACAAGGAACGGATAACTGCCAGTAAAAGAGTTGGACAGCGAGCAAAGTATGCAAACAAATTCAGTTTTAAAAACTCATTAAGAAGATATAAGTAACTGTTTCTCTAAGGGTCCATTAAGTTTGCTCAGAAGCAAAGCAAAAATGAATTAAAATTTAAAAGGAATCAATTAAAAACATGGATCTGAAAACAGCAGCGGGTAGATGAAGGACATCAGATAAGAATAGGCCGGAGAGAATCAAGAGGAGCTTATTTACTATGTGTACCAGTCAAGTCTTTGCAGTAATATTCAGCATCTAATGGACAAAATTATGTTGTTCTCAGAGCATTATTCCTCAACATAAGTAACATTTGTACTAATTATTGCTCAGAGGGATTTGAGTGAGGGAGGCAGTACATTTTTAATAACTTGCTGCATGACTCTTCAAACCATTAATGCAGGGATCAAACCGTTTATCCTTTATTCAGGAAGGTCACATAAAATACAACATAAATACTTCTCCCCACATGAAGGAGAACGAAGGGAGTTGACTAATTGCATATATGCAGTATTGTTTCATATTGATGATATCTGTTTGTGCATCCTTCAAAATATAATCTTTTTAAATCAACTGTAAGTTTTATGACCGACACAATAGCAAATACAGTACTGTCGGTGACCCTCAGTGTATAAAATGTGGCTCTAACCTTAGGTTGGAATTTAATGATAAAGAACTTTTTATTTGTTATGTCATCTTCAACAAAATAAATCTTGAAACAGGCACACATCCAGTTTCAACATCTAGCAGCCTTTGTGAATGCCACATCTCATGCGGCTGCTTTTTGTGTCCTGCAGAGGGAGTTGTTGAACCCTTGTCGCTGTGATGGCTCTGTGCGCTGCACCCACCAGGCCTGTCTTATCCGCTGGATCAGTGAAAGAGGTTCCTGGAGCTGTGAGCTCTGCTACTTCAAGTACCAGGTCTTGGCCATCAGCACCAAAAACCCACTACAGGTACAGTAGTGTGGTATAAAAACTTTAAAAAGCTTTATGCACAAACTACGTTGCCAGATTTTTAGTGATGGCAGAAAAGTATAGTAATCACATAGGTGGCCATACAACTTAAAGTGAATGTAGTAATACAGTAGTATGTGAATGTTAGCACCCCCACAGAGGAACTTTAGACTGATGTAGTTTAGTCAAGCTTCTTCCCAACAAGAAGCTCATCACTGTCTCATTGTCGTTGGGAGATTAAAAAGAAATTTGCCAAGCATAATTTTCATCAAGCTCTTTTTTGGACAAATGGATGAGATGAAAGTGATGAGGACTTATATGAATTTGCCAAGAACTCATTTATTAGACACTTCACATTTCAAATGTTGGAACATGATTCGACTAAAAGTGTGTGGCACATGGATAACAGATGAACAGACAGTATCATAAAATGATTCTCAGCCTTTGAATGCTGGACCGGAGATATCATCAGATGAATTGCTCAGTAGCAAGACAATCATTGCATATCATATTTTTGAAGAAATTACATAATGGGATATAATATTAGTGAAATGGCTTAATTCATTTAAGAATTGTCTAATTCAATTTCCATTATATGTGTAATGTCTTTTGTTTGTTTTTTGTTTTAAGTGGACTCGTACACATATTTTGTTCTTCTCAAGCATTCACCTGCTTGATTGCTTGTGTGAAAACAGATTTCCCTTAAACCAGTGGCAGAACGTGTCACTTGTTTGATTTTATGCCAAAATTAAAATGAAAGATTTAAGATTAAGATACAATTTACCCTATGGAGAAACAAAGCAGAGAGAAGTGTGCTGAAGTTCATTACTGACTGTTCTCAGTACAGTTGCATTTTGGACCATTCCCTTTAAGCCCACTGTTTACAATATGAAAATGGCTATTTGTACTATACAGTATGTGAGGTGCTCTTTGAAGGTAGACTCAATTTTCAAACATTTTGTCACAAACTGACAACCCTTGTATTAATAAAGGATGTCACATGATCAAATAGCATTGTGCAATTTACTTCTACAACTTTGAGAAGGTTTCAGCCCATTTTTTGTGTCTCATTCTGTCTTTTCTAGTGGCAGGCCATATCTCTGACTGTAATTGAGAGGGTGCAGATTGCAGCCATTATCCTGGGCTCTATGTTCCTCATTGCCAGTGTCTCCTGGCTGGTGTGGTCCTCTCTCAGCCCCTCAGCCAAATGGCAGCGTACGGACCTTCTCTTCCAGATATGCTACGGCATGTATGGCTTCATGGACGTAGTTTGTATAGGTAAAACACAGACACTCAAGCTGATGTGTTGTGTTATTTCATAGCTGGTTGTAAATATTAACAAGTTTGAATGTCATTTTGACAGATTTGGTGGTAGCGGTTTATTGTACCTGTCCATGATTTCCTAATAATGACCCAGAAAGAACATGTCATTTGTTTAATGGTGTATTTATACATCACATATTTAATCTGGACAGTATTTTAGTCAGAGTGAAACATGTCAGCTGGCCGTACGAAAGTAAGTACAAGTAATAGCACATAGTACAATTCAGCATATATGAAAAACAATGTTTCCTATACTAAATTATCGAGTGAATGATATTTACTTATGTTGAAATAGGGGTGGCACAGTAGTGCAGTGGCCCAGCACTTTGGCCTCATACCAAGACAGATCTGGGTTTGAATTCAGATATGGGGCCTTTCTATGTGAAATTTGCATGTTATCCATGATTGTCCCTGGTTTCGTTCACCCACAGTCCAAAGACATGCAGTATAGGTGAATTGATGTCTCTAAATTGCCTGTAAGTGTGAATGGTTATTTGCCTCTCTATGTGTCCCCTCTATGTGGATGGATAGGAAATAGTTACATTCTTTCAAGGAAATGTCTGTTTTCCCTAAATTAGTACCAAATTACACAGTTTTTCTTGGAAATTACCTTGGAAATCATTAGAAAGTCACAGACCCTGAAAATAAAGTGTTGCCAATTTGGCTTCCAATTAACACATCTTTTGCTCACCTTATTAACAAGACTAATAGTCGACAGTCATGCCAGATGTTCTGTGAGGGTGCACTTAAGCACAGCAATGCTTTGAACTAAATGCTAATTTCTAGTTTAGTCTTTAGTTTTGCAGATAATTTGTCATAAACCAAAGTATTTGAGAATGAGACATTCTGTCCTGATGATAGCGTTACATAAAGTCAGGAATCAACAAAAATTATGATGATTCATCCTGAGGAGAAACCTAATTTCATGACAAATATAGACATTTCACTCAAAAAGTCATGAAAAGTTTTTTTTTTTTTAATTAGCAAATTTCAGGGCAATCTATTACTAGTTTTAATGGCATTTCACTGAAATCAGAAAATGTCATTATGCTGGCAGTGCTATAGAAGAAATGCCAGATGTGTCCTCTAGGAGCCATGAACGTCTGCATGCCTACAAAAGTTTCGTTACAATCCTTACAATAGTTGTTGGGGTGTTTCAGTCAAAGTGGTCGATCGACCAAAAGTAGAACTGACAGACCAACTCTGCTATCAATTGATCTTCTAAAGATATGACTTAAATGATCTCTTACTCTTGTATTTATGTATTACTCAGTGACTGACTGCAACACATATTGGAGATTGTTTACGCATCTAATACATACAGTGATTTGGTGAAAAAAATCCATCTGCTTGTTTGTGCAAATGAAATAACACATTTGTTTTACTTCAGTATATTTTTCTGTCTCTGCCTGTTTTTTTTCTTGTTAAGGGATTTTTATTTTTATTTCTCTCCAAACGTCAGTCCAAAATATGCACAAACAAGCCTGCCAAATTTATTCTTTCTGTTTTTGAAAACATTAAATCTCATTAAATCTGTACTCTCTGTACCTTTCAGTACTTATTGATTAAACAAACGACCATCTATATGTCTCCCTGTTTACTGCCCCTGACCTCCAACACCCTTTATCCTTTATGCCCAGGCCTTATAATCCATGAGGGATCATCTGTTTACCGGATCTTTAAGCGCTGGCAGGCGGTGAACCAGCAGTGAAAAGTGCTGAATTATGAGAAAGCCAAAGACTTAGATGACCCCATGATTTCCAGCAGTGAAGGTCGTCCTGAGAGGAACTCTGCACACACTGTCACAGAGAATGGACAGAGAGCGAGTCGATATGTCAGGACTATACTCAACCACCACTGTGGCTATACTATTTTGCACATCTTAAGCCAGTTAAGAGCCAACAACCTTCACCATGCTAACCAAGAGGTGGTCATGAGGGTGACCACAGTATGAGACTGGGCAATACAGACAAATGTTTAAGAAGATGTTTGATTTGGATTAATAAAAGAAAAATCCTAACCTGCCACATTAACACTGCCATTAACCTCTATTCTAGTTTTATTTATTTATTTATTTATTGCACATTTTCTCCGAGGTTGAGCAATAAATATTTTTCTTGGGCGAAGGGAGAACAATGCAGTTTTAAATACAAATCAATAAAATGTATATTGGTACATTTTGGAAAAACAGAAAGCTTTTATTCTTAAAATCACAAAGCTATTTTTTTTACTACTATGACTAATGTTTTTTTTGTTTTCTAAAGAAAATGTAACATTAAGGTTATCAAGTATGAATTGGATTTGAATCTACAATAGGGTTTGATGGTGTAATTGTGTTCCTATTTTTGATTGATTGTTATGACTAATAAAGATACTCTTGAGGGTCCATTACGATCTTGTAGATTTTCACTTGAAGCAGCATTGGTTGATCGGACATTAAAAAGCTTAATAATACCTTGGGACATGACACAATTGCTTAAAAACCCCTTAAAGTACCATTCTTGTTTTGTAATAAAGACTGCTCTCAAAGGAAAACTTTGTGTTTTGTTGGATCTTTGATGGATCTTGGTGACTGTGTCGAGAAAACAAATGTGACACACTTGATACATGCAGACTGGATTTTTCCTGCCAAAAAAATTTAACAAATCAAATCAATTAATGTCATACACAACACAACACATATCAGTTAAAAATTAAATAAAAAATCACAACCAATCTCACTGGCAGATATATGTTTGTTTACTTAATTTTGTTCTATGTTATTTCAGCTTCATCGGTTCTCAGATTTCACTAGGATACTGCACCTCATGTTCTTCCCTATTAATACATATTCATTACCTGCACTCACTCACCACTCATCTCATTTTAATTTGAGCATGTGTTGCTAAAATTTTGCATATGTTCAATGTTATTAAGGATTAGTAATAAAGGTACTAATCACAAATGTGCCTCATGGAAATCGTGCATATACTGAAAGTGTTTTCGCATCAATACATGAGTGAAGTTATTAAGTGGAGAAATCGTTTGACACGTGATAGGAACAGATTTTCCATTTTATCACAAATGAATGGTTGAATAAATGTTTATGTACAAATATGAATGTTGCTTATTTATTATGATGATTATTTCTCTGCAGACATTTATATTCCTGTGGAGAAGCTATTTGCACAAACCGCCATAGTTAGTTCCTTGTGACCAAAATCGAACACCACAAATTCGTTTTCAATATCTCTCTTCACTGTCAACTATCAAATGAAGAAAAATGAAGAAAATCTTTTGAAAATGTGGGGGGGATCTTGACTAAGAATGCATTCACATCCTGCTAGTCCACAGTATGTAGATAATAAACTGTGTCTGCCAGTGGACCATAAGCAATAGTTTTCATAATAATATATCATGTGTGATCAAGAAGTGAGCTCGATGTTGTCTGCAAATATGTATTTTTATAAATAAAGACCATTTTTTTTTGGATAAATATCAATCTGCGAAAATGGTCTTTATCCATGAAAAATACACGTTGCCATTGTTGTCAACAATCATTTACAATGGAACCCTTATCAATATCGTTTTGTTGTCCAGCTCTATTTGTAGTTATACTTGTAATGCTGTAAATTTACTCTCCGGTATTGCACAAAATATGTTGTAGGGGTACTGTAGATGATAGAAAGATAGTAAAATCAGGCTGTGGTAAAAATCCTTCGATCTTTCAACCTGGCAACCCAAGACGTTTGGTGATGACGTAAAAAAGCCGCGACGAACCGCTCGAAAGAAACGTGACTCAATGGTGTGTAGTGGACTGAATACCTGGTGGAGGGACGTCTCTGTTTTAGTCCAACATGAGTTTGTCAATGCCGCAGAAACGTTACTACAGACAGCGAGCCCATTCCAATCCGATGGCTTACCACACGTTTGATTAGTGAGTTTGTCCATGAGCTCAGTAACTCAACAGCAACTACACTGTCACTGCTTGCTTGTTTATAAACGTAGACGTTGACAAGAAGGTAGAGCAGCTGCTGATTTGAACCTGGTGGTGTTAGCCATGTAAAATGTTTAGTTTGTAGTCGTCTATGAGTTCAGATTTCTGCCTTTTTGCAGAAACACTCCCTTTTCCTCTATCATACACAGTATACACTGTTAGCTGTAGTCCCATTGAACACCTCTTCGTTCCTCCACAGCCCTGTGGGTCCAGATGAAATGGACTGGTCCCACCTGTATCCAGACTTCTTCACTGGCAGCCCCTCTGACAACGAGACTCCCCGGGTTGAGTTTGCAGACATTGGATGTGGATACGGGGGGCTTTTAGGTAGTTATGTCACTCATCTGACCACCTACAGGTCACAGTTGTGCTCTTTGACCTCACGTCTCCTTCATTCATGTCTCTGTCTGTGGCACCCAGTGGAGTTATCGCCACTTTTCCCAGATAAGCTCATCCTGGGCCTGGAGATCCGAGTGAAAGTCTCAGATTATGTTCAAGATCGTATCCAGTCACTGCGGGCCGCGGAACCAGGGAGCTACCAGAACATTGCCTGCATTCGCAGTAATGCGATGAAGTACCTCCCCAACTTCTTTTCTAAAGGACAGGTAAGTTTGTGTGTGTGTGTGTGTGTGTGTGTGTGTGTGTGTGTGTGTGTGTGTGTGTGTGTGTGTGTGTGTGTGTTTGCTGCTGTGTGATGACAGAAGTCATGGCAGTGTTTACTTGCTCCTGCTGAGATGCTGAGGCTGGAATGCTTAATTCACTCCCAAACAAGGAGTTGTTCCCTCCAAGAACTTTAGGCCTTGAGAGGGAATATAGTGAGATAGGATCTTTTTACAACATTTTTCCAATATCATGATAAAAAATAATAATTGGACAATCACAATACAAATACCCAGACATGGATGACCCATGATTTTCTTCTACTATGATTAATGAAACAATAAGAAGGAGAGGCACGAGTCGACAGGAACTTCCAAAAGGAATTCCTGCACAATGTCTAACTTGCAGAATCACATTTATTGCGATGTTTCGGTTCTAAACTTTCATCAAGCATAACTTTTTGTTAGATGAGAGCAAATAAATTTTGCTTGATGTACCAAAATGTCCCAATAAATGTAATTCTGCAAGTCAGACAGAGTGCGGGAATTCCTTTTGCAAGCTACCTCCATAATTAGAAATATGTATTTGGAGGCGAGGGCAATATTTATTGGGTCACAGGACGGAGAGGGGTGGAGAAAAGGCACTGCCACCGATACACAGCTGACATACTGCAGATTCACAGTCATTCAAATGGTTTTCATGAATATGTGAGAGGTAAGAAGTTATATCTAGATCTGGATCTACCGTTATGAAAAAATCGTGTTTTTGCTGACTAATCATAGACTACTGATGACAAGTACATGATTCAAATGCCAGGAGAAGGTTATCAGGCTCAAGGAGTTAGATGGTATTACTTCATTTGGCATGAAGCAGATCTAGAGTAAAGCGATGTCATAATGGTGACATCATAGTGTGTGCTATGCCCTGGGTGCAATGATTTAACGGTTCATCTCCTCAAGGTGATACAAAATGGAATGCAGGTATTGTGCACAGATTGTAGAATAATTTCTTTCGCTGAAGGTAGAAACTGTGGCGTTTTTGTACTGGAAGAAGAACATGCCATCAAACACTGTACATGGAATAAACACTAATACAGGCCAGCACAAAGTCTACACATCAGTAGGACTATAGGGAAACCGACTACAGTGTAAATGTAACTTCTGACGATAGTCTGTTTAACTAATCCACGAGATTCATTTAGTTGTCATACATTTAATTCCATGTAACGGTGAGAATATCTTGGCTTTAAATATGAGTGATGCAATAAACAATATCTTCCCGTGATAAGCTAGTCTGACACACAATGCACACTGGTTCATGTCGGCAAACAGTGGGACCGACTCTAGGTGAAACGTTAAGAACACACAAACAACAAAACATCTCGTTACAGAAACATCTCTTTCCAAAATCAGAGATCATTATGGGTAACCCAAAGATATGCTGTCAACAGTTTCGCTGGAAGACTTTTTCAGTCCTTTAAGCACCACAGACTAAATTCCATTCTCTTCTTTTGTAGTGAGGTTGAGGCAGGAATCTCAGCAATATACATCTCAACACCTGGACAAATACTAAATACACTGAAGGGATTTAAAAATCCACCACTGCAAATAAACACCAGTGGTGCATTTTTTTAATGTGTTGTGTTTATTGCTGTTTTTGTTATGTCTTTTTTTTATCACTGATTAAATTAAGATAAAAAATTAAAAGTTAATAAGGAACAAAATACCCAAGCAAATTTGCAAGTGACCCCAGTGGTGTTTTTTAAAATCCCTTCAGTGCATATAATGAAAACAGTATAGCAGCATATCTTCACTAACTATACCTGCATGGCTAGATGTAACTGGAGGTCCATTTTTTGTAAACTGGGTAGACCGACTCCTTAGGTATCTACTGTATGTATACATAACACATATTTGACATTAATTGGAACTGAGTGTAAGCTCTTATGCAACAGGCCTGCGGCTCTATTACAGCCCATCTGACTGGGCATGTAGTTCTGTTAAACTAAAGTTGACAGTCTATTTCAGCAATGTCAAGGTAATACGAATATGCAAACCTTTCTGACTCAGAATAATGACTTTCCTCATGCTCAACATATGGACTGAATTAAATTATATGAATTGCCCAATAAATCCAGGATTTTACAACAATGGGGTCATTGACTGCCACGCAAGGCATCACATCAGCTGAGCAGTGCAAGACGACATTTATCCCTTCCAATTAGCTGCGGTAATCTGTGGCTTGTTGAAACTGGCGTTCATTTATGCAGTGGGCTTAGTGTGCCAGGGTTAATTTAGGTACCCCGAGTGAAAAACGTAAATCACCTCAAATGCCCCGAGTGAGTACAAACTAAGAAATTAACACAGGAGAGTAGTCAACTACTCATTTTTCAACTAAAAACACATGCATTCATTTAATTGAGTAACAAATATTGTAATATGCCGTTCCAGGTCATTTTAAATCGTATGGCTGTTATTTGTACAGCTTGAGTGCTTTGCATTAAAGTGGGTTATTGTGAGGACTGTGGCTCTTTCTTCAATTCATTCACATATGAATCTTGTATCTTTTGACTCATATTCATTCATTAGTTTTACTTTAGTAGTATTTTTCTTTTCCTCGAGACAGATTTTCAGAGAGCTAAATCACCACCCAGACAAGTTCTCAAAGTCTAGTCCCAATCCGTCTCACATGCATGATGTGTTTCAAACATTGAAACGGCATATTCAAAAGACTTGTGGTGCTTTTCTTTTCTTTTTCTTTTTTTCTAATATGTTTTTAACCCAAAGTAATTCAAAGTGCAAAGGTTTTTCCACAAGCCCTGAGGCGGCAGCAGTCCCCAGTGATTAACACCACAGCTTTCTGTCAATACCTGACATTATTTATTTAAACAGATGAAAAGTTACTGGAATGGTCTTTAATTTGTCCGCCAGAGTCATATCAATGGAGCCTTCACGTGTACGTGTGTTAAACGCAGAGGGGAAATTCCAGTTTTGCAGTCATTGGTGCTTAAAAACCAACCACAAAATATAATAGGGGCCACATTGAAGTGATGACATTCATATATTTTGGAACCACAGTTTCAAAGTAGATAAATATAGAAAGAGTGTGTGGTAATGGCAGAGTAATAACTTTAAAAGTTAAAAAAAAAAAAAAAAAAAAAAAACTCCTAGCTTTAATGTTTCTGTGCCTTTTTTTGTGTTTTTCAGCTCAGTAAGATGTTCTTCCTCTTCCCTGACCCTCACTTTAAGAAGACCAAGCACAAATGGAGGATCATTAGTCCCACACTGTTGGCAGAGTATGCCTATACACTCAGCGTTGGGGTATGTACATAAATATCACTTGCTAGTCAATCAACAGATATTTGATTTGCAGTATGTTTTATATTTTAAGGTAATTTATGAGGCAAACATTCCACACATTCACTAGCTGTTTCTAACATGTATAGAGCTTTGTAAATGTAGTAATTAGCATTTTATCCATATCTTGCACAGGATTTTACCTCGAGCTCAGAGAATGTGTGACATTTCATATCTAAAGTGTATTCGGTTCATCTAAAAAACAAGCCAAGGGTGCACAAACACGACACCGTCGATTTTAGACAATATCGCTCAAACAGCAGAAAGTCTCCTCTTTTATCTCCGCCAAGGAGGTGATGCTGTTGCCAATGTTGATTTGTCAGCAGGATTATTCAAAAAGTAATGAATGGATTTTGATTCAATGTTTTGGAGAGGTAGGATATGGCCGAAGGAAGAATCCATTAGATTTTGGTGGTGATCCAGATCATCCAGATGTTTGTTTTTTAAAGGATTCTTTACCATTTTGGGATAGAGACAGGAGGAGGGTGGTATCAAGTAAACTACTAAGTAAAGTGCAGTGCTCAGTTTTATTTTTAATGAAGGAACATAGCAGCCAGTACAATGATGTGGCTCACGTTAGTCTTTTTAATAGATTTCTTTGGATGGTAACGGAGCTCTATGACACAGAGGAATAAGATCTATCTAACCTCTATGTAGGATAACGTTACTTTTTGTGGTGTTTTTTGGCCTTTAATGGGATCTGTTGATACTAAAAGCTTTAAGATACTATAGCTTGGTTATATTATTAAAGGTTTTTACACATCTGCGACGGAGACTTTTGCCACAATCGCAAGAGAATGAAGAATTTCTTTCGTAGAATTGATGGGACACAAATCTCAAAACCAACTAATGATTGCCCAACAAACTGGCACTCCTCGTAATTTTATCAATTGATTGCGGTGTGTTGAAATCCATGAATTCACTGAACTACAGTTGAGCAACTGGCGCGGCTTGCAGCTGGTTTACTTCTGGTCACACCCTGATTCTGTCTGTCAGAGCTGTCTGAGCAACAGTGGGACCCTTGAAAAGGGCGCGAGCCATGATGGAGTTTGTTGGGAACAATGAAAGGCTTGTGTCTCAATTTGGCTTAATCGTTTTTTAACCCTGGTGTGTGCATTGATGCATTAATGCCTGCCTGTGTGTGTGTGTGTGTGTGTGTGTGTGTGTGTGTGTGTGTGTGTGTGTGTGTGTGTGTGTGTGTGTGTGTGTGTGTGTGTGTGTGTGTGTGTCTATGTGTATGAGCTCTTCAAGGTCACGCTTTGGCAAGCAGCCATAACTGTGCTAATAGGCAAGAAAATGCTGAACTACTGAGGCAGTTTCAGACCAAGTTTAACCGTGTCTGTTGTTCAGTTGGTATCTTTTCAGTCAAACTGTTTCCAAATGAGTATTTAACAAGATTCAGACAGCAGGCACACAGCCCCTCATCCTGTCATCTCTGATCAAAATCCATGTGTGCCACGACTGAGTTTTCTAAGAAATGCTTGTTCTAGAAATGTTATCTGTCCAGCCTCCAAAGTAAAGCACAGTGACATAGACGGTTAACCTCTGTGCTGTCTGTAGGTTATTTTTTGCCTTTTTAGGGAGGAGCACTGCTCTCCTGAGGTGATGAAACCACAGAACTCTGAAGCTGAAATGCTGACTTGTAAAAGAAAAGAAATAAATTTTCATTTCATTTTTTTTTGTACATTAAAAAAAAAACACAAACCGTTTATATTGTGATCGATACATGGATCCATGTTTACCCCCCCGGCGAAGCTTTGTTGACTTGTTTTCCCAGAACTGTGTTAATAACCTCCCTGTGTTTGTCCGGCCATGTCAGGGTTTGGTGTATACCATGACAGACGTAGAGGAGGTGCACGTCTGGATGGTGAAGCACTTCACCGAACATCCACTGTTTACACGTGTCCCTGAAGAAGAACTGGTATGTTGATGTGTTGTGTTTGCAGGTCATGCATTTTTTTTGCTCATCCGCCTTTTGCAGGAAAAGAGGTCAAACTCATGGGCCCAGATTCTTCAAATAAATAGTTGAACATTTTTGAGATACATTCTTTCTTGCTTTCGTAGTTTCAATGAGAAAATGATCTCGTATCTGTGAGCCAAAGATGAAGCTGCAGCCAATTTGACGAGCTTATGTCGTTGTGATTTGGACATGGGAATGTTTCATATTATTCCAATATGGCTACTCATGTCTGAGAGTGGTAGCAAGCCTCTCATGTACCTCTGGGTAAGTAAATGAGCCAAATAAGCATATTTCCTAAAATGTACCATTCCTAATTTGGTCATGTTTCCTCTAATGAGAGAATTTTGAGAAATGAAGAGTGTAAACTGACCTCCAGGTACCAATCAGTATTTAATTAACTTTTTTTTTTTTAACGTAGCACACATTGAACGCAACATGAAACATTATGGTGATGAAGAGGTTAAGTTAGTGAGTAGTGTGAATAGAGTTTTTCCCAAGTGAAAGCTCTGGTGAGTTTATTAACGCAACTGTGTTGGATCTTATTTTTGTCAGGTTGGTGATGTCATCGTAAATCGTTTGGGTATCTGCACAGAGGAAGGAAAGAAAGTCCAGAGAAATGGAGGGAAGAATTTCCTCGCCGTTTTCCGGAGGATTGAGGATTTAAAGTAGGATGAAACAGTTTGGACATGCAGTAAACTGAATGATGGTCTTATGAGTCATCTGTACGTGGAGAATAATGCTGTTCTAAGGCTGTTCTAAGGCTTGTCTACCCAACAGATGAACAGGACCAACATTCGCGTCATTTGAGTTTTTATCACATAATTTATGTATTTCATTCCTCAGACAGCACAAGGGGAGTCTAGTCTTCATTCAGACTAGACTCATAAAGTGTTTGTTGTTACTTTTTAAAAAATGGATTTTTAATGATGTTCTTTAGTTTATTTTGCCAAACTCCACTTTTGTGTTTCCTGTAAAGCTGTAAATACTTTAGTAAAACATAAAGCCTGTGTCTGGTTTGGTTCATTATTTTCTTATACGTTTGGTTTTTCACAGGCCCAGATTAACTTTTTCCAGTTTAACTTGTCCTTTGACTGGATTTGAAGAGGAGTCTAGGTTTCACTGAGCACAGTATTCCAACCATCTTTTCTAATCCTGCTTCATGAGACAGGCCCTCGGTGTTTGCTACTAGTTTGGAACAACTTTTAAAATGACAAACATTTGTTTCAGATGATAACTTCTTTGGCTTCTCTGTTGTAATTCGCAGCATTGGTGGCTGAACAGTGTACAACTAGCTTATTTGCTATGGGCCATTGTCTGGTTTAAAAATAAACCTGCAAGCTGCAGCACAGAGTGTTCAACGCGACGACTGACACAAAAACGTTCAAAATACTTTCTGGCTTTTTGACAAAGTCGTTTGAAGAACTTGTTTGTCAACAAAACAATTATTAATATTTTTTTATCATGAATTAAAACCATTATGTTTAAAAATATTTTTAGATTATAGCAGTTCTCTCTAATGTGATTTAAATTCAATTCACTAATTTTAAACCACAATTTCACCACAGCTCACATTGCTCCTATATGTAATATGACCCATTGTATAATTATAATCTGCCATACATGTCTGCTAAGGATCGTTGTGAAGTCCAAATCACAGGTTTCTGTAATGGAGGCAGTGGTTTTCTGTGCTTTTTTTTTTTCTTCATAATTTAAGCTGTTTATTACAGGTTGTATTTTTTTCTGTGAGTTGTCCCTTTTTCTGCTGCAGGTGTTGATAATTAAGAACAGGACAGCACATGCCTAGAGGATAGGAACCCAGACACTGACAAACCTTAGATGATTCCAGAGAGTGATTGAAGCACTGAAACTCATACTATTAATATTAGAGAACATGTATTATCTGTGTCCTTTGCTAAGGATATTGGCTGTCTGGCAGTACTCTACCATATCTGACAAGAGATTTTATATAACCTCTGTTGCACACCGGTATGAGTGAGTATGGATTACTTCCAGTATTCAGAGAAAACACCATCTGTGCCATGAAGTAGACTAACAGTGTGTTTAATTTATTCTGTCTCTCAAATTCTTAAAAGTTTCCAGTACAAAATATACACAGTTACTCTGTGCTTCTGGGCTAAAGTTCATCTGTGAACAGGTGATGGACCTGTAAAAATACATGCCCAGTCTCATTCAGCAGTGTTTGCTCAGACCCTAGACACTTTTTGCTCCAAGCCAAATGACACCAGGTTGTGATGAAATGGTATTTAAGGATGAGGCAATCTGTCTCTCTCTTGGTATCTGTACCCTTGAAAAGCATATTCACAGAGGCAGTGTTTTTTTTTCCCTTTATATGACGGGGGAATAGTTATCGCTCTGCCCATCTGTAAACATTTTTTGTCTGGGGCATAACTCAAAAACCGTATAATATCTGTTCATAAAACTTGACCAACAAGTTTGGGGATTTTAACATTTTTGATTTTTCTTGTTTTATGAAAGAATTGGGCTGTTTTGGGTGTGGATTTCCTTGTCCAGAGTATAACTTTAAAACTATTTCTTTTCTCTTTTTTTTTACATAAATATCCTGTACCATCTTACATAAGGTCCACATACTGTACATGCAGATTTTCAGAGGCTTACAGCTACATCACACCACCTTCCATGACATTCCACCTGCTCAGGAGGACTTGGGGATGTGGCCAAAAGCTTCATGAGCTCACGCACACAATTTTTTATGGTGATGCTATGTCAACCACTCTGCTCCATTAAATCCGTCAAGGAGCTGTCCTGCTATCACTTATTACTGCCCTGTGGCAAAAAAAAGTCATTAGAGTCAACTAAAGTACATCATTTTGCAATGTAGTCCCATCAGCTCATCAAGCAAAGAGTTAAATATGCGGCAAGGAAATCAAAGGAAGAAACTTAATTAGCGTTTGGCAAAACTACCAAAGCAATTTGGATGTTGCCTTTTCTTCACACCCAAAGAATTTGTTGCATCAGGTATTGAGATCGAAGGTCAGTCCCCCTCTGAACATGTTTAGAGGCAGCTGTCTGCTCATATAACATAGAATGTGTTCAAACTTAAGTGACTGATTCTTTTGTTACCTTTCTCCAAGTAAAAGCAATGTAATTAAACATTTTGAGTTGTATTGACTGTTACTAGCGCAGGTGGTCGATACCACTCTTGTGTGAATGGTGTATTCACTCAAGGGATTTGGATTGGGTAGCTTGTGCCGTATGAAAATAACATTTTGTTCTTTATTAACTTTTAATGATTATCTTAATGTAATTAGTATTAAAAACAGCACTAGAAACGTAAGCACCATAAATTTCTCAGGTGACACAACTGGAGTATACAATGTTTTACACAATTAGTGTGTCCCCATCAGCATTGATTACAGCAGTAATCCTCCTCCTCATGGACAGGCACACCCTCCTGATGTCAATCCTGTGAGATGGTGGCCCACTCTTCAGTCACAGCTGCCTGGGTCTGATGTTGGGTCTTCACACTGTTGCAAAAAGAAATCCGCATGTAAGGATGAAAACCAGCATTGCATGCCTGTGACCTTTGACACCTCAGGTGGCACTGCATTAAAAACTGACATGATTCTAAGAGGCATATTACTACAAGGGCTCTGGAACACTGGAAAACCGTTGAACACAGTCGCTGCATCTACAGATATAAGTTAAGACTACCTTAGGAAGCGAAAGTCATATAAACAATATCCAGAAACGCTGCTAACTTCTCTGGGCCTGAGTTCATCTGAGATGGACTGACACAAAGTGGAAAAGTGTCGTTTGGTCTGATGAGTACACATTTAAATTTTTTATTAATTTTTTTGGTAATCATGGACATTGTGTCATCCGGACCATCAAGATTGTTGTCGGCATAAAGTTCAAAAGCCATTGTCTGTGATGGTATGGGGGTGTGTTTGTGCCCTGTTGAGGACCTGAAGCTGCATATCAAGCAAGAATGGGACAGAATTCCACTTTCAAAACTTCAACATTTAGTGTCCTCGTTTCCGTAACACTTACTGAGTGTTGTTTAAAGAATGTAACAATGACAAACATGCCCCTGAGCCAACTCTTTTGAAATGTGTTGCAGGCATCAAATTCAGACTGAAAAACAAAGGTTATCAGTTTGAACAGTAATAGCTTGTCTTGTACTGTATTCAATGGATTTGAGGAATTCTGTTTTTGGTGACATTTTACATAATACCACAACTTTTTTTTTGGAATTGGGGTTGTAATGTGTTGTAAAGTTTCCTTCCAATATTTGTAAGAGTTGCTTAGACATTTTTGAAACCAGGTATGATTTGGAAAATTCTTAAGGAGAGGCTGGATACAGGCCTGTTCAAAATAGTCAGAGACCAGGCCAGATTGAAGAAACATATTTACAATGTTAAGAAGCCAAAGGGTGATGACTAAAAACCTCTTTGAATAGCGTGGAACATATAAAATCAAGATAACAAGTCGAGATATTAATATTTGACACGTCAGCCAAACTTGAAGGCTTACGGAGGTATAATTATGTAACTGTGGTTGAGGGTGGAGGCACAGGTGAAGGTAGAAGGTAGGAGTGACTCCACAGGCATAGTAGATACTTTGCTTTCTATCTTCTCATCAAAATAATGTAAGAACCTCTGTCAGTCCTCTCTCATTGCTCTCCAGAAGTGCACAAAAGTGGCTGGAGCAGGGTTCAAAAGACTGTTGATGGAACTGAAAACAAATTTTGAGATGTGTTTTTCTGAGACGACTAAATTTGAGTAATTTAATTTAAATTTAATGTAATTCAAACAAGAAGGGCCCAACAGTCCGTTTTAATGAAATTAAACCCTAATCCAAATTCCAAAAAGAATGTGTATTCCAACAATTACTGTCTACTTTTATGTCATGTCATCCAAGAAGACTCAATTTCATTCATTTTTGCATCTTTCATGCATGTTGTGTGCCTCTTTGTCTCACTTTGCTCAACATGCCATACGGACGTAGGTAGCAGCATACGTTAGCAGCCTAGCAGCAGAAGGATCCATTAGTCATAGGACTTGGGTTTCTCTACTGAGCTGGCCGCGCTGTGCCCGCTCAAAATCCCTTTGATGACAAAAATTTAATTATGCTATCTATCTTTTTTCCCGTTATTGTCAAAAGGCGTCGCCTACTGAACCGAAGCATCTCGTGGTCTGGATTTGGCCACATCAGTTCACACCACAAATAGAACAAAAAAAGTCTTAGCATGCTTTTCAGAATCAATATTAATGCCCCATTACTCAGGCAAGGAAAGATAGATCAAGTCTGGTTTTATAAAGATTTTAATTTGGGTTAGTTTCTTGTGTGGTCTAAAACTACCAGCAACTTGAACAAGAAACTGAAGATGAGTATCTGGAAGGCCAGAGAAAAAATGCAAAGATGGGCATCTTTTGATAGAACACCAAGAAGAACTATATGAGGGAAATACTAAAACGCTCTAAATTTCATTGCAGACATGTGCAATCATGAGTCATAACAGATGTCAAGAAAAGTTCATGTGTTGTGTAAGACCCAGCCTCGTCCAGACACCGACCTTGTTTAAAAGTTGTTTATGTGTTCATGTACATTTCAGAGGTCATTATGTTTATCTTTTGTCCTTGAAGATAACTCTCAATCTTCCACTCAGGAAGTCTTGTGTATAGACATTTTCTGACAGACCGAGTTTGATCTTTGCTCCATGTTGTACTTTCATCCTCACAACTCAGCATCACGGTCTGCTTTGTGTCTTCTGAAACACACGTCTTATTGACATGTTTGGGTCAAGTAATGTACATAATGAGGTCAGATATGTGGTTATTGCTCCAGGGCTTTAAAAATGTCTTCCAATATTATCCTTTCCCTCCAGGAGTTTTCTTTCAATACAGCTGGAGCTGTGGACAAGTGTTTTCATCAATCCATCTTTATTGATTTCAGTGTCTATGATTATCATTATTTGACCCACTCTGACTTTGTTATGTCATCACTTCTATTTATCTTATTCATACTTTCTCTGTATATTCAGCTTTTTGTACCTGCTTGCGAGCAAATCTGACCTCTGTATATTACAATGAATTTCTTGGTACGATAAGAAATAATGCAGAAAACTGCCAATAGATCATGAGCACATCAAGATGTATGTGTAAATCTCTACAAAATCAGCCCAGGAACACTTTGCCAGCAGATCATACTCAGAAGATTGGATTCTCCTTCAGCCCACAGCCAAATATATCATCCTGACAGAATTAGATTGGCCAGGAAAAGAGAGACCATGGGCCTCATTTATAAAATGGAATTACAACCACATACAAGTATGTAGTTATTTATAAAACCTTACTTTCATGTGGAAATGATCTTATCTCTAAGCAAAGTCTAGAATTGACGAAAGTGATTTTCCTGATGGTAATGTTGGGGGTATTGCAGTTTGGGCTACAGGAGGAGCTACATGTATTCTGTCCTGGTTGTGGGACAGTGGAACAACTTTTTACCCTTGCAGGCATGTTGGGGTGAGGAGAGTGGTTTGGCAATTTCAGAATTGCTTTTCTGCTCTTTGCAGATGACTTTGTACTGTTGGCTATGTCAGTATGTGATCTTCAGTGCTCACTGGAGCAGTTTGTCGTTGCATTATCCTGTATAAGGATATATACTGTATTTTTTATGCCCAGCCTTTTTAATTAATTAAACATAAGCACACCATCAGATTATCATAAAGTTAAAGTGTAAATCTAATACCTTTATATATATAAATGAGGACCAAGGTCACCAAAACACAGGGTCTAAGTGTTCTGCACAAGGTCCCATAACACAAATTAGACACTAATTGAGAAGTGCCCCTGCAGCAGACTGGCCATACACAATAGCTTACAATGGGAGCACCTTTTGGACAATACATTTCTTTTAATTACTGATCGCAGAACGCTGGCATGTCATTTAAAATCACACACCAGAGCGGCGTTGTTCCACCCTTATATTGTTCAATGTGAACAAAAAAAGGCGTTGTAGAGAGGGGACTTCGTTTCGGCACTGTTGCATGATCTGCGTGTGTCAAAGAGGCTACTGTTTGACTTAGTACAATGTCTGTTCATGACTGGGTCAGAACATAACAGGACAGTAGCCCTGCAGAACTGTGGAAAATACGGGATGCTGCTGTAAAAAATAACACACTGATCATAGTTAGTCTGCACATCATTACAAGTAGAAAAAATGCCAACATTTCAACAACCTTTTTAGGTTGTTAGGATTAAAATGACATTAGATCTGGGTCCAATTGTGCATCGTTGTGGAACATCATGAGTTGCCCATGCCTGCATATTTTAATTTTAATTGGCCTATTATTATTTTTCTCATGATGTTGGCAAAATGTTTTTAAGGAAGGCCCTATCTTGCAGTGCTGAAGAAAGTAAAAAAGCATGGCGGAATCTGCATCCATACCCAGATCCACCTCTTAACTTCTTTGGCCCAAGATACACCTCGACAAAATTTCACCAAAATCAGTTGACAGCTTTTCAAGATATCGTACAGATAAACAAACAGACAAACAAACATATATGATCACATAACCTCCACCAATTAGATCCTAGAATATACTTTCAATAAACTTTAAAAAGTCAAGTGATGGTGTTATTAATTCTGAGCAATATGATGAACAATATGATGTATCTCAATGTAGGGTGTAATGTAAACACTGAATATGTGAAATTCACCATAATAGATAAGAAAAACATAAGTCAATCATTCAATATTGAGATGTAACTCAAGCCTCATTAGTTTAGCTCTGCGAACTGACAGTCCTCTGTGTTACACTGTAACTGGGTGATCTGGGATTTCTAGTTATAACATACCTACAAAATAAATGCAAATGTCAAGCAGATTCTAAGTACATGCCCAGGGTTATAACCTCAGTCTGCACACATGGTGCTTTGGCCAAATTCCAGTTCAAATGAAATCAGGTCATGATTTTCTCTCTAGCTGGGAAACCCACTGAGTCAGCAAAAGTGTTTGTCATATCTAGGTAAACAAAACGCCAGGTCTGAAAGGGACACAGCTATTTTTCCATGGTAAGCTTGAAATTATATTCCAGTATCTTCACTCTTTATCTTATTTGTTTCCCGTGCGTAGCGTCAATGGCTGAATCGTATTTTTCCGCAGCTTTTGTCCATTGCTTCAACTGCTGTTCTTGTGACTGTTATCTATAACAACATTGGACTTGAGGGTGACTGATCTTTAAATTACACAAGACAACATTTCGACAAACGCGTGCGAAGTTTAATCATGGTTAGGGGGCAGACACAGAAATCATGTATCAGGCTATTTTTTCAAGACCAGCACGTGCGCTGTGTCTGGGATGGTCGGAGCTCAGCCCTCTGATTGGACACACCTTCCTCTCTGTTCACGCCTTCACAGTCCCCTATCCGAGCGGGGCGGGGCCTGCCATGCATTTACACCCATGATTGGCCCAGAATCAAAAAATGTACAGCTTTATCTCAGTGGGTTCGAGGAGAGAGTCGCGCGTTATAAATACGGTCTCCAGTCGGGGGATTGAAAATGAGCCCCGACCTCCAGGACAGCCGCGTCCGGCCACCGCTTCATGATCATTGTGAGAAGGATGCTGCAGCAAGCCCAAAGAGTGTCCGGCCGGAGCGCCTTCCACCTGGTCAAGTGGATGGAAAGGTGGGCAGAGGGTGCATCAGCCGGTCTGGAGGCGACAAAGGCATCAGTGAGGACTCTGGACGATATGCCGGGACCGTCGTTCGCCAGCTTCGCCTGGGACTTGTTCGCCAAACGGGGACTGTCACGGCTGCACGAGTTACAGGTAAATGATGAAGTTCAACTTAAGTTATAGAAGAGCAAAACACTGCAAAATACTAATGCGGATAATATTTACTTTATACTTTTTATACGAATGCATGCAATATGGGCTGCATCATATGATGAAATTTATATTAATGCGTTTCAGAATTAATGCAGAATGCAAGCCTACATGCTAATCTTAATTTCTTCAAACTGGGCCCCTGCCTAAAGTAAGGCGCATCCAAATCTGCTGCAAATCATCTCAAGTCCGCTGTTTTTTTTTTTACAACCCTCTCTCGTGTCCCAGCTGGAAGGAGTACGTCGGTATGGTCCCATGTGGAAGGCGAGCTTCGGTCCCATCCTGACAGTTCATGTGGCCGATCCAGCGCTCATTGAGCATGTCCTGAGGCAGGAGGGCCAGCACCCCATGCGCTCTGACCTCTCCTCCTGGAAGGACTACCGGAGGCTCAGAGGACATCACTATGGACTTCTGACGTCGTGAGTGTCACTTAATTCCACTTTTCCCTCTTCTCCAGAGGCCACAGATCACAAGACAAAATATGAATATCTGAATCCAACTAAATATAAACTTCATTAATTTATTGGTTAGACTTAATTCAAGAGAAATAATAATAATCGGCTACACGATAAAGTAATTGAGAACTTTTAGCTCTCTAATGATTCACCATGATATTTACTTTGCTTATTCTGACACTGAAGTGATGCTATAGGGTACTAACATGAGTATTCATGTTTACTTTGTCTTCATAGTGAGGGGAAGGAGTGGCAGTCGGTGAGAAGTCTTCTGGGGAAGCACATGCTGCGACCGAAGGCAGTCGAAGCTTACGATCAAACCCTGAACAGCGTGGTTGGTGACCTCATTGCCAAACTTCGCCTTCGCAGACGTTCGCAGGGCCTCGTCACCGACGTCGCCAGCGAGTTCTATCGCTTCGGCCTTGAGGGTAGGGTTTCGTGTAGCCTGAGGGAATGTACCACACCGTGTGTCGGTAATTGGGACCAGCTACATGCAGGAAACAAATATCATGTGATGATATTGACATTTTAAACATGCATGCATGTCAAAGCCTGACATGCCCTATTAAGTGCAGTGATACTTTATATCACCTCTACAGTGGTCGAAAAATTATTCAAATCCTTTGCATAAGTAAAAGTAGATATTCATGCAAATTTGCAAGGACAAAAAAATAAAAGTAGGCTTCAATGTTAATGCTTTTGCATTTTTTCACTTGCCAGGGTAGGTCAGTTTACATGCCCCTTTACATTTTTTTTTTATTTATTAAATAACAACAGTGTCTAAAGCTAATTGCTGTAATTATCTCACTCGCCATGTTCTCAAATTTGAGGCAATGGTGGATTTTTGCCCAAATCCTCAAACATCACCAACTAAACTCCTGTTTTCAGGATGATTGAAATGTCACCATTTTCTTGCAAGTGTCTGACAAGTATTGCAGGTTAACAACTCATAATATAGATAAAGGGGAAGCAAGATGGCTCATTCATCAGCTCAGAAAAAAAAATGTTTGCAAGTTCTTTTTTTTTACCATTTGCCCATTCAGGCATGTGAGTTGCTAGATTTACTAGCCTGATGTGGCATTTTACTTGCCCTGGCAAAGAGGGCAATTATTTTTGTTGATCCCTGTAGTCAGGGTGGATTAAATCTACTATGCATATTTTTGAATAGTTGATATTTAACACTGCATCATTTTTGTAAGTAAAATGTTTTATCTGCTAGGTAAGTACAGCTGTCAGATAATGTAGCACTGGAAAAAGTATAACATTTCCCTCTAAATGTATTGGTATAAGTATACTGTATAAAATGTAAATATTAAAGTGCAGTTCTTCAGTCAATATATTTTGTTACTTTCCACCACCACACCTTGTCTATGTGGTTTTACAGCTGAGGTTTGAATGTAATAAACTTTTCTTCTCTTATACAGGCCTAATACTAGCTCATATTAAACACTGCATATTGAATACAGCGAAACTCATTTTAACGTTATTTTTAAAAAACAGCTAAATTGTGGATACACACATCAGAATGAAAAAAAAATGAATTTGTTCCCTGCCTCAAGGCTCCTTAAGTTATTTGTGCAGGAAGAGAGAGAGCGACATTCATTCATTTTCCTCTCTGAGATTTTCCCAGACTAAATACAGTTTCAATCCAGTGACTGTGTGGTCACATGCACAGTTCTCAAACATTAACTCTACTGTCACCAAAATGACTGCATTGTTGAATGGAAGCTGGACTCAGACTGTGGTTTTATCCTTATGTTGCAGTACATTTTTTCAGTCCCTGTGTCACGTCTGTCTCACCTCCCAATTTGCCCATCTCTTCTTTGTTTTTTTTATAACAGGTATTTCTTCAGTGTTGTTTGAATCCAGAATTGGTTGCCTGGATGAAGTTGTTCCTGAGGAGACAGAGCGTTTCATCCAATCAATCAACACCATGTTTGTAATGACGCTTCTTATCATGGCCATGCCAAGCTTGTTGCACCAACTGTTTCCTAAACCCTGGAACATCTTCTGTCAATGCTGGGACTACATGTTTGACTTTGGTAGGTAAATTATTCTTAACATTTGAATGTATTGACACAGTCATATCTATATAGATCTATATATCTATATAGATATAGATATACATGTATATCTATATATATTATTTATTTATTTATTTTTTCAGCAGACTCGAAATCATATAAAAAAATAAGGCAGTCCACTACAACATGGAACCAAAACAAACATGGAGGTGGAACATACTATATGTCTTTCCACACTGTGTAATTTTTGTCCCTCTGCCACTTCTCAATTCTTATTGGTCATTGCTGGTTTTCACTTAGCACTGGGTTATCATCCCTCTTGCTCTCATGCCACATGAAGACTTATCCACATCTGAGACATGAATATCGAACATGTTTAAAATAATCACTCTGTTGCAAAGTGGATCAGGAAGCAGGAGATTAAAGTCCTTAACCGTCACGCAATACGAGATCATCTGAAACAAGCCTCAAGTGTCAAACGTCAGTGATGAGAATCAATCTTTGCCCCAATTTCAGAAAACATCTGTCACATTTGTGAGAAACTCTGCTTTATTACTGTGCAACTAGTGCATCGTTTTAAGCATTTATATAAAAATGATGATTTCAAGTTATTAAAAATCACATCCTGCTGTGTCTCAGAAGCTTTTTTGTGAGTGTTTTGCATTTGCATCCCTTTCCTTCATCATCATCATGGCCTCTAATCCCTTTGCCTCCAGCGAAAGGTCACATTGACCAGCGGATAACAGCTGAAGCTGAGAAGGTCGCCCGTGGAGAGAAGGTGGAGGGCCGTTATCTGACCTACTTCCTGTCACAGACCGGGCTGCCCATGAAGACCGTCTACAGTAACGTCACAGAACTGCTTCTCGCAGGAGTCGACACGGTGAGATAACAATCATTCTTTCTTTAGCAGATTCTGAACTCAGCCCTGCAGACTGATCAACATCTTGTCTACCTCTGATTTGTCAGATCTCCAGCACTATGTCCTGGTCATTATATGAGCTGTCTCGCCACCCTGAAGTGCAGGGCTTGCTCCGGGAAGAGGTGCTTAGTGTATTGGGGGGTCGAAACATACCAGTGGCAGCAGATGTGGCCCGCATGCCTCTCCTGAAGGCCACAGTCAAAGAAGTGCTTCGGTATAACTGCAATCATTTCCATTCATATCCTGAAGATGTCTAATATTCAATCAATTAACTCAAGTTTAATTAGATTATTGAACTTTGTTTTCCAGGCTGTATCCTGTTATTCCTGCCAATGCAAGAGTGATCGTCAAGAGAGACATCCAGGTTGGAGGCTACCTCATCCCCAAAAATGTGAGTGTGTGGAGGACACTTTGAAATCATTCATACTCTTTGATGACTATTGGATTTAGCTCTGTCTAATGACAAACTATAAGGAGCCTTCATACTGGGCTGAATATCAAAGTTATGTTAATTGTTCACCACTGACAGCAACATTTTTCAATCCAGACTCTGATTACCCTGTGCCACTTTGCCACATCACGGGATCCAGCAATGTTTCCAAATCCAGATGAATTCCAGCCCCATCGATGGCTGAACAAGGACCAGACTCATCACCCGTATGCTTCTGTACCTTTTGGAGTGGGAAAACGCAGCTGCATAGGTCGGCGCATCGCTGAGCTGGAGCTCTACCTCGCTCTTGCCAGGGTGAGATAGCTGGACTTGATATCACTTTTGATGTAGTTAGTTTGTGATATGTACGGTGGCCGACGGGCAAACGCGCTGCAGCCTAAGAAAGCACATGCAAATAGACAAAACGCAAGCAAATTTAGAAAACAATTCCACAACACAACACATTAGGAAAACGCTGCAAATACCACAACACATTAGGAAACCGCACTACAATACATCACAACAAAACAGAAGTGTTTCCAGAGGACACTTAATAGTGATGCGCACATCTGCACACGCTTGTTTTGGCCGCGGTTTGTGACATACGTTACCGGAGTCGACTATCCGTCAGTGATGTTGGTGTTTCTGTTTATTTAGTGATTATAACTTTTGCAGCGCGTTTTCCGTAATGTGTTGTGTTGTGGTATTTGCAGCGCGTTCTCCAAATGCATGCATTTGTTGTCAAATTGATTAAGATGTTTTCTTAATTTGCTTGTGTTTTGTCTATTTGCATGTGTTTGTTTTTTTAAGTTGCAGCGTGTTTGTCCCTGTCAGTCACCGTAGGTAGATATGACCAGGACTATTTTGAGATGGCTGATTATCTTTAAAAATATTAGGGCCCAAATTTGGTCCAGGTTGAGTCAGTAATTTTATTGGACAATGGAAGGAGGTAGTAAGTAACACAAGTTAAAAACAACATATTTGCAGACTAGTAGTGGTCAACCGTTCGTTATATTGGTAAACTGATGGGAAAAATGGATGTAAATTGAGGTACATTTACATTATAGACGCAATGCAGTTTTTCAGTGCATATATTCAGCAGTACTTGTTTTACTATCTGTTGAAATTTTGTTTTAGACAGTTTTAACCAGTTTTACACAAAACATATGCAACAAATGGGAGATTCTTAAGACACTATAACAGGCTACAACAGGCATGATTATTTCAATTATTTAACAAGTAGTTTTTTTACAATCACATACAATTTGTTTCAGGCAAATCCTCTTGTTGTGTTTTTTACTTGGAATAATGTGAGAAAATAAAGAAGAGGATTTTAAACCATTGTGCTAATCCAGTTTGTAATAATGAATGATAAACACTTGCTAAAGCACATGAGCTCTTGATATGTTTCATTTTACCCCGTATTAAATCTGTTTTCTCTTCTTCTGGTGTCATTAGATCCTCGTGGAGTTTGACGTGAAGCCAGACCCAGAAGGGACTTCTGTGAAACCCATGACACGGACACTTCTAGTCCCTGAAAATGTCATTAACCTCCAGTTTATTGAACGATGACCGACTCTTGTCTCTCATTACATGAACTAGAATGTTAGTCTCTCCGCAATAGAGAGCACTAGCAGGTGGAGTTATCACAGGAACCGCGAGCAAGCAGCGGACATTCAACCTTCGACCTAGTGTGACTAGGCTGACAAGTAGAGAGGGACAAATGAATAAAGGATGAGCAGGACGAGCATCTCATTAAGAGGTTCTCCACCGGGAGCTATGTAACTCCAAATTTAATAGTTTTTTTAAATAAATTCACCATCAAGCACTTATTTGCACAGAGGGAGAGGGCAATCCAGTGATCGCTTTCAGTGAACAATCGTCATACAACAATCGTTTTATCCTTATCATATTTCTCTTTAAGTCTGACATACACAGCATTAAATTATCTAGAGAGTCTCAGACTGGCACATGGACACCTTGTTTCTTATATCTTCAGCTCTTATTGAGTAACTGGGAGTTTTGTGTGGATATTTTGTTAAGCATATTGATCAGGTGTATTTTATAAGGTACTTGTGTGATGCGTTCTATGAAAAAATGGCAGCTTTTAAATTTATACCTGTTAAGAAAATTTTGGTGCCACTGCTTAAAATCCAAAACATAGGTTGTGTGAATTTGTTTGTATTGTTTTTAAAATGTATGTCACTATTCAACAATGCAGCACAATGCAGATTTATGTCTTTAATTTCTGAACCAACTATGACTGATATACCACCATTTTGTAAATGTAATAAGCTTCAGTATCTGCCTGTATTTATTCTAATTTAACACATTTTGAAACTGATTTTGTAAATGTCATTAAACAGCTCTACGTTGGACATCTGCCTATGTTCATTTTATTTGGCCTAATCAATGAGAATGTATTTTACATCAATGATATCACCTGTTTCTTTTGTGTTAATGAGATGCACAAATGTCAAAAAAAACTTCTCTCTTAAAGAATTTACTTTAGATTTTAACAGCATCAGCTGCTTCATATAAAGTCTAACCAATCAAACTTGTTTGTAACTGCAGTAGTTAGTTTTTGATGATATCATGGTATAATTACCATGATTATACCATATCATAATCATGGTAATTATGTGCTTAACACCACATTGTCCATCCATCCATTTTCTATGAAATGAAATATCCATTATCCTGTGCAGAGACGCGGGGTGGTCGGAACCCATCCCAGCTGATATTGGGCGAGAGGCATAACTTCATTTTCAAACACTACGCATAGGTTTCATATAAATCATATACATGTATTTATGTAATACACCCATTACAAAGATGATGCGGGCAGGTCTAGACATACTGTCCAGTGGGCGGCGGTAATGAGCCGTAAAGCTGTTTGCCGACCGCGATAAATACATCACGAGAAGAAACAGACCAGACAAGAGCAGCTAGTGCTAACTAGCATACGATAGATGATTGAGGACTAATACATCAAATCCATTTGGCCAGTTAGTCATGTAGCTAGCTAATGAGGTGTTTATAGAATCAATGAATAGAACATACAGATTGCAGTCAACGGAATAGATAAAAAGACGAAGGTACATCGCGAGGAAATGTGAGTGACACGACAACCTAACGTTAGCTAAATATACTAGCTTGCTAATGAACTGGCTGGCTGTCGGTATAGCATTAGGCCAAATGCGGTAATGCTAGCTAGCCAACGTAAACCAGCAGTATTTTGATCTACTAGCCAAACTGACTGAAGTGCAATATTGGCGGATCTAGCCATCTTACTCGCCACCGCTATTAATTTAAAACGAAAACATTACATATTGAAGGCTAAAGGGAGAGGTTCTATAGCTAACATAATATGTAAACAAAGGCATCGCTAAGTTTGTCAGCCAATCCATTCCCATGACTCATACAAAAACGTAACTTCAGCATGTGTCTCACTTAGAATTGTAAAGTAATATGAATGGAGTGCCTTCGACTGAGACGTAATCTTTTTGTCTTGTTAGAAATTTGGTGATGTTGGCAAGTTAGCCAAAACACGTAAATAATTGTACAATATCGCGATATTCAAACCAGTTCTGCTACCCTTGTGTGAGAAATCTCTTATTATTTTCTGGTGTTTTTCACGTTGTTGCTGAACAGATGCAAGCAGGTGACTCTGTGGTTGGTGCACCGATGGCAGTGGCTGGTGCTCAGAGTCGGTCGGAGGACGAAGATTCACTTGGAGTAAAAGATGTGAAAAGGATGGCAACACAAGCATTTGGTAGTGGTGTTCCCAAGCGCAGAAGTTCTTCCAGGTTTTGAGTTATTCTCTTATATGTTGCATTTTTTCCGGTCATTGCACTAGAATAATCAATGCATTTTTGCAATTTCAACTATAGGAATTGCTATGCATTTATGGGAGTGTTATCATGACCCGCAATCCCTTTCATGGTGGATGGCAAAAGCCAACAAGGACAAATTATAAGAGCCTAGTGGTCAACCATAAATGATAAGTAATTGTCTGAATATGTGACCAAACTTCCAACTGAGGCCTGGTATTTGGCCAAGCTTAGATACAAAGACAGGACTTGCACCTTATTACCCGTATTATCTGTGAAATGGATGGCTTGAAGATCCAACCATGTCAAAGATATAAGATTCTGATTGACACCCGGGTCGGTTTACCCATGAATTGATGCAAGAATTTAACTCTTAAAGGCCTTAAAGTGGACACGATTTTGACATTGATGAAGAATCGCCATTATGTTTGTTGAAAATGAAAGTAATCCCATCTCAATGTCTGAGAGAGAAACCCCACAAAAATTACTATGTTTGGCAGGGTATGAGTTTTTAATATTTTAATAAACTCAATATAGCCAAAAAAAATCTAAAAACACGTAGAAGTGATCTACATTGGATTGCATTGATTCAACATTTCCAAAATCAGAAATAACCGTACAGGTGTGAAAACTAATACTTGGGCACAATTTTCATGGTTTGATAGTTACATCAATAAATACATACTGTGGACCAAAACTTTATATTTGAGTCATCAACAAGTTTTGCTGAGAGAATGTGTGATGCATTTCAAACCTGATAGAAAATGAGGTCTACAAACATGATCTCCATTGTTTTTTTGGATCCAGACTTTTCTGTTGATGGCCTGAAGCTATTTCTTGTTAAAGTTATTTTTTGGGGCATTTTATGCCTAGGTATAGGACAGCCGAAGAGGCGACTGGAGATGTGGGAGAGAGAGCGCAGGGAAGACATGCGGCAAATGGCCACGGGTCGGAATCGAACCCGCATCGACCGCTAGAGGACAATAGCCTTGGTATATGGGGCGTGCATTCTAACCACTGTGCTTTCTGCGCCCGGCCTGAAGCCATTTCTGTCGCCGTTCACATTTTGCCAGTATCCAGCCCAGATCTTGAAACAACTGACACACCCAACAATAACAACATGGGATAGTAACATATTTCATGAATTTCTGTCATCAATTCAAACGGTAACGCAGACCATAATAAAATCAGCATCAGCAGTCAGCATCAGTGGCAGTCATGCTTTGCTTTAACATTGCATTCTGCATCACATGACCAATACAATGACGCCACCATGGCAATTCCCATATATGCATGTATTGTTTAATGCAGTTATAGATATTATGCATTGTATTTCTGTGCTGCATCTACAAATGTTTACGTAATTGCCGTATACTTTCTTTAGGTCAATAAAGAGGAAGAAGTTTGATGATGAGCTGGTGGAGAGCAGTCTCGTGAAGTCATCCAGTAGAGTCAAAGGCCCTCCCGTCATAGAGCCTATCCGCTGTTCAGGGAGCGAACCATCATCTAGTGAGAAAAAAAAGGTACATAAGACCACATGATCCAGATTCATAGTGGGTGCCATACCATTGATGATAAGCTGACATTGATTTGATGGGTATTTTTTATGGCTTTGTGTTAGGTGACGAAATCAGGAACTGCTCTCACGCCACCTCTCACCATGGTAGTAAACCCTGCACCCATTACTAAAAGAGTAAAGAAAAGTAAGCAGCCACTACATATTACAAAAGACTTGGGACGATGGAAACCCACTGATGACCTGCTACTTATAAATGCAGTCTTACAAGTGAGTCGTATAAAATTGAAATCATTATCCAAAATGATGGATGTTTATGATTTGATGTGACTAGTTAATTTGTATGACTCTGTCATTTATATTCTAATGAGTCTGTATTTGAAACTAGACCACAGACCTAACCTCTGTCCATTTGGGGGTCAAGTTCAGCTGTCGTTTCACACTGCGGGAAATTAAAGAGAGGTGGTATGCTCTTCTCTACGATCCTGTCATCTCAAAGTAAGAAACTGCTGCAGTTTACCTTCCCTTCCAAGTTTCAATTTTGGATGCCAATTTAAAAAGTAATTAAATTTGCACTGTTGTCTCTTTATTAGGCTCGCATGGCAGGCCATGCGTCAGCTTCACCCTGAAGCCATTGCAGCAATCCAGAGCAAAGCTCTTTTCAGTCAGCCTGAGGAAGCACTGCTGGCAAAGATTGGCTCAGTAAGAGCAACAATTCACTGCTATAGTAAAGAAAGTAATATAAAATATACAAATTAACTTAAATTTACCCATTAAATGGTTGTGAATTTAATGCAATTTTTGTTCATCCATCTTGTGGCATAGAGTATTTTTTTTTTTCAGTTTGACATCAGCTGACATCTGCTGTGTTCACAAGCAGTTTTGTGTTCTATTTGTCATTGAACAGACTAGCCAGCCCAAACTGGATGTGTTCCAGGACCTTCTGAGCAAACACCCCAGTGTTTTTCACCAATCTCGAACCCCTAAGAGTCTGCTGGTGCACTGGCAGCTGCTGAAGCAGTACTACCTACTGGATGACCAGAGTGGTATGTTAGGTTGCCTACGCATTAATTCCATTATAACTTCAAAACAAACTGCAGTATGTCTTTTTGTCTTTGGAATATAGTCAAAATCTTAAGCCCCATTTACACATCCTTCTTAAGGCGAGACAGATGCGCCTTTATTCTGCCCCGACTTTCTGTATAAATGCAGTGAAGGTGTAAGGGGGGGGGTCTGTTTTGTTCCACCTCTCTGATGGGACAGGAGTTAGTAGTTGTGCCAAATTGTTAATCCATTCTTTACAAAGCATTGCTTGACGCACACGTTAGACGTCACACTAGACTCCGATGCTGCTCTGTTATACGTCACGCTTCCTTTGCTCGTGGAACGCCTGCACACTATTTCAAATCATACAGCAGAGCGGCATTGTTCAGCTGTTGTCTTGTTCAGTGTAAACAAACAACAGGCATTATAGAGAAGGGATTTCACTGCGGCGCTGTTGCGTGATCGCGGTGTAAAAAGGGCTTTGAACTCACCATTTTCACTCTAAAGACATGTTTTCACATCTGACAGCAACAGTAACTTGTGACATGAGAGCACAGGGCAGGACTCTTCGACACATGTACCAAAGTTAGAAAACAAAGCATGAGCTGGTTTAGTGTGACTCGTGATGAATCCCTTGGTGCTGTTCTGTATGTAATTGTCTTGTTGGGTTTGATTGTGTGTTGCAGTCCAGCCTCTCCCTAAAGGTGACCAGGTCCTTAACTTTTCTGATGCTGAGCAGATGGTCGATGACGTAAAGTTAAAGTAAGACAGTCTTCCGGTTTGTAGTATTTACCTCGTTGTTTATTGCTGATAAGACACTATTGGCCACCTTCTCACTTAAGCATTGTGTGTCCATTAATAATTCAACAGCAAATTTTTCTTTGTCTTTTTACTCAGGGAGAGCAGAGATGAGGTGTTGGAACATGGTAAGAATTTGGATTATGAAGTCGGTCATATACTGTATCTTGTGAGTGGAGAGTGAAGCTTCATTACTTTGATATGCTAAATGACAAAGCAAATAAAAATAAATCAACGTCTAGTTTACTTATGACGTAAATTGTCCTAATTGGTTTCTTGTCTTTGTATAACATGGATGTTGGTTTTGCTTCATCTTGATCCTGTTTACATAAACTTCCTCTTATTCTTATGGTCAATCTTTGTATTCCCTTTCAGAGCTGATGATTTCTGATCGTCATCAGAAAAGGGAGATAAAACAATTAGAGCAGGAGTTGCCTCGATGGCAGGTCCTCGTGGACAATATCACAGGTTTGGAAACATTCACTCACCAAACACAAGCAGATGGATTTTTGGCGCATTTTTGTTGTCGAATCCAGTTCCATAGAAGTCATTTATGTGCGTGTGTGTTGGGTCACCAGGTATGAGCATGCCTGACTTTGACAACCAGACCCTGGCAGCGTTACGAGGACGAATGGTACGCTACCTCATGAGATCGCGAGAGGTGAGGAATCTTTCAGAAACAGTCGTGCAAGAGAAGCAATGAGATATGTTTGTGAAAAGAAAATACACACATGTAAACAGAAATATCTCAACTGTTAAAATGTATTTTCGCTTTGATTAGAATGACGTTATTCATGTTCACACAGATTACGTTGGGCAGGGCGACCAAGGATAAACCTATAGATGTAGATCTATCGCTAGAGGGACCTGCCTGGAAAATATCAAGGAAACAAGGTGAATTAACTCCTTCATTGTCAGGCAGGAATGTTGTCAGGCATGTTTTATAATAATTAGCTTTGAGTTGCTGGCAGCTGGAACAATGGTACAACAGAAACCAATTAAACGTCCCCACAATTAAGTTCTTGGAGCATTTGAACAATTATTATTTATTAAATAAGTATGAAATTTTCATGCCACCACCAAAGGGCATATAGGGTTACCCTTGTCCCTACGTCCGAAGATCCTAACGTCCATGTGTCCATACATAATGGAGATATGGTCTAACCCAGGGGTATTCAAATAAAATAGCAAAGAGATTCAGTAAGCTGACTCTCCTCCCCTGCTGAGGTTCAAGTCTTAGGCCCCAACCCCTAATAATAATAATAATAATAATAATATAAAAACCCTAAAATGCAACAAGAGAACCGAACTCTGGTCATCTGGGTGAGAGTTGACCGACATAACCATTAAACCAGTTCACTGGATACATGTTACAATGTTTTTTATTCTGCTTTCTACGCAGTAGACTTTGTGTCTGGTAAAGTATAGTCTTTCCAATAACTTTGATGACAAAAGTTAATAATAAGTTAGTCAATAATGCCTCTTATAACGGGAGGAAGGGCTTATTATATCAAAAAGCTTCACAGTCCGGATGGAAGCCTGTCGCGGGCCGGGTTTGGTCTGCGGTCCACCAGTTGTTGACCCCCTGGTCTAACATCAACTCAAAAATCCTTCCACAGAATTCAATGAAATTTCACACATGCTTTTGTAGGGGCCCTAAAGGTGTGCGTCTCATGTTTTGGAGGACACATTCCACAGACATATTCTGTTGCTGTTGTTGAAGCCTCACAAAAAATTGGAGGCACGCGGACCTTTGCACAGAGCCTACGTTTACACCCTCTGATGACGAAATTTACATCACACAAACCCTAGCGGACCCTGGCACACTCATGGTCACAGAGAGTATAATTTCAGCTAAAAGATGACCACGTTGTATTTTTTTGAAAGTTAGTATTGCTGTTAGATTCTTGTATTTTGCCCAGACTTGCATGGAACATGTGAATGTGGATATCACTGTAATCTAGTGAGCCACGGCAAGGAGGTCTCTGGAGATGGATGATGTCTTAAATTAAATTAAAAATGAGCAATACAAGGGTCAACAACTGAACAGTCATAGTGCCATCCTCAAATCTGAACTTTCTTCTTGAACAGGGCATGTATAAAGCCCAAATTCTCACATTATTATCTTCATTTGTGCTTTTTCTATTGGGTAGTTAAACCAAACCATGGAGTTCATGCTTTACATCAGTCACACTGTGGCCTTTCTGCTTACATCAAGCTTGTTCTAAAATGGAGCCAGCTTTACCAGTCACTTGTGTCTCCAGCGGAGTACAACATATCTTCAACCTTCAATACTTCATTCTTCACATCATCCTGGTCAGGGGCTATATACATATATTGTGCAGTTGATAGGCTCTGCTTTTGCTGAAAGTAACTACATTGTCTGAACTAAATGTCAATTATCAGTCATTCATCTAAAATGAGTGGTTATCACATGTATTAACATCTACAGGAATTATTAAACTGAAGAATAATGGAGACTTCTTCATTGCCAATGAGGGTAGACGTCCCATCTACATTGATGGCAGACCGGTCCTGTCAGGCAACAAGTGGAAACTCAACAACAACTCAGTGGTGGAAGTGCGTCAACAACACATATGTTTCAGCTTGATAAATTGGACTTGTGCCGAGTCAGACATGCTAACATTTTCTATCCGTTTATTTAGATTGCGGGTCTTCGCTTTGTGTTCCTGATCAACCTGGAACTCATCTCACTAATCAAAGCTGAAGCAGCGAAGATGACACAGCAGTGAATATTAGTCCTTCAGACGAAGAGTGAACATCCCAAACATACTGGATCCAGTCACTCCATCTGTGTCTCAACAGGGGTTAACAGTTTATTGAATGGAGCGCAGTAGTGCTATCAGAAATCAGACCGCTGTGGCAACCTAAAATGTGAATTTTGAACGGGCTACAGCTAAATCCTGGAACACGATGGTTACAGGTTTTACTTCTGTGGATATTTTCCATGTTGTAATGTAGACACTCTCATGGTAGAGCTTTGTTTGTCCAACTTTTCAGAATATTGTATTTAAAATCTGTAGTAAAGGTTTTTCAAAATATTAAACTTGTATATATGATTTTCTGCTCTGTTGACTGTTGATATTAACAAAAAGATGTACTGTGAGAAACAAAACATCCTGCATTTGTGAAGGAAAAACAAGAAAATATGAACTACATGTCAAGTCACTTTTGTCGTAGCCATGGAGGGGCCCAGCATACAGAAGTCCGATATGTGACCAAGCTACATATGTAGTGTTCATGTCTATGTATGGCTCACACACTTGTGCCTATAAATGTGATGTACTTAAATGTCACCATAGGCATTATTTTTTTAAATACTGTATTTGATTAACAAATGGTTTTCGAAGCTGTGGTCCATCTACATTTCTTGGTTTTAAAATTTGGCCCAATTTGTCATTAAACATCCCTGAAGTATATCTTTGACAGAAGAATCAATGCCTTTTTTAATGGGGGATCAGTTAGAAATCTGAAAATAGTAACAGAAATGTAAATGATAACACGTTTCAGACATATAAAAAATTACTGCAGTAAAAGCTCTTTATTGTATCTTAACCACGGAGTAGCAGTGAGTGCTACTTAAACAAGTCTATTTTAATAACGACCAGCAGTGGAATATAGAACAGTCAAACTGTCATTCAGAATTCTGCATGGCAAGCTGGTCTGAGCAAAACTGCTTAATTAACAAATAAAACTCCAAGTTTTGTGAAAATTATTGGAATCAATTAAAAAATGTAATTGAGTTTATCACAATGACAGGCTGTGGTTGATCACGATTAATCGCAAGTTTAAATAATATATATATACATGCTTGCTTATTTTTCTATATAATAATAATGTAAAGGGTTCATTCCTGTCAACAAACATTACTAGACACCACCGACATATATGACCAGAGACCCCCATTCGCTAAAAATATGAAAAGAATGTTATGAAATCAAGGCCCAAATTAATCACACATCTGTCACTGTGTCACCAAATCTGGCAGGCCAGAAAAAAATAGCTCAGCCCTAATATGTTGGCCAGACTCAAACCAGACCCAGTTTGAATAATGCTCCAGAAAAGGCCCAAGTACATAATGACAAAGCCAGAGACAAGCTGATGTGGACGAAGGTAGATAAGATTTTAAAAAAAGAGTGGAATGCATCAGCAACTGTGGAGATAGTATTTGACCAAGTCTAGCATATTTGCTCTAAGTATGTACTGTAAATTCATTCATGGAAGAAAGTGGTGAAATACACTTAAAAACTCGAGAAAGAGCCAGGGAACATGTATGTGTTCATAAATTTAAGGGAAAATCTTTGTATGTGAGTAAAATCTATATATTGCAGATTTTTAAACAAGTACGAAAAGATACCAATTTGAATGAACATTTTGTTTTTAAATCAAGGAATTTTTTTAATAACTTGAATGTGTATTGCTGTGGTGTTTATAATGCACAACAGATAGTGCTAGAGAGTCAAGTAGTGACAGACAATAGGGGAAATATCTAGACTTTACTATGCAAATATGACAGCTGCAAATATTTAACATTGTTCAAAGGACTTTCTCCTTTTCCCTCTTGGTTCAGTCACCTAATACTGATCAGGCTGAATTAATGATCAACAAATTCATGGTAGTTGGTCACACTGAAAAAAAATTACAAAAAATGAATACAAGTTGCTCAAACTGTGCTTTAAAGCAACATCATTCAAAAATGAAAGATGTTTATGTTTCCACCTGAACAAAATGACATTTACGGCTCTATAATTGAACAGACTGCACCCAGCTGAATACCAGTGCTCTCATACAAGTATGTATTAAAGGTGTGTGTAAAATATGACTGCAACCTATGTTGGCTTTCTTTAAATGTTAAAATGTCAGAGAAATGTATGAGCTAAAGGAATTGTTTTGTCTGTAAAATGCTTCATGAAACAACCGATTGTTCTGGTCCATTCACACAGTGTACCTGACATGAAGATGTAAGAGAGCAGTAAGGACATTGGACAGCCTGAAAAAATAGGAATATTATGTTAACTGCATGTATCATTACCACAATACAAAATATGATGTTTAAAACTAGCCTTTACTGTTAAGATTCATAAGGGCAAAAGATTAGTGTACCATGGAGTTTGGAAATATTGTCATCAAAACACAGACGGTACACTCCAGTGATTCTGTTATTGCCACAGAGACCCAATATAAGCCACAGGTGATGTTTTGACTGGATTGCCCTAAAATGGTATGGCTTACACTGGCCAAGTGTAAACAAGGGAGGCAGACAACCCCCAGCCACATTTTACACAACCTAAGTCAAATCCAAACATCACACTTCTTTAGTCTGCTTCTCAGACGTGTGTCATTTCAGGGTAGTGACTTTTCAGCTAAGAATGCCTAAAGACACTGAGAAGTATTCATATACTACTATATTTAAGTTACTTTGATGTAAAAAAAATTCTTGCTGATTTGGTATTAAAATTGTCAAACAGTTTTTCCACTTTTCCAATTGTGCTTTGCTGAAGTAGCAAGACAGGTTGTTGACAGTGTTAATAAACCTGTCTACTTTATGGGCCTGCAGTTGACTGGAACAATAAAGTTTCCTGATATGGAAGCACTTCTGCTGACGAGGAATGTCGGCCAGCAAGACTACTGAAGTTCTACTTTCACTTCAACACATAAAAATAAAATCCAAAAGGCGAAAATTAATATTTCTTCTGATGAGAAGACATGTACACTACAACTTTTTTTTTTTATTTTTCACCTGACTGATGTTTTTAAAATTGTGTTTGTATTAGTAGTCTGTTTGTGATCACCAGCTTGATGACTGCTTTATGTTGAGATTTCACGCAGACACTTAAGTGTATGAGGGTTAAGCTCAACACTACACTCTCCAGGTCAGATGCATTTTAAACACAACAAAATACTCATATCAGATGACAATGTTGTGTTCTATTAAAAAAAAATTATTATCCTCATAATGTTAACAATGTAAATTCAGCTGCATTCAGAATGTAATTATAGGAAGAGACAGAAAGTGGGATGAATAAGTCTTGGTTCAGGAATCCATGCCCTGCTGGGAAGCACTTGTGCAAAAATGTTGCCTACTGTGGTAGCACACATATTTTGATTGGTGTATATTCCAAAAGAATTTAAATCAAATTACCATTTACCAACAGACACATGCGCTTTATGGCCTCCTGAAGCCCCTTATTACATAGGCTATAGACACTGGTAACTAGTTGTAAGTCATGGCCTTACTGAGGGTCAACGAGTCATTTAGAATTGGTTTGAAAAGCTTGTTGTTGTTCGACCACGCATGCGCACCTGCGTACCCCTTACGGGCATCCCTGGGGGTAGAGTTTTAGTGAGCGATTTATTAACATCCATGAACGTCCTCCATGAAAACAGTGAATCACAACTCATCTAATATATTGTTTCCAAAGGGGCATTTAAGTCCGTTCATCTTATCATTTTGGGAGGGTGACACACTTGCCTCGCCTGTTCTATCAGGCTTTGGGTTGCCGCATGACGAAGAAGTTAAAAAAAAGTACTAGATTTCTTGAACGCCACTCGGTGTGTATTGGTAACGTCGCGTTTGCACAACGTAGTTTTTTTTTGTCTAGGTTGTAAATCGCCGACAGCATCTGAGTTCAAGCAGGCGATTGAACAGATGTGAGTAGTTTGATTTATTTTATACGAAGAAACAGAAAGATAACAACGTCTCATTAGTTCGTGAACATATATAAATGAGTAGGTGAGGTCGGACAACAGACTGTCTGTCTTTTGCTAACTTGAATGTTAGCTAAGTTAGCCCTCAGTATGGTGGTGATGTACCGCTACATCAGATTTAATGTTGTCTTGTCGTTCTGTCGTTCAACATTTAGATATTTGGGTGTTGAACATGTGCTTACCCTGTCGCTATCTTCGCTGTCGTTTTAGCTAACATGAAGTAAGTCAATAAAAAAAATAAAAAATATATATACAGTATATATATTTCTGATTTTATTGCGCTCGCGAGCGGGGCACACTGATGATATCATCGCCGTGTGTCTGTTAGCACAATATCTTCAAAATATATTAAGGGATTCATTTTGAAGAGAGGCGCCCTTGGAAAGGGGGAAAACATGATTATATTGTATTCTGAGGCGGATTTCTATAAAGGTTTACATCCAGGAAGTTTGTTTTTGCAGCCTTGGCGGAGGTATGAGCTCCCTTAGTGCCATTGCAGTTTCTTACAGAGATGGCCAAACTTGCATTTAGGATATAGAGCAAGTTTTACTTGTAATGTTACAACTACGACAAAGACAGGCAACTTAATATAGAATCCTAAACTGTAAAGTTAATTTCTTCAATATTTTCGACTCCTTTACAATTTACAAATACATCCACCATGGCAGTTGGTCTATAAACGTGCTGTTTACGGAGCCTGTAACTTCAGGATGTCCACATAATTAACGTGACCTCACTGTGCAGTGTTGGAGCATACAGCTGTGCTCCAGATCATTATAAAATTGAACATTTTCAAACCTTCAGGAAAAAACAAACTTAATTGTCAGATGTTCTGCAAACTCAGCATTTTCCAATGGACCTAAAAGGCTTCAGTGTGGTTTTATAAATGCATATAACAAAGATAATTTTAAAGATGTCAGTTCCTGTCCTAATTGAGACAAGTTCCTGTCCTTGCAGACATATTCTCTGATTGGTCTACAGTTGTTTTATGATTATGTTTTCAGTTGTGACATTCCAATTTACTGTATCTGGCATTTACACATTTAAAAGCATCAAATGCAACTTTTTCAACTATGCAAACACCAATTAAATTTTTACTGTGATTTATTTTTGGTTTTAGTTTTTGTGAACAGGTGAATCATTCCTCATTCATTTTTTAGTTATTTAAACTGAAGTCGTAGCATTGATTTAATTCAGCTATGGTAACAACTGGCTTTATAGATCTACATTATAATTCATTTTCTGAAGAGCAGAAGTTTCTCTTACTAAAATGAGAAAAAGAAACAGTAGGAAATTATCATTTCACCCTATATGGCCTCAGAGTTTAAAGGTATGTTGCCCTTGCCGTTCCCAAATTTCAAAATGGCGCATTGTGTGCTTCGTATTTTTCGCCCTTCAATAGCTTAAAATCCAAATTTTCCTTCACAAGGCGTGTGAAGAATTTTTTAAGTAACCTCGATATTCTTATTCAGTAGGACGAATGCTAATCTACAGCCTGATATAACAGTCATATTTTTAGCACAGCGGAAAACAGAGAACAATTCAAATTTTAAGGCCCTGAGGCGAATATTCCGAAGTAAACAATGGGCCATTTTCAAATTGGTGACGTCACGCGTGACAAGAGCTTTCCCAGGTTTCTACATTCTACTAATTGTTGAAGCGGGCACTGCGAGTTGAATATGTCGTTATTTTTGTGTTATGAACTCATAGAAACACTCAGTCATACTTGCTGGTTGTGGGCTATCTTCCTCCATTATATTTGCGGTAGAGCTTGTACTTCTGCGCATGCCCATAAGCAACGGGACCTGCTGGTCTACCTACAAAACCTACAAATCTACAAATCTCCCACGTAATTCAATTTAGTTAGGCATGTTTTCGTTTGAATTTTGCATTGAAACTTGACCAAATAATAAAATGATATTTATTAATAGATATGCTGCATTTTGTGTGGAATGCATTTTGTACGCCTAGGCTGTTAGTTGAGTGGGAGTCTACCTTTAAGTTTCAATTCATTTCTGGATGCAGGACAAAATGTCTTTGTTCATTATAACTGTACATTTTGTTGTTTTTGTTGTTGCGGAGTAACAGAAGCTTCCCCCTCGGTTGCTCTGTTTACTCCCCCTGAGCTGATTGGCTCCTTTTGAAATTTGAAGTAACACCTGGTTGGTCAGTTCAGTCAGGGTAAGTAAGGGTTTAAAGGTTAACTTAACAAAAGCACACATTGTCTTTAAAGACAGCAGGTTTGGTGACCTAAAAAAAACTCTATTCTGCACTTTGTTTTGCCTGCTATCTCATACAACACTCACCGTGTCCTAACACATTACTGACAAACCTGTTCAGTCGGGCTCTGGCAGGTCTTTATAAACTAATCCTAACTTCTAGAATTTGCATGATGCCCTCGTCAGACCTGCTGAACGATTGATTTTAGTGTACTGTACTTCACAAGTACACATGGTTTCATTTTAAGGGATCACAAGCCAATAAATTTGGGAACCCCTGATCTAGATAAGCTCCATAGTTTTTTTATTGTTAAACTGAGGTTTGTGGCAAAGATTGAGAGCTTGCATAGAAATCACAGGGTCCAGGTGATATGAGGCGTGTCATGTGCTACTGTTTGTGTAGGCTTTAACTTTTCACCTTTGGCAATCAACAGTTATGTGAATTCACAGTCTGCTTGTCAAAAGAAAGGATTAAGACTTTGTATTCTGCAGGTTGCATTTAACTGTCTTTCAAATTAAAGAAACTTCATCAACTTGTTTGTAGGAATTCTAAATCTAATTACAATATTTTTTTGTGTGGTTTCACTGTGAAATTACTTTTTCACCAGAACATCAGTGCAATGCTGTTTATCAGACGCTGTCACAGCCTGCCTCGATTTGGCCCTCTCAATGCTCAAAGGTAAGTATTGCAACAAAATAGCCATGAGCTACATGTATTGCTCTGGGCATTTTTTGTGCTGGCACTTACTCTGCCTGCCCCTGGCACAGTTAAGCTTTGTCCTGTCTCCACCCAGTCAAATGTGTCATTTTAATGAAGCATAGATGTTATTTTATTTCATTGGCATCAAAGGTCATCTGCTGTTGCATCGTGTGCAGCTCGTCTCTTGAGCAGCAGCAGGGGTGAGGAGCAGAGATCATACCACCATTCCCATGGTCCCAACTGGAAACATGGCTTGGCAGGACTGCTAGCTGGTACAGGAGCTGTACTGGCTTATGGCCTCCATTACCACAAGGTTTGGAGAGGAGATAAGATCTGTGAGGACAGTCAATGTTCAATTGTTTTTTTTATTGTGCCATGGCCTAATTATGCCAATTAAATGTGATTTTTGAACTGTTGTAAATGGCAAATGGACTGTACTTAAATAGCGCCTTTCTAGTCTGACTGACCACTCAAAGCACTTAAAAACACAAGCCAGCATTCACCCATTCACACAAACTTTCATACAGTGATGGCATGCATACCATGCAAGGCGCCACCTGCTCATTAGGAGCAGTAACCACACATTCTCTACCACTGAGCCACAACTTGTGCAACAAGTTGTCACACACACCCACACACACATGAATAATTAACACACTGATGCTGCAAAATGTCTCGTTCAAGACTTTGTTGCTGCTTTTAATGCATGTACTTATTTTTCTATCTTTCTCAATCCTTCATAAGGGCCTGCTGACTCAAAAATAATAACATTATTTTATCATCTCTACTATCACATTTTTTCAACCCACACAGCACATTAACTTTACTGTATTTTATTACATTCTCTATTAAGGCTCTCTTGTAGTATCAGTATAATGTTGTGGTATTTTTAGTGTACGTTTCCTTTTCCGAGGCTGTACAGATAAGTGGGAGTGTAGGTAGGCAAGATACTTCTAAGATATCCTTATCAGGATCACCACACTCAGCCCAGAAGGTTAGGCATGTGCAATCGGAGAAAACACACTGCCACTGCTGTTATAGCCAGTTTATCACTCTAAGACTAGAGGCCCAATAGTGACATAAAGTTACAGTTACAAAGTGAGAAATCCAAATTACCTTTCAATAGTTACAGTTGTACTCGGCTAAATTTATTTTTGCAGCATACTCTTTTCAAGGTAAATAACTGTCCTCCAGAATGGACTCTTGGTTTCCTGTCTTCTCTGTCAAAAGTCCTTTTTTGATGGAGTGCCAAACCAATGTTTTCTCTCCTCTCTCTGGTGCAGGCAGAGCAGGCAGATACAAGTAGAGTGCAGGCCATAAAGAAGACCTCAGCACTTCCCATATTCACTCAGGAAGAGGTCAGCAGTCACCGCTGTCTGGAAGATGGTGTGTGGGTCACTTACAAAGGTGGAGTCTATGACATCACCGAGTTTGTCGCCATGCATCCTGGTGGGGATAAAATCCTGTTGGCAGCAGGTGGAGACCTTGAACCCTTTTGGGCATTGTATGCTGTGCACAACCAGGAGCATGTGCTGCAAATCCTCTCGGAATATAAGGTGACTTATTTCAATATGTGTGACAAATGTAATGAGCTACACTTTGTGTCTGGTTTAAAAACTTTATGTTTAAACTAAATTGCACAAAAAGGACGGACAATATTACCCTCTGGTAAGATTTTTTTTTTTTTAATCAAGTGACCACAGCTATTTTTAATTATTAAGTGCACACAGAAAAAAAGATCTACTGTGAAAACTGAACAGTAGGTAGAGTATTAACAATGGAGAATGTAAGAAAAAAGGCTTTTCAGCAGATTTTCACTGGTTGGAACAAGTTCCATCAAACATCATCTGAGACAAGAATTGGCAACAATCACCAAACACTGTAGCCAGTGTTGTAAGTGTAGACACTTAAGTTACACCACTGGCTGGAAAATAAGAGAAATAGAGTAGAAGACCTCCAAACCTATTTTGAAAAGTAAACAAAGGCTAAACATCTGTCACAATTTACAGGCAGAGTTTCTGGTTCAACCTTGTCCCATCATACTTGGTGTAGTTTTTCACACACTGTTCATATTTTGGCATATTTTGGCCCTTGGGCTCATATTAGCAATGTCACCATTATCTCTCTTGCTTTAGTGAGTGTAATTTAAACATTCAATTTAAACAGCTACAAAAATAAAACCCAAGTCATATATTTATTTAAATCATCTCTCATAAGTGCTTCATGTGCTTTCTTTGCCCTTGATTTGCATTTTAGTCCTTTTGAGCTTAACAGAACATTTCAGTGATAATATGTGATTGCTCATGGCAAAAGGTCAGCCCAATGTGGTCTCATAAAAGTTTGTCCGTGATTAATCCAAGGTTGGCGAGCTGAGTGCACAAGACCAGGAGAAGCAGCAGACTGTTCAATCATCTGACCCCTACTCATCTGACCCTAAGCGTCACCCCGTCTTGCGCATCAACAGTCTCAAGCCCTTCAACGCTGAGCCTCCTCCTGAAATCCTCACCGACAGCTACATCACCCCATCTGCTATCTTCTTCAAACGAAACCACCTGCCAGTTCCCCAGGTGGACCCGGCATCTTATCAGCTGCATGTGGAGGGACTACCCGGAGGAGTGCTGACGCTGTCTTTAGAAGAGTTGAAAACTCAGTTCCCCAAACACACCGTCACCGCCACGTTGCAGTGTGCCGGTAATCGCCGCTCCGAGATGAATCAAGTCAAGCAGGTGAAAGGACTGAACTGGGGAATCGCTGCGATAAGTAACGCTACATGGAGCGGCGCGAGGCTCAGGGATGTGCTGCTGGCTGCTGGTTATGGGCCAGATGTGGCCCAATGGGCTTGCCATGTTCAATTTGAAGGATTAGACAAAGACGTGACAGGGACATCTTACGGTGCCTCCATTCCTTTAAATAAGGCAGTTAGCGAGGAAGGTGATGTGCTTCTGGCTTATGAAATGAATGGTAAGGATCTCCCTGCCGACCACGGCTACCCTGTCCGTGTTGTGGTACCAGGGACAGTTGGTGCCCGCAATGTTAAATGGCTGGGGAAGGTCAAAGTGAGTCCAGAGGAGAGCAGCAGCCACTGGCAGCAGAATGATTACAAGGGCTTCTCCCCTGGAACAGATTGGGACACAGTGGACTTCAAGTCTGCTCCAGCCATCCAAGAGCTGCCCATTCAGTCAGCAATCACCATGCCGGCAGACGGTGCTGTGGTCTATCGCAGCAGTGAGGAGGTGACCGTGAAGGGTTATGCTTGGAGTGGTGGGGGCAGAGAGGTGGTTCGTGTGGATGTCTCTCTGGATGGAGGAAAGACATGGCAGGTGGCCCAGCTAAGGGGCAGCGAGAAGGGAGACGCTCCAGAACCCTCCCCGCCACCAGGACGAGCCTGGGCATGGAAGCTGTGGGAGGTTACGGCTCCTCTTCCACCTGAGACTCAGGAGGTAGAGATAGTTTGTAAGGCAGTTGACAGCAGTTACAACATGCAGCCAGACACAGTTCCTCCCATCTGGAACCTGAGGGGTGTTCTGAGTAATGCCTGGCACAGAGTGAAGGTGAAGATCACAGAGGATGAGAGCGAGGAATAGACTCAGTGGTTTGATCCACGTTCAGAATCCAAAAGATTCATGGGATTCAAACCTTCATCAGTATGGATGTTAAAAGTCTGTCACTCAGAGGAAAAAGTGAACAGTTCATAAAATCAAAGCACAACACTAAGAATGATAACAAACACAGCAGCATTTTGTGATGCACAGTCTTAAAGTATTTATAGAATTAATGAGATTTGAAAGAATTCTATCCAGTGATATATATGCTATCTAGTGACATATTTGCTATCTAGTGATGATTCACTTGCATTTTGATCTCATGTGAAGATGTGATTCTGTAAACCATTAAGTGAAGGATTTGGATTAAGTGAAGGATTAGAATCACACGGAGTGTTAGATTTACTACAACTGGAGTTTACCAAGAGTGGAATCAACTTGGAACTTTTAAAACATTGGGATCATTTGTTAATCTGCAATCTGTCTTTATCTTGTACATGATAAGATAATGCTGCTGTCTGTGTTAATGACGCAACACTTCACTTTGCCGAGGTCTGGACGCTTCTTGACCACAGTTTTCATCCTCTGTTCTGTTTTACAGATGAGTGTAAGAAGGATTCAGGGTTACGACTATGATGGTTGAGTGGTGAGAGAGTAAATGATGTGTTGATCTCGATATTTCCACTTCTTATAACTTATTTGAATGGGATTTAATATGGAAATATTCAGTAACAATGCTAATTCAGTGGAGTCATGGTGACAGGTGAAACTGTCAACGCTGCTGAATTCCTGTCATGTAACCCTGTTATCAGCACTTGAATTACACTATGTGTTATGTAAAATGTACATTTGATTATGAATAAATACCTCTAATTTTACACTGACATATTTCTGCTAATTCTATTGCTCACATGAAAAATAGTCCAGTCAAACTTTTTTTTTTTAAAGTAACTATGCAATGTTTATGTTTCCACTCCTTATTAAATACATTGACTATACTGGAGATCCTGACTGGCAGCTAAACTAGACTTTTATAGTCAAGAGTCATTTTAAGTATGTATTATATTGATAAAAATATAACTAACTTTGAGAGTACAGTATGTCTTTTTTTAATCATTTCTTTTTGACAAAAAGTAACAGCACAGCACAACATTATTGCAAGGCACTATGTCAGCCACTGCATAATAAACAAATTATTATGGTATATGGAGAGGGGGTCTTTATACAGCACTACTTAACCTGTATGCAAACAGAAAAGACTGAATTATCAATTTCTTCATCTTGCAATGAATGTCATTTTTCAATTTAAGAAGGAAAGTCAGTATTTCTCCAGAATTTCTGATGATTTCGGTCTGATTATACGTACACTGTAACCATGTAAGGCTTGTAGTTCAGAAACTACCATGTAGAAACTGTTCTTTCCTGCTTTCTGTAAACTCTTAAGGAACCAAGGAAGTGCTTCTAAAGAGGAAGATTCAAAAGTATCCAAGAATAAAAAACATGACATTACTCTCACATGTTGGTGATACATTTTATTGTCTTGGAAGCTGACGTTGGTTGTGCTAAAATTCAGTGTCTGAGTCCAGTAGCATTGAGGAAAATAATCATTAAAATGTTATTAAATAATTGTAATTATGCAGAAATCAAATTTAAACTGCAAAGCTCCTCCATCTCCTTTTACATCGTGATTGCTAAATGGAACAGGAAACAGGATATGAAGTGACTCAGCATTGTGAAAAATAGATGTAGTTGGCAGGAAGGTAAACAAGAGGAAAGAAGGGAGGAAAAGTTCATGTAAAAGATGAGATGTCATGTTGAGATTAACATATAACAGAAGGCATTAAAAATTGTTATTATACTGATTGTCCAATCTGCAGTTATTTGAGTAGTTGTTAGTCCAAAACTGCCCAATCTTGAACACATGGAGTCATGATGTCATGTTGAAAAAGTGCCTTCTTCCCTGAATCGAATTGTAAGGATGACGAGGTAGACAGTGTGAGGAGAAGATGAGGCACACAGATGTTCTTATACAATAAAACAGATATATTCCGGGAGTTCCATAACCATGTGACTCATTTTTTTTTTATTAGCAACCTAAGACTACTGACCTAGTGTGGAAGTTGTTTTGCAATCATGTTGATTATATTTATTCTGATCCCTCTCTGAATCATCAATGACTAAAACTGATATAAGCAGAATTGCATCAAAGGGATAAAGGAAACACATATTTTATGGATCTGCAGTGACCCAGGCTGTGAGAACTGATGTTTTCTATTGGTTTCAGACACTTGATGCTGCTATATCAGAACATTATGTGCACTGGATTGTAACTGAACAACTCACAAAGTGTTACGAGAAAAGACAGGATGCCAAGTCAGCAAAAGAAAATTTATAGCCTATACTATCAAATCAGCAGCAGGAGTGGTTTGATCTTCTTTCTGTTCCTTTATTTTCATCATGTGAGTAATGATTCCGTCAAGACATTTACAGCAGATAGGAAGCAGATGAATAATTTAATCCTCTCTGGGTCAGCAAATACAGACAATTATGTCACATTGGTGGTAAAAGCAAACCAGTGTACTAAAGCACAATTTATCTGTATGATTATTCGTGATGCAGTGAGGATTGTGCAACATGTAGACTGGACAACACCCACAGTGGCTGGGATTTTGTCTACTGCCCATCAGAGACCAGACAAAAGACAAATCTTTAGTTTTAGTGTGTTGTCTCAGGTTCAAGTCTGTAAGGTACCTTACAGCCACAGTAGTGCCAACCGTTCACCAACCACTCACATCTTTAGACCAGCTGTTTTGTTAGCTTATGGTACTCTAACATTTATACCCTTTCCACTCACAGCAGCATGCTGCCATTCTATCCCAACTTTGCAACAGAATCACATTCGTACATTTATATGGTATCTTTGAAAAGACACCATATACTGTAAATGTTCCAACAAAATTTTAAGTTTGAACAGTGTGTGAATTTCATAGGACAATGTCGACCTTCTCGCATCTGTATCTAAATAACAATAAATTCTGAAGCCAAAGTTTGTGAAAAATCTACGTAACTGGAAACTATTCCAAATTTAGCAGAAATATGACACTGTTGATCAGATGAGCTAAACAAGCAAGAATTAGATTCTGCTGACAAGGCAAAATCAAAAATAATAACTAGTTCCTGGAACAGTTAATAAGTAGTCAACTCACTCATCACCCAAATGGCTTTTTCGTCCTTGATTTTGACACACAAATGAAAAGTTTGGACTCACCAGCATTATTGTTAAGTTGTAATTATTTTATACAAATCTGTCGATCGCACACAGCAATTATCATAGGTTTGTGTGACAGGGTTGCTTTTAGAGTTAAATAGCAGTTTTCTAACATTCCACCTCGAGCTTGTTTTAACTGGACCTTGCAGTTTTGTTTTATTTACATGTTGGGGGAAAAAAAGACTGGAAAAATAATTTCACACAAATTATAAGCCAGAATCACATGGAAATATACATGTTTATGGTCCCATGTTTAATTTTTGAGAATATATAGTACTCACATATCTAACTGAAGCTAATGCAAATTTGTGGTTCTGTAAAACCAAAACAATGAGTTAAAAGAGGCTAAAAAAGATTTGTAGAACTACAGAGAGCAGCATGATTCTGTTGGTTCCCTGAGAATGACTCTACATTATTGGCATTGGCATACATCATTATTGCACCACCAAGAAATTTGAGTTATTGTTAATCAATAAAATATTGTTTAATGCACTTTCAATAATGAAAAGTAAGAATTTGATATGTTCATTAGCTAATTTAGCTAAACTGATATGTTTATAAAGGGCAATAATGGAAATTTGTACATTACTTATAAATGTAAATACTTACATTTAGTTGCTGTCTGGTGTAGTCTATTAAAATGCATGATAATATATGCAGGAGTAATATAAAAAACCTGTTTTGTTTGCATTTGAAACTTGATTTGGTGTCCAAAAACATTTCAGATCACATTATTATTATTATTTTTACACCAAAACCAACCCTATTTCTGATCTATCCTGTTACCTGTCAGCAAGTGTGTGTCCAATAATGAATCAGTTCGAGTTTGAGAGGTAAACAAATATTTCTCTCAGAAGGGATACGTTTGGGGATGACAGGAATGTGGAGTTGGAGGGTAAAGACACCTTTTGTGGTTTAGGCTCACAGTTGAACTGCCATCATAGAGGACTGTGTTAACAGGGAATCAACGAAAAATGGGAATGTTTGCGTGATAGATTTGTTCATATTAAACTACGTCTTTTCAGAGAGTAAAACAGTAGCTTGACCCTATAAATTGGTGTAAAGACCACTGCTGGAGCTCCATGTCTCCTCTGAACAGCTGCACAATATAACAGCAGACATGTTGGCTTTAGGTCAACTGGCTGCTCTTGTAATCCTCATTCTTCAGTGATGGATCATCGCAGCCACAGGGTTGACTCATGTGCTGGGCTGAGTTAAAAACTGCTGAAGTGGTCAGAGAACAAAACGTCTGCTGTGGGGACTCCACTGAACACTTCTCAGGCTCTGAGCATCAGCCCTGGATATTTGGAACGGAACATTTGAATATGGACTACACAGGCCTGCTGCTGCTGCTCAATCTCAGTGGAGCAATTTGTGCAGCAGTGCAATGGACAGAATTAGATGAAGCAACGGTAAGATGATACATTTCTTCATAAGTAGTTTCAACTTTCACAAGATGCTAAACTCAACATTGAATATATACTGAATAGACATGCTCTTTTAAGTACATGAGAGTCTGCTTCTTCATTCAAGGCCTATTTGAAGCAGTATCACTACCTGAATGACCCTGCTGATCCACAAGACCCCCATTACCTGGAGGAGATCACTGAAGCTCTCAGGTAAAATAAATTAGAGTGCTTTCAAATTACAGGTAGGTACTACCAGTAAGTTGATTATTATTGCTATGTGAGGGTCTGTTGTAATGATGGATAAAGCGGAAGAGGATATGAGCAGCCCCCCTTGATGTGTAAAATCAGTTTCCAGTTGTTTGTTGTGTTGCCAGGGTTTTCCAGAGGGTGAATGATCTGCCACCTACTGGAGAATTAGATGAAGCTACTCTGGCTGTGGTGAGACAACCTCGCTGTGGCATGGAGGACCCTTTCAACAAGAAATATCGTACTAATAAGTACTCAGTGATGGGTGAGTCAGGACAAAACTCAGCTAGTAGTTTTTTTGTAATTGTGCTTTGCATGCATATGGGTCTGTTAATGTCTTGAATAGCACAAGTAAATGACAATGACTCACTGTTTTTAGTGGTAACTTTGACGACTGTGAAGGCAGGTTGTTACAAATTCAACAATATTCATTTCACTCAATTACCTTGGGTCCCCTATCTGATATGAGTTTTGCATTTAGAGGTTTTATTCCAGAAAGTGTATGAAACCAATGTCCCAAATAGTCATGGATTTTTTGAATTGTGCTACTTATGGATGGAATTATAGTGTGAATAAATGATTCCATGTTTTGCTGGGGAAGACAGGGGCCTACTTTTTATTCTCCTCTTGCAGGTCGTTGGAGAAAGAGGAGTCTGACATACCGCATCTACAGCCACACAACTGACATGAAGAAAATGGATGTGAGGAAGGCCATCCGCTCTGCCTTCAACTACTGGAGTGACGTGGCGGCTTTGACTTTCAGAGAGGTCCACTATGGCAGAGCGGACATAAGGATCTCCTTCCATAAGAAAGATGGCTACTGCTCCATCCCATTTGATGGCCGGGGTTAGGTTTTTCTTTAAATTGATTGTTTCTCCATGAAACACTAACCACCATTTAACTTACTGACCTCTGAAACTCTAACTTAACCCTGTTACTTTGCTCCACCTGCAGGTCATGTACTGGCCCATGCTGAGTCACCAGAATCTGGTGTTGTCCATTTTGATGAGGATGAGTTCTGGACCGAGGGAACATATTATGGTACTAATCTCCGTATTGTAGCTGCCCATGAAATCGGTCACGCCCTCGGCCTGGGTCACTCTCAGTTCAGAACCGCCCTCATGGCTCCGGTCTACTCTGGTTACCGTGCCAACTTCAGGCTGCATTCGGATGACATCCAAGGCATCCAGTCGTTATACGGTGAGTGCAACAAGGCCAACTGGACCGGGTCAGCGTAGACAGTTTGGTATCAGTTGTGAAGCTGATGTGTTGAGAAGCTCATAGAAAACAATAAAGAAGTCACAGGTTCTCTCAGAGAGTGGGAGGGTGTGATGAATGATAGTCCTGTTTTTGGTTTGTGATTAGCATGATAGATAATGATGGATTTTGGTGATGATATTAGCTTACTTCAGATGTATTTGTCACCGATATGTTGTATGATAAATACATACAAATTCTAGCACAGAAATGTCAAAGATAAGTTCGAGTGTAGTTTTATCAACAGTGATGCCATGACATAGTTTTGTTCTTTTTCCATTATGTGCTCTTAGCAACAAATATATATTATTATCTTGCATTATTAATCTGTAATCAATCTGTCGGTTTACTCATTTCACAATAAGATAAAAATGTGTATGATGTTTTTCAATATTGCTGCTCATCAACAAAATGTGCTGTAATATGATCATTATCTGATATTACTCTCAATAACTGAGAAATAATACGTTTGAAACGCCCTTTAAATTCAAACTAACACAGTCCTCTATGATAGCTCCACATCACTGTTTGATCCACACAGTATTTTATAAATGCACAATCACGTAAAAGTCCTACTCATTTAATCTGTATGTACATTATTCATGTTTTTTTTAAATCTTAAAATAAGGAAGCAAAGCAATCATCCTAATATTTGTGACTTCTCTGCTTCATAGGCAAACGGATCACCAGCACTTTAACCAGTCCAACAACCTCAGACAGTCTGTTTCCTACAGAAAGCAGCCATGGAACTGAGAGCATCCCTGACCCATGCACTGCCACACTGGATGCCATCATATTAGGTAAGTTATAGAGGTAGGCTGTTTTTGGAGAAGAGGCACATTTGTGCATTGTGGACTGATTTTATCTTAAAACACAAGAATTCTGGATTTACAGGGAATTAGTAGCAGTAGTGGGGTGCAATAAAGTTGGAAAAATGCAGTATTTCAATATGGAAAAAACAAACAAAACAGAAACAAAACCATTGGAGCTCCACAGAGGCTAAATCATTTGTGTCAGTGCATCACAAAAAAAAATTGGTTTATATGTCCAGGAGCGTTGTTTGAAAAAAAATTGTTTTGCAATGGTAACATGTTAAAAGTCAATTTTAACAACAGTTTGCAATATTTTGGCACCATCCTGTTTGTGTCAGGGCAAGGTGATTTAGAGGGGCATCAAGATGTCTGCTATGTATCACAGACAGTTTAATAGGTCGTTGTCTATTAAACCAGGTCCATGGAGGGAAACCTTTGCTTTCAGTGGTAACTATGTGTGGACTATCTCTGAATTGGGACACAACACACCACTAAAGATTGGCAGGTTGTGGAAGGAACTCCCTGGAAACCTGAATGCTGCTGTGCACTCTCAAAGAACCAACAAGACATACTTCTTTAAAGGTACAGTTGTTGTGCAGCACTTGTGTCATTTGTAAAACACCTTCTGTTCTCCCAAACTAACTTTCTCCACTGTTTCAGGCAACAAAGTGTGGAGGTATGCTATGTTTAGGCTGGACTATGGCTACCCAAAAGTGGTCAAACGGATCCCTTCTAATATCGATGCAGCCCTATACCTGGCAAAGAACATGAAGCTGATCTTCATCAAGGTGCCTATGATCAAAACATTAGGAGCAGCAGCTTTTAACATGACCATATTTAAATCATCAGTTTTTGCTGTCTGCTTGTGCAGGGTTCAGAGCACTGGCAGTGGGACGAGCTTAAGTACACAGACTTAACGGTCTACCCCAAACCATTGTCTGCGCTCTTCACTGGAGTGCCGGCCAGTCCAGACGCCGCCTTCACCTGGACCAACAAGAAGATCTTCTTCTTCAAGGGAGACGAGTACTGGCGTGTGAATGAGCTGCTAACAGTCGACAGTGGATACCCACTGAGCAAGAAGGAGCGCTGGATGCGATGCTAGGGGTTAGCCAACCGGAGGCAGCAGGCACCACAGCGTCTACATCAGGGGGTGCTGGTTCCACTCCAGGGGCATTGACAGCCAGGAAACATCAAAGTACTCAATGGTTGTGAATTTTAATCTGCCATGTTAAAAAATATTTTGTGAATGGGTTTTCATATTTTAACAAAACCAACCCTGCCCCCCCACAGCAGGCTGATGTTTGTGAGGCATAGTTCTTTATCACACTACTGTGTTTTTGCCTTTGTATTTGATTTCAGCGTTTATAAAGATGTTACAATGTCTTTCCCTTTTTATGTTTATATATGTCTGTATTTTTTGCATTTATCAGATTTGAAAACAATTGCAAAGATTTTGGGGGGAATCACTTTTAATGTATCACGTTTGCACCTTTTAATTTGGTGCTAAATTCCCATTATGATTTATGTTATGGACCATCTCTACCTGAAGAATTTATTTCCTGCTTCATTTTGTTTTTTCTTCTTCTTCTTCTGTTGGTTTTTGGTGGTTGTCATACAACTTTTGGTGTGCATTATTGCCAACTTCTGGATTGGAGTGTGGATCAAAATGGATCTTAACCACCAGATTCTGCTATCAAGCCCAGTTTTCTGCAAAAATGTGAATAAAGCCTTGTATCCTACATGTCCTGAGTTCAGTTGTAAAATTCCTCTTACAATTAGCTTCAAATGATCTCTTTCCAGTTTAATTTTCAGCATCTGTCCTTCCTGTTAGCATTGGTGACAATGATTACATGTTGTTTCCTATGTGTTACAATACTCACACCTATTTGACATTTACCTATTATTTTTAGTGAACTGTTAAGTCCAGTGTGCCCAAATCTCATTCTTGAGATGTCATCCTTTTTTTTGGGATCTGCTAGTTTCTCTCATTAATCCTACTTTCTTTTCAATACTATAGTACTGCCTAACTTTACTCACCCTGTTCCATTGCTCCTGCCATTTCTTTTTCATTGCTAAAACAAATAGGTGAAACATAACACTCAGCTACATAGCCTGTTGTATTGGAGACAAATTGAAAACATCTTTAAAATAAAATTCTGGAAGCTGCAGTAGGAAATATGTTTTCATTCAAATCTTAGCTAAAACAACTAATTTTGACGATTACATGTCACCAACAATATTAATATATAACTGAGGACTTCCTTTTAGAGTGGTGTGTGTTTGATGAACTAGTCATGTGGCTTTCATGGCACAATGCTGAACATGTCCAATTATTATTATAATACTGTATCCCCTCTGAGAAATCAGGAGCCAACTCCATAAAGCCAGTTTAACAAATAGGGCTTATTCCTGTTATGATTCATTTTCAGTTGATTTGGTTCCATAGAGCAAGTTCAACATAGTTTAAGCTCAGTTACTATGGCAACTTCTGCTGGGAAACTAACCTGGTTAAGAGTTGCTGAAACAGTGACCTGAAGGAAAAGAGATGATTTTACCAGACTCTCTGCTATGCTGCCATATTATCTGACTTTATTAACCACAATCAGTCGGAAAGTTAAAGAGAATCAAGTTTATATAAAGCAAAGTTTATACAAACATATAGACCTACATAGATGTTGATTATATGGTATGCGATATCAATCTTTTAGGCTTATATGACAAAATTATTCTTAATCAAAATCATATATAATGTTAAGAATTCAAGTCAGGTGTTTCACTTAAATCCCTACTTTTCATAGTGCTGGAACAGGGCCCCAGGTTGTCTGTTGTTTGCTGCCCCTCACCACCAAAGCAGAGTGTTGCTGAGACAGATGAAAACTTTGTCTAGACCATCCAGTCATCCTGTTAGTTAGCGTCAGTTAGCCTGGGGCTAACTAACACTGGAGGGCTGTAAGAAGAAAGTCGTAGCTTCTGAAGCTTCGAAGCAAAACTGGTGCCAATCCAGACAAAAACGCATCACACGATGGTCTCATCTACGTCCACTCTTTCTTTGCACTGTGCAAAAATAAAATAGCATCAGCATTGCCAGGAGTAAGGCGATTCCGCATCGCCTCTGCTGTGCTGAATGAGCGTTCACTCCCAACACTTGTAGCAGGAATACACAGGATTCTCCTTGCAAGGTGCTGCAGCCGTGGGAACGAGCGGTCCTGTTTCTCCCAGAAACACAGTAGATTCACCTCGGATGACTCCTCAAACTGAAAGTTTGTGGAGCAGTACTCCTCTACTTCATCCATAAATTTAGGTGTCTCATCTTCCCACTCTGCAAAGTCCACCTTCTGCTTTTTCGCTCGTCCACTGTCAGGTCCATCTGCAACAGGAGATATAAGGCTTGTTAATGCTCACAGCTGCATACCTGGAATACACAGCGGCAGAATATTAGTGTTTTCAATTCATATCAGTTTCAGATGTAATCTAGAGTGCGTTTCCACATTTATGTGTGAAAAATGTTATGTTTTAGTTTAACTTGTATTAATTAGACAATTGCAGCATGTACTCATCTAAAATAGTCACATTGCTGGACGTGCAATGCCTTGTAAGGCCAATTATACTAGAACACATCATGCTACAAACTTATACTGCTTGATACAAAAAAGCAATAGATCCCTAATTTCAGTACTCGCTTTAAAAAAAATTTTATTGAAGAAAATACACAGCGAAGTCTGGTTTTTTATTTTATTTCAGATTTTCTATTTCTTGTTTTGGTTTAACTTTGCACAGTAGAACATATTTAGTAATCTGCAGGATAACCTATTAGAAGATAAAAAAAAATACAAGAGACATTTTTTTTATTGTTGTGCTAAATTTACCTTGTCCTGCACCTAATGACGCATCGGTGACTCCTCCATATTGGCTGGCACTGGCATCTTCATTTATGAGTGCACGCACTTGGCTCATCACCTCCTCTCTCTCCTCCAGAGACAACATTTTCAGGGATTTAAATCTGGGACAGAGAAATGTGGCGACCTTGTGAATGGGGGTTAGGAACACCTGCTCCTCAAGCAGGCTGAACGCACGAGCACGAAGGAGGCTCAGGTACGATGGATCTCCAAACTTGGGCTCACAGTGTTTCTTGAGTTTGAGAAACCAGAGCAACACCGTGTGAATTGTTGGATATTTGTCTCCTTCCAGCTTATTGATGGCTAATTTGAAGATCGTGAGGAATTCTATCAAGTGCACCAGCTGCTCTTCAAAGATGCCGTCCATACGATGCAGCTGCTGTCTGTCTTCCAGGAGCTTATTGATGTCATTGTACTGTCTTAGTATAGATTCCAGCATGAGGACTTTGCTGCTCCAGCGAGTGTCATATTCTTGAGTCAAAGTGTGAGATAAACTCCGACCAGCCCCGGTTCTCCTCAGAAATGTTGTAAGGCTTTTGCAGTTATCCAACACTTCCACCACATCTCTGATGCCTTCTGGTGCATTCTTCTCACTGAACGTTTCTCTCAACACCATATTCAGGGTGTGTGCAGAGCATGGGACCCAGTGGTAGGTCCGAAGGGCAGCCTTTATGTTAGGGACCTGATCGCCGACGAAAACTACTTTTTCTGCAGATATTCCATAATTCATCAACACATTAGTTATTTGGTCGTGAATACTTTCACCGGTGTGTTTAAGATTTATGTCAAATTCCACTGTAGCCAGAGTGCGACTCTCCAGCTGCCACTTCTCACTGATGTAGTGACACGTCAGGACCGTATATGCCCTCTTCTTGAACTCATCTTTCCACATATCGGGAGTGACAGCAATCCCACCGTCTTCCATAACTTTCTGGGTGACTTCAAATAGTTTCTCCTTATATGCAGCAGCCTGTTGCTTTGCCCTGTCACTCACAGTCTGCCGATGGGGTATGATGGCGTCAGCATCAATAGGACCGTATTTAGCTCCAATGTTAATTAGCGTCTGGGCCACCTGGACGAATCCTTTACCGGTGAAAATATCGAACGGGCGCATGTCAAGGCAGCACATGTCCACACAGTCATCCACAAACTTGGACTTCACGTCCAGGGGTAACGTTGCTGTTTTGGCGTCTCGACGGACGATGGGAGATACGGCGTTTGTCTGGCATGGCAGGTTTCTGGCACATACGTGATGGACCATGTTTGAGGTACCGGTTTTGTGGCTATCATATACATAAAGCGCTTCACAGCCATTGCATATTACATACCCAGCACTTGACCCGTCATGGAACACTATCTCACTGAAACGCAGCCACACCGAACTTTTCTGCCCTTCCTTTCTCTTTGTTTTTAATTCTCCTCTTAGGAGTCTCTCGTGGATCTTTTTTGCCTCCATTGTGTTACGTTATTGTGGCTTCAGGCTAGTGGACCCCGCATTTGGCGCCTTGAGAGTCCGCTACTTCCTGCCTGACGAAAAATGAAACTTTAACCTTTTTAAAGACGACTAATTGATATGATGATCTCAATGCTATTTTTGTAAATCGGCCCGCCCGAACCGCGTTTTATCCGCAGTACCCGCGGGTATAATGTTATCCGCGAATTATTACTCGGCGTACATGAAAAATAGCTCATTCATGTTGCAGGACCCCTCAGCAGCAAGCTGTCCCATGGATCCCACCGCCTCTTGGCAACATGGCAACACCCCCTCTCCCCAACCCAGCCCCTGGCTGCCTAGTTAGCTGGGTCTAGTTTGTCTGCGGACTCACAATTAGCTATGAAACGCATACTGCATGATATACACCGGAAATAGTGGGGTTTAGGCACCAATATTACTTGGTAAGGTTTAGGGAAAAGTTTCATGAAGAATAGACCCTTCCTCTTCAGCTGTTTCGTCACTTCCTGTTCCTGGTTTGTTTAATGTGATATTGAGTTATTTATAGTATTTAGTATTGATTACATGTATTTATTAATCACAATAATATATTTATAATATATTATACATATATAATAATATATTTCTGAGCAACTAAGTGGATATAATGCGTCAAGTCTTCTCCAGCACATCCCAAAGATTCTCAATGGGGGTTAATGCGTTGGACAGTTCTTAAATTAAGTAGTTTTTTAGTAGTTTCAGCAATCTCTTTAGTTGTTTTCTTTGCTTGATGCAGACGAATAATTTGACCCTTCTGAAACAGAGTAACATCTTTTCCACGACCATGGTTGTTTAAAAATGTGAAGCTACTCACTGCACCAGGTGAAACATATTAATCACTGCAGTAATTATTACTGCATTTTTATTAGTAACTTACCTGTTTGCTTAGTTAAATCCAGGTGGTGTCTTTATTTTTGGCCAGGCAGTGTAGTATAACTATGTGCATGCATGTCTGTTTTTTGCTTGCAGGTCCACAAATTATACCCCTCACCCACCACAGTAACTCCTGATGGAGAGACACCCTGGAGATATCCACCTTTCCATCATGTACAGTTGGAGCCCAGCCTATAACGAGTCCACCGACAGAGCAGCACCGACAGAATGAACCTTGCTGATTGGCCAGCCTTGTCAGATAAGGCGAAAACTGAGTTTGTTAGGTCTCTATGAGGGTTTCACTTTTCCCAGAAGAGAGGATGGAAGAAGTTGACACAACCACATTTATTATAGGACACTAATAAATGGGGACATTTTTTTTTACAATCTTTGTATATAGTGACACATTGAGTGCTGATTATTTTTACAGTTGATTTTTGACGGTGATTACAGTAGTTGTTAAGGTTAGTCAAGAAATATGATTTCCTTTTGCAATACTATGGGTCGACCATCAGGGGGCAGCAGGCATCAGTAGGTCAAAATCAAAGGGCGCTGGTTCGCTCCAAAGGGTGCGGACAACCAGGCAATCTCAACAGCAATGAGTGATTTTGAATAGTCATTTACCATGCTAAAAAATAAAGAGTGATTTTATTTCACTGTATTTTAGCTAAACTACACCTGCCCTCCACAGCAGACTGATGTCAGCGAGGCTTAGTTCTTAAGCACTTTGTTACTGCAAGAATTATCTAAGCTTTTGCATGATCTCAGGGAGAAGTCAGGGGAGGCCTGCTGTTTTTCTCTCCAACATATGTGTTGGATTATGGGTCTTAATACTTTCAGTAAGATGTAATGTAATGATGGGAGAGTTCTTTTCGGACCACTCATCTTTTCAAACATATTCAGCGCCCTTAAATGTTACTAACATGTCAATTATTTAATGAATTACACTGGTCTGTGAGAATTATGTGACATAGATTGTCGTCTGGATTTTTTACATTAAAATGTTATACAGTTAAACAAGACATTATGTCAGCAGTGTAATCAATTCCCTCTGACTACAATTCCGTCTCCAGAAGAGTGGCTTAACACTACCACAGAAAGAATTTATATTATTATTAAATGTTTGCTGAAAATTAAAACAAAACAAAACAACTCGGTTTCAGAGTGGATAGTCTTCATTACCTCTGTCATGCTCATGAAAAATCTGGCATCCTATGTCAAGAGCCCAGTCTGGCTCTCAGAGGAAAAAATGTTTTTATATCAAACACATTTATTTATCTTGGAATTTCTATCAACAGGTATGTACAGATTCAGGTAACAAGTGTATTGTCCCCTCAAACAAAAAGAATAATTATTTAAAAATCTACAAACTAAAACATGCTTTATTTTTTGTCCTTTTTCGACACTACTATGTACTTGGACATTTTATAAAATAAATTATAAAAAGTAAACTCCACATGAATACAATGGTTTAAATTTTTCACCTACTGTGTTCTGACAGGCTACACTGAAAATACAGAAAAGGTCACAGAATTAAGAGTGCTAACATCCTGCTAAAAGCTAATCCAAAGAGCTTTTACAACAAACTGTAGTTTCTTTGCATCATTCAGTTTTTGCTTCACCTTGTCATACTCCATGTATCTACCTACATGTCATATGTTACTCTCTCAGCACACTATCTTAAAAACAAACAAAGAAACAAAAAAACCCAACACAAAATCAAAGTCATTATAGTGACACACCTTCTCAAATCCTACGACCACGCAGTTAAACAGTAAGACATGTATTACAAAACACTTCAGGGCAACTTAAGTACACTACAAGTAATGCCAAACAAATTGCATCGTCATGCTCACTACCCAAACAGACATACATAAAATTTTTGTGGCTCATACTTATTTATGCATTTAATACACAATGAGAGGAAATGGAGGACCTTATTTTATTAGTACTGGTTTTTACGTGTTTCTCTGAGACACAGTGGTTGCAGTGGTTATAGCTTGACACCTCTTACTTCGCATAAAGCAGCATTCTCTTTCACTGAACACCCAGAACTGACACACCGATAGGAAGAAATCGACCCTCGCTCCAAGTCAATTCAAGGGCAGAAAAAACCCCAGAGCTGAAGGTAGCAGTTTATTGTTTTTACTCTACATTAGGAAGACAGTTTGAAACCAGAGAGCAGTCCGTTCATCTGTTTTGCTCAGACCCTGACTACTGGGGTTGTAGCTGTGAGGGGCGCAGTGGACCCGGTGTCATAGTCCAAGTCAATCATGGTGTGGTTGGCAGTGCCCAGGCTGCTAAGGGAAGTGCCTGTGTCCATCTGTCTGTCCCGAAGACTTTGCAGGTAGCTCTGCAGAGAACAGCAAACGTAGAGATTAATGAAGCACACAAAAATGGTGGGGGTCAAGGATTTTATGGCATCAGTATCTACAGCACACGCCATTTTGGGTGACACTGACCGGTGCCAGTAGATCCCCAGCATAACGTTTTACTGGAGTGGGTTTACGGCGGTACGTGCCTTCCTGCCCACCTGCCTGCTGTCGCTTTTTAGCGTCCTTCTCTCTAATTCGCATCAGCTGGACTCTCTTCTGTCTCCGACTGATAACAACTAGAGGAGAAGGAAGGGATTCAAAGTCAGCATTTAAACATCACTTAATCATTAAACAAGTTATTATGGATAGACCAAGGGATATAGTAGAAATAAAGTAGGTGTCTTAAATCCTAACTTAAAATATGCTGGCACAAACTGCTCAGTAGAGTGCATACCTCCATCAAGGCCCAAAAGTCCCTTTAATTCAAAGCCTTGAGCAAAATCAAACTCATATCCCCGCAACCATAATTTAAGGTTAATGGATACCAACCCCCCCCCCCAATATGCCTGATTTTTTTCATTGAGATCCATGATTTATTCCCTGAGAAATAAAGAAAATGTTGAAAAAACACCCTAACTTATCCAGATCCGCGCCAAAAATTAATGGGGTCTATTCTGGCCCAAGCCCCATCCTTCCGTCAAGTTTTATGGAAATCCGTTCAGTGGTTTTTGTGTAATCCTGCTGACCATCCAATCAACCAAACAACCATCCTTGGCAGAGGTATATTAAAAAGTTACATCTTAATTGCTATTAGTAATTAATCGTGTGATTATCATGTGCCTCTAAATGTTACATATTTTTCTTCTCACCGTGAAGAAAACACCATAACACCATGTTTGAGTTTTTCCAGATATATTTCCATGGCACATTAAGCACCATAAGTCGAGTGCCATCTTGTTGCATTTTATTTGAGAGAAGGCAGACATCTTTATGGTGATATTTAAGCAACTACCCACAAAATTCTAAATGAATAAACAGCACTACAGGTACGGAAAAAAAGATGTATTTTTGGGTGCACTGTCCCTTTAAGTAATAAGTTACTTAATAATTGTGAAGAAAACATTTCCGTTCCTCCACTGGCTCTTAAGAGATTTCTGAAGTATAATTCATACCGACCCCTACAACAGACCTCGGGATTAATTGTGTCATCATATGTCCTCCTTACCCTCTGTGTGTGAGAAGCTGTCATCTGTCAGTTTCCATTGGACCAGGACTCCAACGAGGCTGAGGGCGGGCCAGATGCCCAGAATGACCCAGCTGTACCAGCAGAGAGGTGGTCCTGTTGTGAGGCGCAAGCATTCATACACATGCTGAGTCAAAGCGAGCATCTCCACAAAGTAATCAGCACACACTGTCATAATAGCTGCCCCGAACACAGCAGTGGAGAGCATGGTGAAGAGCTTTTGCCACTGTAGTGTCATTACAGCAAACAGCATGCCTGTTCCAAGAAGTGCACCCAGTGGGACCCAGACTGTGGTTGGAGTGTAGAACTGGTGAGTGACCAGCAGGGCAGCGAGGGCCAGGAGGAGGCCCAGTAGCAGGCCGGTCATGAAGAGGCCAACACTTCGCACCAGCATAGTAACCAGACCGCACAGCAAGCCGATACCGAGGCCTATACCTGCGCTGGCCTCCACGCTCAGCTGAGTATCCAGCACATGCTCCTTGTGGCACAGCAAGAAGATGATGACAGAGCCAAATATCAGACCAGAGAGGAACATGACAGCCTTGAAACAGCGGTAACCTAGAGGAAAACAGACCTAAAATGTTTTAATATGAAGCAGATGATGCCTACTAGAAAATGGTTGCTTGATTTGATATATTTAATGACTCCCCTATGGAGATCATTTTACATGTACACGTGACATTTGAATAACGTGTCATGTCATCCAAAAACATTCAGTATCAGCTCGCCTGATGTCAAAGTCTGTGAACCAGCAGGGATCCTCACCAAAGAAACAGTAGATGATGCCAAACAAGCAACACATGGAGCAGATAACAGCAGGGATGACATCATACTTCCTCTCTATCTCCAAACTGCAGGCATCAACCTCGGCCACACCCGCCCCGGCCCCTTCAGAGCTCAGTCCAGTAGGATCTGCCATTCTGGGTGACTGTGGGAGGCTGAAGTTCGGGACTAGGACAGAATTTCTGGTGACGTTATCTCATGTCCATCTGAGCAGGTTTGATGACTCTAAGAAGAGAGAAAACATTGATGAATTGCACAAGAAATGAATAAAGTGTGTGGCTGAATCTCAGTCAAGTAAAAAAACAAAACCGTTTTTATACTGATCAACACAGAAAACTCAAGTACTCCTAAGATAAATGTGAAGTGTGCAATAGCGCAGTAGCAGCCTAACTTCATTGATACTTTAAACCAGAAACTCCAAAACAATAGGTCAGGATTTCATGCTATTTAATATATAATAATCCATTCAGATGAGTGGCAACTGAGTATATGTCAAAAAGGATTAGCAAATGATCACACACTGTTTTATTTATCACACAGCATCCCATCTTTTTAGGAGTCAGGGTTGTACAAAATAAAGCAGAAAAACATATAATTTGAGACAATGAGAAGTCATCTTAAATAGGGAGTGGCCGAACGTCTGCCACCCATCACATTTAACCCATGGAATAGAAAGCACAAACATCAATCAGCAATATGGCAATGTACATCTGGAGATAGACAAGGCAGTGACATAAGCACAAATACACCACAAAAATAAGTAACAACAATCAACCAGTTAAAGATTAACCTCTACATACTTTATAATTACCAGGAAGTGAACTAATAGTCTTGAAAATGTTAGAATATTAAAGATGGCAGGCCTGTAGGAGAGCCACAGAGGGCTGCAGTGGGGCTGAAGGCTTGTGGGTGGACTGCTCATTCTGAGGCTACTGGCAGGCCTGCTGTATGATTTCACCACAGCTGAGATCCGATTACAACTAACTCACGTTTTCTACTTCAGACAAACAGCCAGGAACAGTTGGCCCTGCCTTTATTCTTTGCTCCTTTCCAGATCGTTCTCTTTCTGCTCTGTCTCTCCTCCACTTATCCATCTTTAGCAGGAACTTTCCCTGACTTAAATCGGTTTCCTCACTCAAAGGGGCCACATTTGTTTCGCATATTTCTCAGACACAAGGCTGTGTGATTTCTATGTCCTGCCTATGAATGACTTTACATGGAAAAAATGAGAGTCCACTGGAAAGTTTTCTTTTCTTCTTCGGTCAGTCACATTTCTTCAGTACCTATGTCTCTTCTCTACTTTCAATCAGTGACAATTACAATGTGTTATTTATTTTTTTGAAAACTAAGGAGATACATGTTCAATGTGTATATGACCACTTAAAGTGTACAATTGTTATGTAAATGTACAATAGTTATGTAAAATGTTTTGATGTGGGTGCAGCTATGTTGTTTTACAAACAGAATTACAGCCTCATGGTTGTATGTCTCTAGTGAAGTTGCAGTTTACATCCATGTCTGACCAGACTCATACAGTATAGTGACTGATAGACAGCTTTGTCACATGGTGCGACGACAATCACCTGAAACTCAATATCAGCAAAACCAATGAGCTTGCATTTAACTGAAATGTTTCAAATATGGATGTTCCTGCAAAGAAGCTACATATTCTAAAACACAGATGCTTCACACACATCGTCAACATGGCCGCACAGGAGATCTCACAGAAGATGTCACCAATTCAGTATCAGACTAACTGTGAAATATGGTCACAATCTCCCCCTCTGTTCCCGAGTTTTGGTGTTGAATAATGGCCACAAGGGTGCTTTTCTTTTTGATGCCACAATGAAGTTGAACTTTGACCTTCTGGACCCAAAGTATCATCACTTCGTTATTTTATCCTGTTAGACATTTGTGTGAATTTCTGTCAGAACCAGCATATGAATTCTTGACTTATGACCAAAATTGTGTTGGTAAGATTGAAGTGACCTTTAAATTGGTCTTATGCCTACCAAAATAAAATCAGTTCAAAAATTGAGTCCAAGTGGCCACTTAAGGCATTCCTGAGATAACACATTCACGAGAAATGGAATAGGTGGGTGGACAAACCAAAAACATAATGTCTGGTGTGGATGCATAATAATCTAATAAAAATATCACAAACTGCAAAGACAATCTATTGTATTTATAATTTTCAGTTCTCTGCAACAAACTTAACATTTTTGCTGATAAAATAAGTTGTAGATCTAATGGATGAATGCTGTGCAACTGCAAAGATGTTGACATTAAAAGTAGATGTTGGAAAAAATGTGGTTCGCACTGCTTCTTTAAAGCAAGAACGGTTTAATATGATGGCTCTTCTTATTGGTAAGGATGTAGGTCTTAATATACTAAGACATAGAATTTCTAAATTTCTGGTAGATGTGAAGGTTCATTTCATTATGACTGTGTTTGTGATGGACTGGCTTCCCTTGTGCAGTGAAGGAGGACTCCTGCCTCATGTAGCCATTGAACAAGATATAAGGTTAGATGGATTGACAGAGGAAGGAACATCATTGTTAAGGGCTTTTGTTTTGCTCTTGGTCTCATTACTTTGATTTCCATGTTGGTGCTGACCCAGGCATAGGAGAAGAAGAGGAGGTTGATTGATGTTACAATGTGGATCTGTTAAAAAAGTTAATGTATACCTCTAAAAAATGAACCAGCAAACAGTAGAGACAGTCTTGACTTCAGGTACAAGGCACGTTCAGCTTGATGTTGCTGACTGCTGCTGGTCTGGTCCAGGGCCTTTTCCTGCATCGGGCCTTTGTTTAAATATGACATGAATGCAGCATAAAGCCACCTGGTTGGTTTGGATACGAAACACCTCTATCAGCCACTTTCAGGTCATTTGTAGAGCTTGATGTGACCAAGTTCACTCAAACGCCTTTCTGCCATTTACCTTTTCTGTGATGTTTTGCTGTTTTCAACTCTCTGCATTTTTTCTTGTGAGACGTGGCACTTTAATGAAAGGGATTAAGCCCATATTCTGCAACAATTCCAAGAAACAGCAGACACTGTGTACTGTACGCAACTGTGGTCCATTTCAAGCTCATCTAATTATAGTGTTATCTGTCAAAAACCAAGACAAAAAGTTATTTGTCTCTCGTATCAACGTACAGCATGTCAAATTTGAATACAACTTTGTACTACATTTTGTGGGTGGGTAAAATAGGACATATAACATTACACACTATCTTATTCTGAAAGTAATTGCTGAAAATGGACAACTTAATCTGTTGCCTCTAATGGGCCAAGACTCTGAATGACTGTTTTGTGATCAGCTTACTGAAGTCATGAGAATAAGTAGTCAACACTAATAGATAATTACAAAGTACAGTGTCCTCCTTTCTACTACATTTCACATTTGGTTAATCTTAAATCTTGATAAATTCAACTCGTAAAACAACTTCTTTTGGTTTACCATTGATACTGGCCCTAGGAGTGAACTAATTAATATTTCAACACAATTTTAACAGCAATTTACTCAACTTTACAATCACACCCATGTACACTCTCATAACTATGTGCATCAGCCTCATGTTACCCCTCTGTGACTCACAATGGTGTCCTATGTCTAGCAGGCCAGGCGGGCTTTCCTGCTGTGGGAGAATAGAGCCATTATGGAGCAAAACAAAGACTGTGAGGCTCATGCTTGTGACCTCTGGTGGCACTCAGAGGATACCATGTGAACAGACCACATAAAGATGGCTGACAGCACCGAGGAAACTGGTAGATCTCAAGTGTTTGCTTTAAGATGGGTGCCAAGTATTTGCCCTCAGAGGGCTATTGAGTGAAGGGAGGGGCTTCTAAATAGAAACAGAACTATCTATCTAACTGACTGAGCTCTTAGGAGGCCCCCAAAACCTCCCAATGCTTCCCAGCTGATTATTCTACAAGCTAAAGTCGCCTGGCAACTAATTCAATACAAGTGAATAGGAACAACGTTCTGAACAGCTCTGTGAGGCTCTGGCTATAGATGCTAACCGGATCTTGCTCATACATGTCAACCCATATCACCAGGAGCACCAGTAAGCCTTACAGATTTCCTGCACAAGTACCTACGGACAATCATTAGATTTCTTACGGGAAAATACAGTAGCCACCCATGTGGTCAAATCAATGTCAAGCCTTATTTTAGTCATGTGACCACATCACATTGGCTGGTCTCGTGGGTTAAGCTGGCCAACTCCCACACAGATGACCCGAGTTCGTGTCTCGAAGGTGATCTCTTTATTTAATACTTACATAGATATTTGCTAGTTTTGAGGAAAAATTCAAAAAATTTTCATTCAAAGTTTTATGTATTTTCAGGGCCTGTTTGGCTCAATGGGGAGCATATATATATATATATATAGCTTGTAAAAAGGGTCAAACCCTTCTACATGTACTGTACTTGAATAGTCAGGACAAAACTATCACATGCATTTACTTTAGAAGCAATAGGTGAGGATGATAAGTTAACACACATTAAGCATCAGCTGCAAATGTGTTATTGGAATATTAGCTTGCCCTTGACACAAAGACTTGCCCCAGAGTGTACTCCCTCTGAACAAATACTGCAGGGGGGCTGAGTAGCACAGATATGAGTACTCAGCTGCTGAGGAACAGGCTACAAGTTCCCCACATAGCTAATTTGGGTGTGTTTAAAGAAAGGGTGGGTGTATGTGATCATCACCAAAGATTCTGCAAGTGCTTCTCCAACTTGATGGCCAGGGCCAGCTGAGAAGTTGAAAACCTGCACTGTTTTGACTTGGCTGTCTTACAACTTCACTTGGGACGCTACAAAGGATGTGAGATGCATCCCGGTCTGTGCTGTGCAGTTGTAACCATAAATCATGCCACCTTCAGCTGAGCACCCCAACCAACTGAAAGACCGATCGATTCCAGACAAGCACAATGGGAACGCTTAACCGTCCCAGTGGTGGTTATCAATATGGATGCCACATTGTTCTAAGCATTAACACTGGATCAACATGTATGCATTTGTATTCATCAACACTATGCCATCTACTTTCATCATGGACCACATTGAGCAAGACATCATATGGGCCACTATTTAGCTTCCTGTCTGTCCATAGCAGGAAGCTGAACACCAGATGAGGAAGTGGAACATCAGGTTTCAGCAGGAACTGACCCTCTTGTTTATGAGATGTGGCAGAAAGGACAAAAAGCTGGATCACTAACACTGAAACATCACTTTGCCTCAACAACGCCAAAACAAAAGGCATCTGCACTACTAAGACTGTTAGAATTGTCAATACAAACAACTGGTCCTCAGCATTTCGCCCATTCTAAGAAAACAACAGGAAAGGCAGCCTTGCAATATGAAGAAAATAATATTGTAAACTGTCTGGCATACAGGCTAATTTACATATAACACTTGCTATTGTGTCACCAGGGGTAGTAAAAACATGGATGATGAACAAAGCACTACATTAATAGTCAACTTACACTTTTTTTCCAGACTTTATGCATAACAGATGGAAATTGTGAACAAAAAGCCATCACAATGCTAAAGAAAGTGACAAACAGTCTGGATCTTTATCCAGCAATTCCAGCAGCTTTATCCACAATCAGCAGAAATGTGACTCATGACAAGAAAAGCAACAGATGACAAGACAAACACTGTCACCAACTACATTTGAAAAGACATGATTCAGTTATAAGTAAATAAATAATACATATTTTCCTTAAACACATTATTTCCATAATATCATTAGTAGGCAACAATTAATGTCCTTTTAACAAGAATGAGCTTGTACAATGTATGAATTTTATGAGCACATTTTGAAGGATGCACATCGAACATTTATCTCAAGAAAGGTTTTAATCCTACTCTCAGACAAGCTGATGTAAGAATGTGCAGTTTACGATGAAACGAAGAAAACGTGTTTCACTTCAGTCTTCATAATCCAAATAAAATGCAAGGACAGGAGTACTTCCTGGACTTGAGTTTGTTGGTATTTTTCGATAGGGATGCATGTAGAAATGAAAATCCCAAGGAAATCCCAATAAACTAATACAAAACTTCAATGCTTTTCGGCATCAAGTCTTCAACAGAGTCAAACAAAGGACCTTTTATAGTGGTGATTACCAATGTGACTCTTCCATCTATATACTACACAACATTCATAATCCACATACTTGTGACACCAGAAAGAAATGAATGAATTTTATGCAAGAATAATTACCCCCAAAATTCGAATCAATTTACCCAAACAACTTCATTTAACACAAAGCACAATAGGAATTCCAATAATGCTCACTTTATTGAGTTATAAAAAATTCCCATTCTGCAATATTTAGTGGAACTCACTAGCTTTTTAAAAAAGAGATACTATTGGAGCTGTTCAAGTGACAATATATCAGTTGTAATTTCACTGGCAGGTACATGACTTTAACTAAAGATTCCTATTTCCGAATAAAGGTCAGAAAAAAAGGAGATATATCTAGTTTATAATTATCACTGCCAAGTCATTTGCCATGTGATCACAGACTCCAATAGTCACTTGTGGCAATATTTAATCAGTAGGATTTCTTTTCCCCACATAATCTCTCAATCTAATGCTTGGCTGACTTTGGTCTAAACAATAGAGGCTTTTCAGTTTAAGAGAGAAACTTAACGTAAGCAGAGAGCTACTTTCACAGGAATGGAAAAAAGACCAGAAACACAATGAGGAGCCTTTTGATGGGGGTCACGTGTCACTGGTACATGTGTACAAACTGTACATCAGAAACACACGTGGTCAAAAGATGTTAAAATCTATGTTAAGTATTCGTTCAGTTAACTCTCTATGCTGCAGTGAGTTTGAGTTGTGATCCAGCATCAGAGGAAGGAGCACAAAGTGCGTGCAGCAAGTAGGGGCGTCTCCACAATATTCTATTAGGTTCTGTGGTGGAGAACAGCATTTAGTGGGAGGTGTGGTGGAGTCTGATGTCCACATGCCAGTGTGAATATGAGCGTTTGGCACTGAACAAGATAATATATGCTGCTAAATGAAAACTAGGTAGTTGTAGAGGACACAAATGTAACCACCCATCATGCAGACATGTCCTGGAGTAAGACGCCAACAAGTTCCAAGGTTGTTCTGACCTGATGATGATGAAATTTCACTGGTGCGTGATGATATTATTATAGCATACATTAAAGCTGTGTCTTGTATTTATCAATGTAGAGTGCAAGAAATGGAGTTGCCTAAGCAGGCTGCCAAATTAAAATGGAACAGGCTACTGACTGAAGTGTGATAAAATGTTGACAGGTTTGCTGAGGTGGCAAAAGAGGATTCAGGACACAGAGGTGGTTCAGACTTCTGTGCAGTGCCTATATACTGTATGTCTGCAGCACTTCCACTGCAGCTCTATCATTTAGAGCAGACGTTTAAGAGTCTTTGTCAAATTCCAGTTGACAATAATTGTACCTCCTGCAGCGATTTCCAGAGCCGAAAATATCATGTGTGCCCTTCATTTTTCCAAGCTGACTCAACATTGCTCTCATGTCCTAACTGCAACCAATCATTAAAGTGCTATATGTAGCCTATGGATGGATGCTTTGAAATGACTGGTATCAGTTTTTATGTGTTTTCCATGTGAAAATTTTTCTTGCACCCATGAGTCTCTAGATTCTTATCCTCCCTACCTCTGAGACTAAAACAGTCAGAGTATTCTTTCAGTAAGGCTTCTTTAGTTGGTCATTTAAGGAGTTACATTTTACTATAAAATAAAATAGTAAAGGCATACAATATCACACCAACTGAACTGCACAAAAAACGTATTTCTTGAGATATCTTTTAGGAATACACCCATGATGCCCTTCACTATACAAATAGAAAGTCATGACAACAGAACACAGATGTCTCCTTATTCAATTAACAACAGCAATGAGTCTTGTACAGATCATACTGCACAGCTCTTCTTCAGATATTATTCATAAGAAAGGCACTCTGTAGAGCACATACCTCTGCCAAGGCTGAACAATCCTACACATTTGTTTAGCTAGCCTGATCCATGTCCCACCCCTCCACAAAGTTTTATGGAGATTGGTTTAGTAGTTTATACATAATTAGGTCAAATGTCGGAAAAATCCATATCTAGCAATGTTAAAGAAAGCTGAAAAAAATTCCTGGATCTGCACCTTTAGACAAATTTCAGACATTTTCTTCCCAGGCCCATGGCCCATCCTTTCACCATGCTTCGTGGCAATCAATCCAGTGGTTTTTGCGTAACCTTGGCAAACAACCCACCCAACCAATGTACAATGGTGAAAGCAAAACCTCCTTGGTGGAGGTAATGACATGCTTAAAATCAGTCCTCAGTGAGTAGACTTTTTGTCCATGAGCTGGGTATATGAACAGATAAGGAGGCCTGTGCATGTGATCTAACAAGTAATACTTCTTACATAAGAGTCTGCCATTGGTTCTGTTTAAATACTCATGAATATAAACTACAAATATAGCAGTGCTGTATAATTGATTGAATTGCATTTTTACATAATCACAGATGTCAATTAAGCTTTTCACAGACATAGAGCAGTAAGCAAGTAAAACCAGAAAATTTGGGGTCTAAGGCAACTTAAGCTAAATAGTTTTGTCTTGTAATGTAAACTAAAAAGAAGAATGTGTATATTATTTTTATTTATAATATAAAATACACAGTTAACTCATAGAGCCATCCCAAACAAGTTTGCTTGTGGCTGTTCTAATTAAAAGTTACCATGTAAAAGAACATATGCAATCTAACGCTCATCAACCCCTGCTCTTCTGTTTTTCCCCAAAGCAGGGCTTCTTCTCACTTCAAAGGGGCAAAACCATCTGGTGCAGGCCATCAGAGTAGGTCAAAGTACTGTAGATAGAGGGGCTCATTGAGGGGGTCTAACTACAGACTGTACTCCCCACTAAAGACAGGCCAAAAAAACTACAGGAACTCCTTCTCTAGATCACACAGCATAACTCCAGAGCAGGAGCTTTTTGCATTCTCAAAGGGAAATGAAAAGTTTGACTGACAAGTTGAAGGATGTTTCCATATGTTTATCCATAGTCACTGTGGATGATAACAAGTAGACAAGGAATGTGCTATCAAGTGATCAGATTTATCAAGTTGTGGAGTTTACAACATTTATACTTAGATTTAAACTAACAAATCAGTATTGGTTTTATATTTTTCTAAAGAGCTTCTCTCACTTTTTCTGCAGACCTTGAGTTTTAGCCAATACTGATTAAAGATTAAATTAGATGTTTGGGTCAGTGCGTACAAATAAAGCCTTTGTGATCCTGAATCTTGCTGTCTTTGTCCTCAGAGACTGAGGGATAAATTGGACGTCTCTCAAGTGTAAAAGGCTTGAAAAGGGGAGCAGCCAAGAAATCATCCTGGCTTGCTACGTGTTATTACAAATATTTCCAGCTGTAGTTTGACACAGTTAAGTCAGAATCTGTGGTGGATTCGTTCATCTGTAATCAATGATCAGTGGTAATGAAGTATGCGACTATTGTTCCCGATGATGGACTGGATAAACTGAATTCAAATGTCAACTGACTAACACACAACCAAATTAAGAGGTTTTAAACGCAGACTGGCCCAGTGATGAAGACATGTGCGACACAAATACATTTAGGAAAAAAAAGGGGGATTCAAAAACTTACCACTGAGTCTGTGTGTCGGGTAACGTAAACTTCTCCTTGACAATCGGCTCTGTCAAACAGGAAAAACACCCCACCATTCAAAAACACAAAAGCAGCGGTAGGGTACCAGGGAAAACCGGTTTTCTCCCAACTTCTCCCGAGGCTCTTTTTAAAACTCAAAAGGCTTAACTAAACAGACGAGGACGACATTGCTTTAGTCCCTGCCCTACCCCTGCCTCATGCAAACGTTTTAAAAAACGCGAAGCTAACTTAGTTCTGACGACAGATGTGAGGAAGGTTAGCTAGTTTCCATTCTCCGCCTCGGTCACTCACAAAACTTTGAAACTGAATTAACCATTGACGTTCCTGTCTAAGGCTCCCAAAGAACTTCCACCTCTCTGGAAAATCTTAACGATACTCCCTCACACACCGCCCCTGTCCCTGTCCACCCGCTGGAGTAAATGGCACGAAAAACAAAGGAGAAAAAGTTCCCCCCTTATCCCCTCGCTATCTCCATCCAGCGTCGTCCGTTGGTTCGTTGGAGGGGGGAAGAGCGGGGGAGGTAGGGGAGGGGAGGGGAGGGGTGTGGGGCCACAGCAACAGATGAGACCAAGGCGTTAAAGAGCTAAGCTGAGCTCTGGTCTGCATTAATGGGGGTTGCTTTTAATTTAACTCTCTTGTAAATATACAACAAACAATAAAGAACTGATAGGACTCACAGCAGAGTGTTATTCATATGTAAGAACAGTACAGCCAAGCTAACACTGATAACAGAGGTATTGCTAGATATAAAGCTCAACTAGGGCATTATTACACAAATCACATTTTTTTGTTGAGTGCCTGCAGGTGTATGAAAAGTGCTATAAGCTAACATTGCTTAGCCCACTATATGAATTGCCATGGCGGCTCTCACTACTCTTACCACGTCAAATAATACAAGAAATGAATGGCTGCATCAGTATTTTATTAATTTTGATGATGAACATGTCAGTGACATTTTCTGTTGCTCATCAGCATGCTTGTTGTAAATGTGCAGACATGGTGCAGGTCTGTTCACACTGATGTCAGATACGGGTCACATACAAAGACAAGTTCTTTTCTTATTGTACCTTTTATTATCCCTGCTGATTTTAATTTTTATTATGATGCATTGTGTTTTCTTGCTGTACCGTTGACATTGTAAAGCACTTTGGTCAACCCTAGTTGTTTTTAAATGTGCTATATAAATAGAGTTTGACTTGACTTGACATGACATGACAACAGACAAAGATCAGATCTGAGAAAAAATGTCAGAATAGTGAAACTTTCAACTGCAGTGTGAACGTAGCCATAGTAGATTAAAGAAAGAAAAATGGATATAGCAACGCCCTGATTAATAATAGGCAGACACTATTTTTAGAGGATAAAAGAATAAGATATAGTGCTGACCAGTTATACCTTAAAGCATCATTTGGGAAGGTCAGGTACTTAATTGTCCCCATGGGGAAACTTTGTGTCAGTAAAAAGTGTGTCATACATGGCGTTACTTAACATACACAAAAGATAACACCATAAAAGATAGACATCGACACATAACACAATCCCTTATATCAAGTTTAACCAAAGTATTGCATATATCAGAGCATTGCACAATTCCCAATTTAAATACAAGTTCAACCACATAATTGTATATATACAGTATTGCACAGACCCTTGGTAAAATGCTAGTCTAACCAGAATATTGCACATATTGGAGTATGTGCTATCCCTATAACCAGCCTCAGTGCTTTATAAGATATGAAAACCTGGTAACCTGACTAGACCCGCTAGGCAGAGTACAAAGTAAGAAAAAGTATGTCTGATCAGTAATGAGAAATAAAAATTGAACATATTCATTCAAGGATTTAATCACTTGTGTTATGAATGACTGTTTTGGGGTTGTTTTTTTACAAGAAGGATGGCTGCCAGAACCTATGTCCAGGGGTAACAGCTGCAGAGGGGGTGCCTGGGGTTAGAAATGATTTTCTCTGCTTTATGAGGCGATCACGATTTATAAATGTCTTCTAAGTTCTTCAAATTGATGCTTGAAGCTTCTTGCTGGCAGTAGTTTCCATCTTCTGCATGATTTTTCTGTGCTTCTGTTGCATTAGCAAACCAACAAATGAGACCTCAGGTTAAAACGCTCTCCACAATCTACCGTTGAAAGGGTTTATAATTTGTAATTATTACTTGCTGTATCAGTAAATCATTTACTAATGTTTTACACCTATAAGAACAAATTTTGAGTTACCACCGGGATGTCTCTGGCTGGCATTTAAAGAACTATTATTATTATTATTATTATTATTATTACTACTACAACAAAAGAATTTTGTCAACTGTAGACAAAGAAAAGCATCTGGGTTTACATCAGGCACACTAACATAGAGTGTCCCATAAAGTTATTCAATTCAAATCCTTTATTTCACCTGCTTATTCCACTATAATACTGCTTTGTGGTGATTGTTGGGTACTCACGATGAAAACAAGCAAAGATAATCAGAGAATGTAAAGACAATTAAAACTTTGTTTTAGTTTAGTCTTTTTAAAAAGTGGCTTAACTAATGTATAAAACTGTCTACAGAAGGCCTAAAATGGCCTCCATGTGTTAAGACAGTAACCAGGAATTGAATATGAAGGCAGAATAATTGTACATAATTCCAAGCTTATTCATTTGATTAGAATTTATACTGTTGCACAATGAGTAGGGCTGGAAATTTGTGACATCACAGGACCCCGTGGATTGTGTTGTTACAAGCAGAGGGAATGAGCTACAGCTGTGAGTGTTGAGACTGCATAGCACTTCTTTCTCACCTCAGGGTCTCTTGGTGGAGGGGGTGGTGGTTGTGTGCCAGGGAGAGGGTCTGACATAATTTTATGATCAGGTTTGACTCGACTGACAGATCCTTAATTTGGCATGGCTCATAGGTTCAATTGTTTCGTGCCTTTAAATATCACAACAAACTGATCATTTACTAGCACAGTAATTCTATGTTAAAGCTTTCACTGGATTTCTAGAAAGATTGAGCAAGAGACACGTGGTTGGCAATACCGCTAAGAATAAACAGCTGAAAGTGAGCAACTGAAACACTTTCAACTACGAGATTTATTTTATGGTCTTCTTACTGTAGAACAGTTGGCATTGATAAGCCCAATGCTAATTGTTGAAACGCTTTCATTGGAAAAGCATCGAGTAGCCAACTGTGAAATACTGCGACATAAAGATGGTCTGTTCTTTCCAGATAATCTGTGGCTACATCTGTGTAAAATGCCTGTTCGTATTTGTTACCCGTAACGTCATTAAATTTGTGTTGACATTAAGCTCATCCACAATACAAGTGATTTCATATGTGACAAGCTCCAACACCCTGTTATGAACTAAACAGACAAGTATTTCCATGAGTTTACCTAAGGTGAACTACAGCAGGAGAATCATAACACAGGCCTTCTACAACAAAGGATTTCATAACTACTGAGCTATTTGTGTATATCACATATATATAACTATATATAACTATATATATATCTATATTACAAGTTATATTACTCATGTATTACTTATATCCATGGCTGAGTTTCTGTGATGTTTACATATTAAAACATTTCTATACCTACTTTCAAGTTGGTTCTTAAATGCACCATTTAAAAACATTGAAAGGTGATTTGTTGCTTTTAAATAAAATGTCAAGGCTACATTTTCACAAAGAAAAGTATTGTATCGATTGAAAGATTGCACATTTCAATGATTGTGCGTTGTTACCATTCATCCAATACAGCCTCCAGGTATAAATGGAGACATATTCAACATCTCTTTTTGTAGAAGCAATATACCTTTTACCTCTTAGCTTCATGAACTACATCCACCCACCATTATGGTCACATGCCAAAGTCACAGCAGTATCTGTGGATTGTCAGGTCTGGCTCTGGTGGGGGCAGAGCAGATGTGACAGGAAGTTGCTAACATGGTCCAGATGTAAGGACAAGAGACCACCTCCAACACAGCTGCAAAGCATGGATGGCTACAGGCAGAAACTGCAGACACAAACATGATCCCTGTGTTGAAGAAAGCTTAATCTAAATGCATTTGTTAATGTAATATGAACAGACTGAGATTTTGATCTGCCACTATTTCCACTGAACCAGTCCTCACTCATTACAGAGGTGCAATACAAAATAAAGTTTTCTTCAAAAACCCATCATTTATGAAAGGTATATAGGCCTGCATTATGCTCAAGGGTTCAAATAAGTTAAAAATATTAAAATAACTCTTTATTCTCAAGCATAATAGTTCAACATACGCCCTCTAGTGTTTAGAGTGATTAAGTGCAAAGTGACTACAAAAATTGCCACTCTTTTGACAAGTGCTTTTTTTATTTATAAGAAGGGATTAATTTTACTCTAAAAGCCAAAGTCAACAGTGAAAAATACCAAAAAGTACAACAGCATTTGTTCAGCTGGGATTTTATCAAAAAAATGAGGGAATTAACCAACAGCTTTCACATCAACAAAGTCCTGTGATGCAATTCTTTCTCTGACAGCAATATCTATATGATTTCCATGCTGGGAATGTGAAGAGAAAAAGAATGAATTGCAAAATTGAAGACTGAATTAACTTATTTACGATTACTACATTAATGCACCAAACAAGCTTATGAAAGAGATGACAAAATGAAACTGCCTAATAAGATCTATGTAGATCTCCATAGGGGCGGGTCAACAGGCTTACATCTTTGAGTTCTTTGGCATTCCATTAATAGAGTTTCTGTTGTCTGAACTGCAAACCTTCAGGGGCTGCAAACACATCTGGGCCAAGTGAGGGACTTTTATATCTCCCTAGTCTGCATCCATTAATGAAAGTCACTAATCCTCATCTTCCTCTTCATCAATTAAGACCATCTTCCTTCTACGCTTCACAGGAACAGAGATATCCTCACTGTCCAAATCTGCATCACCGTTGGTTTCCATATCCACTGCAGTGGTGGAGTCCTCCTCTGTAAAGACAGTAATATGTGAGCAGAAAATGCTGTAATTCAATCATGTTAAAGTGTTATTTTTAAGTTTTGTTTTACAAGCTTTCTGGCTGTGTGTCCAGTTAGATATGATCAAACTAACAGATTAAAACATGAAGTTGATTTCCAACAATAAAATACCATTATCCTCATCATCATCTAACACTCTGCTTCTGCTTCTTTTAGTCGAGGTCTTCTCCTGGGACCTGGTGTGAACAGGGATAGATTAAGGAATGAGTGTTATTCACAATTAAAAATGGACATTTTCATCTAAACAGATTAATAAAAAACATATGACAATAGACAATATCTCACCTCTCAATTGTACTGTCTGTATCGTCAATAGGAGAGACATCCGACATAGGAGCTGAAACAGCAGCACAAAAAGAAAAGTTGAATAATGGGAAGTTCTCTTAATCCTAGCGGTAGATTTAAGATAACTGGTTTAAAAACCTGCACCTTAAATGCCATCACATACAAAAATGTCCCACTGATTTTTGATTTTCATTTATAAGGCATTTGAACTATTTCTTAATATTAGTATTATTAGTATAGCTTTGATCTCGTGCCTATTTGTTGATTTGTTTTGATGCTCCTTACATCCATTTAGAGATTTACAGTAAAAATCACAATTATACTCTAATATGCAACCATTGTCATTTCTGTGGATTTCTGTTATATTTTCAGTAAACTGAAGGATAAACATTTTTAAAGTTTTGAATACTCACTACCACATTCTTTGCTACTAGTATAGCCAAAACGGGCTATGAAAGAGGCACCATGTTTATTTGCACCATGTAACTAAACACCCGCATGACAAAGCAGTAAATTAACTGCTGTCATCTGAGACAACACACAGAATATGAAACTCCCATTCGTACCTGTGTTTTCTGAGGTGTGGTGTTTCCTCTGACGTGTGAGCAGCAGAGCCGTCAGAGCCTGGGCTCTCTGTTCACTTGAGACCTCCCCCTCCTCCTGGGATTCACTGGTTGGACTCCTCGAGCCGTCTCGCTCCTCGCCTCTTTTAGGTTCATCCTCTCTTGGACTGAGGGCTGCAGCTGCACTCCGGAGCTGGGATGGACTCATCTTTGCTGGGATCCTCCAAAATGTCTCCTGGTAACAGAACAGCAAAAAACAACTTCAATCAAAGTATTGCCTGTATAGATTTTTACAATCAGGTGTTTCTTTTCAATTCATTATTTAGAAATCACTTTGCTGGAAAACTCCAAACTGGTCTCAAATGATGGCAGAAAGAGCAGATCAAAGGGCTACAATTAGAATGAGGTGAAACGATTGATGATTGATGATCACACAAAAAAACACACCTGTTCATTTGCAGGTGCTCGCATTCCTAGTTTGCGCAACAGCTTCCGGAAGCTCTTGTTTTCCATGGCATCTTCATTTGCCTCTGTCAGAGGAACAAGTGGCACCGCCTGGGAGACATCTGAGGAACGGACCACAGCAGTTTCATTAACAGAGCAAGTAGCAATAATAACATTATGTTTTTCACATATGCTACAACTCCGCTGAGAGCTGAAATTACTTACAATAGAGTAAAGTAGAAGTATTTCAGATCAAGTGAATTTGTTTCACAATTGCTCTTACCATCTTTTTCACGGTATTCTGCTGTTTTGTTTAGACACTTCTGTAGCCACAACATGGGTCCAGACATGCCTTAAAAAAAAAAAAAAAAAACAGCATCAAACTAATTCTAAGAGTTCATAATGTAACACACATACGACAACAGGTGAACATAACATGTGTTGTTTATTTCTTTGATTTCATTTCATAAAAAGAGACTCTGATATTACTTTGAAACTGTCCCACCTTCCTGTTGTAGAGCATACACCATGGAGCCCACATCAGCTCTCCTCTCTACTGGGGAGTGCAGGCTTTGACTCCTCCCTCCTCCATTTTGGGATTTTTCTCTCTCTTGCTCTTCATCTTCCTCTTCCTCACTCTCTTCAGACTCATCTTCTCCCTCACCTTCATCATATCCGTCTGCGGCATCATCCGGAAAACCTTGTGTTAGTCCTTCTAGGAACTCGTCTTCAGTCTATGGAAAAAAGAGCAAATTTTATAGTAGAAATTACACTTCTTGAAATATATTTCATTATACATTTAAAAAAATGACTTACTACAGAAATAAAACTAGCTACACACCAATCTCTGACACCACACTGGTGACAATACTTTGTTCATACTGTATAAAAGTTTGTAGCTTGACATGTTTAAGTTCATTTGCCTCACTTGACAAAGTACATCCTGCAATGCGATTATTGCGCTTCACGCATTGCAGTGCGTGCAAGTGCTGAAACGATATTGTGCAGGGCTACGTCTAACTGATGCCCCCTGGGGGCTTTTTTATGAAGCAGTGAAACTATACAGTCCAGCCTACTAACCATAGCAATACTATACCATAACAATAATATTGAAAAATAACTAAATCAACCTTACCATTCTATTCCCAGAGTCTTTCCCTTTAGCGCTGCGACTCCTCTTCTTATAAAGCTCTCGCCTCTCAGACACCAAGCCCATGCTGAGCAGCTTGTCCACGACTCGAGCACGGGACCGCTTAGCGGTGATCTTCTTCAGGATGTTACCCAGCACATCTGTGAAAATGCAGCTTTATAATGAGAGTCACCACACAAACCATGAAGTATCCCTGTGGCTACGGTTGTACAAGGACTAGAACTGAGAAAAGAGGTGCACTGAAAAGCTTTCCCCTCTAATGCATTATACAATGATTATATGATGTCCAGTACCGTCAGAGTCTTTGAACTCCTCGTAGAGCATCTCCAGCTCCTGCTCCTGCTCCTGCGTCCAAAGAACTATCTGGGTACCTTTCCTTTTTGTAAATGAAAACAAAAGAACAATTTAACAAGGGATTCTTCTTGCAGTGTTTTGAATCATCCGGCAATATTGTCCTCTATACATTAAAATCGATATACAATCATTCGGTTTGGAGTACGTACTTCTGTTTCTTCAGCTCCCTAGCATTGTCCACCAGACCCATATGCACCAGCTGTGTCACTACCTGACGCCGAGTGCGGGTGCTGTTGCGTAGTAATGGCAGAAGAGTCTCCACAATATCTGGCACTAAAGACATGAATCATAAGAAATAAATCAACATCTACGTACATTGTGTGCAACTGATTTTTATGTCTTACATACATGAAATGTGGAAAGATGTGTAAAACAACGAACAAAAGGAAAGCAGACCTTCAGAATGACGGTGCTCCTCATAGAGCTTCTGCAACTCCTCTTCCTCCTCCTCAGTCCATGTTGGTTTCTTTCCTTCTCTGATATATTTTGGAGAACAAGATGCAATACTTCAAACTGCAGAACAAAACCTTTGCTATGATAAACAATACCAGACAAAGAGAAAGACAAAACAAAAGCGAGCACCGACCCATCTTTGCTGTAGCCTTCAGTCATCTCACGTACATCCCCCACATTTTTCCAGAACAGCAGTTCAACATATGCCTTGTTGTTTTGTGCCGCCAGTGAAAAGAAACGGTTCAGCACGTATTTGGCAAACTTCACCAGTTCCTGTGGATAAAAGAATAACGGTAAGCTCTTCTTTCTAATCTACAGCTGACCTCATATCACCAATAGCTTGCTTGACAACACTGAAGGAGGACTTTACTCATGGAATTACTCTACCGAGTAAGCAGCCGCTGCGTGGTCACTCAGGATCTTGTTAAAAAGGTTGAAGACTGACAGCTGGAAGAGCAGGGCGTCCATTTTGAGGTTGACGGCCAAGCGGTGCAGCATTCGAGCGATGCAGTGGTTCGTGTGAGGAGTGTTTTTGGAGTATGATTTTAATAAGAGGAGGTACGGATGCACAATACTGGGGTTGGCAAACCTGTGAGGGGGTTAGAGAAGAGTAACATGTAGCGTTAGGAAGGTCACAAATGTACAAACTGCAGTGGGAGGATACAGACTTGATGAGGAACATATTCCTCACCTCTTCATAAAGTCTAGAAAGTTGAACTCTTTTTCAGAAACCTGGACAGACTCCAACTCTTCCTCCTCTAACTCCGCTAGATCATCCTCATCCTCTACCACAGCCTCAGGAGGAGATGATCCTGAAATTAAAAAGGCATAGTTTGAGTGCAGCACAGATGCTGCGGAACACAAGCTCAGTACAAATGAGAACAATAAATCTTAGATCTGTTTTGCATTTCCACCACAGGAAGTACTCTTAAATATGAGCGGGGTTGTTACTGGGGTATTGGGACTAAACTCTTTCATGTTTCCAGCAGTTGGGGAACAAAAGATGGGAATTTTTGGTCCTGAGAAGCTGCAGCATTTATCAACAGACCGACTGTAACCTATACTCTACATGTTCTGTCAGATTGACCACTGCTAACCTTTTCCTCAGCTCTGCTCGTCATGACCATCATTTTTTCTTTTATTTGCTAAACCGCACACTCCCCTCCACAAACACACACACAATGGAAGATACTGAATGTTTTGTGTTTTTTTCTTCTTTCTGTGTGATTATTCTAACGAGACAGCTTTTGTTTGAGGGCTGCAGGCAGCAAGACAAAAGGACTACTGAAAGGAAACAGGAGAGTTTCCTTCATGACAGCACAGATGAGGAAACACCACTGGTTGCTCCACTTCTCTTTGACCAGTCAGTTTTGTGCAGTGTTCCAACTCCACCTTTTAGCATGTGCTCGAATCGTTTGGCACCTCAACAGAGGGGAACGGCAAAAATATGAGACAGAATAAAATGTTTCTATTGTTCTCATCCGCAACTTTCATTAATGGAAATGCGAAAAATGTGCAATGAACTGAAGCGAATGACACTGCTTGGTGGAAGCAAAGCTTAGGTCTAAAACCTTACTTGGCAGGTTTGCGTGCAGGATCTGTTTAAGTAGTTCCAGTTCCTCTTCAGGTTCCACATCAGCCGAACCAAATACATCCCCCTCTGGCCACACCTCCCTGAATATAACAACAAGATGTAAAAGACTCAAATAACTAAACATGTGACATAAGTGTGAGGGACCGATGGAGCATTGGGTTTTGCTTACCTGGCAGCACGCAGCAGCCCCAGCGCTTCTGGTCCCAGTCGACCCAGTAGGGCATCCTGCACCCGAACCATGGCCTCAGTCCGCTGCTCCTCAAGTGGAGTTTCAGATGTGGCATCGAATGGCACAATGCTCTCAGTTAAAGACTCTGACAGCTGCACACAGAACACAGAGGTTTTTTGGCATTGGTAAATCTGGTCCTTAAGAAAGCATTCTTATGGTGAAAGCTTGGAGAAACTCTTTGAGGCCATATGCTTTTTAGCAAAACTCCTGTCCTCTGACAAAAACAATGCTCTCTGCTGCTTCTTGAGGCTGATTCTTACACTAACCTGAAACCCTGTAGCCTTCAGCTCCTCCTCCACAACCTTCCAGGTCTCTGCCAGGGCCTCTGGACTAGTTTCTACAGCGGAGGGCTTTTGTGACCTTTTCCGCTTCACCTTTTTCTTCTGCAGAGATGACAGAGGGAGATATAAATATTTTAAACAGACAAAAATACCTTTCACTGAGCCATGTCCCTTCCTTGTTAGCAGCTGCTACTCCTTCAAGCTGTCGGAGCCAAGGGAGAATGTCAAACTGAACAAACAGCTACAAAAGATAAAGATAGAAGCTAAATCCTGTAGATCACAGAGTAAAAGTGAGCCACCATCAGCTGGTGATCAAGACAGAAGATAATGACATTTAAAAGATACATTACGAATGTGCACTTTCCCCTGCTGTTTCTCTAAGGTCAACCTCTTTGTTGCTCCCTCCCGATATTTTCTCATATATAATGTGGTAAATTTATTTCAACAGAACCAGTTAGTGATTGTTGGAAAAATGAAAAGAAGTGCCACATAAACAAAAAGGTGTGTGTTTCATGACATGGTAAAATTAATATATATAGACGATTCACTTGTATTACATTAGCTGAGCTTTGCAGGACTAAGTGTAACTCCTCATCCTCATGTATTGACCCTGCAGCTACAGCATTTTTAAAGTGGAAATTCTGCAGTGTTTCAAAGACTGTTCATGTAAAGCAGGGTAGGTCTTTATTCACTATTAGAATAACTAAAAGGTAAAAAAACAGCATGTTTAGTGTAAACATTCAGGATATCTTCAGTAGCTAGTGTAGCATAGAAGTGCTAGACAGTGATTAATTAAACATATTTCAAAAAAACACCTCTCTGGGTATGGTTCACTATTACATGTGCCTCGAGCACAATGTTTAACCACAACTAGCTTAAAATCCACAAAATCAGCCTGAAAGTGAAGACCTCTGTGACGCCTGCGGAGGTAGTAACAGCGTCCAAACAGGCGTCTGTATGAATGGCGTGCACCGGCGTGGTGGAATGGGTGCGATGTTGTGCTAACATGTTCAGGTGTGCGACCTACTCCGGGGGATTTAAATATGCAGTAGCAACAGGAAGTCTGTTATTTGAAGAACAAGCACAGAAAATGACCAGTAACTAGGGAGATAGTGAAATATGTCAGCTTTTACGCTCGCTGTTGCATTATGCGTCACGCCTCTTAACATGTGCTGTGAACGCACACTGAGGTGGCATTACGACGCCTTGGATTGGTCCAGACTGAACAAACCAAAAGGGTCACAGAGAAGGGAATTCGTTTCAGGCGCTGTTGTGCAATGCCTGTCTGAAAGTGGCTTATTATTGGCCAGACTTGGTGATCAAATTACAAGACTTTACACACAATAAAAATTTCATACAAGAACTAACCTGAACCATCAAATTCTTGCGACCTTTGCAGAAGCTTTCTAGCATGCGCAAGAAGAGATGAGTTGACTCAACCAGGTCTTTGAGGTAGGACTGAGGCTGTTTGGTTTCATCATACTTCCTCAGCAAGGTCAGGAAAATCTCCCTGAATTCCATCAGGTAAAATATGTTACCTGGAAAGTAAAAGTAAATAGAGGAGGCAACTGCGATTACACACAAACCCTTTTTCATATTTCAAACTTAATGTTTTAATAGTACATTCATATACTTGAAGCATTATGCAATAATGAAAGCATTTGCAAACCTGTGCTCAATTTGAGCTTAATTATCTTGAAAACAGCAATAATTAAAAAGTTATTACTGAGAGGAGGGTACTATCTGAACAAGAGCTGTTAGCATCTTACTTTTAATAATGCTTGAACTCTGACGAATGCCTTCATCCTGTGAGCGGTCCATCTCATTCACAGTTAGCAGCAGCTCCTGATATGCCTTCAGTGCCAGGTGCATCCTGGAAAGAACACATGATAAGCAGTCTGGACCAAAGCACAGGTTTGACATTTATATATCAGACTGTTTCCTATTGGTCTTCTTACCTCCGTGACCAGGACGTGGCCTCTTTGCGGTCTGTGAGAATCATCTCATAGTAATTTGTGATGTTGCGCTCAATAAAATGGAAAGCACGGATGGACAACGTCTCAGAAACTAAGTCGGCGCGGAAACCGTTACCACGGTTGAAGGCCATGAAAAAGTTGAGGGCCCAGAGATAGTACGTCTCATCATGCTGCTGTGTTTGCTCTCGAATTAGACTTTCCTGAAGAGGAGACAAAGAAACACCAGTGTTAAGAGTTTTGGAGTTTGTGTTGTATGATAGGAGCATCATGAACCTAATGAGAATTATTATACCTTAGGTGAGAGGTGAGGTACATTCTGGACAGGTTGCCAGTTCATCACAGGGCAGACAAACAACCATTTGTGCTCACATTCACACCTGCAGGCAATTTAGAGTCACCAATTCACCTGTATTGCATGTTTTTGGACTGTGGGAGGAACCCCATGAGGACATGGGGAAAACATGCCAACTTTATACAGAAAGAGCAAAACATGCCACCGGACAATCTTTATGTAATTTTACAAAAGGTATTTGAATTTTAACTCAATTGTGCATCTGTGTGGCGGCACAGTGGCGTAGCGGGTGGCACTGTTGCCTTACAGCAAGAAGGTCCTGGGTTCAAATGCACCTGAGGACCTGGGACTTTTCTGTGTGGAGTTTGCATGTTCTCCCCGTGCGTGCGTGGGTTCTCTCCAGGTTCTCCGACTTCCTCCCACCACCAAAAACATGCAATATAGGTGAACTGGTGACTCTAAATTGACCATGGGCGTGAATGCGAGTGTGAACGGTTTTTGTCTTTCTATGTGTCCCTCCGATGAACCGGCGACTTGTCCAGGGTGTATCCCGCCTCCCGCCAAAAGTCAGCTGGGATAGGCTCCTAAAAATAAGTAATTAATGTTACAGATAGATAGATAGAGACTTTATTACCTTGACAAGGTACATGAGGCGATTGTAGCAGTTCTCCAGGAAGTCCACGCAAAACTCTCGCAGGAAGAGTCGAACATTTAAGGCTGAACGCCTTTTGTCCTTACATTCTTGAGCCCGTCGATTCCTCTTAGGAACACGTCTCACCACTTTTCCTGTGTCATGAGTGTAATTTTTGAACTGAAGAAAAAATAAAATAAAAATATTAAAATCATTTTTGCAAGCACCATAATATTGCTTCCTGGCCCAGATGAGCTACAGGACTATTTGACTCACATTATGAAGATTTTTGTGATAAACCACATCTTTGTCTCCAATGGATTTGAGGCCTTGAACAACATAGGACCCTCCAAAACGAGAGTGTCTGGAAGTAAAACATCAACACACCCAGGCAAATGAACACATTCATTTTTCAAACAACATTAAACAAGCCATACACAGGTTGAGGAATGTGTCCTTTCACCTCATACATGTCTAATTGGAACGAAATACATAACATGCAGGTGTTTCGTAACATTTTTCAGAACGAGATAGAGAACAAACCACATTTGAACTGTGGCATTAAGTAGCATCTGAGGTTCCCCTGCAATGCTTGTTCTTATAATTGGCTGGAAAATGCAGCAAGTAAGTCGTGTTATTCTGATTAGCACATTTAGAGGTTGAAGCTACAACCCTGGAATGATTATAATAAGGATCTTCCTTACAATCTGATAAGTATTTCTTTCCTTTAGCGGAGACGAGGCATTGGAATGTATGATTGCAGATATCTGAAGCTGTTTTCCAAGCGGCGACTGTACATTAGCTTGACTGTACCTGGTTCCTCTTTGAAATGTGCGAGAACGTTTTGCTGCAGACTCCCTAAGCCTCAGCGCCTCCAGTTCCTGAGAGTCTCTCTGCTTCTCCTCTGCTGGACGAGCCTGACCGGTGCCCACCAAAGCTTCCGGTGTCTGTAAGCAAGGACAAAGAGCTTAAACACAGAACAGGTGATGATCTATATGTGAACCATCAAGGGTTTCTTTAGTCTAACCTGGTCTCTGAACATGAGGGAGATTATTTCCAACACATGCATACTCCACTGTTGCTCACTCTGGGCTGATGCCAGAAACTTCACCAGGTCATCAAACCCACTCATGTGAATGGCCCACAGCAGCCTATCATGGATGCTAGCATCATCATCCACTTTCTGTGAAAGACAGATTAGGAATGATGCACAGGTAACATAAATCATTAAAAAGAAAAAACAGTATGCCTTTTCTGACGAGCCGAATATAGGACCGTTTTAGCTTTGCATAACGTCAGACCTTCTCTTCACAGGGGTCCGCAGGTACATGCAGCACATTCCTGACCAGTAGCAGGATCCGCTCTATGAGCAGGCTATCCTCCTCCTGTCTCTGCTCCCAGTCCTAAAGGCAAGAAGGTGAATAGGGATAGACAAGAACAGACACATCGATAAACAGAATCGTTTTTCTGATATAATACAGCAAACAGGTGAGGTCAAATGTTTGGTTGTTGAGCCCGTCAAACACTCACCAGTTGAAGAAGGTTGTATAATGTCTCACTTAAAATGCCAAACACCCTCTCACTGGCAAATGCCTGAAAGCAAAACTCGTTATTATACAATAAAAATCCATCAAGCAGTTTATGCATAATTGATAACAATGCTGAAAAAAGCCTTGTTTGCAACCTTTATCTGGATCCAAACAAAAAAGGAAAAAACTTTGGAAGAGCACTTTTTTTAAATGACTTGGCATGACACATGCACCACCCTTGCACCCTTGTGTAATCCTGCTAACAGTCACACAAACAGACAACAAAAAAGCAACCAAAGACACAAATCGATGCCAGCAAAAACCTATTTACCTAATATAAACCTAATTACCTTATGGTAAAAATTGTATTGCAGTTATACTGAGATCACGTTACCTCTTTATAGGCTTGTAAATGAGATGTCACTTGCAAAAAGTGATGTCTAAACACAGGATCATCAGGTACTTTACCAAAGCAAAGCATGGCAGGCTGAGTAAGATTGACCATGAGCCTGAGAAAAAACAGACAGGAGTCATATGAGTAATACTTTTTCTTCCATAGAAAACTGGCAATAGGATAAAAGCAAATATCTACATGAATGTAATGACAATATGTTTGATTAAAAAATCTTTGTAGCAGTATATCAATAATTTCTAAGATTTTGATTGATTTATTGTCATGTTATAAATATTAATAAACAGGGGTGCATGTAAGTAGTGCATGTATGGTCAAAATAAATAATCTATTAGAACAAGGAGCGCTTTTGCGTACCACCACTGTGTACACTTTGTCTGTGTCTAATAACAGAGTTTAATTAATTAATCAAAGTGTGAATTGAACAGCACAGGACATGACGTTCATCGTCCTTGCTTGTGGTTTATGGGATGAGTGGAAGACAAAGTTGATTTCGGTCTGCACGCGGCGCTGTAGTCAGCATTGGAGTTAACGACGGGGGTCATTCACAGATTTTGCGAGATGGTGGCGATCAAGGAGTCCGTTGTCCATAGTGTATGTGTCGCCCAAACTGCGCTGAGTCAGCTGATCGCATGGTCCTATACCGCAAGATACTTAATCGCCCCATTGTAAAGTTACTAAGCTTTATTTTACAATTAAAGAAGATATGTGGTGAGAATAGCATTGCTTTTGTTAAAGTAGGGAATTCTCACAATATTAGATGGTCTGCATGGAGGTAAGAGACTGTTGAAAATATGGAGGCTATTACCTGCCATTCAAATTCAAGTGGCTACAAGTGTAGACAGTGACCTAAAACATGTCTGCTGCATGCAGTGCGAAAGGTGAGCACCAAGCAACATCTTCAGGTGCTCCTTTGAGAAACAGACCAAAAATGTTATTTGCACCCCTGTTCAAGAGAGAAATTTAATTTGAGTGTTTATACCTGATACAGGCATCAAATAAGGTCTTGTCTTGTCCATACTGAATGATAATAGGTAGAAGGTCATTCTGAACAATCTGTCCTGCACCCAGCTGCTGGCGGACATCACGGGTGTCATCTTCATGGCGCAAATACCTGATCAAATCTTTGACACTCTCTGGAACACACACAGAACAGTCAGGAGGAAGACAGATGCAGATGTTTCCCTGTTCTTAATCCATAACAAATATATTCTTCCCTTCCCGCTCATGATGCGCGTTACATCATTTCTTTAAAAACTAGCTGTAACATTTTAGAAAACATTCACCTAAGCAGTCGGCTTCCTTGTGGTAGGTGTCTCCCTCCAGATAACCAAGAGCGCTGCATGTTGCCAAGAGCTCGCAATTCATCCTTAGCAAGTCCATACACCACCAGCCAGCCTAAATGTGTACAATCGGTCTAATCAGGGATACAGCAAGATAGAGAAAGAACAGCAGATCAACATCAATACAGCAAAAGATTCAGATTTACTGTGAAATTCATAATTTCTGTATTATTCTTGAGCAACAGATCAATCAGGATTTACAGATGAAGGTGAACCTACAGATGCCATGTAAGCATAGAGGCTGTTCACACTTCTGAGGGGAACTTCGACTTTACTAAGTGATTTCTTATCTCTATTCATACTAGGTTTGACTGATTTTTCCCCCATCTTTTTGATTTGAAGTTGGATGGTTTTAAGTGGGGTTTAAGTTATTATCTGCAGCTTACCGACACTTTTGTTGTATCTTAACTGTTCACTGTAAAGTCAGCGATAAGTTACCTTAACCACAGAACTACCCTAACGTAAGACAAGATGTTTACTGTTACTTAAATGTAGAACATTCAAGGGTTTGTATTAGTCATGATGTCTAGCTAGCTAATCCACAAAGAAAGGTTCTTCTCCACTTGTCAAGTCTTAACTCTTTTTATTATGTGATCACCCACATTTGTTTGTCCGGTTGTCTGCTGGATATCTCAGAAAGTTGTAAATGGATTTTGATTACATTTTGTGTAGAACTGGATCTTGGGCCAAGGAAGAGTTGTTTAAATTTTGCAGCAGACCCTACAGATGCGGATTCAGGATCAATTGGGGCTTTAAAAAAAAGAAAAGATTTTGCCAATATCATGAAAAATAATAATTGGCCAATCAAAATCAAAATACCCAGGCATGGATAACTCATAATGTTCTACTAATATGCACAGTTGGATCCTAATCCAGATCCTAAAATATATAATAGGAAGGGGAAATATGTATTGGGTCACAGTACATGGAATTGCCACCAATATGTAGCTGAGAAAATGCAGATTCAAAGTCATTCAAATGGATTTCATGCATCTGTGATACGTAAGAAGTTATATCAAAATGAAAACCAGATCCGGATCCGCCGTTATGTAAAATCATATTTTTGTTGATAACCCATAAACTACTGATGATACACACATGATTCCCAATGATAGGTAGATATCATCTACCAGACAGATAAATTATGTGGTGTTAGTTAATTTGGCATGAGGCAGATCTGAGTAAAGTGGAATCAACGCTAAAAGGTATTTGTTAGGAATCTTCAGAATAGATGGCTTCTTTTATTAGTGTTATTTTCTGTATACATGTCATTGTTTATCGTGTAAATAAATGCATTGTCGTATGAATACATTTTGAATGTTTTTTTTTTTATCATCGGTGATACACATCTGCTAATCAATTGTGACGGCATTCTGTTTTGACATAGCCTGGAAACTATTTTCTGATTGTTCAGGTTTTAGTGGTAATGGCGCTGGTGGAGGTTTGAGCTCTGTGAGAGCTTTCTGATTGCGGGAAAGTTTCAGCTTCAGTTTACAACTGCAGCCAGACCGCGACTTGAATCAGAGACCGAAATAAAACACAGACTAACTTACCTAATCGTCCAAAAGGTGAGACTCTACAGGTGCGTCTGATAACCAGAGTATACTGTTGAGGGATCTTCACCTTCTAGTTTTCTGCCTGCTAAACAGACAAAACTCGCTCGCGCCAAGACATCAAGCGACAGCTGCGAAAGCGGATGTGTCGTCATATGAGATCTTTTTTCCCCCCCTCTTTTTGACATGTAAGGCTGGGCATACCCATGTGTAATAGTACCAACAAACTAATCAAAGTCATTTAAATCCATGTGATAGGTTGAGAAAAATATGATAATTGTAGGACTCGAGCCATGGTTGACGTCAGGATGTGCCATACTCCATAATTTAGTGGCATATACATGGAGATAGAAATGAAGTGTCGCCTGAGAGGCTGCACTTAGGGCGAAAAGGTAGAATTAGCAGAAGTTCCTCCTACTCACCTCCGACTGCACTGAGACATAAAAGTTTGTATCTGTCGCTGTATTCTAACCCTATTGACTCATGTTAATTGCACTTCATTATACCAGAGATATTCCAGTACTATCGTGATGATACCTTTGTCTGAGAAACCTTATTGAAAAAAATCTCAGCATCTATACAGAGAGTCTATATAGTGTCAACAAAGTGTTATATCACCACACTGAAGCCACCAATTTAGGTCATTCGCGCTGTAATAATCAAAAGCCGCTTTTACATAGCGCGTTCAAGGCGGAACTGTTGTGTCTTTCTTACGCCTCACCTTTGTGTATAGTGGTTACAAAGGCGTTAACGAGGTTCACTGATGTTCCGCCTCTGAGCCGGCATCAGAGCGAATAATAGCGCAGAATCAGTGGCATGCCGAAGGACCCGCAGACGGTTTTTAATAAGAAAATCAACCAAAAAATGCTGCTCGACGCATTTGCAAAACGTCACACCGATGCTGCTGTGTGACGTGTATATATAGATAAATAACACCCCCCTCCAAAACACAAAAACAAAACTTGCTGTACATTTATTAGTTGTATGGAGTATGGACAGACACCACAGATTTGCTCCACTTACATTTATTTGCACTTATTTATTAATTCATCAGTGCCAGATACACATTGCAAAGCGCATTCAACAAGTCTTTTCAGTTGATGAGTGTCAATATTGTCAACATTTGCTGCATGTTTATTAATGATCCATGTCGTAGCTGATTTGTTGGCTTGTACATTAAGAAGCTAGCAAACTAATCAAATAGCTTAAGTTATTCTCAGTCTATCTTTTAAGGTAAGGGACAAAGGGCAGTGTGTGAAGTGTTTTCTTTGTAAGTCATATCTTGGAAAAATCCTACAAATATGAGGTCAGTGTAGGATTTCATGGGACTGCACTGTAAATCAAGGCCTCAAGTGGTATGTTAATAAGGTGGTTATGCTTAGCCCTACAAATGAAACTGTAGTTTCACAAAAACTGGATGGCTTAAATAGCACCAAAGTGACACTGTCTAAAGGGATTCATTTAACATTGCACCTATACTGATAGACTCTTTGCAAGACAGTAAGTCACATAAGTCTAACTAGCTGCAATAAGGACTAAAAGGATCAGAGTTTTTTTTCTTTTTTTCCCTCTTTTTTATGTATTTTCTTTTCTGGCCTTCACATTTTCTTATCAGGTTTTATCTAGTCGTCCTTGTCATCCTTGTCATCCTTGTCATCCCTATCAGAGCGATCCGAGTCTCTCCCCTTCTCCCTCCTGGATTCCTTCACCACCTGATAAAAAAGCATATTTGTTTAAGTTCACCTCACATGTTGTAAGTGACTAGTTCTGTTCCTCACAATTTCCATAATGCAAATAATATCAACATAGTTATTTTGCATTATGTCATGTCATTTTTGCATAAATCATTGTACCTCTCCATCTCTAGTCTCAACTGTCTTTATCACCACAGTCTTCTTGCTATGGCTGCTTGGAGTTAGATCATAGTCTGTGAAGAGTCAGTGTGAAAAGTCACATTAAAGTCCTCCTGAGATTTTTACATTCATATACATTTATATTCACAAAATAGAGGCTTTTAAGTTTCACAAAAAATGCTAGAATTTTCAGAGCTTTTATAGATCATTGACAAAGTGTGTGGAGTAGGGTTAGAAGCGGGAGGACCTATTCTGAAGAGCCCTGGGTATGTAAATAATGTTCTTTCCTCATAATGTAACTCTCAGTTGGAGCTTTTCAGGCTCACTCTACTTGATGGCTTGACAAATTCTTCAAATCAATGACTCTTTAATTAAAAACATCAAAAGTATAAGCTTGTCTACTTTTATCCATGACTCCCAAGGTGTATTTTGGAAAGTAACAAGAAATCACCTGGCTTAAAATTTTGTTACATGAGCTGCTTAGGGGCAAAAGCTAAAAAGTTTGCCAAAAATTGAAAATACAATTGGAAACCTGAATAATGTTTCTTGTGGATGGATTTTAGGTCATGTCTCTGACTTGCTTCTTTGCCATAGCAATGGTGGATGAAGGTCATGGATATTAAATTATTTAGAACCATCCCTCATACCACACTTAAAAAGAAAACCCGATTTCACAGACTCTAAGTTGAAATAATTAAAAAATAAAGCTTATAACATTGACCTACAAGACTGTTGTATTATGTAAGTGAGAACTGCATTTCTCTTTTAAGTAATAATGAGGATTAAAAAAACATGTAAACTGGGGAGACTACTTCCAAAATCAGCAGCTTCTACTTCCAACTCCATAATTTAAAGGTAAAAGTGATCCTCGAGTATATGATATATTTATAGAGGAATTTAACCTACCTCGATCACCAAAGTGAGTACTCATGCCAAGATTGACAATGGGAACAGCAATCCTAAACAGGGAATACAAAATTTGGGTGTTATTATCAAATCTGTAGTTGAAAATAAACATGCTTTACTTGAAGTTAGACTTGCATATCAGTTACTCCAAGATTATTAATTGACATAGATTAAAGCCATACTAAAAAGGAATTTTGTTTGCTACCACATGAAAACTTAATAAAACTTAAAAATATTCATAAAATCAACTATACAAATAATATTATATATAAGAAAATCCACAATAGGTGTACTATCTATCTATTTATATACACCTATTGTGCATGTTTTTTTCTATTTGTTTGAAAGAGTTTGAGACTGAGTTTGGGTCATTCTCGCTGTGAGGTTACAAGCCTTCAAAAATCCTGCAAATACAGAAACGAATTGAGACAAATGTTCTCCCTCACCTGCTCTCCTCTCCCTCCAGTAGTTTACGGTAAGTAGCAATCTCAATGTCCAGAGCCATTTTGACATTGAGGAGGTCCTGGTATTCACGTAGATGGCGAGCCATCTCCTCCTTCAGGTGGCGGATCTCATCCTCCAGTCTGCCTACATTGTCCTGGTAGTTGCCAATTTCACTACCAAACTGGTCCTCCATTTCACGCATCTGCCTCAGAAGAGCTTCATTCTGAAAAAGACAGCAGTACTTACATTATCCATTGTGTGTGTAATGATATAAGTTAATATAGACAAATGACTGGTAGAGTCTGGCCTCACTGTGTTCTTCAGGGCATCAATTTCACAGCTGAGAGACTGAATCTGCCTCCTGGACTCGTTTGCCTCCTGCTTGGCCTGCCTCAGTGAATCGGTGTTGCGCTTTGCAGACTCGGTCAGATCAGTAAACTGCAGGAAGAGCAGAGGAAGCACAAAGGAATGAATATGTGTTTACATGTTCCTGTGTGACTGTCAGTGTTTCTGTGTGCCCACCTTGGACTTGTACCATTCCTCAGATTCCTGCATGTTCTTCAGAGCAATGGTCTCATACTGGGCCCTGATGTCCCTCAGAGCACCAGTTAGGTCGGGCCTGGTGCTGCTTTCCACCTCCATCTTCAGATGCTGGGTTTGAACAGTCACTTGTACCTCCTGGATTTCCTAATAATACCAAGATATGAACAAACGGTCAACTACAACGGCACTCTGTAGAGCGTATCCCTCTACCAAGGCCAAACAATCCTACAGTCTGTTGAGCTTGCCTGATCCATGCCCCACTCCTTAAGTTATTAAGTTATTATAACATTAAGTGTTGTGGAAATTGGTTCAGTAGTTTTTGTGTAATTAGGGAAAATGTCGAAGAATGCTGAAACATTTACTAAGGTGTTAGGACCCAGTTTGGTCGTGTGAAACCTCAGGGGTTCAGTTTTGGACCCCCACTCTTTTCTTTATGCAAAGATTAATGTCATCACCTACGATCACATTTCATCCAACTTCTATGCATATGACATTCAAATAATATTTTCTTTTCCTCCTTCTGAAAAAATTCCACTGCTGGTGTGGTGGATATTACTGCCTGTTACAGACAAGCTTCTGCTACAGATCTTCATATCAGATTCTGTCATGTGCTACTGGTATCCAACCACTCACATAGAATTCAAATTCTATTCAGCTGCAGAGAATAAAAAATATTTTTAATAAAAATAAAATTAATCAATTAATTAGCTAATCACTATGATGATCACCTTGCAAGCAAATCAGTCACTTGGGATATATGTGCTTGTAAAGGTTGAGTATTACCATTTTAGGTCTCTACTGTGGACAATATATTGTGATAGGTGACTCCTGTGAGGAAGGACTTCTCCATTCGTACATGCACAGTGGAAAAGTGCAGAGGAGGCAGCATCACTTACTTCATCATGGAGCTTCTTAAGGAATTCAATCTCATCCATCAGAGACTCGATCTTCCTCTCAAGCTCCAGACGAGACAATGTAGCATCATCAACATCCTAGTTTGTATAGGAGACAAACGTAGTTTAACATAATTATGTTGCTAAAAAAAAGGCAATATGTCATTCATTGCTGAAACATATCATCATAAACTTAATTCATAGACAATTTTTTTTTAAAATTATGTTCCAGTACCTGTGAGATTATATTTAAATACACTTGAATTAAGAGATAATGTTAGGATGAACTGCATTTTACTGTGTTATTGTGAGTTCCGTCTATTTTGAAAATGACATTTTCTGTAGCACATTATAGAAATATGTTAAGGTATGAAAGACTTTCTATATTGAAATAATTAAAAAATGAAATGTATACACCAGGTGTCTGTTCTTTTCATATTACTCTGACATTTTTGTGGAAGTGTTGGAGATGGAACAAAGCTGTCCATTATCCAAGCCTGAGGACAGTGTAACCAATCTGGTAATCACGGTCCATTGAGCTAAGTGTTTACCTTGCGGAAGGCAATGAGGTTATTCTCAGCATCTGCCCTCTTCTGGGCTTCTTCCTCCAACCTGAAGATTAAAGAGCAAATATTTTAGATGATGCACAGATTCACTCTACGCTACAAGCAATCTTCTTTATAGCAAAGGAGAGAGAGAGGAGAACTTGATGAATGTGTCCAAGAACACATCTGAGGCTGCACATGGGCATCAGCTGGCAAAAAGCTTTCTGGATCAATTTATTATTTCATTGTCCTGTAAAAGCATTTGGGAGTTGTCTGAGTGGGATCAGCAGCTGCTCCTTTCAACTAATGTGGTTTCTCTACAGTTCAATAAGGTCATTGTACACACTAAGAAAGGTCATGTACACACACTTATAACACTCAATTGTCATTTTAGTGTTGGCTAGTTTGCAATGAAGGGGCAAAAACTGTGGAATACAGATAACGAGTAACATTTACCGGTCAACTATGTAAAATATGAACTATGTAGGATTTGCTTTATCAAACAGATTTTTGGACTGGCCTCTGTCAAAAATGTCATTTGATGCTCCTGCAAAATGAAATGACAATATATTTGGTAATGCTTTAGCAAAGTCAGTTAGAATTCATGAGTCATTGTGATGAGTCATCTCTATCACACTGTGCAGTACATAATATCGCTCAGTCTCCGCTAACACGTTTTGATTGATGGGCTGTCTGTAGTCGATGTCTGAATGTGAATTTGAATGCAGTTCCATCTGTCCAGTCAGACAGAAGACAGACTGGACATAAAGTAGATTAGAAAGCATCACATTGTGGGTCCTGCTTCCTCATTTTTAATTCATGTTGTGTTACGGTGGTTCTTTTGTCCTAATGGGGTCTCTGGCACCATCCCATCAGCACGAAGGGACACTGAAAACACATCTAATGGAGTCAATGAGTCACATTGATTTTTCCTGACGCTATTCTCACCACACCTGATATCCAACCTCTCTTCCTCTCATTTCCTCTTTCTCTCTCTCTCTCCCCCCCCCCTCTCCCCCTCTCCCCCTCCCTGCTCCTGAGCCTGCCCAACCCTGCGTCTGCCCATCCTCCTCCTTTCTCTGCTCATCTCAGGGTGTAACATGCATAACATGCATAACTGTGCATGTTTCAAACAGTCCATGAGGTTGCTTTATTTCAGGGAATCATTTACCAACAGGGTTGGGTCAGATGATTTCAAAATGTAGCCAGTTACTGAATACAAATTTCATAGCAAATTGTCTTCTTAGATATTTAATCTATTGTATAAAAAAATGCAATCTAATCTGAATAGTTTTGATTACTTCAAAATCAACCATTGAAACTTCTGCACCTTTTACTAAAAAAAGAGATGATGCACAAAATTTGAGATCCACATGTATTGCATATTTAATATTTACAGTAATAAATAAGTAAGTAAAAAATTATCCTTACAAAAAAAATCTCTGGCACAACCTACAGGTGTACTGTCTGTATTGTACAACATGTGGAGTTCTGTGTTGTAGAAAATAAATATGGAGGACCTTGCTCTTATAAGAAACGTGGAGCGCTTAGTGAAACTGTTCATTTCCAATATTCAATGTAAATAAAAAATATAAAAACAATTATTAGCTATAAAACTTGAGAGGAGCGTCTTACTCTGATATAAGGTTTACACATTTGGCATATTATATTCTTGAAATAGAGTTTCACAACTTGAAAATCGCCATATTTTAAAGATGTGATCAAAACTTTAAAATATGACAATATAACTATAATCTTTTTTTAGATTTAATCTTGGCTGGTTATAGTTACTTAATTTTTGTAATCTGATTACAGAATCCCAATTACATGTTATCAGGTACCTGCAAAACCTGACCAGCAAACACCTACTTATCCTATCTACTGTGTAATGTTTTCTGTGGGTCACTTCGTTACCATGCACTGAAGCTCTTCTCCTTGTTATATGTTGAATTCAACCAGTACACAAAAAAATTCAATGAACATACGCAGTCATACATAGAAACAGTTTAATGATCGAGATGCAGGTGCTGTATCATGCTGCCGCTTCTGTGGCATCCATATGTGCCACGCCCTACACCATCATCATTACTGGACTCAAGTGGTGCCCAGGGACTTTCTGCCTTCTTTCTGGTCCATATGTTACAGCACTGTCAATGATGTGATGGTGGCATTAATCATAAGTAGCAGCCCACACCTATAGCTCATGTTATATTACAGACAATCCCACAAAAGGCAGTTTTGGAATGAGGAGGAGAGAAAACAGTTGTTGGGACAGTATGGTTTGTTTGTTACTTTCTCTGTAGCCACATGTTGTGGAATGTTTCTGTAATTGTTTTAAACATGGCTGAACAATTTGACAAACCACTCTATTCTTTCTATTTGAATGACCCTATCCTTCACCTGAAGTATATCACCCATGCATGAACCATCTAACTATCTATTGTGGTCCAATCACATGTTATTTAACTGATCCATTGTGTTGCATCATACTGTTGGTACCAACCTTTGCTTAAGCAGGGCCAGGTCCTCAGCCAGGTTGTCCCTCTCCAGTAAGTACTGGTCCCTCTCCTTTCCGATGCCATCCATTTGGCGCCTCAACTCCCTAAGTTCCTCCTGGAAGAGGTCCGCGGCGCGGCTGGGCTGACCATGCTGCTGCTGGCCCTTGAACTGGTTGAGCTCCTGCTGTAGTGCACCATTCTGCTGCTCCAGGTAGCGCACTTTCTCAATGAAGTTGGCGAAGCGATCGTTGAGCTCTTGCAGCTCAGCCTTCTCATTGCTGCGGGTAGTTAGGAACTCTTGGTTGATGGCTTCAGCCAGGGTGAAGTCGACCTTGTCATAGGTGAGGCGAGGGGGCTGGGCGCTGGAGCGGGAACGCTGTTGTTGGTAGGTGGTGGAGCGGGATGAAACCACAGGTGACACTGAACGCATATAGCGCCCTCCAGAACCAGGCATACGGGAGGACGCATGGGAGTAAGAGGACATGGAGATGGGATGTGGGCTCCCAAAGGTGCGCCTGTAGGAAGTGGATGTATACACTGGGTGGCTCATGGTTGGTGGTTTCTCAGGAAAGATGGAGAGCTGGAGGCTTGGAGATGCTCTTGAGGCAACAGGACATCAGACTAAAGTGTGTTGGGGGTTTATATGCACACAAGCTGGCTATCCCATCATCCAAACGCCTCCCCCTCCCTCATTTCTTCTCACTCCACCCACATGAACCCTCAGGCACTCATAGCGTACAAGCTTTGGCCACTCCCTACCCTTCAGAGATAGACCCTGCATCACTCTCTGTGCTTTACTCGATGTTCTGTCTCTTTCTCTGTCTCGCCAGCACCACCCTTTTAACCACAGCACATGGCACGAGGCCAAACTTGCTTCCACATTACTGCTTTGATTACTAAAACTGTATCCTCACACCCGCCCCTCCTCACCGTGATTCATGCCCTTGTTGACTCTTTGCAATGCTCAGTTTTGATTGTTGTTTCTCTTTATGATTCCTGTATTCCTGTCTTACATGCAAATGTCATGTTCTTAACTTTACCATCTAATGTGTGTGTCATGGATTCTGCTAACTGATTCTCAATGAAAAACTGTGACATTTAATTGAATCAAATGCATACATTGATTTGATTCTTCTTTCCCGTTCATGTCTCCATTCCCCTCTCCTCTCTGTCTGTCTGTCTCCCTCTCCTTTTACAGTAATGGAATACTTTATTGATATCCTGGGTTTTTGTAGCAGAGCCGTGACTCTGCAGTTATTTCCTCCTTTTGAAATGCATTAGATCTAGTTATCCCTGTTAGAGTATGAGTTTATTGTAAAGTTTATAGAGTTTATAAATAATTATGTCTGTATTTCTTGTGCACATTGGCTTTTTGGCAAAGCTGATCCAAGGACTCATTGACTTACTATGTACCAATGATTAACAGTTCAGGAAGACATAACAAAATTGTTTTATTGTTTTGATTATAATGTAATATGAAAGCAATAATGTAACTTGGAGTAACAGTCAACGATGCTCTATTAGCAAGTTGGTATTCACAATACCAAATTTACAACTTTACATAACATTTAAATCATTGAAAGCATATTTTGCTTCTGGCATATGGTGTTACTATTAATCTCCCATAAAAGACTTTGTGGAACATCAGATTATGTTGCTTCAAAGATAAAAGAATGTATTATTTAGTTTTTGTTTTAATAAAGATGCATTTCCTATTCGTTTGCCTGATGGAAATGTAAGTGCAAGGACTGGATGCTTTACTGTAAATATATGATATGCAATTAGAGTTTTACATTACAAAATCAACTACTGAGGGGGGACATTAAGCCTGAAACTCAGATTGATGTGGCAAGCATGAAGCAAGATATATAACCACAATTCTACGCATTTTGTTCTTAGTTTTACACATACAGCTTCAAATATCTGGCAAAGATGTAATTTTTATGTTGGGTACATTCTGTACCTTAAACTCTTTCTGCAGTCTCTGTGTGTGTAAGGTCTTTAGTCATTTTAATTACGTCTGCAGAAAGGCTTCCAATCTCTTATAGAGTTGACGTAATTCTGAGCATAGTCTGTGGCAACTGGGTGTGGCCGTTTTCCCCTTTGTGTCTCCCATGATGCTTGCACCTTTAATCCTGTCCATTTATGCCCTCCAATATCTATAATACAGAACCAAATGTAACATGAACGTCATATTTGTTTCCTTTCCACACACAGAGGCAAACTGTCACAACAACCAGCAGCCTTTATTCTAACCTGTTCTCACTACCTCTTCTTATTAAATTTGATTTGTGTTTCTCTTCCTAATTGAGCATCTGGAGCACAGTGTAGTAAAAACATAGGAACCTCTTTTACTGTCCCTCAAACACACACTTGATTTTCCTCTGTGTAAGCCTGCATGGATGCTACTGCTGAGGTCTGGCTTTCTGTGTAATAAATGGCCAATGTTAGTCTTGGCCCTGTAATCTAATCAACCTGCTTTATGACCAGTATCTCTCTCCTCTCCCTCCCTTCCCCCTGTCACACCCTCTTTCTCTCTCTCTGCCCAGAGCACATCTCTCTTTCTATTATTTCACCAGATCCTGTTAAAATCTGACCATATGTCGAGGTTTCTTGTGACGACTATAGATGCATTTTTGCACGTAAATTAACAGCATGCACATCAGGCACTTACACGCACATTCAAAAAAGATAGACTTCATTGATCTTTAACTGGACTATGTCAGGAATACTAACCACCAGCCAGATGTTACCATTAGCGATTGATCCTTTGGTTCTTTGAGAACTCTCAAAGGGAACATAAATTCAATAATGCTTCTTCAACAGTATCAGGCTAGAATATCTGTTCATATTGCCACATATTGAGCTCACAGTATGTGTGTCATGTTTCAAATCCAAACAGGCATTTAGATGTCTCAGTCTTATGGGAGAACATGGAATAAACATTTACTGTATTTTCATAAAGATTGTGGGCATGGTCTCTAATGAGATATCTAATCAAACGTGTGTCCTAAACGGCAATCAGCAGATAGAATAGCACAAAGCATTGCTTCAGAGAGAACTGAGCAAAATTCAGAGTTGTAATTTTCTGGCTTTCCAAATGGTTTAACCTTTCAAGGATGACAATGGGTTTTTGCGTTTTGTTTAGCTGTTTTTGAATCTAAGGTTTTTCTAATTCTCTCTCTATCTTCACATATGGTAGGTTAAGGTTATAGAAAGATGGTGGATATTGCAAATGTTTATAGTAAAGTTATGCACACACTTTGACTGAGTATTCTATCATATTTAAAACAGCATTTTTAAAGAATTTCCAACTGTTTTAACTTTGAAAAAGTGGCTTTAACATAAGATATACTGAATAACTACAGGTGACAATATTTTCTGATGCTGATTGTGTCCTGCAGTGAGACTTTTTGCCACATCCTTTTCTGTTGCAGATTTCTGCAGTGTAAAGGACAAATGAAGGAAACTGCATCCTTTCCAAGATCTGTTGCTAGGGAGTGGTGAGCAAGTAAGAGTCGTTCCAATTAATCAGTTCATTGTCCAGTGAGGACATAAAACTCTGGCCCAGTTATCTGGATAAGAGAAACCATTTCCTGGAGCTTAGTGAAAGTTCAGCCAGTAATTCAGGTTTGCTTTGACTTGGATAAGTGCTGATCACGGTGACCTATTAAAAGCCGCATGCCTGGTAAGATCCTGGAGGGCTGTCAGCTACAGCTACAGAGCTGTGTGGTTTTCTCTTGACTGCAGTGAAGGTCCAGAGTGAACGGAGATGACTGAATGACCCTCAGTACATGTGAAAACGAGACATATTAAGTCAAGGATGATTAATGGCTGTGGTTAGTAATTACTGTAATGGAGCACTGCAGTGTTACACAAGCCTGTTGAGAGGATATTTATTTGGGATACCTATGTATGTAAGTAAAGAGAGAGACAGAGAAGGGACATTGTGGAGCAATGCATACATGGTGAACGACACCAAAACAAATAGGCATAAATATACCAAAAGGTTGAGAAAGGTGCACCGTGCACATATATATACCTAATTGATCTCATATTTTGCTGCTTAGATTTGTGCAATAAAATAGGCAAACTTTTCAAATCAGACATGAAGACATATGCAACAGCCTTCACAAAAACACAACAATTTTCACTTTCAACTTCAGTCTGATTCTGATTCTGATACAAACCAAGTAATCAAGAGTCTCCACCCCTGCTGCCTGTTTCCATATCTTTGTGTAGGTTGGGCCATAGCTTCTTCCATCCAACATTTTGCTGCAGTGACGTCAGCCTTTTTTTCCTGCACTGCAGCATGTCATATGATGTACATACTACCATCAGCCACTTTGTCTGCTCAATGCAGTCAGGTAGCCTGCAACACCATGATAAATCATTTTAATTGAGCAAAGGGTAGAATGTGATGGATCTTTTCTGCACACTCAGCTGCAGTGTTACTAATAAACACACCACTTTCTGACTGCATCACGTAAATGCCTTCCATATATATAGGTATACATGTATTTTATAAAGTTTCAAATTGCTGCAGTGTGTTGTTTCTGGATTTGTCTACCTTATCTTATGTATCTGACAGATAGTTTTTGTTGTTGTTGATGTTTTGTTGAAATGTGCTCTCTCTACCAACTAATCTTATCATAATTTAAGTGTGTAATACATTTAAAAGCCTATTTCACTATTCTCTTTATTTTTATTTTTTTTCATGGCCACAAGCTGGTAATATTTTACTAAATATTAAGTTAAATGTGTGTACTAAGTCATGGTAGCAGATTAGCCCTGATGAGTGTTTATGTGTAACAATCATGCTTTAATCAAAGCTGCATTGATTTTTGTTTTTTGTTTTTGGCCACTAAGGGGCAGCACAACAGCATATCTTTATAAATTAGTAAATGTTTTAGCAGTTGCCTATTTAGTACACATCCTGCTGATGGGGAGCAAAGTTAACATTCATTTGAATTTGTATTTCTAGCCATTTTATGAATGTAAATCTTATATTTACCCTGTTTTTTGTTAGTTTTGATCTCCACCAATTCCTGTGCGCAATATCTTGCTCTTTATATCTATGCAGATAATGTACAATTTGTTTATCATTGCTCTGAACATATTAATGAGCGCAGTGAGAGTAAAATCAAATAGCTAATTTGTGGGTAGTAAAACCAAAGCAATGAGCAGCTGAAAAACGCTTAGAGCTGAGGGGATCTGCAGAGTTGGATGATAATTGTTATCCCTATGGGAAGCCCCTGTCTTACTAAACATAGTAATTTAATCTCTTATTAATGGAAAACATAGATTAGAGGTTTGCCAACAAAAAAAGGTCAATTGAAATATTAATAAAATACTATAGGTATGTAAATTAAATATTTTGTATTGGTGAATTTCTTTGTTGCTGACATGGTGTTGCATTAACTTGTGACTTAATGAATTAACCAAATCTGGTTCTGGTTGAAGTTCTCCACCTTCATTTGCTCTTTTGTTGTTCATGATGTAAAATCACATAAATATGCATCCAAATGAGGAGGAAATAAATAACAAAACGAAAACATGTGATAGTGATAAAGTTTCATTTTATTCATTTGAGGGTAGCAAACATAATAAGGTTCTGTGATGTAAGTTATTTAATTTATATTGTAAAGAAATTGCACTGGAATTTGTTAACAATGATTTTCCAATTAGTTTAATATAAGTAGGCCATAGACAAAAGAATAATTCATGGCTTTTATAAACTATGCCAATTAATGAAAAATACTGTAGGTCAAAATAAATATCACAATCCTCTACAAATGTGTAACACATGTAAACATTTTTATTTACTTTTTGTTATACAGTCGACTCCTATTTCTACATGTTGAACATGAGGCTGGTTCACTTTCCTTGATATACAAATTAAATTTGCTCTGGTTTAATACATTGACTGGGAGTTACAGTATTGCTACGATTACAGTATGATGTGTATAAAGCCAATATTTTAGCGGATGTTATAGATGTTGAGTGTATGATCTGATCATTCACACAATCCTCCCCTGAAGCAATGGACGACTCTCTCCTGGTGACTGTCGGCTCAACAAATTCCACAACAACAGAGGCACTGAGGTTACGGCTGACCTGCCTCCATTAGTGTCATCGCTGTCTTCGCTCAGTGGCTGGTACTGCTTGAACCGCCTGTTTAGAAACATGACACAGGTGAGACAGCTGAGGAGGTTCCACTTATTACAAGGTGACGTTAAACTGGATATATGTGTTTTTTCTCATTGAAATGCATGAAATAAAGGCCAAATTTTTTTTTTGCCAAACCCAAGGTTGCCAATGTATTGGCTCAAGGAATGGCAATGTTGGTCTGATGGTCAGTCTACTTTGATCCAGACTTATACCTCTAGCATCACCATAGCATTGACATACGTGATTTTTACAGAATTGTCAACAATTATTGGATGAATTGCCAAAATAAATTGATACACACATTCATGCCCACTCAAGATGTTAGATCTTAGTTTAAGAGGGTTTAATAGGCATGTTTGATTCCAGTCCCACTTTTTTTCCTGCAATTTCAAATAAAACAATCCGATATGTAAAGGTCTAAAGGAACCACATTAAAAGTAGATCAACATATGAAAACAATTTTGCTGAGAGGAGTAATAGGAAAATGCTTTTCACATTGAAACTAAGATAAACAATTAACCATAATCACTGTACCTTTGGAGGTTGTTTTTTTTAATATACTGGATTTGTGCATGATCATTTTCAATTTTCAATGTCATTTTGGTCCCAAATTAAATTACATTATTAAATGAAGTACTCACCTGTACATCAAACCAATACAACACACAACACAGCTGAGAACCATGATACCCAGGACTATGGCTGCAGTTCCACCTTGGGAAACACTGGAGCCTGGAAATGAAGCACATTATACAAATGAGGGAATAGTCTATGGATTCAGTTTATCCTATTATTTTATTTTTCTTCCACCCACCTACTGTCACACTGACTCTTGCACTTGTCACAGCAAAACTGACATCATTGGCCAAGGAGACATTGATGCAAAATACTCCGGAGTCATTGAAGAACTGCCGAAGGACCATTTGACAGTCTGGAGAAGGTGTTGCTGCATTACAGATTGTTTCCACCGGTGTGATACAGTCAGCATCTGAAATGACTGTGCAGACCTCGCTTGGCAGACTGAAGTATAGTGAGAGGCAGACATAGTTACAAGAAGAACATCGTAACATTATACTCTTGTAATAATGTCTTATTCTGCTAAACATAATACATAATGAGTCCTAACATATCAGGGTTTCTGTGTCTTTCTAACCCTAACCTTAACTAGACGATAAAGAAAATCTAATCCTAATTTTGTTCATCTGGCTGATGGTTACAATGCGACCTCACGGAATATTTATGACACCACTGATTTGAGTAAAGCTTTAATAAGAACCGTTTGAGTTGTATAATTCTAGACTGAGCAACATTAATATGACAACAACTGTACTAACTTTCAAACAATTAATGTAATTGATGAATGTTCTTGCTCACCTTCCCTGGCAGGTAATGGTAACATCCACAGCATTCTGATCCAACTCAGTCGCCACTAATTCAACGTTGGACATCTCTACAATCTCTACACTTTCAATACCCTCTGAAAGGTTGAAAGAGAAAATATTTTACAATTACAGAATCATATAGCTTTAATCACAGAATAGACTTATCCATCTAGGTTTGAACTGCCATAATTACAAAAGCTGCATTGACTTACGGATAACTTCAACAGAGGTGGCGAGGGAGCCATAACGGTAGACCATGCAGTCAGCAGTCAGCTCTGGGGCTTGTCTTTTCACCACAATAAGGGGAACCTGTGCTGGATCTGTTTCCGCCTCTGCTTGAACTTCACCTTCTGCTGGAATAGCCTCTTCATCACCTGCTGGTTGCTCTAGAAAAATAGAACAATTTCTTTATCATCACTCCTTTTGTAACGATAACCATTTTTTAATTTTATGTATGTTTATTTTTGCTTATACTGTAGTATATTTTCACCTGCAGGAGCAGCAGTAGCTGCAACTTCATTCTCGGTTGCCTGTACTTCAGCCTCAGTATCAGCTGTGGCATCAGCTGGTGCTGCTTCATCTACAGTTGTGGTCTCGGTGGCAGCAGGGGCTACAACATTATCAAGAGGAGGCTCTGTTGCAGCTTGGACAACCTCTGCAGCAGCATCAACAGCAGCAGCAGCAGCAGCTTCTTCCTCTGCAGCTACTTCTGCTACAGGAGCATCAGTGACATTGTCCGTAACCTCAGCTGCAGCTTCTTCTCCCTCTGCAACCGGGGCGACGGAAGCAGCAGCATCAACCAAAGGGACGTTCTCTTCAGCTGCATCTGTCACCACTGCAGCTTCATCTGCTGCAGTTGTATCAGCATCTGCCACCTCTTCAGCTGCAGGTGCAACAGATGCCGCAGTGTCATCCTCAGCTGCTGCTGCATCTGTGTCATCAGCAGCAGTGTCCACCTCACCTTCTGCTGCTGCATTTGTGTCCTCGGCAGCAGTGTCCTCCACAGCTGCTGCTTCTGTTTCCTGAGCAGTATTGTCATCTTCAGCTGCTGCTGCATCTGTGTCATCAGCAGCAGTGTCCACCTCACCTTCTACTGCTGCATCTGTGTCTTCGGCAGCAGTGTCCTCCTCACCTTCTGCTGCTGCATCTGTGTTCTCGGCAGCAGCATCTGCTGCTGTAGCAGGGGCAACAGTGTTGGCAGGATCTTGTTCCTCTGGAACAACAGCTGCATCGACTCCTGCAGGTGCTACTGAAGTAATCTCTACTGCTTCTGTGTCTGTATTAACGGCTGCTTCGCCATCATCTGTGTTTGTGGCTGCTTCAGCTGGCTGCACAGAAGCAGCAAGTGGAGTAGCATCAGAAGCTGGAACATCCAGAGCATCTCCCTCTACAGCTGGTGTGGCTGGGGCAGCTGCAGGGGTGGAGTCTATCACAACTACTGCTGGAGCAGCCGAGGATTCAATAGGAGCAACTGAAAGAAAAGTTTAGAACACCTGAGCAAAACTTTGTTCTGACATCTATAGGTCAGAATATGTCTGTAAAGATAAAAAAAAAAAAAAGACAATAAAAAGTCACAAATCTCACCTGCAGTGGGGTTTCCGCATCCGTTGGGGATGCTTGCCATGAGGATCACCTGAGGTTTAAAGGTCCCAACTGTGAGGTACGTGTGTGTGACAGTGAGGTCTCTGGAGATCAGAGTACCACTACTGTCACCAAAGTCCCAGCTGAAGCTGACGTCGGCATTGTTGAGGTATTGGCTGGGATCATGTAGCTTGACGGTAAAAGCAATGGCTCGGTTCTGGATGAAGTTCTGGTCATTCTGGTTGACATCATCGACTTGGGCAAGTGATAGGCTAAAGGGAACCTGGTCTGATGGAGCAGAAGATGTAGTGCTGTTATTATGAGGATTTCTCAAGTAAAATACTGCAGAAACATTTTCCTCAAGTTTGGGTAGACACTGTTGGTAGTTCACCTGTAATGGCGAAGACTGTGGAGGCATAGCCGAGAGGGATGAACTTGTCCTTGGCACGGCAGTGATAGATGACAAGCTCCATGTTGTAGGAGCCCAGGGGGATGTTGTCTGTGTCGATAGAGAGGGAGGAGGACGGTCCATCTGCCACCTGCCAGTAACGCCCTTCAATAGAGGAACATAGTGATTACTTTGAGTGGTCTGGTAATCACAGCAAAATATGATATGAATGTATACAATTCATACATCTTGTGACACTCCAGGTGTCGCTTTCATCATAGTACATGAGATGCTATTGTAATGACCTGTTTTTGATTTTTTGTGGAAGACAAAAGCAGCAAAATAAAGTGTACTTTTTATCACCTACACCAACAAGAGTTGGGGGAGGTTATGTGATTGCCCCCGTTTGGGACATTAAAATGGGGTGCAGTAAGTATTGCATCACAGTACGGTAACAGAGAGGGGACAGAGACGTGTCAACGCCACCAATATGAAGTAGAGATAATGCAGATTCAGAGTCATTTAAATGGATTCCATGCACATGTATTTGTGAATGGTAAAAAGTAACACATATCTAGACAAAAAAAACTCATAAACTGCTGATGATAAACACATGATTCCACATGACCTGGGTTCCAGCGTCAAGTAACTTGAGTAACTAAGTTGTTTGTGATAGGATCTAGGGCAAATGTTAAACTTGAACTTCCCTGGCTGGAGGAGAAACGTCTACACTATTCATTTTAATAACCTTATTATGGTCTGTTCTTTGTCTTTATGGAGATTTGACGTGTCTGTGTTTGGTAACTCTTATGTCATCACTGATGATTTTCCATCACAATGGAACTGTGACTTCTTTTGTTCTCACAATGAGTTTGTCAATTGCCGCGCAATGTTACCACTGCAACATTGATGAGGTTGCAGCCCTGGTTGTTATTATGAAATTAAATATCTTTACCCCATGTCTTCCACACAAAGATGTACTGGGTTTTCCTTTTATGGCTCCTGGTGAACGGTGTGCCATCAGGGAAAACTCCTGTCTGTTCGTTGTCCTGGTCGGGATACACAGCCTGACCCTCCTCATACTGTATTCCTGGAAAATAGGAGAAATTACATCAATAATTGACATGTGATAAATTAAAATATAAGTCTGCGTGTCAATACGAGGCAACAAAAGTTACTTTTTATTTCACCACGTCCTTTTGTAGTTACATCTGTGCGAAAAGACTTAGCTATCTTAGTGATTGTTATTGCTTTTGAGTTTCAAAGAGCCATAATTATGTCATTACAATGCGTTGCATAGTAACCTGTAGCACCTCTGCTCCATAGTGTTGCTATTATGCTATCTTACCATTGATGGTGCAGTTTTGTGCCCAGACCACCTGCCCATCAGAGCGCACTGTCTGATTTGGAGGAAAATTGAGATTAATAGAGAAGGTTGTTCTTGCTCCAGTCAGGGTTGGTCCATCATTTTTCAGATCAAATGTTACTTCACCACCTAGAGAGAAGATTGGCCAAAATGTATCATCTTTAGAGTGACTGGCAGAGATAATTTTATAACATTACTGTTTTTAGAATGAGAGGAATGAGCCTCACCAGACCAACAGTTCCTGAATCTCGGGTCTCCATCTTTCCACACCGGGTACATCCGTGAGTTCCATGAGCGATATCGTGTGAACTGACTTCTCGGCTCTGAAAGAAATATTACAGACTCTTCATGAAGAGAATCTAACTCATGCAAAATGTGTTAGTCTGTCACATATACAGTAAGTGTGGTGATATCTTTAGCTGCATATTTCAGCAGAGCTTTTTTAAGAGGCACAACTTCTAGATGATGCCTGAGGAAGTTTTGAGCATAATGGTAGAGATGCTTATGTAAAAAAGGGCAGGTTAATACTTGAGGTACTGAGGAGGGGTGAATAGTGTCTGGGTTCTTGGCGGTGGGAGTCACACGACCTAAAATCTCCCTCAATCCTTTTCATGTGACTATCAGCTGAGCTGCAACATCAGTAATCCCAGTGAGAGGAACCCAGACAACTGGCTCCCTGGGCTTTCTTCCAGCTATTGTGTGTGGGTGTGTGTGTGTGTGTGTGTGTGTGTGTGTGTGTGTGTGGTGGGGGGGGTAAACCTGATGTTGCATGTGATACCCTCACAATAACATGACTAATTATTTATTATCTTGAAATAAAAACAACTCAAGTGAAATAAGTTTAAAACCACAAATCAATCAATTTGCTGTTCAATTGGTTAAGAAATAACAACTCAGTGTTCCAAATAAGCTTGGAAAGCAGAAATGTGTTGATTTAAATTAGTCACAGAAATTGAAAGAAGCACTTTCCCTGCTGCTCAAGTGTGTTGGAATAAAGCTCATCACAAACAGCAAAAACTCATTCTTTACTCATCGTTTAGACTCTTTCAATTTTGTTTTTCTTAAACCAAAGAGAAGAACTGTGCCGTTAGGTTAAAATTATATAAATTATATCTTTGCTGTTTCTTTGCTTTTTTTTCCTAAAATGAGATTGAGAACATATCAATGTAGTCCTTCACTGAGAACAAATATGTTTTAAACAAGTTGTTTTCTGGTGTAAAAATAAATTAAATTAATATTTTTTAAAAATTTTAATTTCTTGGAGAATAAATAAGAAAGGAGAATATTTATAATTATCATTATTATTATTTATTTAATACTATTATTATCTTTAGGAAATTCACTTATAGCTCAACTAATATTCCTCAAAAACAGCAACCATAAAACCACATGCGTCACTAAATCTGGTTGTAGATGTACTCACTTGTTGCAGTGGCAGACATAAAGGCCAAAACCAGCAGCACCAGTGTCAGAGTCGTCATCCTGTATTTGGTTGTGTGTTTCCTCTGTCTGAGCCCCGATCCTCACCCAGAAGTCCCGAACCCCAGCACAACTTCCTGAGAGGAATCTCACCTCTCTCTTTTAAAGAAGGCCTCAGACCTGAATTACCATACAGTTGCCTCTCACCTCTGACATCATTGGTAGTCTGCAAACTGGCACCACCCCTTCTGAGGCTGTAAGAACAGATATCGTGATTTTATCATCATTTTGTTAACTATTGTTGTGTTTTACAGGAACTGTTTGCTTGAAGCTTTTGATGACATTTTTTTAAACAATGTATTTGCTGGGTTTTCTTTTCTTCACAGGCAGGGTAAAAATAAATATTTTACAAGACAATTAACAAAAAAAACCCTAATAGATCAAGATTAAACAAAAACAGACTGGTATAGCTAAGTAATAATAACAGTAATAATAATAATAAAGTATTTTTGTGGGTTTTTTGTTAACTTTTTTAAATACTTAAAATTATACTGTACAAAATTTTTGAATCCACCCATTATTTATTAAAGTTCAGTTTTGGCCTTGTGATGTTCCAGTGATGGCTTTATTTTTAGATAAGTGGAGGAAACACTGTTCCTTTCAATAAAAATTGGAAGTATTAATGTTAATATTAATAATAATAATAATAATAATAATGTTCTGTTTGTTTTTACTTGTGAACCAAAATTCAGCAAAATTTCAGTTGCATTTTACTGATTCTAATGCTACTTGGCCAACAAAAAAACTAGGGAACTTGTTAGGTGACTTAATGTAGAAAAATGGCTTTAAAAGATGGATATAGTACATGTAAGTAATTTAAATTAAAACACACACAGACATCCTTCAAGTGCGTCAATAGTTTATTAGTGCATTATTGGAAAATCAATGGATTCTTTCTTTACGGTGTAAATGAAAATGCTGAATGTAGTGCCTGCTTTACAGTGATAACAATTGTGAGCAAAGCTCGAGTCATGCATGCTTTCGATGCGTGACCTTACAGCTATGCAAGCATAGGTGTCACAAGATTAGTGTGTGGATGGCAAATCAATGGTTTTCTTTTATTTCCTCAGCCACTCCTCCATAGCTTGCTGTCGACCCCAGGCTGCTGCATCTCTAAGAATCTGTGCTGGCAGAAATACTTATGCTCAATTTAAGAGGTGTGTCATCTCTCATACGCAAAAGTTTCATTCAGATGAAGACAGGAATGCATTTATTGGAATGAACTGATTAGAAATTACTTAAAACTAAAAACTATTTTCATTCAGGAAGTGTCACATTATTGAATATAAATGTTTTGTATCATGTACTTCTGGTTTTCTGTGTTTTCTCAGCAAATATTAGTCACTTCAAGTTTAATGAAATATTTGGTATCGTCAAGTAACACAAAGGAAAATAACATAAATAAAAACGAGATATCATTAATATAATCTCAATTTATTATTTATGTTATCCTTGTAATATAGATCTGGAAAATGGAAAAGCAACATTTAACTTTGTAATGTATTCCATCCATCAATTGTCTATAATAAAGCCAAATGATTTTGACATGTTTAGACTTCATTACAACATAATTAGTGGCATAACATGAAAGCAGTTGCAGCGAAACAGGCTTGAGCATTGTTGTTCAGGAAGTTCACTGTATACTATATCCATGAGTTTCCACATTTCAAAAATGTGGACTATAAAATTAAGAAAAACACCCTTTGTTTTCTTTAAAGGCAAAATTCAAAATGATAAAAGGTGAGTGAAATAATAAAAAGTAGATGGTTCACAATAGCTTTTATTAGTTACCTTTTATTTCTCTCTTTCTTAGTTTAACCCAAGTAATTTTCTTTGGGCTTGGTTTTGTTTTTATTCCTATATACTACAACCCCAACTCCAATGATTTCCAAAAACTATTTGAAATGTGGACTCATCAATCTGTCCATTTCAGATGAGCTCGGGCTCAGAGAAAGTGTAAGAGGTATTGGTGGAGTCTTAACCTGCATTTGTAGATGAAGCAAAAAAAGAAAGAAAAAGTGTCCAAAGTGTTCCGGAGCCCATAACACCACTTAATAGAATCATGTTGGTTTTTAATGCCGTGCCACTTGAGGGGTCAAAGGTCACAGGCATTCAATGTTGGTTTTCATTCACACCCCTTATGTGCAAAGATTTCTCCAGATCCTCCGACTCTTTGATGATATTACAAACTGCAGTTGGTGAAATCTTCAAATTCCTTGCAATTGCTTGTGGATGACTGAGCCTTTTTTGAAAAAGCTCTTGTCATACTCAATCATGATAATATACCTGTTACCAATTAACCTCTTCCCCTATCTAATGGTCCAATCAGGTGCTTTTGTGAATTCCACAATTCCACTTTCTCATCTTTTGTTGCCCCTATCCCAACTTTTCTAAGATGTGTTCCTGGCATATAATTCAAAATAAGCATATATTTACATAAATCTGTGAAGTTGATGAGGTGTAACTTTAGATTTAGTCTTTGTACTGTTTTCAATTGAACTGAATGTCAAAAAGAAGGAAATTATGACATTCTGTTTTGTTTTACTGAACATCCCAGCCTTTTTGGAATTGGGATTGTACATTTTGAAAATTGCTGAGCAATTAAAACTAAATAAATAGTAACTTGGAAAATACATATACCTCTGACGTTAAACAGAGAATAGGTTACTAAGTAATTATACGTTAGAAAGCTCTTGTCTCCAAAGACAGAGCCATTATGAGCTCTGTTACCACAGTATTTGGTGGGTTTCCTATTGATGTTGTCTCATGCCTGTGAGACTGCTCAGGCAGCACTTCATGTGACCCCTCATGTGCTAACAGCAGAGTTCAGGGGGAAAAAAACCTTCACACAGCACCTGACTTAACATACCACTAACAGTCAATCATTAGCTTCTTTCCTTATCAGTCTCCTTAATTTTTTGGAAATAAACAAAAAAACAGGGAATTTACAAAAATATTCCTGGATTTAGTTACGGTGTTAATGTGTCACAGAATGGGTTTTTTTTTCAGCTTGCACACAGGGAAATTGTAGGAATAGGCATTTGGTCTAAACCAATAATGGATTGCACATTTACACTTAAAGCTACACTAACATAAAAAATATATATTAGTTTAGGTATTTTAAAGGTCTTGTTTGGTATTGCAAAAGAAGTTGAGAGGCTATGAAAATGAGTGATCAAATTATGTGTGAAGCTAAGAATGAAGTTTGAAGTTTGAAGATTGTTTTTCTCGTTTTGTATACAATGTTACTATTTTCTTCTATTTTTGTTGTCTCAGTGTTTGATTGACAAATTCATGAGTTTTTTTTTGTATAAATCCAAAGTATAAGAAAGCATAAAGAAGTATTATCACTGTATACTGTTACAAGTAAAAGTCCTGCATTCAGAATTTTATTTGAATTAGAAGTATTAGCATAAAAATATACTCAAAGTACAAAAATGAAAGTGCTTGTCATGTAGTATGTCCCATTTAATACATATTATATAGGCCTGCTGAATAAGATAATTGGCAACAACAATGGCTATGTGATGCTATTATATAAAGAGTTATCCTAACTCTCAATAACAAAGGTCTTATGTCTATAAGTCTTATCTAAAGATACATTATATATAGTAAAACTTATCTCTTCACTTCAGTATTTAACTTCAGCAGCAATTATTTTCCAGACACAGGCACCTATCTCATTTGAGCTTTGACTTTCACTGCTGCACTTCCTTTGAAATGTTGTTTTTTTACTTGATTTTTATTGTATGCTATTCTCAACTTAATTCTAATAATTGTTCCGTTTTCATTTTCAGCCTTATTCTATCTTATCTTCATTCCTATTATTATAATCCATGTTTTTATGATTATTATAGATATTATAACCAAGTTTATATTGATTTTCTATCTATGTTTTTATGTTCTTTCAGTGTCTTTTTTTGCATGAAACACTTGGTGCATGTAATTTGTTTTGTAAAGCAATTTGACCTGCATTTCTTGAATGAAAGGTGCTATACAAATGAAGCTATTGTTGCTGTTGTTGTTGTTGATGATGATGATGATGATGATAATGATGATGATGATTATTATTATTATTGTTATTATTATTATTATCAGTAGTAGTAGTAGTAGTAGTAGTAATAGTAGTAGTAGTAATAGTAAGCTAATGTGTTGGCTAATGTATTTGTTGATTATATTGTTATATTATATTGTTATATTGTTTGATTGAGCTCAATCTGCAATATAACTTGTAACTGAAGCTATCAAATATAGTTTAAAAAGAAGGTAGGCCAACACTATTTTCTTCTACAATGTAGAAGTAGTAAGAAAGAGAAAATACAAATACTCAAGTACTTTTGGCCACTGCAAACCTGAAATTACTGACTGCATTTTCAATGTGCAATTTTTGTTTGTACTACCGTGCAAGAACATTGTATTTATTATTTAATTTTAATAAAAATTAACCCATACGAATAAAGGTTTTTACTTTTTGTCATGTTGCCGTGTCATATTAATTTCAAAGGATGGTGAAGGCATGGCCCACCCAATCTGCCTCTGATTGGCTTAGTTCGATTTTGTTGCCCTATCCCAATCCTCGGTGCCGATTCCGTCCGGAACGTTGATGACGTAAGCAGATCATTTGAGGTTCGTTTGTTGTTTGTCGTGTCTCATCCCGGTATAACGTGACTCTATCTCTAGATTTGGACCTGCAGACACTGAAACCAACAATGTAAACCAAAGTGACAGCACTGAATTGGCATTTTACTCACACAGCGTTTGCCAAGGAAAACGCTTTTGGAGAGCTAATTCAAACCGGGCAAAATACCGCTGTGCTACATTACACGATGTATCTGGAAAAAAAACGAACGCTCCTCGGGTAGCGCGGGAAATGCTGCTGCGTTGTTTCGGTGTTTTCCACAGAGGGGCATCCGCCACGCTAATTCATATATCATACAACTATCTAGACCAACATATACCGATTTGTTCTGATTGTGGAAAGTTTAACGTTATCCTCGGGAGGACCCCTGCCGACAGCCTGTTGTGTATCCGGACTGCTTGAACTAAGCCAAAGGAGCATTTAATTATATGTCGGTCCAATCACTACTCGTTAACACTGGTCTCTGTAGCCACCGATTTGTTAGCCCACACACAAAGTGGGTACAATTGCTAACAAGCTAAACAACCAGCTACCCTCTCGTCATTACTTTACCCAGAAATGGATGCCTTTCAGAAGGTGGAAAAGATAGGAGAAGGGACGTATGGAGTGGTTTACAAAGCAAAGAACAAAGTCACCGGAGAAACTGTTGCTCTCAAGAAAATCAGGCTAGAGACGTAAGTTGTGATTGTTGGCCATCCGGCTAAGCTAACGCTGTTGGAGCCAACAGTTGCTTTGACGCCGCTTCAAATTTGATGAAAGAGTTATAAGACCTTATTGCTCATTCAGGGTGTGACAGTCAAACGGTATTTCCTAAAAACACTATTTATATACAACTCCCCACACAGAGAAGCACTTATATTTGAAATCTTATAGCTTTTACACATTATACTGCAGATAGGTAAAATGCTGTACTAGGTATTGCTTCAAAACATGATACGTTTGAGTTTTTAAATAAACAACCTATTGTATGTATTTTTGCATTGATGCTACCGTGATAAATCTGAGGGGTCACAATGATAGGAGGAGAAAAGAAATACTTTCATTTGCACACAATTAGTTTTGGGTGATGGTGCAGTGGTTTGCCCTGTCACCTCACAGCAAGAAGGTTCTGGGTTCGAGTCCAGACCTGATTCCCTCCAGATGCTCAAACAACAGTCCAAGAACTGTAGAATCTCCCAACATTACAGTCTTTGCATGTTTGTTTTTATTTAATATGGGTGTTAATGTTGGACTAAGTTCTACGTGGAAAAAACAAATAGTTTGTGTAGGCCTACATTAAAACTTGTTAATCCCTTTGGAATATTTGCAGCCATATTGTGCCGAGGATTATGATTTCCTGTGTTTCAGCAGGTGGCACCACTGACTGTCTTTATCCAGAGTTTTCTGACCCATTTGTCAGACCAAAGGAAGTAAAAGCATTGCTGTGATCATCATTTGATCATTTGCTGGCTGATATTATAAGCTTTGCTGGCAGTAACGGTGCAGTGCTATACATGCAAGGGATTTTAGAACACACCACTGCACCCAATGTGCATGGGTAGTTTGTGTCATGAAAATAACAACCAATGTTTTGTTTCTTATTAACTTTGAATGATTATCTTAATTCAGTCAGTAACAAACACAAAGGCATAAAATGTAAGCACCACACATTTCTTGGGTGACACATCTGGAGTTTACAACATTTTACACAATTAGTAACCGGTATGTCCCCCATCAGCATTGATTTCAGCGGTAATCCGCTCACTCATTGTGATGACTGGCTCGTTATATGTGGTTGATCTGGGTGCAGGTGGTCTGTCGTCATTCCTCTGGCTGCAGAACACTGGCATAGATGCACTATTGTGGAATGTTGAGCATCCACCCCCCTCGTGACTTGTCTGGTTGACTTCCCTGCCTCCAGCACAACATTTGTACAATCCCAGTCAGGTTCCCCTAGCTCTGGAATTCTTGCACATGTAGTAGTGTAGCATATGTATTGCAATTTTAAATTCTTTGAGTGAGTAAGACTCAGAGTGTCACTATAGGCAGCTGATTGTACAGCTCTGGTAATCTGTCCTGTCTCCCAACTTGCTTGTGAATGGTTTACCCTGTGAAGACATAAATAAAAAATAAAAAAAGATATTATGTAATAAATTTAAAAACTATAGTGAAATCAGGAAATGTTACAGTAAATAATAAGAATGTTAAAATGACGACATCATTATAACATGCGATTAACGAATGAGCTTCAATAACGTGAATTAATTTAGTATGTGTTTCTTACAGGGAAACGGAGGGCGTACCAAGCACAGCCATTCGAGAAATTTCACTTCTCAAAGAACTGAGTCACCCAAATATTGTCAAGTAAGTGTCTAACGTTACAACTTTAAGATGAATCCTTCTTGCTAAATTGTCAGTTTTCAATCCAACCCGTGTGTTAAAATGTTTCAGATTGCGGGATGTCATACACACCGAGAACAAGCTCTACCTTGTTTTTGAGTTCCTTCACCAGGATCTAAAAAAGTTCATGGACTCCTCCTCAGTCACTGGTATCCCACTGCCTCTGGTTAAGGTAAACCTCTGCTCGATTTACAAATCTGACTTGATCTTCAATAATAAATGGACTCTGGACTTTTGAATTGACTTGCCTGGTTATACATATCTTTTCGTTTGTAGAGTTATCTTTTCCAGCTGCTGCAAGGCCTGGCCTTCTGCCACTCTCACAGGGTTCTTCATCGAGACCTGAAGCCCCAGAACCTCCTCATCAATGCCCAGGGGGAGATCAAGCTCGCTGACTTTGGCCTGGCAAGAGCCTTTGGGGTGCCCGTCCGCACATACACACATGAGGTAATGTGCACAGACACACTTGTCATCCATGTCAACAGGCCTCCTGAAAATACAGTGAAATATCTCAGAAACACGTTGAAGGAATTTCTTTCAGAGTTGGCTAAATGTTATCTCTTGGAATTAGATTCTGGTGGTCCGAAGTGAAAGGTCTGTGACCCCCAAACTTGTTTCTAGCCATAAGGCAATAATTCAGTAACAAAATTCACACAAATGCTTTGTAAAATAATATAATGGTGGAACTCAATGACATCCAGCAACCAGGGGCACTTAGAACCTTTTATAAAACAATGGCATGAGTCATCCTCCATAAACTGGAGACATCACAGTCAGCACACCCGCGTTCATTAGTCTTAGATGTCATTAACAGGCTGACATCACGAACTGAAGCTTCCTGTCTCTCATTCCATGTTTGCCACAACATTGCTTGAAAGTGATTTGTGGAACAGAGAAATAAACAATAGAGCACTATATGAAATTAGAGATGTTTTTCTATTGTCAAACCGTCGATACCGGCATATCTCAGTTCGTGTTCTCCGGCTTACACGCTGATTGACAAATGCATGTGTTTGGAAATTCAAAGTGGTAAAGACTTTCTAAATAGACAAAATAACTTCGGCACCCCTTGATTAGAACACATACATTTATATCTGTCTATCTATAGACTGTCCTACATGTATATAGTTGGAAGTAGCACTATAATACTGGGTACTCACACTGGTAAAGATTATTGTTATGTCTTGAGCTGCATGAATACTAAATAGAGCTGTTTGAGAGGGTTTTTGTTCATACTAACTTTGGTTTATTTTTTTCCAGAGTAATTGTATTTTCCTGTTACATTTTGTGCTTCTCTTGTGTTTCTTAGGTGGTGACACTTTGGTACCGAGCACCAGAAATTCTCCTGGGCTGTAAATACTACTCCACAGCTGTCGACATCTGGAGTCTGGGGTGCATCTTTGCTGAAATGGTATTGCAAGCATTCTCATCTTTTACAATAAGCTCCACTGTGAGTAAAGGAAGCTTACATGTGACGCGCAATGGATCAAACACTTGTTCCCCGTCACTGTCCTGTTGTATAGGTCACAAGGAGGGCCTTATTCCCCGGTGACTCAGAGATCGATCAGTTGTTTCGAATCTTCCGCACCTTGGGCACACCTGATGAGACTGTCTGGCCTGGAGTCACGTCAATGCCTGACTACAAACCATCTTTCCCCAAGTGGGCTCGGCAGGATCTATCGAAAGTGGTGCCTCTTCTGGATGAGGATGGAAGAGAACTGCTTGGAGTAAGAACATTTGTCTTTCGTTCATAGATTCATTAAGCACTAATTATTTCGGTCTTATTTGTTTGTGTGTATGTTAAGCTGGGCTCATGTTACTTTAGAATCGGCCTGATTTCACCCCGATTCACCCCTCCTGACAATCGGAGGAGAAAACTGGTCCGGAACTTTGATCGATCCTGATGTTTGGCCCAGATTAGCTGGTAGTCTGAGGCCTTTACAGATCGGGTCTTACACTTCCCGATCTGCTCATAGACAATCAGAACCAACCCGATAATCTAACATGTTTGATTTTCAGCAGTGTAAATCTGGTTGATTACATCAGAATCTTCTGAGCGGGATCACTAATAGCCAATGAGAGACGTATCACGGAGATTCTGAAGGTGCTGCCAAGCAAAAGTGAACATTGTAGTGTTTTAGGCTAACATTCGTTGGCATTCTGCTGTTGGCAGATATTAAACCGACGGTTAAAATCTCACCTGCGGTTCTCGCTGAAGGATATGAGACAGCATTGCATAGCACGGAAAATTAACTTGCAACAGATTTAATAATCAGTTGAAGCTAATTTCAAGCAATAACGCAGCCTATTTAATGTGAAAATGTTATCCTTTTGTTTGTTGTATAAGATAGTAAATATTATATTTACATTTTGGACCGTTCAAATAAAGCAAGCAATCTGAGTACATGACTTTGGGCTTTGTGAATATTTTCATCTTTTTCTGACATTTTAGTCTGCCGTTTGTTTTCTGGATTCATCGAAAATCAGAATGATGGTTTGTTTCTGCCATACTCATACAAACATTGTGTGACTGTATTTATCAATTGTTCTGTTTTTGCCTTTGCAGGAAATGCTGAATTATGATCCAAACAAAAGGTTATCAGCCAAAAATGCCCTTGTGCATCGATTCTTCCGCGACGTCACCATGCCCGTTCCTCACCTGAGACTCTGAGTCGAGCCAAACATCGGGCCGTTTTCATCCCCAGTGTCGAAGCAATAAGGACCCCCTCGTGTCACGTCATGTCCATGACAGAAATGGGCAGAAAAAGTCGACACTACAGGACATGTTCGATCCTTTAATGGATATTTGTTAATGCCTAAATCACAAATTTCTACACAACAGATGTCCAGAGTATTGCTGTTTTTTCAGCCATGGTGTTATAATAGTTATGAACAGTTAACCGTAATTTTGAATATTATTATTTTGCATATTTATGTTTAACTGCCATTTTTATGTAAATGTTGTTTATTAGTCCTCTGAGCGAGAGAAGGAAAAATTTCCAAATTTCAACGGTATGTTGGCTTTAGGGTGTCCAAAATTAATAGTCTAGTTGTTAGAATTAAATATGAATACGTTTTTGGGATAGTGCAAATAACAAATGTCAGGTTTTGTAAGACTGAGCACGAGCTGAACGAAAGATGAAGCGACGGCTCTCAGATTGTCACACAAAAACACGATCAGCTAGTTTAAAACAGTTGGAGCTAAGAACATGACATTATAATTGTGTCCTTTCAGGTTGATTGTGTTGCAGGTAAATTCAAAATTTGGGTGTGAAGTATCTTTAAGTGATTTTAAAATGAATAGCACCTTTTGGTGGATAGAAAAGTTCGTCGGTCAGTCAGATTTGCTGGCAGGATTTCTCACCAAACTGAAGATTTGTACATACAGTTATGCAAATGTTCCATGTTATAATTCAGATTTTACAGAATATAATGTGCTGTTGCATCTTTCTTACTCTTGATTTTATTCAAACTTAATTGTTTTTATGGATGTTGTTTATTTACAGTTTGAGAAAAACAATAAACTGGTTTAAATAAGTGTTAGTGTTTTTGTTTTTTTGCTGTCCATCATTTTGGTGTTAAGTTTGCAGTACAGCTGGTTCATTTAAGGGAGAACAGTGACTGTTTTCTCCAACTCTGGAGTCAAGTGAAACAATTGATGCCAAGTATTTTATGAGGCTCAAATACCACCTGGCATCATTAAATCAAATACTGTTACACCTCATTAATCTTTGGCTAGATGAACACACAGGCCCACTTCTACAGTTGGCACCCCGCAAACATCGGTGAACTCAGAAGAGATGGTTTTGTTTACCTTGTCTAGTGACATTGATGACAAATAACTAATGTCTGATTTGAGTGAGTCTGATGGCATCAAGAAAAAATAAATAACATGTAAGGAAAATCAAATTTACAGAGAAAATAGCTGGCTTTTAGGCACAGAGTCTTTTTTTGATGTTGCCACTGGGGGCCACAAATTTTAAAATGTTTGTCAGATGTGGATTTACTTATATATGTAGTTTATATACAGAATAAAACTGATTCCTTGTGTTAACAGGTGTAGTTTATTTTCATTAAGAACAAACAGGCAGAAGTAGGAAGAGATGATTGTGGAATAATGAAAGTATAATATGCAAACGGTAAGAAATATAATGTATTATTTTTAGATATAATTTAAACAATTGCTTTACATGACAGGCATACTGATTTCTTTACATAAAAGTAAGAGTAAACCCCCCAAAAAATTCCATATGTTCTCAACTTGTGGGAAAACTACAAATAATGCAATAACAGAAATGTAACAGCATTAGCCAGCTAGCTGTCTCTCACATGTGTCCTAATATCTCAGTTATATTAACCGTTGCTCTGTGGTTTCCTGCCATAGTGACAACAATGTGATTCCATTATATGTGACAGGTTCAAACACATACTGTTACCCTTGTTAATAAAGCAATGGTGCTTGGAGAGCTTTGAATTAAGAGTGCTTTCATGCAATGTAACCAGTGTTATTATAGTATTCATACAGCAAAGTATACAAAGATGGACAGATTTTGCTAGTGTGGTTGAAGTAGTGCTGCAACTTATACTTTAAAAGTATGCGTCCTGTATTTGTGGCATGAACAGAAAGAAAGAAACGAGTTCGACATCATAACTGAAGTAACCTCACCTTGGAGCACATTTAGAAACTTAAGACAGTGGCACAAGAGATTACAGGTAAGTCCAGTAAATTGGACCACAATGGACCCAGAAATGAAAATGGAGGTGCAGTGCAGTCTGATTAAAAGTTTTTTGGCAGCAGTGAGAAACAGCATCAGATAAAGAAATGACAAATTTAGTGAAGTGTGTGAAAGTATATCATACATTTCTACAATCCAGCACTTTGCACCTTTTTAGGTTGAGACAGATTCAGACTTACGGCTTCTACCAGTGATATTGTAGGTTACAAATAATCACCACTGCAGACTACTTTGTATGTTGCAGTAGTTCCTGTTTTTTATTTCCCCCACCATCCATTGGTAGGAAACTTCCTCTTCCATATGATATGAAAATTATATGTCAGACTGTATTTCCTAATATTTCATGTACTTGTGAAGACTTTTCAAATTAGCCTGAACTTAAACTTTTGTACTACTTCCCGATAATGAAACAAACTTTTTAATCTGACAGAAACCAGTAGCTGCTTGAAAGACACGTTACAGCATGCATTAAAAGAGAATAGATGGTCAGCAGTAATATAAAATACATGTTATTTGTAGTTAAGGAGTGTAAGGGGTACTTTAAAAAGCGTTGTGTGTGTTTGGGATGGTGGTGCAGTGTATAATTCAACTCAAATTTCTAGTTTCTTCTTCATGACAAGCTTGTATAGGATCTGGTAGCCATCGTCCCAGGCGTACAGCAGCTGCTCCTGTGGGTTGTACTTCAGACTGGAGTGTGATCCGTAACGCTTTGGAAAATAAATCAGTGGTGCCTCTTCATTGGTCACCATGCCATTGACATCATACACACACTGGACACGGGAGCGACCCGGCTGCTTGGTGTTGTACACCACATACAAAGTGCCACAGATAATGAAAGCTGCCTCTGCGTTTTCTCTGGGGCAGTTTGAGTCCCACATTTGTTCGATATCCAGCGAGCCGGCATCCATTTTAGCCACAGAGATGTACCTCTCATTCTGCTGTGTGGCATAAATGGCCCATAGGCCTTCCTCGTCCACAGCTAAGTCCATCATTGTCTTAGGGGTCAGACCGAACACGGGGACGTGGTCCTGCGCTGGGAACACTGCGCTGTCTGTCACAGAGCGGCTCTTCAGGTCATATTTGACCACCGTAATCTCTTCAGCCTGGTTTATATAATAGGCATGATTGTTGTAGATGACGTGTCCTGTTCCTCTCCAGGCAGACGGCAGCTTCAAGCTTTTGGACAGAGTCATGCCCAGCGAGCGGGTGAAGTCTTGCACAGAGGCAAACTCATGGACGGTGTCTCCATCTGTCCCGTTAAAGATGTAGACCTTCCCAGAGCGTCCGCTGGTGTCTTTGGTCCACATGCCCTTTGGCCCTCCAACTCGCTTCAAGATCTTCATGGCTTTTATGCTGGAGATCATGTCGCTGCAGTCTGAAAACAAGAGAATGAAGGGCTTCACAGGATGGCTGACAGCTCTCCAAAATGAAAACAATGTTGATATCATTTAATGTATGAAAATAGTTTTTTAAAACGTCATAATCTCACCCGATAGTTTTGAATACTTGGCCTTCTGCTTCTCCTTCACCAGCGTCACCTGCTGCTCGATCAGCTTGTCGTCCACATCAACACACGGTTGAACTCCATTCTGAGTTTCCAGGTAGTCCAGCTCACGCTCAACACGGTCCACCCTCGTCCCCACGCCATCCAGACTTGTTCTCAGTGTCTCTTTCTCTTTGTCTAAGGTCTCCAGCTGGGAAACCATTTGTTGCTTCAGTTCCCTCAGCTCTGAGGCGTAGCGGGCGGTCTGTTCATGCCACAAAGAGATCCGGTCCTGTTGTAAAAGAAGGTGAAATGAAGTTTTTCTGCAATCTATCTTCGCTGTTTGTACTTCAGTAATGTGAGCATTTATATGTTTTTACAGGAATAGAAAAGGCAGGTCTAGAAATCTCTAAAAAGGCCATAATTTTATGTTATTTTCAGGCTCAGTAAATATACTGGGACAGGAGGGCAGAATGAGTAGGAAATTCATCCTTTAAATGACCAGGTTCAGCCCACATGTGGCAACTATCCATCCACGCTGCTCAGATGTCCTTTAGCAAAGCTTTAAATCCTACCAGCTCACTTTGTGGCAGATCCTGACCTTTGACCCCAATGTGGAACAGAAAAATTCAGATTTTCTCTACAGGTGGTCAGTTTAGTCCATTACAGAAGAACACAGGAACTCAGTGGTATTTAATGAACTGTTAAAATAACTAATATGAAAGAGAAGAAGAAATTTAAATGCATTTTTTCAAACATATAAAACGAGGATATTAAGATAATGTTCATTCAGTTATATTTGGAGCTTTAGAGAAATGTTTTATCACAAAAATAAATGTTAAAACACGCAGGAAATGATCGAAAATTTGTTCAATATTCTGTTGGTGAAATTAATACTTTTACTTAATTATAATATTAATTGTAACTTTCAGACGCCAACAGTGAAAATCTTCTCAACAAAACAACTTTCATATAATTTTAGATTTTTGTCCCATAATGTAACCTTCCCAAACTGCAGCTCTTGGGTGTATTGTGCCATCTTGGACATCACATATGCACATCTGTCATTATAATTATAATAATTGGAATGTAATCATACAGACTTTTAAACTACATTTTCATCTCAGTCTCTTTACTCAGAAGCTCATAATCTCTATATATTTCAAAGAGCTGTATTTTGAAGCATTTTCCCCAGGATTCGCTCACATCTGCATTCAATTGCCTTTGCCCTTTCCCTGGAAGTTTCCTTTCAGAGGGACTCAGCAGGGAGGTAAAGTCAGTCTTACCTCAATAGCAAGCAGCCTCCGCTCCAAGTAGTCAATCAGTGCTTGGTGCTGAGTGTTGGCAAAGCAAGCCAAAGTAACCAAGACAACAAGAACTCTCATTTTTTGCCAGGTAAATGTGTCTAGCTCCAGTAAAATTTTTGACTTTACTTCAGTTAGAGAGTGTGGAGGAGCCAGCAGATTCCCAGAGGTGGGCTGGAATGTTTTACTAAGCTGTCTGGGAGGAGCCAAAAACATCTGCTGCGGATGGAAACATACAGTCTAAGAATTCTTTTTACTATAACCTTTACCTAATGACACACAAAAATATATAGTATGAATATATAGTATGATGTTTATATGTGAAGCAGTAAAGTTTAATCCAAAGCACAGGGCTTTAATGTGGTGCAGGACCACAAGTTACGTGGGAGGAAACGTAATGTGAGGAGGAGTAAGAAGTCAGTGAGGCACTGTGCTCCTGTATTAAGGAAGAGAAATAGACTGCCCTTTTTGACCAAGTTCAGGAAATAACCTGTGTTTTAAAAGCTTTCATACAATTTTAATTAAATGTTATATGGAGCACAATATGAGCTATTCAAACAGATGAATTTCTTACAGGGGCACTATCATGGCATTTTTTTTTCAAGCATGGCATCTTAACTTGACATCCTCAGAGCTATTTTCTTTTATTTCTTGTATTTATTTATTTTTCTTTCTTTTCTTTCTTTTACTTTATTGTTTTTAGAAAAGCCCCACAGATACAAAGCCACACTGCCAGCTGAGTCATGTTCCTTATGACAGATAAACTGAAATTCACGCATAAAATTGGCTTCAACCTGCACATTTATTTTTTCATAACTGTAGATAATTGTTGCCATGAGATCATACTAAGCCCAGGAAGATGTCTATATTATTAACTTAAAAAATCATCTCCTGACCCTACCATTGGTGTCTCCCCCACTTTGGGAACCCCTGTCTTACTGTGTGACCCAATACATATTACCCCCCTCCTAATATTTATTTTCCAATTGTGCATAGTGGTGGAAAATCATGAATTGAATGGGCTATTATTACTTACATGATATTGGGAAAATGTATAGTATACAAGTGGGTGTAAGTGTTCATGTGGCGTGTTCATTTGACTGTGAGTTTTTCACAGCACATTTGCCTACAGGACTTTGTGTCTCCCTCAGTGATTGGGCAGAACTCTGAAGAATCCTGAAACATGCAAACACAGGCAAATCTAGGGGACTAAAGGGGAAGAGGATTAAGGGCCTCTTATTATTATCAGATAGAAAATCAGCTGTTGGACATCATAAAGGCTTACAGGAACAGCTTCAAACAGGATTACCAGGTACGTTCAGTTTGGCAACAACTAAACTGAGATTTTATCATGTGGACTCAGTGTAGGTTTGTGTTTCAGTTGGATATTATTTATTTTGTGCAGTTAATCGAGAGAAAAGAGACATAACCATCTAAAGCATTGTCAGTGTTTGTATTATTATGTCTGTAAAAAAAGGAAAATGTATTTAATGTGCCAGAAATAATAGTGATAATGGAACTTTGTTTTAGTGATTTCATAATGATTTCCTCTGTCAAAAATAAAGGAAAAACAACAAAAGCAACAAAAGTGCCACTGAGACTGACAGCATCTGAGCAACATGGAGTACACATTCAGAGCAGTAACCCACAGACCTGGGATTATAATCTGGAGAATTGAGGTGATTTGATTTTGCTGTGATAAGTGACTGTGGACTTTACCAAATCAGCTGTTTGGTTTCATGATAAAAAGAAAAAAAGTCTGCCACTGTACAAAGTGACTAAAACCATCCTATTATGTAAAAAAAAATAGAATGACTTATTCTTCAGTATTTTGTTTTTCTTTTTTTGTAACAGAAGATGGAGCTGGTACAACTCCCTGCAAAATCTTATGGAAACTTTTATGAGGGTGACTGCTACGTACTTCTGTCTGTAAGTCGGAAAAGATGACAAATGCCATCATTGTGGTATTGGATGCCAGGGTTCTATTAATACAGAACGTTGTTTTTGTAGATTGTGACCTTTGGATCTTTTAGTATATCATATAGTTTTCTGCCCACACACTGTTTCTGTTTTTCCACTCATGTATTTCTCCAGACACAGAAGGTGAAAAGCTCTCTGTGTTATGATATACACTTCTGGATTGGCTCACAGTCCTCTCAGGATGAACAGGGTGCAGCTGCTATTTATACCATCCAGCTCGATGAATTTTTGGGTTCCACTCCGGTTCAGCACCGTGAGGTTCAACACCATGAGTCTGATGTTTTTAGGGGCTACTTCAAACAAGGAGTAATGTGAGTGAAAATGTTGCTGCAATTATTTATAGGGGGTACAAGCATAAAAAATCATCATCCTGTCTCGTTTAGCTATAAGAAAGGTGGGGTCGCATCGGGCATGAGGCACGTTGAAACCAACAACTATGATGTTAAGAGATTGCTGCATGTGAAAGGGAAGAGAAGAGTGATAGCAAAGGAGGTGAGCCACGCCTCTCAGCAGTTATGTAACATAATGGGACAGAGGATGTCGTGTAGCAAGAGCGCTTCATGTTTTCTTTTGTTTCAGGTGGAGATGAGCTGGAACAGCTTCAACCTTGGAGATGTGTTTTTGTTGGACATTGGCAAGACCATCGTTCAGTGGAACGGACCCAAGTGTAACAAACAGGAAAAGCTAAAAGTGAGTTTTCTGTGACAGTGTGTGTATTGCTGGATGCAGGATTCATAAGGAAAGATACACTAGAAAAAACAAAATTCGCCCCACTTAGTACCAAATCAGTGAACACCTAACTCACTCCACATTTTCTCATCATCCAGTATTTGCAGTAGGATGATAGTCATCTTATCAGTGAATATATTTGTGACTGTATTTACTACTGTGCAACAATAATATAACAACATAAAAATGTATGCACATAATAACCAATTAAATGTAATTTAAAAGAGTTACCACCAATTTAGAATTGCAGCTCTACAAAGATGGGGGATGACAGACACATTTAAAAAAAAAAAGACCAGAGGCAGAGATATGCTGACTTAATGCATATGTATTAATGAAAACAATTTTTAAAAACTGCCCTTATACAAATGTCAAAGTCTGTTGGGGTACATTGAACAGCAGTGAGGCAGTCACAACAGTGATGACACCTCAACATTAGAATGGATTTTAAATCTTAAAGTATATTTCTATAACATTTGGTGGTAAATTTTAGTTTGAAGTCTAAGATTTGTGGATGGTGCCGTTTGTCTGTGTTGCACTGATTCTCAGGGCATGTTGCTGGCCAAAGACATCCGAGACAGAGAGAGAGGAGGTCGAGCAGAGATCAGAGTGATCGAGGGGGAAACAGAGAGCGGCTCTCCTCAGAACATGGAGATCCTGAATGATGTTCTTGGAAAGAGAACCTCCGAGCTGATGGATGGAACTCCAGATGAAATTGCTGACCAGGAACAGATGTCAAATCTCACCCTCTGCCAGTGAGTTGCTCCCTGACAGTGATGAGGATTCACCCATATGAGTGTTGCATGTTTCTTCATACTTGTTTGTGCCTTCATTTCACAGTGTGTCAGATGATGATGGCCAAATGAAGGTCACAGAAGTCGCGACCAGACCACTGATTCAGGATCTCCTCAACCATAACGTGAGTTGATCAATATCGGCTTTAAAGGAACAAAAGGCTTTCAACGTTTGCCGCTGAATTTGGGATACAAATGGCCCAAAGAGGTTGTAGGTTCAGATTTATTAACTGATGAAATGATTTAGTCATTTTTACTTTATGTAATTATCTAGGATTGCTACTTCCTGGATCAGGGAGGGATGAAGGTCTATGTGTGGAAAGGGAAGAGAGCAAACAAAGCTGAAAGACAGGCTGCTATGAGCAGAGCTTTGGTGAGTGACTCTACATCAGACCCTCACATGTTAGCTCTCCTGTGTGACGTATTTACACTCAGTTACTCCTCACAGGTGTAAGTTATTGCAGGGTAGTTGTATGGGTTTTTTTTTTAGCCACGTGTTCATTGACTGTTGTAGGAGTTCATCAAAGTGAAAAACTACCCAATCACTACAAATGTGGAGATGGTGAATGACGGGGCAGAGTCAGCTCTCTTCAAGCAGCTGTTCCAGAGGTGGACTGTAAAGGACCAGACTCAAGGTCTGGGAAAAGCGTACACAAGAGGGAAAATGGGTATGTGTCTTCTTAAATCTGCATAAACACAATGAGCACAGGCAAAATTGCTTCTGATTTTAAAAACATGTATCTTTTTCTACTCCCCCAAAAAAAACCTAAATTGGTTGTGATTAATGGTTTTGTTTTGTGACCATATTCTGCTGTAGCTCATATCACACAGGAAAAGTTTGATGCCTCTCTGATGCATGTGATGCCAGAGATCGCTGCACAGGAGCGAATGGTGGACGATGGCACGGGTCAAGTGCAGGTATCTGTGACAATTTGACTTGAATAATCTACTCATCTTTGGCGACTGCATCAGCAGGTCCAAAAATCAATGGCTCAATGTTGTCAACTTCTGCTGTAGGCCTGCATTGAGATAAATGCTAACACAGTGTGCTGCTAGAAAACACTCAAAGATCACATACCTCCAGCAATGACTTTGTCACTAAAATCTGAACAATCAGAAAACAGTTCCCCGGCTATGGCGAAACAAACTCTTAACAATCCTCACAGTGTAACAAAATGTATCAGCAGATCATTAGTTGTTGTGTCTCTTCACCCAAGACATAGCACACACTACACTACAGTATGGGGATGTTACCATGATGACATTGCTTTAGTCAGATCTGTCTCATGCCAAATTAGGCAATATCACCTAATTTATTGACCCTGGAAACCTACTGCTTGTATCTGGACTCATGTGTTTATCATCAGTGCTTTACGAGTTATCAACTAAAATATGATCTTCCAAAAAAGTGAAAAAGTGAACCAGAATTTGTACCTGGATCCGCCTCAAACTTTAATAATCCCTTCCTTTTCCTCAGATACATCTCTGCGCCAAAGTTAATCAAATTTGTAGACAACCAAATAAACAAACCTTTTTGATGTACTCAGGTGTGGAGGATAGAGAAGCTGGAGCTGGTCCCTGTGGACCCTGAATGGTATGGATTCTTCTACGGAGGAGACTGCTACCTGATCCTCTACACCTACTTGGTTAACAACAAGAAGTGTTACTTACTTTACATATGGCAGGTGAGTTGTAAATTGCTTACAGAAGAGTATCCTTCTATTGGTGCCTGCTTTCTGGTTATCTCTGTATTATAGGGTGAAATTAAGCTTCTTTACTGCATGTTATCTCAGGGGCGTCATGCGACACAGGATGAACTGGCGGCCTCAGCATTTCAGGCTGTGGACTTGGATCAGAAGTACGCTGGTCAGCCAGTTCAAGTGAGAATAACAATGGGCAAAGAACCAAGACACTTTATGGCGATGTTCAGTGGTAAAATGGTCATCTTTGAGGTACGACGATCGACTATAATGATAATAATTATGATAATTCATTATAATTTCTTATTTAATTTTATTTGCTCATTTAATTTTTCACAGGCTTAAACAATTAGTTGGCATAACTATACAGAATATTTCTTTTTCTTCTGTTAGGGGGGCACATCTAGAGAAGGCACGTCTGATCCAGAACCACCGATAAGGTTGTTCCAGGTCCACGGTTCTGACCGTTTCAACACAAAAGCTATTGAGGTTCCAGCCTTGGCCACCTCTCTGAACTCCAATGATGTGTTTTTACTGAAGAGCCAATCAGGACTTTATCTGTGGTATGGAAAGGTAAAAAAAAAAAAAAAAAAAAAAAAAAAGAGGTGGTGATAAATCAGATATTTCCATGACAATGTAGTTTAAATACTAATACTAAGTGTGATTGACTTTTTGTCACCAGGGATCAAGTGGAGATGAGAGAGCCATGGCAAAGGAGGTCAGCTCTGTGATTGGCCAGAGAGCCTCTGAGGAGATTATAGTTGAGAGTCAGGAGCCCGTTGAATTCTGGGAGTTGCTTGGAGGAAAAGCTCCCTATGCGAGTGACAAGAGGTGACGATGACCCAAGTGAATTACTGTTATTCACAAATGAGCTTCATGAATGTTGCAGTGAAGATAACACACTTGTTAACTACAGATTACAGCAGCTGGTTTCAGACCACCAGCCACGCCTGTTTGAATGCTCCAATAAGACGGGCCGTTTCATCGTGACAGAAGTGACTCAGTTCACACAGGACGACCTCAATGAGGATGATGTCATGCTACTGGACACATGGGACCAGGTATGAATTGACACTGTAATCAATATTTACAAACTTGTCAGCATGACCAAACAAAAATGAGAAACTGCCATGTTACTTGGAAAAATCTTGAATCAATTAAATCCCTTTATGCCTTTTCATGTTGTCGGTCTAAGGTGTTTCTCTGGATTGGTAAAGAGGCCAATGAGGTGGAGCGCAAAGAAGCAGTGGTCACGAGCCAAGAGTATCTGCGCACCCACCCAGGTGCCAGAGACCCAGACACCCCCATTCTTTTGATAAAGCAGGGGTTTGAGCCGCCCACCTTTACTGGGTTTTTCACAGCCTGGGACACCTCCAAATGGAGTGTGAGTGTTTTGGTTTTTAAACAGAGCATCAACATGAACACTGATGAGGAGAAAATTATACACTGACAAACATTTCTTTCTTTAAGGGAGGAAAAAGCTACGAGGACTTGAAGAAGGAGTTGGGAAATGAAGTGTCACCTGTTAATGTTACAGCTGTAAGTAAAGTCATTTAAGCTTTTTAAGCAACATAAATTATATGTCTGATACAGTGGTTACTAAAATGTTACCATTCTTCATACACACGTCACATTTGGGATAAAGTGTCTATGTTTGTGCATCATGAGGCAGTTTTATTGTTAGATTTCGCTCAGATATACATTCATGAATCCTGAATGAATCAAGTCAATCATGAATGAATGAAGCCAATTCGAAGCCACAGCATTAAGTGATGTATTGATGAAGATGCATAGATTAAGACTCTAAACGTTAATTTTATTCTGACTTTACAGGATCAGAGCTGTTCTGAAAGTGAGAAAATCTATCAGTCTTTTCCACCTGATGATCTGTTCAACAAGGCCGTCACTGAGCTGCCTGAAGGTGTTGACCCAACCGAGAAAGAGGTGTGTGTGTGTGTGTATGTTTGTGTGTGTGTGTGTGTGTGTGTGTGTGTGTGTGTGTGTGTGTGTGTGTGTGTGTGTGTGTGTGTGTGTGTGTGTGTGTGTGTCTGTGTGTGTGTGTGTGTCTGTGTGTGTGTGTGCACTTTGCTCCAGAACAGTTGCACTTTCTAATGTAGCTTTCCACATAAAACAATCTGTCATTGCACACATAAAACCGTAATAGATAAATAGTTACATAGGTTATATAATGGGAGTTATTTTATAAAACTAAACAACTGCAGTATTATTAGCCATTTGTTTTCACACACAAGATTGTTTTATATTGTTTTATAGAGAGAAACATACTCTTCTATTCACAGAAAGTAATATAAAACTTATGGAAAGTAGCACATACTATCATCGGAAGATCCATGACACAGAACTAAAGCTTTAGTTGAAACTTTCACACTTTTATTCAGAAATGTTTTTAATGAACAATCAAAACATAACAGTAAAAATTTTGAATTTTTTGAATTGAAATAATCTAGATAATAATTGTTTTAGGGCTATTAGGGAATAGCAGAACGTCCTTGAAAGAATAGGTTTATAATTGTGAACTTTATTCTCCAAATATATATAATAATAATAATACAATAGACAAAATGTCACAGTTTTGCATGTATAGTTAACCTGCTGTCTTTATTTTCTCTATAATTAATATGACATTACAGAGAAATTATAAGAAAAATACAAACCTATGAAACAAACCTTATCCATTATTTTTCTCCCCAGTCGTTAAGTTCATAACATTGTTTGCCATGTTTGATTCAGTTATTATCATTTCAGAGCAGCACTTTGTCCTTGATTCATTCCCTATTCAGTATTTGTGTACCTTGTCACCATGATGCTTTGCTGCTCAATAGTATCAGTGATGGACGTTTACCTTGCAGAGCATGAGAGTGCTTCACCAACTCAAGCAAAAGGAAACTGCATTGTTTGTTATCTGCTTTCCCTTATTTTCAGAAACATCTGTCTGACTCTGACTTCAACATCTTATTTGGGATCACTAAAGATGAGTTTGCAAGCCTGCCCCAGTGGAAACAACTGAACCTGAAGAAAGAAAAGGGGATGTTTTAATATTTTTTTGTACTTGAAATAAGCTTTTACTGTTAAGGACAACAGGAGGCTTCTCTTTGTGTACCCCCCCCTACAACTACTGACTTTCCACTCAGTCTTACTGATTGATTATAAGTTTGTGTTACCTTCTACTCCTGGTTTTATTGTGATTCATATATTTCTGTCAGATCACTGTGATTCATTTCTTGAATACTCATTTACTTTTAACCTGTGCTAATTTTGTACAATTGTCACTGTTTGATTAAGAATTCTTGTGAAATTATAGGATAAAAATAATAAACTGCTAATTCTGCTGTGTGATTTCAAACCCTGTCCTCTGCCACTCTACTGAAATAACACATCTTAGCTGTAATGAGAGATCACATTAATCCATGAAGAATTCGATGAAACCAATTAGATAACACGGCTTTAAAAATACTTTAAAAACTACAACAGAACTAGAGAGTAAAATACATTTTTAACTTTATCAAGCAGAGCATTATGACAAACCTTTACTTTAACTCAATACAGTGGAGGTCTACTTTGCCATCTGTTGGACAAATTATGTAACAACATGTCAGGCAGAAATAGTTCAGGGAGCAAAATGAAAAACTTTGAACCAGTTCAGCAACTTCCTTTACTTATCCTCAGGATTATGCAGGATGTGTACACTGTTTTGCATTTTAAAAGTGAACAAATTACCAAAAAAGCATCTTGCAGTGGGGAGGGGGTATTTGATTTCATGGTTTCCATAATTGCTATAAGTTCTATTTGCTGAGCATTCTTTTTGTAGTTTCTCTAAACACACTCTGATTGAATCACCAAACTCATCTAGCTTTTTGACCAGTAAAGCTATTTAAATAAAAACTTCATACGTCAATTTCAAGTTGATGAGGAGTCTTGTAAGGAATTCCTGCATTGATTCCAGATATTACATTTTAACTGCAAAGCCACATTAAAGCTGCTTATGATGGTGATTCATTTCTTATGTCATAAATGTTTCAAATGTAGTTCAGACGCAATGAATAATCAAGTATGAAGCATTATTCATTCCTTTTATTTTGATATGTCTGGAAAGTACTTTAAGTTACAAGTATAAATTCATGTCATTTACTGTTACATCTGAACATTTACTACAAACCTCAGGATAAATCAAAAATATCTGAACCCATAAAATGCATCAAAATACAGTAAGAACATATTTCTTCCATTGGGTAAATATGAAACAAAAATACAATTTGATTGCTTGATAAATTGTAAACCCTCATGGTTGCTGTTTGATTGTTGTTTTGAAAATCAAGTGAATTGTTGACAGCCAATGATTGTGTCATGTATAAATGACCTGATCGTTATAGAACTGACCACAGTTCAACCACAAAGCACAACAGAAACAGTACTACAGTACAGCATTAACACATTTTATCAGCTCATTGTGTGCTAAACAGCATGTCATCTGAGCTGCTTGTGCATCGTGGCCAGCCAGCACAACAGATGATCAAATATTAGCATATGAACCAGCATTCATAGAACAGGATTGTGTGGAAAAAACAATAAAGACAAGTCAATAAAAACATTAATATGTTGCCTTAAATCCAAAAATATGATATGCAGCTAGATGCGGTTACTGCAGACCTATTTTGCAAAATCATCTATATTATTAGGTTTTTGTCTTACATGTTGAAGAATCAGTTGTTGAAATTGAACTTTTTACTTACAGAAAATGCTAAAAGTGACAATTTGCTAATTTTGCTAAAGATCCACCTTTAAAACAGGAAATGAGTGAAGTAAATATTTGCAAATAAGACTGAAATTGAAAAATCCCTCATCATAAACACCAATTTTGCAATAAATAAATTTAAACAAAGTATTATGTATTTAACATGTGCCAATGCTCTCCGTGCAAAAGTACTAATAAATGATCAATACACATTCTTAGGTGCTCGTGCAAACTATAACATGTGAGGTGAAAGGGTCTACTTCTTGCCTCAAGCATAAAAAATCGTAGCTTTGTAAAAACTCAACAAAAAAAAGCAATTAAATATCAAGAGTATATAGCAATCAGAGACATCCAGAGACTAATATCAGCAAGTTTCACTGCAATTGTGAAAACATACAGTTTAACATTGCAGGTAAGGGAGAAAACATGTTTGGTTGTACAGAGGAAGCTGTTTCTAATTGTAATCTGACAAATTAAGGCCACAATACAATAACTTTGTAAAAAAAAGTGCAAATGCAGTTGAGTTTATTTCCCTAAAAAAAGCAAAAAGGGCCACATATAAAGATAAGAATAAAGGTTCTTGTGAAAGTCGCCAAGGCAGTAAAATAGATGGCATTCTCCCTTTCTTGGAACATCTGCATGTTATAAACTTGCGAACAGCTGCCTTTGATTACCTGTATCTGATCTAATCATCCAGAGATTAATGTCAAACATGGCTGAGGAGAGCCAGACCAAATATCTTTAAATGCAGCTGAAACCTGTTGAGTGTCTCACTTTTTCAGACTGCCTCTAAATTCCTGACTTTCTAATATTTAGTTATGATAAGAGGCCAAAGCAGCAACAGTTCAAATACATTGAGCTCAGTGTGTTTTCTCTACTGGTAAATCCTGTGTACAAACCACGCCTCTTAAAGGATTATCAAAAAGGCAAATAGTCCAAGCAGCATCAAGGACGTTCAATGTCTATCCACGCATTGACAAAAATAAGTTAAGACATTGAAAAGAAATTATTGGCAATTAATTTTAAGTAGTTATTATTGTAATTCCAGCAATTAAACCAACTGGATCCTGAGTTTGTTTGCTGTGAATTTAAAAGTGAAACTTAAAACACGACTACAGTGTATTACAACTAGGACTGCAACTACTCATTATGTTCAGTATCAAGTTAGCTGCAGATGATTTTCTAAATCATTAGTTTGATTTTGAAAGAATTGAAATAATAGTTCATTATAATCAGAATTTCCCAGATCCCAAAGTGACATCGTCCAATTGTTTAAGAGGCAAATACTCCATTATGAGAGGCTGAAACAAGCTTCAGTGTTTTTTGGCATTTCTCTTGAAAAATCACTTAAACAAAATAGTTTGGCATTCACTTGAATTCATCAATTACTCGTTGAATCTCTAATTACAACTCTGAATGTTATTGTTGGCCTCAGAGTTTTCAAAGAACATGAATATTAGATGTATGTAAACTGAAAATTAGAAAGCTCTTGAATTACACCGTATGATCAATAATTACCTTTTTTTCCCCCCAGTAGCAGATAAAAAAGTTTAAGACACAACACAGTTTTCGGGATTCTTGGGGTCTTGGGTCTCACTGTCGTTGACCAAGCAGTTGCTAGTTGAACTTTTTTCTTTATTTTCTGAATCATCTGGCAGCTCCAAAGTGTCTGCTTCACCTGGAAACAGCCCGCCCTGCTCTGGAGTCTCAGCAGATGCATCCTCGTAGGCACTTATGCTGTCTGAGTCATTCCTGTCCGGAGATGGATCCCGTCCATCCGTGACTTCGGTTTCGTAATGCCTCCGCAGGACCCCGTCTTCAGAGAATGGGTTGTCCAGGGCAAGAGAGGGCATGTGGCTCAGGGGCTTACTGACCATCCTCCGCAGATTCTGCAGGATTCTCCCTTCACCCTCTACATCTTCACTCTGTCTCACTTCCTCTGACACTCTATCTCTGCATTCAATGCTGGGAGATTCACTCAGTGATGATTCTTCTCTGCATGGAGCATTTGTCATTTGGTTTCCTTGTCTCATTACCTCATCCATCTGATCACATCCACTTCCATGTGTGCTCACTGGACCAGGTGGCTTGTTATTCCTTTCCTGCAAAAAGAAATTGAATGGTCCATATGAAAATTAACAGTCATTTGAGATCAAAGTAATACTGGTATCATTTTATTCAAAAATTTGCCAAATATGTAAATGTAATACCGTCCCTTCCGATATGAAAAGTAAAGACATTAACAACTGAACTGACTGCATAACAGTGCAATTAGAATACTGAATACTTAATGCTGAAAACATTGAAAAATCAGCAAATTCATGACATTGAAATATTTGCTTTGAATTGCTCTAATTGAAACTTTGACAGAAATATGGTTAAATTTGATTTATCTGACTCAGCATCACATTTCAAAGTAAACACTTGTTTACTCACCATGAGGAAGTGAGTGTAATATTACAAAACATGTGAGTGCCATAGCTTGTGATAAAGCTACTTATTATTACAGATGAACGATAAGACTTGAAAAAACATGCACCATCAGAGATCACATTATGGTTACATAACAGGCTTCATAAAATGTTACTTTTTTTTATATATTCATTCAAAAACCTTGTGCTGGTGTTATGCAATGTTCTTTCAATTGTCAAATTACCTCTTTTAATCTCTCCACCTCTTGCATCAGAGAGCGAACCATGCTCTCCAATTTCCTCTTGGCCTCCCTCTCCTGCTCCAACTCCTACAAATACGGAGAAACAGTGGCACAATGAGTGGAATAGTGGCTTTTTAGTCTCATAGTTTCTTATAACAAAGTTATCATTAGAAACAATGGAGACTAAAAGATGTCTCTATGTGGTTTATGTAAACTGTTAATGAGGCTTCGACATACCAAACTAGCCTGTCCAGCTTCTCTCTGAGCCTCAGCCAGCAGCTCCTCTACACTCTCCAGTGTGTCCTGCAGGACGTCCACCTGGAACAACAGAGCCTCTCGCTCGACCTCCAGCCCACGTAGCTCCTGCACCACCTCATCATGGCTGGCCTGCAGCTCCATCTACATCATAAACACAGTTACAAATCAGTATGGGCAACACATGCCAGTCAGTGGGTGGGCACGTGTTTAGCAAGAACTCAGAGGCATCAGTGGGAGGCTTCATCTGGAATCGTGACAATCCCTTCCTATGGAAAGGAATATGCATCATTGCAGTGATCTATGAGACCTGAAAGAAGAGTAAGAAATACTCACCATTTCTGGGAGTCCCATGGAGAGGTCCTGGTCAGACTGCTGGAAGGAAAAAAATCTTTTAAAAATGGTTTATTTGTTAATAGTAGTTTAGTCATTTACACAAAATAACAATTACATGAACATTTGTACAACACATGACTTGCATATTGTAACATTAGAGTTAATTCAAGAATTAAATCATTACGTGCTTCATTAAATATCATAGGTTGCGGGACTGTGGTGTTGGACTGCATTGGAGTCATGAATAGGAAGTGATACATCACAACCTTTTATAAACACACAAGGAGTCATAGGAAGTGATACATCACAACCTTTTATAAATACACAAGGAGTCATAGGAAGTGATACATCACAACCTTTTATAAATACACAAGGAGTCATAGGAAGTGATACATCACAACCTTTTATAAATACACAAGGAGTCATAGGAAGTGATACATCACAACCTTTTATATATATGTAAGTTTGGATTTTCTGTAAATCAAGTTTTAAAAACAATCTTTGTGGCATGTGATGCTCAACAGATATGAAGCTATATATCAGGACCTTGCTCAAGTTTATGTCTTTAGAGTGAAGTGCTGAAAGACACATTCTGAACCTTAAAATGAGTAGAAGCACCAACACCGGGAAAAAAACAAAAAACATAAAAGGATAAATGAATGCATTAAAATGAAACGCAAGTAGAAATACATACATGACCAAAATGTACTATCTACTGGTATCAAAAGGAAAATGACTAATTGTGCTGAAAAATGACCACATGTAACCATTATATTGCTATACAGGAAATTATTAGATTAGATTGTCAATAATCATGCAAAAATACATGAGCAACGTTTTACTTATTTACTATGTGAAACAGACTGTAGGTATCTGGTTAAAGCCCTACTTTTACAATAGCTACTGCAATATAAATGACTGAAAAAAGGTACCATAATGACAGTCTTTTAGTTGTTGTTGTTTTTGTTTTTTAGCTCATATCGTGCAGCCCTACTGTCAATTTAGTTAATAAAGGTTAATACTTCCATCTGAAATGTAATGGAGAAGAAGAATAAAATAACATAAAGCACCCAAGCACACGTAGCGTTACCTCTAATTAAGCATGCCATTTTAGTAGATACGTTGTTAGTTTCAACTAACGTTACTGTTTAGGTATTACCATTATATTTCAGTGATATTTACATGAGAGACATATGTTCGAGATATCCCGAAACATGGACAGGTTTGATTAGCTACTTGTGCAGTTTTTTTGTTGTTGTTTTTTTTTTAATTCACCCTTGGTTCCTGCTAATGCTCTCTGGCGCCTACCTGGCTGTCACCCCTCCTCTTCAGGGTGCCTGCTCGGCTGTCGCTTCGTATCAGCCGCCTGGATGAACTCTCTGAGTTCTGATAAAGACACAAAACCGCACCTCAGGTGAAGCCTAGCATCATGTAGCTACAGTCACAGCACAGACACAACAAGCTAGCTAAGAATGGGGAAGTGAACTGAGACTTGATTAAAAACGAGTCTGACTGCTCATCTGAGCGTCGGTCGTACACTGTTAACAAAAATGACTGGAACTCACACTAACAACGCCTTCTAACACAATTTGTTTAACTGAAAGGTGCAAAATATAATGTTAGCTTTGGCTATAAAGGTGTGATCACTACTAGCGCTGTGATTTCTTAGCTTACCTCTTTTATAATGCTGCGGAGAGACTCATCCTCGCTAAATCCCCGAGATAGTGTACGTTTCTTTGGGGAGACATTGGTGTCCAGAGTGGCCGAATGCATTTTGATGGTTGATATAAAGTTTTAGTTTATGTAAGAGACAACCCAGACCCTCTGAGTGACGTGTTGTTTGTGTTCCTTACGCAGCAACAGCAGTGACTTAAGTGCGTCTCTGCTGCCGACGCCCAGGCCCTGATCTACGGAAAGCCGCGGAGATCAAACTGTCTCACTACTCTCACTCCATTCACACTCACTCTCAGTGAGCCCTCACTGTATTTTTATTTTTTTGTAAATATTGAGAGACAAAAATAGATTAGGTAGTTCACCATGGCGCATGAGAAATCATACTTGATACAGCTCCACAGGGTCACAGGCTCCCATTACTCCAATCATATTTTTTCTTAAACGCCTGCTGTGTATGAAATATAAACGCATGTATACTTTTTTGTACGGTGCTTTTTTTTATCCAGCAAATGCCTTTTGTGAAATGACTGAATGATGATCAATAGTACCGTACCTTGCTAGCAGATTTTATTGATAGGCAATGTTAGCTGTCAGCAGGATAACTTTTATACGTAACAGAGCTAAACGGTTTATTAATGTCTGTCTAATGTAAAGGCACATGGCCAGTGCCGGGTTGGTCCAATATTTAACCAGGGGCTCCTCTACAAATTCATATAATCTGTCTGGGCTTCAACGTATGCAAGACATGCAAATAGGTTAGTTACCAGCTAGCTTGATTTGTCAACAAACTTAGATGATAAGTATTATTTAAAGCTTGATTAATCTGATTTTTATCATAGAAACTAGAAACTGTGGAGCGACACTGAGCCTGGTTGTCCAAAAGTGAACAGAATCTGTCTGTGCTGGATAAAAAACATTAAAAGCAGAAATAATGTGTTATTTGTTATAAATATTAATTCCATAGAAATATTTCGAAAATGTTCATAATTAATTTTGAAATAAATATTTTCATAACGATTAATATCTCAATGTTTTTACCTTGACTAGTAGCCCATTTGTTTCAGTTTCAGAAGCATAAACAATGTTTTCCATGGGCTATATTAATTTCTTGGAAGCTTCATACAGGTACATCAACAAACAGTGAGCAGCTTTCATTTTAGGTGCATTAATGCATGATTCTCACTAACTTCGAGCAGTTTTTGGTGACATCAATATATGAACAATACAGAAGACTGCTATATACACAAACTATAGGGGCTAATGACTAGAGGGCCCTGTCTTACAATGAAGTGCCACAATTTGCCCATAATAAGGATCGAAAGACGCAGCATATGGAAACTTATAACAATTGCAACTGTGTTTCACTCCAGCAGATGACACTATTGGGCCAGTGAAGAGCTCAGGTACATTTATGTTAGTACATCTAGAAATCTGCCTCAGAGCTCTCACAACTTTTATTAAGCGCAGATGCAATCATAAACACTGTATCTGCCATATGTTAGTGGTTGGGATTCATTTAAGTCAGAAGCTATGACATTATGGCAAATCATGTCTGTGTGGTTTAACACAGAAGACTTAAAATCCCACAGATCATAGTAACTCCTGGAGAGACTAAATAAAATGTGTGACATTTTAATAAAGCTAATAATACACACTGATTAGTACACATAAAAATAGAGATAATCAATACAATGTACATAATAATAGAGTGTGTGCAGCCTTGCTGCAACTGCATGGCTTCAAAAAAATCTATTAGGCTAACGTAACACTATTTTTTTTTTCATTTTTACCACAGGATGAACTCTTTTTAAATTTGTCCATTTGAGAGCCCTTGATTTTAAATTGAAAAAAAGAACAAAAAAGCAGTTATTCCTTTTACCACACAGCCTTTGACGTTCAACTTGCAGCAGACAAACTCTGTAACTTCCAGATCTGCATCAAACCATCTAATAAACCTACATGAAGATCCTTCATAAGTGGGTTTTTTGTTAAAATGCACCACAGATATTAGTAGTTTGTGATTTGGGAGATGATGTAAAGGATTCTGTAGGAATCCATGACGCATTTTATATATGATGAACCATTTTTAACAACAGACTCAGTGAGCCATAGTTTATGTAATCATCTTAATAACTTAATTGGGCTATATCTCCATTGTGAGACATTGTGCACTGTAAAAACATGTATACTCTCATGACAGTGCGCGCACCCTCCCTTCGCTCTGTCTCTCTTGACTTGGTGACAGACCTAAAAGCCTTTTGTTGCAATCTTAGCCAATGGAGACGGATTACGACACCGCGCAGCTGAGATATATAAAGAGCCCCTTTTTGACCGCACTTGCACATTTTTCAGTGACACTTCTGAACATTCAAACACCTCCATGGACTAAATTGTACAGAAGACCCCAAAACAACCATTATAATACGTGCGAGCGGGCTATGTATTCATCAGACAGATAATTTGTTAACTTTTAATCAAAACAGCCCGAACGATACACACTGGAACGTACTTTTTCAACATTTATTGCAAAATCTCCTTCTGCAAAAAAGCAACTTCGGGGTGATCGTATTTGGATTAGATGCATGTCAGTGATTCCCTGCCTTCTGTGGGATAAATCAAAGAACGGCGCATCCGAGAGAGGGGATATAACGGGCTAAAGCGATTAAAAAGACAAGAAACAAAAAGAAAAAAGTTGCATTACCTGGTGTCCAAGCACCGTCATGTCGCGCTACAACTTCTTACTGTGCTTGATGGTGCTCATCTGTCTGGGACAGTCAGGCAGCGATGAGCCCAATCTGCTGCTGCCCTCTGCCAGCGAGACGCCCACGGACGCCGGGCTTTCCCTGCTGGATGAAGACGCCGGTTCCCACGAGTGCTCCGCCTGTGTTTGGAGGGAGCAGAGTAAAGTGCTTCGACTGGAGACCATCAAGTCCCAGATCCTGAGCAAGCTGCGTCTGAAGCAGGCACCCAACATCAGTCGGGAGGTGGTCAATCAGCTGCTGCCCAAGGCGCCTCCTCTCCAGCAACTCCTGGACCATCACGACTTCCAGGGAGACGCGTCGTCCCAGGATGAGTTTATGGAAGAGGATGAGTATCACGCCACCACGGAGTCCGTGATCACCATGGCCTCTGAGCGTGAGTAAAAGTTTACCACCCAACAATATTGTCTCCAAATGCGTCATGCGCGTAATTGCGGAGCATTAAGGTTCAAATGACTCAGGCTTGTTGTGTGGACAGCAAAGCCGCTGGGGCTCATTAAAGTCAGTGACCTAACCTACTTTCTCAGAATCAAATTGGGGGTCCACTCTGTATGGCTGAGAGGGGCTGATAAAATTCGACAAAAGTCTCTGGTCAGCTGTGACCGTACGACTGTCAAAATAGGCCAGGGATTACGCGTGAACCTGATAAACAAACAATCAGCAGCATAACGAGCCTCATCAGACAGCTCCAATATGGCCTAATGAACTTTTGTTTTCATGGTGATGACTATGACTATCATGGCGATGATGGAGACCTGAGTGCTGTTGGGTCAGTGCGTTAATATCTTGGGGCTGGACTCCTCAGTCCACCCGCTGTCATGTTCAAACTTTCCCTCTTTCAGATGCTTGCTTGTGTGTTTGACAGGGAGTAAACACAGTCAGACCCGTTTGTGAATTTTTTATGATAATGCAACATTTGGCTGGCTGTGGCACCACTTTATCCTTTGTCTCTTTTTTGCATAAACGCCCTGAAATCTGGAGTTATGATCACATCTTATGGCCCTCTGAATATTGCCCCCTAACAATTTGTTCGTCCTCTTATAGTTTCCCATAAATCCACAGATAAACCGCAGGCAGGCCCCTTTGAGACATTTTATGAAATTACTGTTGAACCCCGGCAGCTGTGCTCTATCGGTCTTTTATAGGAGGCTCTACCGGTTTCCCTGCTGTTCATCGCAGTGAGAAAAAGTGTGTCCAAAAAGCTGCTATTGTTCCCCTCGTGCAGCGGCCCCCCTCGGCCGCACTTGCCTTTTAAATGCGAAGTTTATGGGCGCAGCTCGTTTTTTTTTCCACCACGAGTACACAAAGACAGAGAATCACTTAGGGTCGAGGGGAGTGTGTGACCTTTTCCTGGCGAATCATGGGGTTCAACAACATTTACACACGTAATATATTCTGCACAAGGCGCATAAAACACACTTCAAATAATCAGTTTCCACGAGTGAACAAAAATATGCCTGTATGCAGAAAAGTTTATCTATCTATCTATCTATCTATCCCCTTCATTCCTATTCAATCTTTCTCATCTTTTTCACCATTTGTTATTCTTTTAAATTTAAAATCATGTGAACCTTGTGCATGCCTTAGTTTCCTGTTTTTGCTCTGGACTGCTGTGAGTGATGACGTTCAGTTCATGTTAAAGGAGAGCAGTGGACAGCTGATGTCTCTAATTTTACAAGTGAGGCACAACAAAGCATTTGAGGCATCATTTGTCACCCGTTTCACTTTATGAGACAGTTGTTTTTGGACATTTCCACAAAATAATCAGCATCTCAGTGCTCCAAGATCTAATTATGATCCTCGTTTTCACCATCTCACTACGTGTTTACTATTTTATAAACACTGATATAGGATGTATGCAATACATACTGACAATGAAGGTTTTCTATAATAACTTCCTGGTATTTCTCTAATCCAATCCCTAATTGAATTATTCCCTCTCCACCTATAAATAGACAAGATAAAACTCATCACAAGGCAAATCAACAACATCCTCAAGCTATGTTTTTGATCGTTTATTTTCTGTCTATTTTCTCATACACATATACACACAACGCCATGCAAAGTGAGTGGATACCTGAAAAGGCAATATGCATGATGCTGTCTAATAGTGTATTTCTAACAGTCTCATGGCAGCCAGAGGAACTAATGATTGACATTAGTGTTGTATCTGTCATGTTACAGTACATCCTCCCCATTCTGTTTGCCTCATTTTTCTACGTCAGCTACAGTTTTTGTCATCTGCTCCTTCTCTCTCTCTCTCCCACCCCTCACTCCCTCCCTCCACCCCCACCTTCCTACCCGTTAGCCCCCTCTCTTCCTCTTCTTTCCTCCGGTACTCATGGAAGAGTTGAGGGAATGAGTGCATCTCTTTTGCCTGTGGCGCCTTAGTGATCCCACAGGATTAAAAGTGCCTTTTCTGTCTCTCTGATAGAAGGAGGACTTCAAACACTATTCCCTGCTCACCTCGAACCCAATCACCCTTTCACGGTTGTGCACACTGCCTTTGATGGGCCATGTGGGTTCACACAGTACATACTGAACTGGACCCATGCCAGACTTGCTTCTTAGTATTCACTCCAGGTACGTGGGTGCCGCAGTGGGGGTTGAGAGGGTCTATGCTTCCTGGTCTCTAATTACTATGAAATTTCATGGAAAAGTACAGCTATTTATATCATAGTGCGGCACTGAAGCATCTTCCTCCATACAGTATGTTTTGTAGGTAACCACTCCGCTCACTGTATATGAATAAAATGACTCAGTTTGGAGCAGTTTATCAGGGTCGTTTTCTAGTGCAGCATTGTGAACCAGTGGTGTTTTTACTAGCAAATCTATTTTCATTCACGAATTAGCTGAATTATCGATTTATTTATGTACGTTATTGTTTATGAGCACACGTGCAAAGTGTATTTTAGAGCTCATTTTGTTTTGCTTGAGGTGGGGTGAGGATTCGATCCCACTACTCTCCCATTTGTCACCTGTCGAAGACATTTATACCAGACCCTCCTCAGCCACCATTGACCTTCTCCTCTTTTCTCTCTGTTTCTCAATCAGTGGTTTTAATGGTTCAACTTTTCAATTAAAAAAACAAAATATTTGGCCAAAACACATCAGGAAAAGGGTTTAAAGAGAAGTGGCACCTCTGTGGACTAAGAATCCTCAAGTTATATCATTTGTTTGGGGAAAAGCTTGTATTCTTGATTATCTGTGCCCTTGAGCCAACTTATTTTCGGTGTGGTGACATTTTGAGAGTTTTTCAGTACTGTTGATAATGTCCAGTGGTGGAGAATCCACGCAAAAGCAAGATCAACACTCTCTTACCCTCCCAGAAAGCTGCTCATGTACTTAGCTTCAGCTACTCTTGAAACTTCTAACTTTGTTAAACTACTTAAAACCCACATTTTGTTCTGTCCATGTTTATGTGAGGCTAACATTAGGAAGTGCTATAGTGCTATTGTTATGTAATCCTGTTAAGATGAGGCACATTCAGTTCAAGCACAGGCTTACACAACTCTTGAGTAAATAAAAATGAACATCTACACACATGTATACAAATCTATACAAATTTCCACATGTGCACACTTGTGTAGACACATAAGGATGCTCACACAGTCACACACACACTCCAGAGAAAAGTTCTCCTATTGACAAAAAGGGTCACAGAGTTCACAGCTATGTGATATATTGGAAGAGGAGACTATTAACCTCATCGGGTCTCTTTCTTTGGCAGAAAAGACGAACCGGTAGTAACTTGAACACTTATCCCCCAACACACACACACATGCGCGCGCACGCACGCACACACACACACACACACACACACACACATACACTAACCACTCCCACAAAAAAACAAGTCTTTTATAGTGTTGACCCTATAAAAGGGTCATTTCCTGAAGGTGCAGGAACCATAAAAATTAAGAGGGAGAGCGCTAAAAGGACAGAGTAGCAGAAGTTGGACTGTCTTCAACTCAGTGGTCAATGTTTGCTGGAAGGTGATGACTATGTGTGGCTTTTATAGATTTATTTATTCCATGGAGGTCTCAGTTTGATGATGATACCTGTTCTCCCTGTGTAGTTGCCAGCATTAGTTGGGGGAAAGATAAACTTTTGTGTTGAATTGTTTTGACACGGGGGGGGCATGACTGGCTTGTTTAAAAAGAGGTAAAAACGTAAGAAAGAAAGGTCTGTAGGAGTGTAGAAATTGCACAACATACTGTCAACTTTATGGGTAATAAAATTACAAAGGGACCAAAGTCTATTAATACAGGGACAAAATTTCCCCAGGACCTCAGGAATCTCACTCCTTCCACCCTACTTCCCCGATTCCCACGCTCCTGTGTACCAGTCCCTGCAACCAGTCTTTCCTCTTAGCATTTGGGAACATGTTGCTTTGGAATTTAATGCATGCTTCGCCGAAAATACAACACTGAGAAGTTTAGATGTAAGACTGCATTAATGTCAGTTTGTAAGCATGGCTGTGCAACAATATATTTTTCCGTCTTATGAAAATAATAACTGCCTGTGAGCACTGGTGAGCTCCTTGTTACTTTTTAAAAAGGATTTCAAGGATTGTGATCGAGTTAGGTGCAACACGGCTAATGCTGCGGGTATGAAGGGGGCGGAGGGAAGAAGGGAGTGAGTCCATAGGGAGCAACAAGCAAGCCCAGTCCTATTCTAAAGGGACAGAAATCATGGAAGGGTTTTATAGGTACAATTAAAAAGACCTGAAACAGATGTTTCGTTTCACTAATAAAGGAAATAATTACTTCACACCAGTAATTAAGCCCTGTGTAGGGACATGAGTGAGGGGGAGGAGGAGGAGGATGGGAGTGAAAAGATAAAATGGAGATCATTGAGGGGATTATTGTTGGTGGATGTGTTCAGAGTCTGTGTGGTCGTGTGCGAAGAGCTACTGAGGATCAGTTTATGGAAAAGTCCATTAAATCTAAGAGGCGTTTAAGCAAAGGAAATGCTGCATGGGCATAATGCCGGATCCCATGAGGGAGCCACTGTGTTGGAAAGAAGCACAATTAACAGTGGATTACCTTACAATTATCTGCATGAAAATTTAATTAGCCTCTTTTCAGCTACAAAGGAGAGCAGCTCTCACTGTATTTATCACTTGTGGTTGTGTTTCAGCATGCCATACCCATATCACCCCAGGAAGTTCATTATGGAAGTTATGAAAATGCACAGTTGAAGTGATTTCTTTAGGGACAAGAGCCACACTTGATTTATATACTGTACAGTACAGATGGATGAAGAGAATCTTATGGAAGGTAACTTTTCTGTTGCTTTAAAATTCTCAAGGAAAACGTATATTCAGAAAATGTTACCTAGAGGGAGGGTTGGCATGATCTGCTCACACTAACTTTGTCTTTAGAGGAAACTCTTGACTGAGTGTCTGACAGATTTGGGTGGCTACTGGGATTTTTTTTCATGAGCTGAGTGTGCTCAAACAGAATGAAATCCAAGCACAACATTTTTTTTTTTAAAAGAAGCAACTCTGGCTTACTGGCTACACAGTTTCATGTTGAGAGACAATAAATAAGTAATTATGGCGCAGTCCCGCAATGCCATAGTGACATGTTTAGAAATTCTTTTGCAGGTTTAGATGAATTTTTTCGCAAGGGAGCATGTTCAGAAATGTTTATTCAAACATGTGTTACACAGTCCACCAAGGAAAAAAAGAACTGAAAACACCAATTGAATTTGAAAATAGAGACAAATAGAGACAAATACAGGACGAACCTCTGGTGTGAATAATGTCTTAAGATGAATTGTAGATGTGATCATCATTGTCTAATTTTAGAATTTTGTCCTAGCTATGTGAAGAATAATAACTACAATAATTGGTGCCTCTCCATGTTTAGTTCAGACCAATTATCAGACAGAGAGGCCCATGATGTTTCATATGATACAAGTCAGATTGGAAGAAATAATCAAAGCTCGCTGAGTTTTAGAGTTTTCTTTCTCATTTGGTCAAGTCAATTGCTATTTATACAGCACCAAATCACAGCAAAAGTGATCCTATGACACTTTCCAAGAGAGCAAAGAAAGATAAATGTGAGTGTCATCTGCATAATTAGGATAGTTGTTTTTATTGTTTTGTGTATGTCATGTCATGCACAATGTCATGAACATGGATGGCATGGAACAAATTTCTCAGTAGTTGTACCTCCAGTTTAGTTTTTCACTCCAGCTAACATAATTAGCTTGGAGGTAGGTGAGGGAATCATGTCTTTGTTGATGCACTACTATAGCCTGTATAATAGAAGTGGACATATCCACCAAGATGTCGCTCTTAAATTTGTGGACAATTGTACTGAAGCCTCAAGTTTGGAGGAGTGAAGTGTGAATCTGTGAACCAGAGGTAGCGACTGGTCAATCACAAGGTAGCCACACCCTAAAATAAACCCTGCTTTGTACTCTATTTTACTCTAAATGTGACCATAATTTACTAAAGAACATTATGCTGTTTTACAGAGGACTTGAACCTAGCAACCTAGCTTGTGAAACAGTCAGGGACGATGAAAAAATAATGCTTTATTACAGATAAAAGAAATCTCAGATATACAGTTTGATGTAAAATTATTCAACCCCCTTTTTATTTTAGTTTTATTGGTAAAATATGCTATTTATCAGCTGTTTACAATAACCAAATCACTCAAGAACAGTTTAAAATTGCTCAATACAACAGATATTAAAAGTTTATTTCCCAAAAATAACACAAAATGCAATTTTTTAACAAATTACTGCAGTCTCAAAATTATTCAACTCCTTAATGAAGAGTGTGTCTAGTAGTTTGTAGAGAAGACTTACTGCTATGACCTGCTGCAGATGTGATGCATAGCCAGACACAAGCTTCTGGCAGTGTTCCTGAGGAATCTAAGCCCATTCCTCATGGGCCAGGTCCTCCAGTTCTGTAATATTCCGAGGTTTACATGCCGCAATCGCAGTCTTCAAATCCCACCAGAGATTTTCTATGGGATTCAAGTCAGGTGACTTTGATGGCCACTGTAGATAGTTCATGGACTTCTTCTGAAACCAAGCCTTGATGGAATCCGTCTTACCATTTACATTCTGAAGCTTTCCAGTTGCCTGAGAAAGCAAAGCAGGTCCAGAGCATCACAGAGCTACTGTCAGGCTTCACCGTAGGTCTTATCAGCATATGCTTCATTCTTCCTCCTCCAGACATATTGCTGATCCATAGGCCTGAAAAGTTACAGTTTTGTTTCATCACTCCACAGAACAGCATTATCTTATCTCAGCTCATTTATTTTTTTATTTATTTATCTGAGCTTATCTAGATGGTTTTGAGCATAGTGACTTTTCTTGTGTCAGCTGTGTTGTATGCCTTGGAGTTTAGGCATGGAGCCCTGATGTAAATTTAGACTTTAACAGAAAAAATCTTTGGGACTCTGCTCTTTAAGTAAATAGATAACTTGAATGAAAACATTATATTTGTTACATTGAGCTTTTAAAACTGTTCTTGTTTGATTTTTGTTATTCCAAACAGCTGATAAATAGTATATTTATCCAATTAACCTAATATATTTGGGGTTGAATAATTTTACATTCAGCTGTGGATGAAATAAGAAATATTAAATGTTTAACATATTTTTGGGACAAGGAATAGAATTTATGACTGTATAGTAAATTCAACACAAATTTATGTGATAAAGCAACAAAAAAATGTCATTTCATCCATATGTACAGTCATATGGATTAAGATATTGTTTCTAATGCAATACATTGTTACAGCAGGCTCAATGTTACAGTACTGTCAAATAAATTCATGGAGCTGTTCTGAGGGGGTCTCTGGGTCTTATATTAACAGATAAGTTACTAATGTAAATTCCTGCTGTGTATAACTCTTATTTAAATAAAAATCAAATAACTGTGGACAACACTGTGCCGCAGTGGGTAGTGCTGTTGCCTGACAGCAAAAAGGTCCTGGATTCAAATCCACCTGAGGACCTGGGACCGCTGTGAGGAGTTTGCATGTTCTCCTCGTGTCTGCGTGGATTCCGAACCCACCAAAAACATGCAATAGGCTATGGGTGAATTGGTGACTCTAAATTGACCGTAGGTGTGAAAGTGAGTGAGAATGGTTGTTTGTCTCTATGTGTTGGCCCTTCAATGAACTGGCGTCTTGTCCAGGGTGCACCCCGCCTCCTGCCCAAAGTCAGATGAGATAGGCTCTTGCTCTTGCTGTGGAGTTTTTATGCTGTGTTGTCTGTACTTGTTACATTGAGTAACTGTCCATATGTGTCCAGTAACTGTTGATATGTTGTAAAAAACCCAATCTGATAATAAAATCATTAGTGCTGGAGTCCTCAAGGTTTCTGCCATACATAGTTTTGCAGATTTCTTTAGTAACATTAGCATGCAGCACAGCGACTTGATGACCGGCGTTGGTTCATCCTGCAAATCAATAGTTGAACTGTACGCCACATCTGAATAAGGGCCTTTTAACAATCTGATGACTCCTACTCATGGAAAGCAAACATTCTTGTGATTTGATTGATGCAAACCATTTCAACATACAATAAAAACAGCAGGTATAGTCAACGTCTCTGTCTGACTACAAAAAAAACAATATTAAGTAATTAAATTATGACACCTCAAAGTAAATCACAATCTGACAGAAGCGGTCTTTTAAACTGACAAAGTTCCAAACGATCCAGTCCAAAAAAATGTTAAAAACATTATTGCATCAATACAAACCAACAGACTACTGTTGCATCTTTTTTTAACCATCTAACAGCTATGCTTAACCTTCTGAGTATTCTCTTTCTATTCTCTTTCATAACTCAAGTTCGCATACAACGTGGCGGCTATTTTGGAATCAGAACGGTGGCTGCGCTCTGACCCTTCCATTGACATTTTACTTGACCCAATAGGAGCCTCTATTTCTTGGCTATAGCCTACAATAGCCAACGATGGTCCATGTTGAAAGAATGTGTCTACCGCTTTTCTTTTGTGTAAAGGCAGCCAATGGCTGATAATTTTGCTGATGACTGACTCTTCGCACTTTTAAGCCATGACATGGAAGTCCATAAATATAGTAAACGGTTTAAATATAAATATTGATATTCTAAGTATAAAGATAAGATATTTATCTAGATGAATAGCAAATGTGCTATTTTTAGAAATGTCCATGAAAGATGTGTAAAATGTTTTTGTGATTTTTTTTTGTTTTCCAGCTAATAAGTCCCAGCTTTAGTCATCTACAGGCATCTGTTTGCGAAACACAGAAATGAAAAAACCCTCTACTTCAGAGAGTTCAAACTTCTATCACTCGAGGCCAGTAGCACTTAGAGTGATTCAGACTTGGGAAATACTTCAGAGTGTTACCAAAGCCATCCATGTGCTCCAAATAGTTCAAGAACAGCTTTCATTTTACATTTGGTATGACTGGGATAGACATTCTAGTCTAAATTGACAGGAATAGTAAGAGGCTTTCTGTCACTTAAATAATCATGGCTGAAATTCTACCTGTATTATCTCTCAATCTGTCTCTCAAGTGTTTATTTGCTTCCTACCATTTTCTGTCAGTCACCTCTGAGATATATCCCTGCTGAAGCCTTTGCCTCGGGGCTTCAGACATTTCTGAAACTATTAGCTCACAAGAGGGTCACTGCCAAATTGAATACCAGCGACACTTGGTTAACTAACACACTGCAGCACATTTCAGATAAAGGCAATGACTAAGAAATAAAGCTAATTTCCAACAGTTTTAATGTAGTTTTGGCTGTGTGAATGATGCCTGTCAACTTGGTTAGGATTCAACTGATCGACAGAATTATTAGCAGGTAAATGCAATGAAAGGTGACACTATGCTAACATTTTTGTAAACTTGGCTGAATCTCTAAGAAGGCGAAGAACATTTAAATAGGAAATTTTCATTTAAAGAAATCTGTATTAGTAAACATTACATTAAAAATCCTCCTAAGTACCTAACAGTTACAATATCAGAGTTGGTACTTTGGATTGGTCTGAGTTAACAAAATTCTGCTCCTAACACTAACCCTAATGGCAAAAACAAATGCTTATTTTAGCTTAGGCCTTGTCATCAGTTTAAGGAGTAATGAGCACATTGAGGTCTTGAAATATAAAAAGTGTTGTCCTAATTCTTTATCTTGCAGAACCTGGTGGCAGTACTGAATTCAGATATCTTAGTATCCATTCATAATCTTGTTTAGATTTCTGTTTGTATAAAAAGTTTTGGATTTAACATAGCAGAACATTGTCCTTAATGTCTTGCTTGCATGTGTGGATGCACACATGCACAAGCGGTGAGACCCCAGCACGCTCCCTGCTGTCCAGCTGTCCACCTTATTGCAGATCACTGCATGCTCGCTCTTTTCAGTCTCTTTCTTGCATGAGAAAACAGATTCCCCTTATAAAACAAACATGTGTAACTCCAACAGTAAAACCAATGAGCTGCTTGCTAAAGATGTTCAGTTTGGAGCTTCTATATATGTTGTGTTTATGTGTGATTGCATGTTTCTGTGTGTGTGTTCACTGAGCTAGAACAGGCGGCATTAGGAGGTGTCTTTTGTTGCTCCTGGGGGCTACTGTGCTCAGTCCTAATAGGAGTCTTGTGCCTGTCGTTGTCCCAAGGGAGGCCTTCTGAATGAGGGGGTCTAACTTCACATGCCCCCCCCCCCTCCCACTCCTCCTCCATCCCCAGCTCGAGCCCGGCCTCCCCCACAGCCCTCTCACGTCCCTTGGGACTGGCCGAGAGACAAAGAGGGAGTGCGGCTGGGGTGGGATGGGATGTTTGAGGGGGTGCACTGTGGCCCCTGTCTTATTAGAAGGGTCGTGAACGTGTCACGATGATTAATATGCCGAGGTGCATGGGGATACCCTAGAGTCACATTTATTCAACATGAAGGCTCCCAAACACACACTCGCCACAAAATGGCACATTTGCATTTCCCATTAAGAAAAGAAAATATAGATATATATGCAAATCAAACTCCTATCTAGGTTTTATAACATTATGCATTATCCATTTGGACATTAACAATAAGTAACCATTTCTCTCCCCACAACAATTTAGCTGTAGATTTTCACCTGATTGGGAGAAGTTATGGCACATGAATGGCACTGAATATGCACTGTAGTCACAACATGACTGTCTTTCAAGACTTTGGATAAAAAAGTGAACTGTATTGAATCTTTTATGTATATATATGAAATTGAAGTGTGAAGGTCATTTTTTAAATTCAGACTTTCTGACATAATTCCCACTGTAAAGCAGATTGATCATTTTGCTTACTTTTTAATTTGCTGCATGATATTTGACAACTAATGTTAGATTATTTTGTTATAAGGATATGAATGCATTCTTGATTTTGAACTCTTAAACTCACACATTAAGCTTTGTTATGCATTTTATCCTGTTATGATTATTGGGTGAGGATTTTATAATTGCAGGAAGCATTTTGATAATAGTTGATAGCATGGGTAAGTGTGAGAGGCAGCAGCACAGGAATTTGGATTAAAAAAAAAGTTTGTAAACTCTCTTCCAATACTTTTTTCCATATAATTTCTGTAAGTCAACGATAAATAAATATCCATTCTTCTAATTAAGAATTACCAACTTTACTATACTGCCAACATTTAAGCACCCTCACTGGTCGCACATGTTAACTATTCATTGTATTACTGCACCTTAACTTCTCCTCTCCATCTGGTCTCAACTGGCTCGTGTTCCTGCACCCCTTTGTAACATTACAGCATGTGGTTATTAAAAGCATTTAACTTTGAAACAGGCTGCAGTTTTATTAAAATGGACAGACGGCATGGTGAATAAACCTGCATATTCTATATGTCTCCCAAAACATATATATATAGGAGGCTATGGGCTAACTATGGGACACAGGTATCCAGGGAGTACGCCAGATGTTTGATAGGCCCACCTGCAGGCCTGCTGCGTGCTGGTAGTAAAATTCATGTGCTGCATATGCTTCAATTATACCACAGGGAAATAAGCTGCTGTTATAATGAAGAAGTCTGGAAACATGAGGATGAAAAGCGAACAAGTCTTTTTTCCTCTGGAAGCACAAAAGCTCATACAAACTCATTTGTATTGTAAGTACAATAAGCAGATTGTGTTGACTGTATATGGACTAGTTTCTATCTTTGTCTTTAGTTTTGCTCTAGTAGATGGTGCAGATCAGTGCAGTTCATATCATTATTTCAAGAAACCAGAGTGTTAAACACTGAAGAATAACTGTGCAATTTGTTCAGGAAATTAAGTCATAAAAACAGGCCTGCAGTTGCAGTAAAACTGTGAGCTCGTTCAACGATAATGTGTTACGGCAGCAGGAGCAAAGTAAGCTCAGGTAGAAGGATTAAATGTCCCATTGGTTTTCTGATCTTTACAAGCTTTGTCCGTTTTGCACAATCTCTGCCAAGATGCTGGGTGTAATTACACTGCAGGCATTCATCCTCTGTGGTTTACCTCTTTACTTGTACACTTACAGGATGTATAAAGGCAAAAATTAATTCCACCTATCAATGCAGTCATTGTGTAACATGACATAGCTCATGTGTTGTGCATGTGTGTTTAATAACCGTGGGTCCTAACTGGATCATGGCATACAGACTCTACTTCTCAGATTACTCAAGAAAGGCCTCTGCTTCTGAAATCAAAGTATTTCAGCTCTGCAGTGTTTAGTGGCTCGTTTCTTCTTTTTTTTTTCCTCCAAGATTTCAACAAAACGATAAAAAATGTTGTTTGCTAAGTAAGAACTGATTGTGTCAGTCCCCATGTGCAGAGATTAAAAACAACAAAAAGTAGTAATCATAAGTAAACCCCAAACAAACTGCAGAATCATTCATTCCCAGTTTTGTGCTGATGAGGAAAGACAACACCGCCCACGTTAATTGCTGTGACCCCAGCAACCCACCAAAAGGAACATTGACATATTGTTTGTCCAGCGTGAGACACTGTATAATTTACACTCACTAATGACTGTCCATGGAAATACAGACTGAAGGACCACGTCTGTCCCTGGCTTGGCCCTTATTCAATTTTCGCTTTGGACTCGTCTAATGGATAGTCCATCTGTACCTCAGTGAATTCATATCCCTCAATGCATGCTCATAATTCAATTACAACACTTGTTTAGTGTAATAAAAAAAACAAAAAAAAACAGTCTGGTGTTGTGTTCTCTCCTGGTCAATTGAAGTTTGATATGCAATTCACTATTGGCTGGAGAATCTCCACCCTAATCAAAATAAAAACAAACTGTGGCTGATTCAGCACTGATGCATCTTTTACACAGTTCTCTGGTTTGGTTTGGTTTAGTTTTTTAAGGTATGTTGTGAAGAAAGACATATTACCATCACCACAGGGTCGACCTTGACCTTCAAACTCAATCTGGCTATTAAGGCAGCCCCTCCCCAGCAGCCCTGAGATGTAAAAAGGATGACGGTTTTGACCCCTGATCCCATTTCTTAACTAGACTGAGGTGCCAAATAACCTTTTGACCCAGGAAGCATTTTCAGGTTGCCCCAGCAACCCCATATTTAGCAATGATTGGCAGGTCCATACTGTTTTTTTATGTTTTATTTTTAATGGAAGAACAACAATACATCTCTGTGAGATAAATGAGAGAAAACAAGGGTTTATTTGCTAAAACATAGGCAAGTAATATGTCAAATTTTCAGAGAAAATTGGCAGATTAGAGATTCTATTGTATTCAGTTGGCACATTATTATGCCAGATAGATGCAGAATAAATTTCCCTTAATAAATGAACACTTTACATGGAAATGAATGTGTGAATGCAATGGATGGATGTCATTATATCAGATGGAGGTCTATGTAAATTAACCATGTGCAGATTTGACATGTGGTGCAAATCACAGAAACACCAGAGCTGAAGGATCATGACAGGAATTAATCTGCCGTTTTTAGGAGACCCTCAATCCAAATATCCCGAATATATTTTCAACAAGGGTGAGCCACTAAATAAACTTGCCATGTTTTTATTATGCTTGTTGTAATGTATGGATAGACCATTTCAATATGATTGACCCAAGGGGATCTAAGGTTACCATCTGGCCACTGGCCACCATTACTGATCCTTGTTTTAATATGCAAATGTATCTGTTTGTCCATCCTTGATATAATCACGAATGTAATAACCTGGCTGAATGGACCAAACAACAGGACCATGTATGTGCCCTTATGATAACAGACAGCCTTCATGCGGGTGCAACTTGTGAAATGGAATGGAAGTTTAACCAAGAAAGAAAGCAAAAAGCAGCTCTCAGTCTAACTACTACTGTTTTAGAACATAGAAAAAATAATTATCTGATTATAAAAATTGGGATTGCATCTGAAAAATAAACAACATTCCATAATTTGGCAATAGTGTAAACTGTGCACAACGTTAATTGAGTCAATACACAGTCATGCGGCAACATTTGTGAGACGACGTGCGGATCTGTGGTCGTTTCTGGCAAAGTGCTGAGTCCCGAAAATGGTGTGACGTCTGCCTGCCAAACACTGTTCACCTCCTTTAACGTACGCACTTTGCTACATTAGAAAAAGAGTAATGTTTTGAGCCCAAAATGTCTGGCAATCAGGGACAGATGAATGAAACAAAGTCCACTAAAGGTGGTTGTCATAGAAGAAACTGTTTCAATCCTATGTTTCTTTCTTTGTGACTGCTGTCATCTTTAAACCATCAGTAGTTATTCATCACTGTGGTGAGGACCACATTGCTTGAAGTGACTGATGATGGATTGAAGCACAAAGTAAACACAGGTGTCAGTTTATGTCAAATCAGAGTCATAACTTACAGTTAATAACTGTAGCTGCCTTTACCAATGTCTCTTCATGCAGAATATATTTGTTGGTACCATAGAGGAATAATAACAATTATATGTTCTTCAATAACAATTTCTTATTCATTTATGAAAGCTGTGCCAAACAGTCTGAGCTAATGGTTGTTACTCAGAAAGGTTGATTCTGTGTGTCCCTTTGGGAGTAAATTGTCTTTTATCTTCAAAAGCCCTCGCTTGGCTCTGTTAGAGAGGTTCCCTTTCAATTATGTGGCTGATAATGATCATAGTTATTAACAAAACATTAATTACACTGTCATGGTTTGTTCCTTTGCTGGATGACTGAGCAGAGACAGCTACATCCTGTCTCTGTTTTACTTGCACAGGTCAGCTTAAATATATATTATTGACCCCAGTCAGGTCTAGGGTTGTACATTGAGTTGATAAAAGATGCATTTACCAATCCAAATACATGTCACAATATACAATGAGAACTGAATAATTAATTGAATATTATTGAATTCATAATCTGGCCAAGTGCATTATCCACATCGCAGGAGCTGCAATCTTTTGGGCATTGGTTAAATGTGTCACAACGTACCATTAGAAGTCAAGCATTGCGGTGTGACAGAGATGCCATGGCTGAAAAATGATATTCTGCAGATGTAAGGGAACGTGCTTGTTAAGCACAGATCACAGCAACAATCACACCATCATTATTTTTGACCATTCCCACATGACTTAAATCACAATCATGATATCTGTCAAAATAATCACAGTATGTTTCATTTATTTACGGACTGTACTTTGCTAATAAAGTCTCCTTTGATACACAAGAAGTGATGTGTTTGGAGCTAATGACATACTGGACAGAGATGATGATCTTAATATATGTTTATGATATCTATATCTATATCTGTATCTATATCTATATATTCAGTTTACTACAGTACATAAACAAATGCAACTCTCCTCTTTTCCACAGCGGAGCCCCTGGTGCAGGTGAATGGGAAGCCAAGCTGCTGCTTCTTCAAGTTCAGCCCCAAACTGATGTTCACCAAGGTGCTGAAGGCCCAGCTGTGGGTGTACCTGCGACCACTTCAGCAGACCTCCACTGTCTACTTGCAGATCCTCAGGCTTAAGCCCGTCACTGAGCAGGGCAGCCGGCACATCCGCATCCGCTCCTTGAAGATAGAGCTCAACTCCAGGGTCGGCCATTGGCAAAGTATTGACTTTAAGCACGTGTTGCAGAACTGGTTCAAACAGCCCCACACCAACTGGGGGATCGACATCAACGCCTTTGACGAGAGTGGCAATGACCTGGCAGTTACCTCACTGCGACCTGGGGAGGAGGGGCTGGTAAGGACCCTCAGACCTGTCCCTGGGGCAGGGGGGGGATTTACTTACATTACATCTCAGGTTTATTCAAATGCGTATTCTTAAATCAACTGGAGGAGTACAGCCAAAATCATAGCTAAAAAAAACTTTGCTCTGAGAGAAACGTGGATTTGTATTGATAACTAGTCTGCACTAAAATGGACTTCAACAAACAATCATGAGGGAAAGATAGGATGTCATATCCCTCTCTTACTTTCCACATTTTTTCTACTGTCAAGTCTTAAAAACATAAAGTAGAATAATTAGAGCTAAATATTTAAACTAGAACCTCCATCAAGGCAGGTCAGTTTCCCCATCATTGCTCCTAAACCAATAGTTCCACGATAGTTTGACCCTCACAATATGACTGACATTGACTAGAATCTCCTGCCGCTACAATTTGGAATCACATTGGTATCATTACCTACAACAAAGAGATTATGTTTTAGTCTGTGTTTGACTGTTTGATTGTTAGCAGGATCACACAAAAACTTCTCGACACATTTTAATGAAAGTTTGTCAGTTGGTTGGGCATATGACGAGGAGGAACCCATTAAATTTTGGAGCGCATCCGGATAAAGGGGGAAAGTCAGAAATTTAGTTCTACTTTCCTTTACTTTGCAAGATGGGGCTTTTTTTCTCCACCATTTCCGACTGCTATGCATAAACTACCTGATGAATTTTTATTAAACTCGGTAAAAAGGCTGGGCATGTAGCAAAGAGGAACCCATTAAATTGTGGAGTGGATCCGGATTGAAGGGTGGAGGAGGGTTGTTTTTTTTCCTAAATTTTTTAACATTGAAAAATACGGCTTTTTGGATCGTTTTAGTCAGTTACACATCAACTTCTTTATGGATTACCATGAAACTGGGTGGAAGGGTGGGTCATGTGCCATAGAAGAAATCATCATAAATGTTGGAGCAAAATCCTCATGAAAAATGTGTGAAATTTAGCTCTTCTTTTTTAATAACTATTGAACTAACAAGGATACTACTGTTATTCAAAATTCTAAGGGAAGGTTTGTATTATCAAGGAGTCATATTATGAGGATCAAAGTATCATGGGACCAAAAGTACAGGGCAGCACCCCTGGTTAAAAAAAACCCTCTGCATAATATATGCTTTGTATGTGTAGCATCAGTCTGCATTATAGATCCTGAAAAATAGCAAATATGATTGTGTACTGTTGATATTACTAGTGATACGTAATGCAGTTTACACTATGCTGACATCAAAAGCCACGTTGTGAACCACAACCAAAGCAGCTACCAGATACAGCAAATAATGTGTTTTTTTTATTCTGTAGTGATAGAATAATGTAGTATTTTAGTCATATCCACATCACCAAATGGCAGATTTGGAAAATGGTAGTTTATAAACCAGACATGTACTGAACCATTACATGTATTTTCAAATCTGAATACTGTCACCATAGCGTTGGGCTGGGCATATATATACGGATATATAGAACCTCTCAGCAACTGTATCTTGCATTATAATAACTCATTATCTCAAAACAAAGGTGTATGCAAAGCAGCATGGATAACACAAGCCCAAACACCAAGCCAACAAATAGGTCTCAGCTAGTGGAGCTTAAATCTAAAAAGAATGTTGTGTCCATTGTTTGGTCACATTTTAGCTTCAAGAAAGATGGCACTCAAAAAAAGAAAAAAAAATGCCAGCTTTAACCGTTCATCATATTTACAGTACAGACTTTGTCAGAGAAAAAAAACATATAAAGTAAATAATTGTTCATTAATCATAATAGAGGTAAAGGTTTGAAATAATCATGATATTGATTTAAAGTCATACTTCCCAGCCCTTCAATAGGACTCCATTTGAACATGTCACTCATGCTCATTCTATATTTAGTTCAGAGAAAACACAGCTGCTTTGTTTGGATCAGTCTTCATCAAAATCATCACCACATCCTTTGCTGCTAACCTACTCCTCATCTTCAAGTCTGCTACCTAATACTAGAGAGCATTATCTGCATCATATGTCTCGTGCATACATACATACGTACATACAGTGACATATTCTTCATATTGGCCTTTTATAAATCCTTAATTTAAAGTGCTTCTTCTATGCACCGTACATAATTTTCCACTTTTGTAGCAGGCACTTTTTTCTTTCCATGTGATGGTGAAATATATCTGCTGAACATTTACATTAAAAAGAAGAGAAAAGATTGTAGTCTTTTTCTAAATATGAATGAGTTCTAAACAATGTTCCCTATGTTCCTCTGAACAGTTTAGGCGTTTTCACCTCAGACTGTGGATCTTTTAGCCTCATGCTGAAAGGATGGTGCTGGGCCTCAAACTCTGACAACAATTTTAAACATGCCCTAGATTTATATCTAATGTAATGGATGGTTTAGCATAATAAGTTCAAACTGCTCAAGCTAGAGAAAAACCATCCATTACCCATTAATCTAGTAAGAAATCCCAGAGTTACTGCAACTGACAATTATGCACAACATCAATGTTGAATTATGTAGGCCACTCATCCCAGTTAAGTAACACCAAATATTTACCAAGTGGTCATTTGGGTCAGATCTTCACAACACATATCAGAGATCAGTTCTGGTGTCTTTGCCAATAAATTACTGCCCTCTGAGCACACAGCAGTGTGCAATATTATTCTTGAACCAAAAAAAACAAAAAGATCAAAAACACAGGCAAGTGTACCAAAATAAAACAAAACACAACAAGCAAAGAAAGATATAAACTATGCTTTTCCCTCATCCTCTGAGTCTTTTTTTCTCCAACAAAAGCCCTAAAGGCCAAGCTGACATGGTCTCACCCCAATGGCCTTTCAGCTTATTTCCTCTTTTGAATGCGTCACAAAAAAATTGCTCCAGCCCAGCTGGAATCACTGTGGGGAGAGGAAGGCTTTGTAAAACAAACACGATGGAGTAAAATATTTTATCCGCTTGCTTTGCCCAAAGGTCAAGGTTGTGGTAGCCTGCAGATGACCTCCTGGGTCAAGGATCAAACCAAGCGTATAGAGTCAGCCATCAACAATGTTAGAAAAGCCCAGTTTCAATCAGTGCTCTGTGAATCAGTGGTTAAATGGAACATTGTAATGCAACTTTAAAAATGGCAAATTAATCCAGATTTTTGGTGAAATATCAGATGATGTTTTGAATTTTTACATTTTTCTTTGACTGCATTCAAGTCATCCAAGTGTTACCCTTTTACTCTAGTGAAAAAAATCACAGCCATTAGACTAATTGAGGAAATTGAAAATTGAAAATTTGTGGCGTAGGGACACTTACCATGTAAATTCCAGTGTTCAAATTGATAGGAATGAAATTGCTGATTTCATTTTGCTATTCCTATGTGTGCAGGATGTATTACTTTTACAATAGTGGGGAAATGTTTATTTTAAAATGTTGTAATATTAAGAATCTTAGCTTCTCGCTCTAAAACGATACAGCGGTGGAGGTAACTAGGTAGCTTTTCCTGTTTAAAATTTGACTGCGTGTGACAATGAAATTGTAAAATGGCATGGTTTGGTTTCTTTTACTCTGATCTCAGGAGTAGTGCAATGCTTTTATATAATCTATCTATATAATCTAATCTGATTAACATCTGGTATATTAAGTGAATGCAGAGACATAGCATGATGGTACTGATGTATCAGGATTGGAAACTACTGTACATAGTCAACTTTTCATAGACCTTTTTCACAGCAGACATTTTGACTTGCCATAGTAGGAAAAGCATAGGTGTTACTAACAGCATTACTAATGACTCTGTTCTATTCAAGTGTCCCAATGTGACACTAAGATTTGATGCACGATACCAGCACCCTGAAACTGAGGCAGTTAAACAGAATTGAGTCATCATCAATGTTATTTACACCTGTGCTTCCACCTCCTATACTGTTGCATGTCAAAATATCTTCATTAAATGAGACTTCAGCCAGACTCACACTACAGGAGAATCAGGCCGATTTCATCACCATCTCCTCATCAGTCATCACTCATTTCTTCTGTTTTCTTGTTTCCTTACTGTAAAGATGTTCGATCTCTCCAGCAACTTTGTCAGTCATTTTGTTTATGTTACACAGCTGCTTCTCCAGAGATCACGTGAGGCGGTGAATTCATCGTTCCCTCAGACACGAGAATTTGAATAGAATCCTGTAGACTGTAATGCTCCTTTAATTATGAACCTTGTAGTGTGAGCACATTTGAGATTTGAGAGAAAATAATCTGTGGTGTATGTGTAATGAATCCTGATTTCAAAATCGGTTAGGATTTTAAAACTCTGATTCCAGCTTTACTTTATACATAGATTACATTTGAATTACGAGTGTAAGTGGTCAGAAATTGTTCCCTAAAATGTTGAGAGAAATGTTGAAATTGAAACATTTAGGATTTTTTTTTCATATTTTGTACTGGCCACACACCTCAGTTAACATCAACACTTTTCAACTTTAGTGTATGTTCTTGTGATTTGCCTAATTAGCAGAAGTAACAGTGTCAAAGTGAAAAAGCAAAGTGGTTTTCAACTTTAGAAGCTGATGAACACTTCATTTGATAAGTGATCCAAACAACAGAATGTGGCTCTATTCAAACATACCCACCAACACCATTAAAGCTCACAGATTAACACATTGTATTTTCTTTGTTTAATCACAACAACAAAAAGCTTTGACATTTACCAGTTTTGAGAACCAGACATGAGCACTGGTACGGCAGCTACCCAATGTACTGCTGTGGACGGGGACAGCAGCAAAACGTTTTTAGCAACCAAACAAAGGCCAACCTAAAGGTGTTTTAAATGGTTGGTTAGGATTTTTCAAAGTCACTCAATAGCAGACTTTTACAAAAGGAGTCTTGTGGCTTTGGAGAGAGTGATATAATGGAATCAGTTTCTGACAGCAAGGCAAAGCTGTGAAACTATTGTAAATATAGCATAACCTTAACCTGGTATTGATTTTTTAAGATGGGCCTATTTTAGGTGGCTAAAATATGTTTTGCTGCTGGTTCACAGCACTACATTGTATAGATTCCGTTGCGGTACTCCTGCTGCGTCTCCAAACTGGGGGTGTGCCAACCACTATCTATTGTAGGCAACACACTGACTATGGTACATCCTACCCCACTTACAAAAAGTTGAACTGTCCTTTTCACTGATATGTCAGCAATGTTGCTGCTGTTGTTCTCTTATAACCACCTCTTTCTCTTTGTCCTGCCCCTCCTCCCCCTGATTCCAGCAGCCGTTCCTGGAAGTGAAGGTTCTTGAGACGACCAAACGTTCACGGAGAAACCTTGGCCTGGACTGTGACGAGCACTCCACCGAGTCTCGCTGCTGTCGTTACCCTCTGACTGTGGATTTTGAGGCGTTCGGCTGGGATTGGATCATTGCCCCCAAACGTTACAAAGCCAACTATTGCTCCGGCCAGTGCGAGTACATGTTCATGCAGAAATACCCGCACACTCACCTGGTGCAGCACGCCAACCCCAGAGGCTCCGCAGGGCCCTGCTGTACCCCAACCAAGATGTCCCCCATTAACATGCTCTATTTCAATGACAAGCAGCAGATTATTCACGGCAAAATCCCAGGGATGGTTGTGGATAGATGTGGCTGCTCTTAGGCTGCAGGGGAGAAGCACACTTGTGTACAGTCACCATCGCATCAAACCACCCCAAACCTTTACAGAGCTCTCCCCTGGCACCAGAACCCATTCCTAGACAACCACATTTCACTTTGCTCAGCCACAAAATCGTCCAACTGGGTTTCCGTTTTTCCAGTAATTTAATTGATTCTAACTGTAAAAAAAAAAAAAGTTATAAATGAAACATGAATCAAATAATGACTGAGTGATGGGAATACAGTACATTATGAATGGTTTAAAGAGGCAAAACTATGTTATACAGTGTATGATTGTTTTGTGGGTTTTTAAAAAAATGTGTTTTTTTAAATAGCATCTTTGTAAAAATGTCCAGGTCAGTGGATTGAGATGACAGGAGATATAAGCATTTACAATATTTTAAAAACAATTTCAGTTCTAAGATGAGTTTAGTAAAACTCAGTTTCACACATAAACGTATTTACAGTTGAGATTTGATCCACAAAAATGTTTCCAAGGGGGCATGATGAGAATTATTTTGCAATCCATCACTTTAACAACGAGAACAAAATCTATGCTAATGTGTGGAGGGTTTACCATAGAAATACTCTAAGTATAAATCCAAAATTTTGTTTACAGATGTTTAGAGATGTGCTCTAGAGATGTAAAGTGTTGAAGAGATCCAAAACCAAACCTTACCCTCTATTAATGTATAACACCCCAGTGTGACATTCTCGAGTATCTACAAAACCTTTCACAGTTACTTTGATCTTTTTTTATTTGTAGTCTTGTAAAACTCAAGAGAGAAAAGGGAAAGAAGAGGTTATACTATTTTAACTCTTAACTCAATCCTTCAATGCAGATAAAGCCAGTATAGCTATTTCTGCCATTCTGAAATAGTAGAAATTACAGATTTAGTTTCACTTGCACACTAAAGTCTAAAACAGTACTGTAATATAGATGAGCTCTGGAGTCATTTGCCACCGCCTGGGAGAGGAGAAGGAGCAGGGTGCAGGATGAGAAGAACCCAGCAGGTTTCCTTTCTTCTATGTAACAAAGAGAAATACAATTCAACACCTTCAACTTTTGCAATAAATGTTTAGAGAACATGGAAGTACAGAAACCTAAACACGTTGGAACATAACTTGAAGAGGCCTTGGATTGAGCATGTTGTAGCTTGGAGAAGGCAGAATCCATACCCTGAAATAAATCAGTTAACAAGGTACAGGTTTACACAACCATACTTAGTGTTCACATGTTTTAAAAAATACACATAAATTAAAAAAAAGAACAGGAGCTTCTTTTCTCATCTTGAACCAATTCATTCACTTTTTCTCAATACCAGTTTCCGAAAAGTGTATCTTTTTTATAAATATAAATATCCTTGAATTGCAGTACTGTACTCAGAAATGGTATCTTTTATAGATCACAACAACCACATACCCCATGCGATAATAAAGAGAATGTAACTCAACCACTGACTTTAGTTTAGAAAACATATTTAATTGCATTTTGAAATGCCCCCATCCACCTTAACTGTAATGTCATTATCATAATGGAGAAAATATTGTTAGTGCAGAACACAGAGTAGATTAGTAAGCTTGAAGTCTGTCTTTGTCTCCTGGATGTCAAAGCAAAGATATCCTTTTGTTGTAAACAAAAGCACTATGCTGTTGGATAAAGGAAGAGCCTTCTGACATTATAAATAAATGATATATGTATATATTAAAAAAGGGGTACAAAAACCTTTTTTGGGGCACTCTACCTTACCAACAATAAATTTTGCACTATGGGACGTTCATGGCGTGAGGAGGTTAAGTGTTATTTGTGTTTTACCAAGCACAAGAGAGCTTGTACAGTATAGGATAAAAAAAAAACTATTCAAGCTTCTGGTGATCAACCATTAACTAGAGAGGTTATCACTTCTTTTTGATACCATCATGCTGTCCTGACTTTTGTCTGAAGCGGGGGCCTGTCCATACACTCACACACTTCTATCCAATCTGGAACCTGGATGTCCTGTACCAGCGGCCTGAAAGGCCCTCTTACCCACTTTGGGTATAATAAGTGTCTGGATCATTGAACATAGAATGCTTTAACTGGAAATGGCCCACTAACTTTGATCTGTTATCATGTTAGAGACTGTCATTTTGACTTAAACAATGTGTCTACTGTCTCATGTAGGCATGTTTTTGCCTTTGTGTGTATTTAAATGAAAGCACCCATGTAATAATGGGAAGAGTATCCAGGGATTGTTAGCCAAAGTAGAGGATGACATGTTGTGTGTTGTAACTTTTGTGATTGCAGGAATATGCTAGAACATTTCAAAGGAAGGAAAAGGCTGGTTTAGAGGCAGTGGTTGGAAATAATTCAACTGGTCAATGGCCTATCTTTAAATATTAATTACAATGCATTTCAAAGTCTGTCTACCTCACTTTAGCCCTCTAAAAACCTTGCTTTTAAAAAAAAAAAATCTGTTATCAATTAATCTGTGCAAACATTTATCCCTACCCCAACCCACCCACCCCAAAAAATGTAGATCAGAAACCACAGGGTCCCCTCGCTCTCAGGTTCAGATTGAGTTATTGACAGAGTGACTGATGGTAGTGGCTCTGGTAATGTGTGGTCAAAAGAAATGATTAGCTGTGCCCACATCTATGGCTTGTTGAGAAGTTGCATTTTGAGTTTTAGTGTTTGTATACTGGTGTGTGTGTGAGTGTTTTCATATGAATATATGAGAGTAAGAAATCTGTATGTAAATATCTACCCAAACGTTAACACGGATGATGTTTTGGACAGGTTCACCGCTTCTAATGTTTTTTCTCTCTTTCCCCCTTCATTCCTCCATTCTTTGTGTAGTTTTTAAAAAAAATCACTCCAACTTTGTAGTTAAATGGTTGTGCATATGAATAACTGTTCAAATGTTATTTTTGCCTTTTGTTGTTTATTTACTGTCATTTTCTTTTGTACAATAAATCATTTATTTAGCTTATCAGATTTGTGCTTTATTTGCTGCATCTGATGTATATGTTTAATGTAGCTTGATCCCTACCAGGATTATTTGCAACAACTATTCATGAGTCCATATGTTTGTGTGTAAAGTCCTTCCTTCACTTGTATGTGAAAAGTGGTGGCTTGTACGGATGAAGGGAGAGAATTATCAAGTGACTGCAGTTCCACAGCTTTTTTGTGTATTTCAGCTCATTGAAAAAAAAGTATTGATAAACCCACTGCACACTGCTTGCCCAGCACCAAACAGCAGACTCAGAAAGTAAGGAATTAGTGGAAGCCAGAAATAAAGCTACAAGTAGAGTGAATATTGGACTTCCCTTCATTAGGAGGTCAGAAATGCTATACAAAATACATACTTATGTGGCTCCAAATATGCTGCATGAGTAAACTGCCAAGTGTTTGCTAATTACCATATTAGCGTAAAAAATGTGAGAATAGGACATTGTTGACAGCTTGTGTCTGCTATGACCAAGTGGCCCAAGAAACTTAACTGAAAATGAAGGTTTAAGGGATGTCTAGCTGGTAAAGACTTCCGTAATGTGCAAATCCCTTGCTAGAAAATGTGGGTCACACTCCTCTCAAAAGCAACCAGCCATGTAAATGAGAAGTCACTGTATCAAGCTGTAACTTCCAAAAATACCAGGGGAGCCAATCCATATTACAGAGTCAAAGCACAGGAAGTCTGTCTCTGATGGGTAAACAATCTGTGCCACGATGCGCAACAAAGTGCTGAAAACAAAATGCATGTAAACATGTACATAAAATGCATTGCAACAGTTGTTTACTCCCTCTATTGCCACAATCTCTTTATTCTGATAACAATAGATTCATATTGGGTCTCTCACCGCCAACTTTGTTGCAATAGGCTCCAGAAATGTTCAAAACACAGAAAGAAATTATTCAGCTGACTGTCAGCAAGTTAACAACATAGATTTCTTATGAAGCTATGAGCTTGCAAAGTCACCATCAGCTAATGTGAGGAGATCAACGAATTACTGTAGAGCAAACATCACAAAAGCATTTGATGTTGAATATTGACCTTCACTGGATTACTATCTGCAGAAATAACAGATTTACCCATAAAAACAAACTTTTTAAAATAATTTTGCAGCGCTTATCAAAGTTCCATAAAAGGTCTTGCTGCACACATAACGACATTCTCAATCCTCTATCCACTGTTGTCTGCTTGAAGGCTCAGTTATTGGGTTTGGCAGCTTATAGTAACTCAGTTTAATGTTCTTTACCCTGCTGGTAGGGCATCCAACCACACAGCAGCTTTGAGATATTTTTCTGTTGTTTGCTAACAGACAAGGAGGAACCTTCATGCACCACAATGTTAGTGCTCATTTGTGCTCTGTCTCTGTTTTGAGCATACATATACAGTATGTATTTCCAAGTTAATTAGGCAGCTCAGAGTGAGGCCTATACAATTTTGCTAACCTAACCTAGCCTTTGCTCTTATGTTATTAGAAGACTTTGTCATTTGAGATTTGTTTTATTTTTGTAAAATATAATATTTATATAATATTATATTATAAAGTAATATTTGTATAAATATAATAACACACACACACACACACTTTTTAATCCATCCAAGTAGTCGGAGGCAGATTCACTGCATGGCTAATTGGTAAAAGAGAGTGTTCAGAGGACAGCAGTTTAGTGATGGGGTTTGAGTTGCCGTTATTTGGATGTCATATAAGATCCTGACCCAATTAATGCCACCTGATAGTAGGGCCTCTCATCAACCTAATTTAGACAATCAATAGGGGACAAATGAGAGTGAGAACGAAGCTCTTTACGGAAGCAAACAGACAAAGACCACCCAGTACAAGCTCGAGGAGACTGATGCCAGCAATGACATAAACCTTTTGACAAATCCTCACTTGACATAAACAAACATTCACACAGACCCCTGCCCCTCAAGTGCATCAATGTGCTATGCACATCATCAGTCATACCCGCCCTACATAGACAAGGGAGGACATTGATGGACGTTTTTATTGTTTTGGCACATACGGAGTAGTTTTACAAGTTGGTCATGAAGTGTTAAAGGCTTAATGCTGCACCCAAATCCTTAAGACTAACAACATGATGAACTTTGACCCAGCTTCATTAAACAATGTTGAACCTCTGCCATGGAGGCACTTGCTGAAGAAAAGAAGTACAGTACAATGGCAATATTGAACATGTTACAAAGCCCTAAAGAAAGGCTGCTGGGGGCTGGGAGGATTTGGGAGGAGCTTTTTGGCAATTATAGCCATAAAGTTAAGAAGGACGGTAAATTGGGGGCAGCTCTGAAGAGCTTAAATTGCTGGACACAGTCTTCGGTGACACCTTTTTGTCTGGCTGACTGACTGGCTGGTGTTTGGACAGGGGAACTGTTCAAGGAAGATCACACACACTCTTATGGGATGAAAGAATCTCACATGACAATAAAATAAACTCTGGAGACACACAATCTGAGTCCCAATGAGGAGATGCAGCCCGACAAAGCTTATGAAATGTCCAAATCATCAACAAGGAAAAGTGGAGGACATAAGTGCATGGCTCAGTTATTGTTGCTGTGTGATTTTTTTTTTTTTTGCACTGTATTGTGCTTCAAAATTTAAGAAATATCTTTATTTTCTAATGTTTAATATTAATAATTTGTTTCAACATGGGTGTATTGTCTCACAGAAGTTACATCTACACTAAAAATGTGAATTTGGGCAAAGAGTCTTGCAAATATATTTGGGAATGGTGCTAATACTACTTATTGGGTATTTTTTCAGAAGTAACATCTACGCTGTCACTGAGCTCACATCTAATAAATATATATGGGTTGTCATTCTAAACTCGCAACAAATGTGTTGTTTTAAGTCCAGCATAAGCTCTTCTTCGAGTAACTGATACCTTGAATACTTTTTGTCCGAAGTTTTAGTCTTTTTCATATTTTGAATCAGATGTTTTATGGCTTTTTTGCCGATGTGTGTTGTGTTACATGAAACATTTAGAAAAAAACAATTGATTATATCGCTCTTGTTATAGCAGTAGAAATAACATCTTTAGCTCCTGGGATAGGCCTTTGTTAATTGCAGCAGCACTAAAAATGATATGAAATTTGACTGTGATATGCAAAAGAAATTGGACATTTTTTGTGACAGCATTCTGTTCTGAAGAAATATTACATTTCAAATCTGCATGTGGATCCATTTTCACTTTTTTGCACCTCTTATGTAACTTGCAGTCATTAAATATTTTAGGTCTAGTTTGTGTCTCTCCTGTCCTCTTCTGTCAATGACTGCTCCTTCTGTGCTCCCAGCGCACCATCTGTTTTTAGGCTGATTATAGTTATCTCTGCCATAGATGGTGTTGAGGTACAGTCCAGTGGGCCTGGCTGAAACTCCTGCCCTCCTTGCCAGGGCATGTTGCTGTCCCAAGACAGGATAACCCCCCCATACCCTGGAGGATTTCCTTTCTAACAGCCAAGCCCCAAAAGGAGGAAACTATGGTCTTTATTATACTCACATCTGTAAGTTCTTTTGATGTTTCACAATTACTGTGCAGTTTTATTCTTAACGATGCATGTAAGAATATTGAGCAACAGTTCAACAGTGTTTGAACCTAGATAAATAATAATGAGACAAGTTTAATCTACATTTTTTTCTACATTTCAAATAATATTAAATTTATTCTGATGAAACGTGAACTCTATCAGTGGATATTTTAATAATGCAAACATGCAAATAATAACATTGCTGAGGCAGGGGCAGATCTAGGATTTTTCTAACTCAGGGCCATAAAGGGGCCACATTCTACACAGACGGGCCAAGTATATGCCCAACATCCATACATATTTCCTTATTCAGTAAGATCTTTATACTAGGGATGGGCATTGATTTTCCAATATTCTAATAATCATTTATTAATAAAAAATCAATTGGTATACATGATTATCGTTTTGTCAAAAAACAATGTTTTCCCTTGTTTCCACTAAACGCACCCACTGCAGATACACCTTCTCAGCTTGTGGTTGCACCCTCACAAACACCTGCAGTTCAGGGTGTGAGCCACCTGCAGGCTGCAACTGGCCCTTCATTAGTGGGAACGACCAGACAAATCTCTCCAGGGGGAGAGCGCTCAATCCAGTAACCCGTCACAAGCTGGTATCATCAGATGTGCCCCTGATGGGCTGGGACACTTGGAGCAGTAAATGGGCTCCCCAGCAAATCAATGTTCCAGAGTTGAAGGCAGCTCTTATTGCCCAACAAAGATTATTGTTGCATCTTTAGGGCTGCCATGTGCTGCTGAGAACAGACAGCATAGTGACAGTGACATACATTCTGCATTCTTGAAGGCTTATGCACAAGCTTTGAGTGTGGGCCGCCCTCTGTCCCGCAAAAAGCTGTTTAAGTTCTTGGACTTGAGAATCAGGCAGTGGACTGCTTGTGCAGAGGAGGTCCAAGGCTTGGAAAATGGAGACTCCACCCAGAAGTGGTGACAGAGATCTGCTCCCTCTTCTCCAGCTGCCCCAGGTGGTGGTACAGACCTTCCAGAGAGCACTGGCTCCATCTACTACAGAAGCCCAGTAGCCCACTCAGTAAATCAAACCAATCAAGCTGGACATGGGGGAGTCTCATTCGACACTTAGCAGAATGGTGGCTGGATCCTTTTACATTTGTATATAGTTTGTTGGTCACATGGGTGAGCACTGGTGATGGTTTTTGGGGTCCCATGACGGCTCTGCTTCTTCACGCAGTGTGTTACAGAGTTCTAATACATATGGAATATGTAATTAGGTAGAGAGATTATCTCGATACGATAGAGAACTGTAGGTTACGTTGTATCTCTGCATCTTGAGGTCGCTCAGAATCAACTGTCGATCTAAGTAAATCAGATTGCTGACACACACCAGTGCCTTAGACTGTGTACCCCAGCACAGCTGGTGTGTCTTACAAAATTATCCACATCACCTGTCAGCTGGGGACAAATCCTCATACATATGGAATATGCATCTGGGTGGAGAGATAGTCTCTTCATTCAGAGAACAAAGGTTACAACATAACCTACAGTTTCTTCTCTTGAGTTGTTTCGGATCAGATTCATTGGGATTATATAATAATTTTTTTTTTTTAAACCAGAAGGTTATACGAGGACACAGCTGCACTCTGCCTCTAATGTGGTAGGGCAGGGCACACTGAAAAATTCCAGGTCACTGATCAAACTTCCAAAAACACAACCCTTGATCAAGTCAGTAAACGTCCTTCACTCACATCCAAATTCAATGTGCAATAAAACGGCAAAAAAACAGATGAATAGAAACAATTTTCTGTTTTGTCCCATATGAAAAACTGATGCATAATCACGTCTCATTGCACTGCAAAGAGCATATGTATATACTATTATGCTGTTTTTTAAAATATATTTTCCATACATACATATGTATGAATGAATTACTCTTTGCTGCATGGTTGTTGAACTTTCAGGAGATTTTTTATTTTGCATAATTTGATACAAAATATTTGTATTTGTAGTTTGGCTCACATGCTGTGTATGATTAGCTACAATAGGACTTCACAAACATCTAAGCATTTTTGTCATGTAGCATTTATATTTATTTAAATATAAATTTAAGATTCACTTTTAAGATTCACTCTTAGAATCTTCTTTAAAGTACATGTAAAACACTTATTTAGAAATTGTGCTTTAAAGATGAATCTGCCTTTTTATGTCAGCAGTCCTGTGACCCAATAAAATCTATACATATTATGAGGATGAAGTCATGAGTTGTGAAAAAATACAATCACGAAATTAAATATGGAGGAAAAGACGACCTTGGTTCACATATAAGATTAACTGCAAATGCCCTTTACAAATATCAAAGTAAAATCTTTGTATTTTGCATTTAAATGTATGTAAATATATTCACTTTTAGATTCACTCTAAAATTAATTTTTCTTTTCTGTAAAACACTTTGGAATTAGCTACATACTGTATATTCATCTTCATAGAACTATTCACATATATATATGAATAATGCTATGGAAATGAATCTACCTTTAATGTTAGAGGTCAGCACACCCTAAATGTTTATACACATTATGAGGATGAAGTGAGGATGAGTGAAAGGATAAATAACTACAAGAAATGAAACATGGAGCAGTAATTCTCCATTGGTCGCAAAAAAAAAGTTAAATATTTTGTTGTGTTTCCAAAACCTTGCAGATTGTAATCCCAGAATTCCCTATTTGGGCTCAATGAAACATGGCAGCGAAAACAGCAATAACAAGTTACCAAACAAAATATAGAACCCTCCGAGTAGGGATGCATTGGTTACAGTGCGGGCCAATAAAACGGGGTTGTGGGTTTGTTAGAGGCCTGAGCAGTAAGTGAAAGGCACTGTGGGGTCTCCATAGTTCACATGGCAAACTCTCAAACACCCACAGAGGGGTTGCCCTCCCTCTCTCTCCTGTCATGCCTTAACTGAGGCTAGTGTTGACACAGTGCTAGCCAATCTAATTTTGATTGTCAGGAGCAAGGAATGGTGATCCTCCCCCCGCCCCCCTGAGATCATCAAGTTCATTTCTCTGGCTGCATAGGGATTCCCCCCACTCTCCACCCCCTTCAACCTCCCCATCTCTCCACCACTAGAACAATATTCAGCCGTTCCTGGGCCTCTCAGAGTGAGCTCACTGGAGTTAATCTCTCAGGCCTCTCTTCTCTCTATTGCTGCCTCTCTCTCACTCACACTCTCTCCCTCTCTTTCTATTCAAAAAGCCATTCGAGAACAGCTTGAATTAGTGACAGTTATTATTCAGACTAATGAGTAAAATCTCAAAGACAACAAAAGTGGACTGTGACATTGGCTAAAACAGCATTCATAAATCATTCATTCTTGGCAAGAGAGATTATTAATAAGTTGGTGATAAAATATAATTTATGGAATTCATGGATTTTTTTTTGTCAAACAGCGGGGGAAAAAAACAGCAGATGTGTAATATCTGGCAGTGTGAACAATTTAAACAAAATCTGTGAAATATCATGAAGCCTTCATTGTTTATCCAGATCTGTACTATCAGGAAAGACAGATGGCCCTCTGCACCTTTGTTTGTGTGTGCGTGTGTGTGTGTGCGGATATGTGTGTATGTGTGTGTGTGTGTGTGTCAGAGACCTAGGGAGTGAAGAAGGACAGGTTTATTTGTAATATTATTTGACATTTGAATGCTGTGTTCAAATTCTAAGTGTAAGTAACACAATCCCAAATTTATTTAAATAAAAAATCTTTACTTTTTGAAAGATAACTGACCATTTCGTTCATTATTCACGCATTTTTGACACTTTCCATCATTTTTTAATTAACTGTGCATGATTTAATTATCTTTATGTTCTTACTATATCAGATTTCTAATGATTATTTTCATAATTAGATATTATAATTAGATATGCATGAGTTAATGCAAAAAAGGGTGACTCATTGTTTTCTGTGTGCTGCAGAGAGAGGGGGAAACTGCACGGTGACAAACTATGACATTTGGTGGACACTTCTGTGAGTCTGTGTAATCAAAATCAAGCAGTGGCAGACATTGAGACAGACATGAATTCAATTCCCAGCCTATGAGATGTGGTGATAGGCAGCAGTGTGCATGAGATGTAATAAAAGAGAGGAAATCAGGGGAAAATCAGAAAATCAGTTGACATTAGCTGAGTCAAGATACCTGCATAGAGAATAATACAGATCATCCATCATAATGCTTTTAACCATTTCCTATCATTATCTAAATTATGGCATTTCGATAATTTCCACGTTATCTGTAATGAAACATTTATGAAACGTCTAGTAAATAATGTTAATCATATTTGTCTTGTTTTATGACAGTTATTCTCTAAGTCCTGTGAATTGTTACATGAAGAATCAGCACGACCTTAAATGTAGTATAACAAGTGGCCAGATGGAGGCACTACAACTAAAAGTCAAAGTTTAACTTTGTATGACTATTCATTTTTGTCTTAACCCTCCCATTAATCTGCCATCAAGATTGACTTGTTTTTAATCAACAAATGTTGAGCAGTTGCTCTTCTAGCGTTTCATCATTTACACTTCATACATTCTGTCACAAATCTGTAACACTTGTAATTTAGCAAGTTTATCAGACAGAAGAAATTCTCTTTTCACAGTCTTCTTACTTTAAGCAATTTAAGAATAAAGCTTGACACACGTTTAGAATAATGTGAAGGATGCAGTATAATATATCAGACACTGTGCCAAATAACACTTTGCATATGAGCTGAGAGCACAACTGCAGCTTGTCAGAAGTAATCTTCACATTACAGAAAACAGTATCAAATCGAAAGATCAAAGGTGAAAGGTCACATTTATTCTGTCAGTGGTGTTGGGTTCACTGGGGTGACAACTGACCAAACCCGATCCCCTGCCCTTTAATATAAAGAAAAACTAGATTCATGAAACACAATTATACCTCTCAAAAGCATGTGGTTAAAGAATACATGTTTAAAACCAAAATTAAAGAGGGAGTAGGTGTGTTTTGCATAGTTGCATGATTTGCAAGTTGTCAGATGACTGCGTTGCGGATGAAGAGCAGTAGACTCCCATTCTCTGTCCGGTGCTCAGTGCTCCCCACCCCCTAACTCAAACGCCTCTCCATACCCCATGGGAGGAGGTCTGTTGCACCGTGGCCACACTAAATCAACATCGTCCTAATGAGGTGTCACACTTGACCCCCAGCAGCCTCAGACCTTCACATGGGTGTCAGAACCACAATGAGCGACCCTCCATCTCCAGCGCCTGGCTGACACATTTTGATTCATGAGAGAGCCTGGGCCCTGTCAGGTCAAAATTACCCCTATCAAAATGCCACCATCAACACATTCATCAACCCTACCTCTGAATCCACCCTTTTTTTCTTTCTTTAAAAAAAATCCCTTTCTAAAAATCATCCTTGGTTGTGCTCTGCATGTGCCCACTCGCTGTCTCCCCAAAAGCACATTGGCACACAATCATACCTCTAAACACCTTACACACACCAGCATGCTCTTACTGATTACCGCTTATTCCAGCCAGAAGTGATACGTCTGTCTGTCATTGGTCGGGGTCCAGCCTTCTGCTCTAATGGATCTCTGAGTGATGAACTCAGTGTCCCCCAGGTGTTGGTGACGATGTCCTCTGACCTACTGACCCAAAAGTCTCTAAATGTGAACAGGTCCTCACAGCTAATAACAAACCTAAAAACAAAATCTGTGTGTCCGACCCCACTGAGTCATAACAGACGGAGAGGCATGGTGCCTACTCATAGCAGGAGGTGAGATACATACGTGACAGGTTATGATTGTGGACATACTGGCATTATTAATACAAAGAAAAAACTAATAAACAACAACAACAACAACAATAGTAATAATAATAATGATAATAATAATAATATGATAACAATAAAAACAATCATACCAATAATAATAATAATAATAATAATTTAACAAAACTATAAAGATGAGGAATGACTTATCATATCCTTCATTGTGAATGCAGCTGAGATTTCCTGGGATCACCCAGGGACAAGATCATCTCCTGGCTAATCAGCTCTGGCAGCAGCAGATGTTCTTCCCAACTCAAATGAGGAGAATCAATGGCAACAACCAATCCTTAGCCCGCTTTGTAGATCAATAATCAAAAGTCTTGTCACATCCTGCGTTACAGCTTGGTACAACCTTTACAAGGACAAGCTATAACATGGTGGCCCCTTGCTGAGAAGATCATTTGCTGTCAACTGACACTAAACTCTGCCCACTGAGGCAGCCATCTGCTACAAAAACTTTCCCCTGGGAAACAAGGGCAGTCCAGTAAGACCAGTATACCTGTCAACTGACTGGTCTAGTCTTCAAATGTCCATGATCTCATAGTCATTATCATCCGAAATGGGAATGTCTACATGCACTTTTTCCATAATGTTATAATTTATTATGGGCACTTTAATGGGCATCCATAAGGAATGGTTAGAGCTTAAACTGCCCATTAAAAAAACCAAACTGTCACATTGACAAACTCACACAATGTTTGATTTCTGCCACAAAAAACAAAAAGAAAAAAAAACATAGAACACAGAGCACCAACAAAGATAATGCTATATTTATTGTTTAATATACAATATGTCTTTAATGAAGCTCGTTATGAATGGGCCATAAACTGGAGTTCATGTAGAGTGTTAATGAAAAGTAATAAAACAATAAGATGTAACGACCCAACACCAATGATGTTAATTTAGCAAAGCAAAGGTCTGGCGTGCCTCATTAGTGTCCGGATTTTAAGTAGGTAGTTGTAATGACATAATAAATAAACCGATCAGCATTTATTACACCACTGAATGTTAACATGTTTCAAAGGAATACATTGTATGCTATAACTGCAATTATAGAACATGCTGTAGAACATGTTTTGTTAATGTATGTTTTGTGTGAGCGTGTGTCTGATGATACCTGTATTTTTACCCCCACCAAGGAGGTTAAATGATTTGTTTGTTTGTTTGTTTGTTTGTTTGTACGATTACTCAAAAACTACTGGATGCATTTTGATGAAATCTTGTAGAATGGTTGGGCATGTGGCAAGGAATAATCATTAAATTTTGGAGTGGATTCAGATAAGTAGTCGGATTGTCCACTTTTTTGTCAATTACATTACTTCACAGATTACCATGATATCTGGGTGGAAGAGTGGGCATTTTCTGATGAGAGATGGAACCATTGAACTTTGGAGTAGATCTGGATAGAGGGGTGATTTTTTTCACTCGCAAAAACCCTTGGGGCAGCCGTTCTGATTGTGCAGATGTCTTGACTATTGGGTCTTGGCGGAGGTATGGGCTACACTGACTGCCTAGTGCCTGAGTTCTAGTTCATATTTGCAGGCAAGATCAAAAGCATTCGGTACAAGTAGTTATCATTTCATGATTTTATTTCTTTCAGATGTTTTGATGTTCTGGGGCAGGGGAATCATTGCTGATGACAAATCACACCTGGAAAAACAGCATTTTCCTTCGCAGTACATATAATCAAATTTACACATTCCATTTTCAGTCCATTAACTTCTTCTATGAAAAGTCTTCTGTTTCCTGGTCTTTCACACTCCTGCCCACCGCTCTTTAGCAATAATGATTTTCTAACTTAATAATTTAACCATCATAGTCTCCCCCCTGACATAAACCGGATCCAGCTGCAGAGTAGCTGTTCAACAGGCCTCTCCTGCCTTCTCTCAAAGCTGCTCATTAAGTTCTCATGTGGAGTCAAGAGCAGATGAAATATGACCCCTCTGAGTGTGTTTACCAAATGTTCTGAGATTAGAAGATAACCTGCATGAAGAAAGACACATTATGACTGAAAGCTCTCAGTTTATGTCAAGACAGGACCAGAAACATGAAAAATGTGATAAAGCACACAGTATTACAACTATCTTCAAGTATATGACTACTAAAAAGTTTCTGTTGTTCCACTTTTTTCTTTTCCCCATAATCTTTTATCTCCCTTTTGCTACAGTTTCAAAGACTAATGTCCAAAAACAAGCTGATCAAACTCACCTCAAATATGATTTTTTTTTCTCTCAAACATGTTTAACAATGACCATCTAATGTTCAATGTTCTTGCACTGTTGTGAAAATGTTATGCAGTAATTGTTTCTTTTTTTGTGGCTATTATGCAGCACTCAAGGTGGAAATTAATTAGAAAAATAACACCTCCTGCACAAGTGCAAAAGAGCTGTAATACCCACATGTTGATGGCATTTGTTAAGGGCCCTCAGTAGTAGAGCACGGCAAAATGCTGAGAGGTTAAAGAAAGAAACGTCACATAAAAATAAGTGTGGATGCTCAGTTTGTAATAATGTGTGTCTTAAAACGAAAAACAATACATACATGAAACAGACCTGTAAAGCCTGTGAAACATGTAGTTAATTACAACACAGTTACCTCCACTCCACACGTACCTTTGTTTGTTTGTTTGTTTGTTTGTTTGCTTGTTTGTTTGTACAATTACTCAAAAACTACTGGATGCATTTTGGTGAAACTTGGTAGAATGGTTGGGCATGTAGCAAAGAATAACCCATTAAATTCTGGAGTGGATTCAGATAAGTAGTCGGATTGTCCAATTTATTTATTTTTTTTTTAACATCGCAAGACTTTTTTGATCATTTTGTCAATTACACTTAAAATACTTCACAGACTACCATGAGATCGTAATCCTCAGAAAACCGTACAACCCCAATCTCTGCAAAAAACCCAGAGCCTACTTTATCAACAACCATATCATGGTAGTAAGACTTTAGCCACTGACAACAGCCGATTGTCAAACTTTTGCTGTGACTGAAATCACTCCCTATATACTTGAGAGTAACTGTCCATCATTTTAAAAAGTAGTGTTTTAAACGTAGTGTTCACGGCTGCTGTCATGCCCATTTTTCTGCAACCATCATTTGTCCCGTTATTCGAACACAATTGCCTGTTTCACCGAAAATACACACTTTCCCTGCAGTTGTTAGTTCAGTTACTGCCCTGTCCTTGGTGCTGAATTGGCAGGGGTTTTACCCTTAATAGGCTATCTTTATGGCCTTACTCCAAACGACATACCCTAACCCTAAACCGACACTAAGATACTGAGGGCAAATAAACTCCACGGAGAGTGTGTATTTTCTGAACAGGACTTTGGAGGAGTTTTATTTTCTGTATAACGAGCTGTCGGACGAATGGGTTTCAGGCTAATTGGACATTTTTAGGACTATTGGGGTTTCCAAATAATGGGGTGCCAGAACAATGGGCAGTGATCCTATGGCTAAAAATCCCACTAAGAGCTGTGAGTGATGATGCGAATGATGATGGTAAGTGTTAGAAATGTCACTTTACTGCTCACTACTAAATAGTTTACTGAATGGACAAGGTGGTGATTTTGAACACAGTCTTAGCAACCACTTAATAAACAGCTAGTAACCACATCAACATTTTTTGCAACCAAAAATAAATGTAAATAATACCTAAATGTGTATTTTGGATGTTTTCTTCCCACTTTTTCTGAAAGAACTCAAGTTATGTGTGCCCAAAATGTCAAGATTGACCAGTGTATGAACAATGGTGTGGTGTCTGGCCTTGCTTCTGCTCAAGTCTCAGCAACAACTTAGTAACATGGTAACTAGCAATTATTTAAAAACTATGTAGCAACAGCTGGATATGATCTTAAAAATGTGATCAACCACCTACAGCTAGTAGCTAGTCATAGCTTTTGAGTTTGATAATAATAATAATAATGATAATAATAATAATACATAAATTAATATATGATATAATTATAAATTAAGCTGGGACAGGCTCCAGCCCCCTGCAACCCTATACAGCAGTTACAGAAAATGAATGATTGAATGAATGAATTATAAATTAATAATTTGTGAGAAAATATTGTCAGTGATAAAGGAGGGTCAAACACCTAAAAATTACAACAAAAGTTATAGGAATAATTTTTTTATCCTGAAAAATTTGTACTTTTTTTGCACAAACTGATTAATCCTCATTCTTTAGCTCCCTGTATCTCTCATCATGTAATATGGGCATTAAGTGTGCTCAAATTCTATGGATTGTGTGGTTTATATGTAAATGAAGGATATATCAGAAAACGGGAAAAATATGTGATGGCTTTTGTTTTGTTTTTTACTGTTAAAATCCCCATAAAACGACACCAAATGCAAGGCTAATCCTTTATGTTGAATGCACTTTTGATTTCGTTGAAGAGCTAAAACAAGAACCGTTCACATCCAAACAGTGAAATCTTTTTCTCAAACTTAGCAAATTGTTGTACATGTGTGTGTACGTGCAGGTGTGTGTGCATGCAAATGCACACGTGTGTGCATGTGACCCATGTCTAACGATCACAATGACACATACCACCCTTTCTCTCGTCAAATAAAAACAGAGTAAAAGACAAATCATCCATTGGTGAAGTACTTTACGAGATCCTCCTCTCAACAGAAAAAGGACTACGTATCCATGGGAATCTTAGCACGTCAGGGAGGCCTTTCTCTTTTCCTCTCATCCGCTCTCCCCTGCTGCACCCATGGACCAATGCAATTGTTTATTTTCTCCTATTGAGGCTACTCCATTCACTGGCTCTCACATTTACTCTGCTCAATTGGGGTGAGACAGCACTTATTCGAGGAGAGGAATGTAGCGTTCCACTGACAGAGCAGCAAGAATGCAGAAGCAATAATTAAAACTTTTTAGAGGAAAAGGTACAGCTGAGCATGAGGGAGAGCAACGTCAAAACCAAACAATGCAGACTGACAGGATTTTCTGCTGTGATGAGTATATCCCCACATCACCTTGACATTACAAAGGAGAGGAGCGTTTGAATAACGCACAATGCTAGAAAGTGGAGCAGGGATCCCATAAGGAGGTCATTCTTTCTTAACTGAAACTCTCTGCAGAACAATGAAGTGTTCTTTGGCCTCTTGCAAGATGTGGCCTGTCCTCCAACCTCACTCCTCCCCACTCCAGCACAATAGCTGCGAGCTGGACCACGGAGTTCATTTCTCCTGACGTCTATTCTGTCTTGAAGAGGCAGTGGTAATGATTTCCTTCTTTAATGTTTCCTTCTCTGTGACAATGGCCATGGCTGATAGAGCCTTCTGTACCCAGTCTATCTCTGTTATATTTCCCCTTATTGAAGCAATGAGCCAGGGTCAATGCAACAGTCAACAAAATCTGATGTATGAATTTAAGGAAACAGTCAAATCATTCTATCCAGACTGACCCCAGTACAGTATTTGATCAAGATGAGCTGCTGATGCACATTACAGCAGTGTGGCAAAGTTTCAGTTTGCTTCATTTGGTTTTCATTGAAGTGATGGGTTTTTACAATACATGCCTGGAAGTTGGTAAAGAAAACAGCTTTATGTGGCCTAAATCACATTATCTCTACATCATCTGCTGCCTCAGCACTCAAGATATTCAAGCTACACAGATGAAATACACAGATTTTTACTTTCTCTGTCCTTTTCAGGTCTCCGCTATCTGGCAGTGAGATGCCAAATAAGTCTGGTCAGTTTAATTTACAGAACCAGAAATGTTTTCCTGCAAAAACTTCATCAATAGCGAAAGAAGTAGAGGATCTCTCTTCCAGTACATGAAAAAGATGTTGTGTGTATGACAATGGTGAGATTTCATTATGAGGAAAAGAACAATATTGATTACATAAATAACAAGTGATTCACTTTGCATAACAGAAAGAATGATTGCAGCAGTCATTCTTTCTCTGTACAATGATAACACTTTTTAGACCATGCTGATGTCCACAAAAGTCAACAATTAAGTGTCAACAAAAGTCATCAGTTCAAATGAGAGTGAGTAAAATAGTTTATATCCTGCCAGTTTCAATAGAGTCGATCTGTGTCAGTCAAAATCTTTAATGACATTTTTTTTCTTTTAACCTGCCCTGTCCAGCAACATCGGCAATCAGATCTGGGTGCCTAACAGTGCCAGGCAGATTCTTCTGCAAAGGAGGAGTCTATCATACTCCTCCTGTTGCATAATCTGCATTTTATCTATTATTGAATTAGACGAGGCGACCAGACCGGAAAGGGGGGGTTGGAGGGGGGGACAGTGGAAAGAAAGGGAGAAACAGAAACAGCAAGGGGTTGGGGAGACAAACACAATAACTGCAAAACAAACAACAACAACAAGAACAACAACAAGATCGACAATAACAGCAGCAATATATATATATATATATATATATATTGTCCTGTATATATATATATATATATATATAAATAAAATCAGACATTTCATTTTGCCATATACACAATGTGTTTTGAATATATTGGTACAAAGCTATTCAAAACAGGTTTAAACTGAGTTTGGATGTAGAGAGTATGGACAGAGGAAACACCAATAGTTTTTTTTACTGATGAGAAGGACATTTTCAGCAAAGCCAACTCTTTCTTTTGTAGATAATTTGTGGCATCGGCTCCTAAAATACTTTCATTCTGAATTTAGGCAAAAGGCCGCCAACACAAGTAAATCTTACCTGCCCCCTACTGGTCAGGTACAGCTATTACACTATGAAACCAGAACAGAAGGTTCTCACATGGTGGGAATTTATCTTCTTCTATATTAATGTGGCTAAAAGTGAGCTCATGTGGACAAACACACACACACACACACACACACACACTCAAGCAATGTATTCAAGCACAGTTCTGGGGTACTTTACTCGAGTACTTGTTAATCAATTAATCAATTTCCCAACCGGGATCAATAAAGTATTTCTGATTCTGATTGTTTTTAATTTTCTGCTGCTTTACACTTCTACTTCACCACAATTCAGTGGCAAATACTCAACTTTTGCATTTATTGGATACCTTTGGTTAATTTTCAGGTTGATATTAATTGTTAAAAATATAATTAACAGAAAAATATGCTGTATTAATGTGATGTCTGATATGAAAGACTTTCACTTGTTACAGAAATCTTTGATGCTGTTTGGTTCTCTGCTTAATAAAGATCTGAATACTTTTTCCACTACTCCTCTGCTGTAAACTTAAAAAATATATACTATAAAAATATAATACTGCTAAAGACTGCCTGGTCATCATAGATGCTGTTGTACCCATAATATTGTTATGATGTGTTGTAATATCAGAGCTTTTTCTTTTGCTCATATAATGAGGACACTACTTAAAATCAACAAACCAAGATTCAGCCTCTCTGCCTCACTATAAATCAGAAGTTTTCACAGAAAGTCAGAGTAAGACAGTGTTACAGGGTGAGAGGAAGAGAGCTGAAATATTATCTCTCTTTTTCTCTGTGGTTTTTACCTGTAATATCAAGTAGTCACCCACCCAACAGACCAGCAGCTGCAGTACAGAGTCTGTCTGATCTAGCAGAATGGAGCCTACACTGACAGTCCACTTTATGAACAGTTATGATGACAATGCTACTGATGATGGATTATTTTGTTTTAATTTCACAATGGATTGTCCCAATTCACACCTGCATGGCTCCAACATCTTCCTGCCTATACTATATTACATCATCTTTTTCACTGGCTTTTTGGGCAACCTCTTTGTAATCTCAGTCTTGGGGAAAAAAGGTTAGAGAGGCGGGCGTTGGTGGACACATTTGTTGTCGATTTAGTCCTGGTCGACCTCGTCTTCATCCTCACACTGCCACTCTGGGCCGTCTCTGCAAGCCAGAACAGCTACTGGGATTTTGGGCCAACTGGGGACCTGCTGTGCAAGCTGAGCAGCTACATCGTTGCTGTGAACCGCATCTCCAACATCTTCTTCCTCACCTGCATGAGTGTTGATCGCTACCTGGTTGTGTTGAGACTGATGGAGCCGTTTGTTGATGGACTGTCCTGTGTGGAAGATAATAATTCATATTTCTTTCTTGGCCTGAGTCCGACCATGGCAGTACTCACGTTGTTCTCTGCTATGGCACCATTATGGTGCATCTCAAGAAGCACTGTCATGTAAATCCTCATAGTGAAGCCCGCAGCAGACACTTTCTCAAGATGGTCCTCTCTATCATAGTAACCTTTATGGTTTCCTGGCTCCCCTTCAACATTTTCAAAGTCATCATAATTGGCTCGCAGCTCTCAAATGTTGATCTGAATTGTGATGCCCAGGCGTGGCAAAGGAATGGGCTCCTCGACTCGTGCAGCCTGGCCTTCCTCAACAGCTGTGTGAATCCAGCCATTTACTTTTCATTTTTACTTTTACATTCCAGACCATCACTTCAGATGACGCGCTGAGACCATGTTCAAGACCTGCATAGTAAAGCCAAAGTTACTGTTCTAATTTTTTTTTTGATAGACTGACATTGTTCATTATCTTCTTGAGATTGCAAAGTCAACAATAAAAAAGACCCACACACATTGTGCAGAATCTTAAGGAAAAATTGTAAGGGTGGTGTGGAGAGGTAATTCAAAATTACTCTCTTGGGCTTTAAAAAATATGAATATGAAAACAAGAGTCACACATGTTGTAAAAAGAAGACACTAAACTTACAACCGAATATCAACCAAGCATTTGACTAAAACAGGACACAGCCTCAAGTGGAAGAGAATACAAATTCTCAAATGCATTGAGTCACTGCCACTGCAAAACAAATATGAAAAAAGGCCCTCCAGATCTGATATCTGTGATGTGAAGACAGGACACATGTTCACACTCACACAAACTTTTGCCTGGTCTCCTCATAAAATCTTTTCACTGCCTGAGAAAGTACAGTCACTCCTCCTCACTGCCAGATGTAACTTTTAGAGAAAACAAATGTATATACATGAGTGTTACAGGGGAAGTCAGGTATCTGAAAGTTCAAATGTTCATGAGTGCTGACTTGTTTTTCAGTCCCATATGAATGAGGTGGTTTGAAAACAACAGGCTATCTGCCAGGCTGTGGGTGCAGAGGTCAAGAGTTTCCATCGTCGTCTTAGGGACATCTCAACCGTTTTTTTCTCATTTCACCGTTCTGATACCGTATCAGGGGTTCAGTATCTTCTATCTTGCCTTACAGAGAAAAAATATTACAAATAATCATGTGGTTTTAGACCCAGTTTTGTTGTGAATGTAAATATTTTGCACATTATAAACAGACTGCACATTATAAACACACTCAGCCCTTTTCAGTCAAGGCTGAGGATCTTTCTGTTTGCCATTGTGTTTTACTAATCAATTAATTACTCATTTCTTACACAGTACTATGGCTTCTGTTCCTGTGCTTCGTTTTGATTTGATTTTCTGTTTATATGTTTTTGTTTATTATTTTTATTTTATGTACAAGCAATTTTAATTGCCTTGTTGTTGAAATGTGCTATACATATTGCCTTGCCTGGCCTTACAGAGAAAGATTATTACAAATTGTCAGAAAGTGGTGATGAACCGTTTCATCCTTGTAGCTTGGTCTAATATGTGTTGTTAAATTTGTCTTTGAATTTTTTCTGTGTTGTTTCTCCTGTTATTTCTGGACATGTTAAGGGTCTTTGAGTATTTTGAAAAGTGCTTTATAAATAAAATGTATTATTATTATTATTATTATTATTATTATTATTATTATTATTATTAAAAGCGTCCATTTAGGTGGAAGGTTTTGGGTTGTTTGTTTATAAAGCAGACGATATGAGTAGTTAATCTTTAATAATGACCATTAGTTGTTGTTTTTTAAGTCATGCTGGTTTAAATATCTAAATCCATCAGGGCTACTAGAAGTTATCTATTCTGCGACTCTCATATTGTTTTCCAGATTTAGCAATCTCTCTAGCTTATTGTTAATTCAATTTCTATTGTTGATTCTTTATTTTTTGGTACATAGGCGACCGCAGGGCTGGTGGATTTGAGACACCTGAATCTCAACAGGTTTGTAACTCCATACGGCGGTGTTCCGGTGAAAGATCACATGGTTTGCATGATTAAATGTCTATCCATGTAACCCTGTCTATCCATGCTCTGCTTCCGCCTAGTGGCTGATATATAAAGAAAATACAGTTAATGCCACTTTTTGGATACCTCAGTACATGTTGTCCACCTTAAATAACTGACTTTGGCCACGTCAGAGAATTACAGTACATGTACTGTAATTCTGTGGTATTGACGTCAGAGTGCGCTGAGTAACCATCAAGGGGTATTTACTGCCCGTAATCCGCTAACACAGCGGGGGAAGTGGATGATCTATGTGCCGTTCACAGACCCGTTTTAAAATCGTGTTTTCTCAAACTATCATGTATAACTTGATAACTTGAGAGATAACCCTCTCAAGCGTTAAATTAAATTACAGTACTGGCAAATTGACTTATTGAATAATTGTCTGACATAGTGGTTATTGTTTTACTCAGCAATCGTGTGACAAATTGGCAGAATTCCAAACAGCAAAGGAATGGAAAAACGACAACAATCCTTGATGGATTATTTTATGGTCATATTAAGTTGTACTGACAATTTTAACCATTGTGTTGTTTACTTGTATAGCTTTCTTACCTGCGTGTTTATAAGACAGGCGACGCAAACGCTGTTATTATTACTTAATCCTGGCTCAGTCATGTTTTCGACAGCACGTGAAGGCAGCACAGCATTGCTTTACTTTGCAGAACCGATGGAGTAGCTTCTCCAACAAAAGTTACGTTTGTGGAGTATAACCTAGTTTTACGTCAATGTTTGTGCTGTAATCCACTCGTTCAGACCACGGAGACGTAACTTGTTAAAATCTGGCGTTGTTTTATTTAGATCGTTTGTCAATGTAAGTAGAGATAAACTTCTAACAGAAATCTGGGAGACTGCGAGCCAATGGAGATCATAAGGATACAGATGAGGCACGATGCTAGCTAGCTAACAAGCTACTAAGGTAAGAGTAAAGAACAGTGGCATTAGCACGTAAGATTTGTTTAACAAATGTTATCTACTTATGGGCATTAGGTTGTTTATTGATGCATCTGAACTCGTTGTTTGCAGCGAATAGGGTGGGAAAAGCACTCAACAAATGTGATTTTCTAAACTTTGAGAAACTCTGCAAATATGAGGCCCTGCAGCTTCATGGAGCTGACTTCGCTGGACAATAAATACCGAAAGGTTAATTTAACTCTCGTGGTTGTCATGGCTTTAGTCTTTCCTTGTACTGTTTCAGTTTATTGTGTATTTGTATTTGTATTTACATAGCTGCAGTTTTGAGACCTAGGTTATATTGCAGGTGTATGTATTATGATGTAGTTATTGTAAGTTAGTAACATCCATTATATAGTTTAAACTTGAAGACAGAGGTGAACTACTGTAACAGCTAATACACAGCTGTATAAATATGTCTTGACTGCAATGACCCGCAGAGTTAAACCCTTTCAACATCCTCTTTCAGCAGAAATGCACAGCATTTTTAAGAAGAGAGGAACAATGTACTTCTAGGTTAAGGGTTATTACCCTTTAATAATGGAGGAGGTTTTGTGATTGTCACATTTGTTTGTTTGTATCTCTGTTTGTCTGCAAGATAAAAAAAAAAAAAAAAATTGGTCATGGTATTTTGATGAAATTTTGTGTTGGGGTGGATCTTGGGTCCAGGAAGACTTCTTTTAATTTTAAGACAGATCCAGGTACGGATGTAGATTTTGGAACTACACAATTTATTAAATGAATGATAGACGACATATGGTAAACCTAATTATATGTTGTTGTTTTTTACTTAAATCTCTACACAGGTTTCCTTCAGTGCATTAGTCTTGTTAGTTATGTTTGTGCTTTGAAACATTTCTGCTGTCTACAAATTCCTGAGCATTGCCCAGGGGCCAAGAGGACAGAAGTCATTTAAACCTCACTGACCTGCCAGTGGGACAGTCATTGCAACTCATGCTGTGCAGACAAACTTTGGTTGAAATCACATAACTTTATTATTTGAATTCTAGTGGAGGGCCTAGAGCTTTGCAAGATACCACCAAATATGTTCGTTTAAATTTTCGAGAAACTTATTAAATGCACAAAACCTTCAATATTTCACTCAGGTTAAACATAACATATATTCAATGAACAACTTAAACAGCTCGATACAGCAAATGTGTCTCTGCGTAATGGTGTTGATATCTTTAAGCTTGTTCAGTCTAAGCCACAGTTTAGAATAAACTTTGATTTGCACAGTGGTACATGAACTTGTAATTCAGTAATCCACATCAAACATGCCACGTCTGCAAACAGTATTTTCTCCTCATCTTTATTGTTGTCAATCAGATCCTTTAGACAACATCAAACTGAGAGCTGGCTGCAGGGAGAGAGGTAGAAAGGAATCCTGGAAGCATCAAGAATCACTTTGTTTGCCTTTTAAAGCTTTAGGATGTGTTGTCCGTTTGTGTAACGTTGCAGTACTTTTTTATGACAGCACCTAAGCATTATGCCTTTTACAATTATTGTACAACTGATCGCAAATGTTTGAGATAAATGGAATTATTTTTCATAATCATTAGAATCGCTTCCATTAGGGGTGCAGATAGAGCAGCAGATAGACCCCGCACCCCCATGCACTGAGGCTTCAGTCCCCCCATTTGTGGCCGTGGACTCGATTCCCGCCTGTAGCCCTTTGCCGCATGTCCTCCCCCTTACTCTTTCTCCCATATATTCTGTCATTCCCTTAAGCTGTCCTACCAAATAAAGGCAAATGATGCCAGTAATCAAAAAAGAAAAAAAGAATCGCTTCCATTCAACTTCACAAGAAACAGCTGGATGATACCAATTAATTGTCTGCTAAAATGTCATGATTTGACAATTAGCAAATGGTTAACGAACCAAGCTGCAACATATTTAGAGATCATGTTTAATTCGCCTTACAGCTGAAGGGTCTACACACTGGCTGCAGTGGTCTAGTCATACACTTATAAAAGGATTCAGGAATATGTAAAGAATTTGTTTTGCCAGCTGCTGTGTTGGCTTCACAAAGCCCTCTCTCTGTCTCTTGGGAACTCTGGTTTATACAAGCTACCCATGACATCCACCAACTGGCTAATTTACTGAGCATGTGTTTTACTTCAGTGTGGTGGGAAGTTGTCTAACTAGTCTTAACATCAAGCATGGCAGACATAACTGCACACTCAGTGTGATTACAATATCGAAAGAGGAACATTGTGACACTACTGATTATCCTTTATCATGTGCTAAGTGTGTTTGCACAACTGAGTAGTTTTAACAGTCATGTGACTGTATTATACTTGTATAGTTTGATCTAATATTGCATGTGGAATTGATCATTTTATTTATTTTTTTATACAAAGTTTTGACCTATTTATTTTCCAAGTGACCTGAGTTAACCAAAGAATTTCTTTAATCCTTCTTCCAGTGAAGTGAAGTGTGGTCGTGTGCAATAATACATTATTGAGTCATCCTCTCCTCGTGATCCCTTTTGTTTTAAGTGTTTTACATGGAAATAAATTTGGTGCGTGCTCATAGCCTCTATCAGCCTAAAAAGATTTCTAGGGGAAGAACTGCAGTTGAAGACTGCATTGATTTGGATGTAGTGGGCCAAATATTGTACAGTTAAAAGAAAAAAGATGTTTTACTTGACATTTGACAATTTAAAGAACGGTGAAACTGTTTCAAAACAAATATTGGCATTTCTAAACTTAAATGTGTCTTTTATTGGCTGGCATATGCACCGACACGTATCCCTGGTCAAGCTTTAATGGAGTTTGCTGGTGTTGGTTGGCTTAAATATTGAACTCACTGTCAATTAAATAAATACAGTATAATACAAGAATATCCCATAAAAAGATGCTTGTACTCCCAGTGCCAAATGTGATGGCATGTGTCAACTGCGCCTCGTTACAGCTCACGCTGTGGAACCTGAATGTAGAAATGACCAAATACCTGCAGCTTTCTTGGTCCAGTGTCATTTGAGATCCGATTCCTTAGTGTCTGGGAATTGCGGGACATTTTTCCAGAGTGTCTGATCACCAACATTCCTGGAAAGCCAAAATGAATATTGAGATTCAGAATGAATGTGAGCCATGCAGTTACAGAGCAGGTGCTGCCTCTGCGTCTCTGTAAATCATGCGGACTATCCCACTGCCATATGTTTCCTCCTTTTTTGTGAAGGCAAAAATGGCATGCCACAAAAGGGTATTGGCACTGGTATTAGTAGGATGAGAAGGGTGAAGTTGAGAAGGTCTGGTTCCAAATCTAAGCTAATATTGCTTATCCATTTTACATGATTTTTTTTAAAAATTTTTAATGTTTGCTTTATACTGTATGCTTGAAAGTAAGACACTTTGCAAGTTGTCCCACAAACATCACTCTAGAAATTATTGGCAAAATTAATCCGTGAACAAGTCTGGGTACAGGCATCATGTGGGTAAAATGATTAGGGCTGCAACTCATGAACATTTTCATTATTGATTACTCTATCAAATATTTTGTAAATATTTTTTTTATAAAATTATTATGAAATTTCATAACTTTTAAAAAATGCCAATCATTAGTAGTCAGATCTGGTCTTAAAATTTTCTTTGGTCCAGAAATACAGTTCACAGCCCAAACCTTTTCAGTTTACTCATATAATTAAGAAAAGCAGGAAATCATCATACTTGAGAAGCTGAAACCTGAAAACCTTTGTCAAAGTTGCATTTTCTGACGATTGACTCATTGATTCATCAAATAATTACTCAGTTTCTAAAGCTGACATTGTAGAGTAATTGTTGTTGTTTCTCCTGGGACCTCGATCTTTGTCATACTGTCATTTCTCTATAGTAATGGTGCTTTTGTAATGGGACACACACTTCGCTCAGGTTGCCACCACCCATCTTCTAGGACACTGATAAGAAGGTAAAGCTTAATTTCCCAGTATGTGTGCCATTGTTGTTGACACAGTTTCGAACTCGGACGGGAGCGCTGAGTTATATGATACTGACTCAAGTGTTCAGCCCTCTCTGTATGTGGCCACTCCTCTGCAAAAGGCAGCGCTTTCTCAGTGGGCGAGTCTCTCATTCCTGTCCAGACTCTACTCAGCTCTGGTTTTGTGCATTTCTATTCAAGTCAGGAGTTCTGAACTTTGGATTTTAACCATTGTACATGTCCCATAAAGTAAGTCAAGTTTTTATATGCTGTCCAGTTCACAGTGTTTAATGTAAATTTGGATTAATATGGAAAGGCTGTCATTGTTTTAATAGTATTTTGAATTAATATTTCATAATGCGACAATCCTACTTTCACGCAAACTACATCAGCGGGGTGTGACTGTTTTATTTCCCTCAACCTTTTACCTAAAAATGCCTAAGTCATTGTAATAGTCTACTAAAACATGGGAAACTGTTGGAGCATATAACACACAACAGAAATGTTTGACAGAACATATGTCAAACAAAAGGTTTGGTTAGGAAACTATTTCAGATGCTCAGTGTAGTTCATATTGTATATTTTGTCAGCTAGATACTTCATATCAGTGCATCAAACTATTTAAGTAGTTTCGGCTCCCTCTCCTTCTGATGTGGTTACACCCCTGTAGAGATGGGAATCTGCTGGTTTTCCCAGGCATTTCAGTTTTACCTTGCACTGGTGAGTGAGAAGACTCAAAACACTCCAAGACATATGAAAAAAACCCAACTTCTAAAGTATAGTGTGTCCTTGTGTGTATCGCTGGGCAAAATGGCCTGCCTGATATATGAAGCACTGCAGATCATACTTCTGGGTTGTTTTGTTCTGAAATGTGAAGTTGATAAATGAGTTAGTCTATCTCACATGCCTGACATGAACAGTACACTGAGATCTTCAGCTATTTTGATAATTGAACTACAATGGCACTCAGTAGAGGACATACCACCGCCAAGGCTGAACCATGACACACACGTCTGTTACATGGTAATCAGTTCAGTAGTTTTTGCGTGATTACTATGTCAGTGTCTGCCCCTTAATGCGGATCAGCACCAAAACGTATTTGGGTCTTTCCTGGCCCATTCCACATTCCTCCAAGTTTCGTGTAAATATGTCAAAGTAATTTTTGTGTAGTCTTGCTTACAAATAAACAAACAAACAAGACATGGGTGATTCCAGCCTTACTGCTGCTTTTCTTTGTGTGGTATCATTGTAAATGAAATATCGTCAGACTTTGAACTATTGGTCAGCTAAGTAAAGGCATTTGAAGTCGTCACCTTGGGCTCGGGGGGGGGGGGGGGGGGGGGGGGCACGTGACGTGTACTTTCAAATGTTTTTTAGACGTTTTTAGTAATAAAGTTGCAGCCCTATTGTTTGTTTTTTTGCATAACTTTTTGCTGTGATTAAATTGATAAATGTGAACACTTAACCAATGATCTTAGCTTTAGTGTGTAGATATAAGGCAGAAAATCCTTTGCATGGATTGTGCTCACACACTGATCAACATAGAAATCACTGCCCGTCAAATTTAATGTGGTAAAGTATTTTTTTCTAGTAATTAATAGTTTGCCGAAAGTATCTTTTCAAACAGATTCATTTCGATCGTCGGACTGTCGGGTGTTGTTATTTAATTGTCCTGCATATCAGCAGTTTCGCCTTAATTTCGCAAGCACAGTAGCCAATTTTCTGCGAGTCGGAGGTGAAGGCTCCAGTCACAGTCATATGAGCTGTGTGGAGGAAGTGTCATGTTCCTTACATGTTGAGGATGAGAATGGGAGAAATGAAATGATATTACTGAAAGCCATCATATGTGGTTGGACCAGCGTATGCTAGAGCCAACTCCTGTATGTCTCACAGCTCATGATTTCATCCTTATTCCCGTACTCTCCAAGTTAATCATCTAACCAAGAAGTTGCACAGTTTTTATTTGACTCCAGCTGAATATATGGCTCATGCTTTCTGAGCCTCTTATCTGAAGGAATGAGATAATGCAGCTCACATGAGAGTAACAAACATGCAGTCACAGGAAACACCCTAGACTTGGCAACATGTACACACACTCATACTGTGGGAGACTATGACTACACCTGTCTGTAGGGTCAAGAAGGCATGTCACACCTGAATCACTCAAGCTACGGGTCATAAGATAAGGTAATAGGCAGTCTTTGGAACGCTTTTGTTAATGCTGTTTGGCTTTAAATTCGATTTTGGCTACTCGTGTGTCGCAGCTGTTACCAGTAACCCAGTGACAAGTTGCTTGTAATCCCATTATACATTCAGATGCTCTTGCTATTGCTGTTTCATTCAGAAATGTGTACATATACAGTTGTAACGGATGCTAAAATTGAAGTAATACTTTACAGGAAATGGTGGTTATTTACATTGCCTACTGAAGAACAGCCGCAGGAAGTCCATCTACTGACATGGAGGGCAACGGAGAGATCAGCGACACTGACAGTGGCATCATCCTTCATTCAGGTAAAACATTTTGTCTATTATTCGTGGCATTTTGGAAATATGTAGTCCCACAACAGTAACAGCTTGCAGGGATACATGTGTACGCAGTTCACTGCAGAAAGGATTGCGTTTGGCTGCATCAAATTTGCATCATGAGACCTGAAATGGGTTCAAAGAAACTACAGATTGTTCTTTGTTGGTGGCCCAAATGTGTCTGAAGGAGGTGGACAGCTTCAAGAACAGACAATTGATTTAAATGGGGATTGAGTCGCTTCAGAAGTTTGAAGAATTGCTTGTCAAAATTATCAAATCAGACATGAAATCAAAATGTAAGGGAGACTCTCACCCTTGATTGTAATTACACGTTAATTTAAAAGGCAAAACACAGTTGTTTTTTTAGCCTGTAGGCCCTTGGTGGAGGACCAAATCAATAATCCCTTTTACACAGCTTGTTCAAGGCAGGACTGTTGCGCCTCAGTTGCACCTCACTGTTCTGTGGAAATGTTGGGCATAATGGGCGTTTATTGTTGTCGCACCTCTGAGCTGGCAGCGGAGGTAGTAAGAGCGCTGCATCTACATCTAATTATGCGAGCCAGCAGGACATGAAGGTTGTTGTGTGACAACCAGGGGACTTAAAAAGCAGCTAGTAGCATTTAACACTGAATTTAAAGAAGAAAATCAACTGAAAATGTCTTCAAATTGGGGAGGATGCGAGGTCCTGGAGCTCCTTACTGTCTGAGCCGAGGCCAAGATAAGCCGTCATGTAGGAGGAAAAGAAAATGATTGTTTTTGCCTTGTTATTTTCTTTTTATTGGAAAAGTGTCACGCTTGTGCTTCCCCCAATATTTAGTCAAATATATAATAATAGCAGGTTAAATGAAGTAAACAACTGTTGCTATATTTGTATTGGCAAAGATCTTCTTAAATTAGGCTGGAAACCTGTGTCATTCTTAAATTTGCCTCTCATTCAGCAGACATCAAACTCAGTTACCTCCACCAAGGAGATATGTTTTCACCTGTGAATTTTGTGAAGGGGTTTTGTCTTGACCATGGACAAATCCATTAAATTTAAGTGTAGATCAGACTTCAAGATGTGTTTTTTTTTTTATATTCTTGAACATTGCGATTTTAATCATTTTCACTTTTTATAGAAAAACTACACAACAAATTTCCACAAGACTTGGTGGAAGGATTGGACATATATTAGACGAGAAAGCATTAGATTTTGTTGCTGATTCAGATATGGAGGAGGAATTTTACAAACTTAAACCTTAACTTAAACTTAACATTGCAAGACAGGCCAACATTTTCTTTAATTTATCAGGAAGTAATCCATGAATCGTGATGTAAAAATCAGGGTCAAATGCAGAGACAGAATTTCCCCCTGTGGGATTAATACAGTATCTAAAAAAAATAATAATAATAATCTGTTGGATCAAAATATGTATCTTTTTTTTAGCTGCTACACAGTAACAAATAAGACTAGAAACATGCAACTGCAGCCTGAGATAGTTGGGTTTTGAGTCATCTCCCACAGTGTTAGAAATGTATTCAGATGAGTAAGATTTATTTTATGAGTTTTGGTGGAGATCCAGATCTGAAGTATGTCCTGTAAGACTTGTAAGACTAAGACTGTAGGATTGTTTGTCCTTAGTGGAGGTATGCGCTATTAAGTGCCTTTTCTAGATTGTTTGAGATAATAATTCCAGACATTTTATAACAACTGCAAGTTATCCTCTTTATGAAAGACAGCAACTTGTCATGTGAGACTAAAATGTATGTGGTCCATTGTTATTGTTAGTTGCTACCAGATTATTCACTTCTTAACATAGAGGGCACAGTTCAAATAATCCAGATTAAAAGAGTACTGCACCTTTTCAGCAGTCTCCTCCTGTAACATTAGCACCCGCAATGCTGTCAGTTATTCTGTCAGAGATTCGGGTGTTTCATGCTAGTATTGGCTAGTATAGCCCTGAGCCTCAGTTCTCAAGAAGAGATGAGGAGCAGGCTATAGAGGTGTGGAAAACTCACGTCTTTCTTCACTCCACACCTACAGATTTCCTTCATTTTCAAGCTTCTTTATCTTCATCTTCAAACCCACTGACCCCTCAAGTGACATCATTTCATCATTTATCAGCTTCCTCTGGAGTTACAAAAGGCTTTTAATACAACTTTTTTTCACATGTACAGGAATATTCTTCAAAATCTGTAAACGGGTTTTTATTCGTAAAACTGGCGGTCGCCCCCTTTAAGTCTGGATTTTATTCAGTACTGCCCATTGGCCAGTTTAACATATTTTTGTCAATCTTAATTTACTAATTAATTTAAGATGATTGACAGAAAATGAAATAGACTTTATTTTGATAATCAATGAACCATGTGTGTTTTTTAAAGCTAAAATGAAATACTCTTTTCTGACATTATATTGAGCAACTGGTTAATTGATTTAGCAGGTGCAGCACAAGTGAATATGTTCCTTTTTCTGTAACTTCATTAAAAGCAGTCACAAATTGGGCGTTCTACAATATTCTCTGGCATTGTTCCCATATGGAAACAATGCCATAAAACTAACAGCAAACGCTGGCAGTAATGCTTTTAGTATGCTCAGCATTGTCTACTGATTAGTTCTGGCCTTCCTGACATTCCTTGTGCCTTAATTGAACTACGTGATGTCTTCTCTGTACAATGAGAAGTCGATCTACAGAGAAAGGGGGGGACTGTCAGTCTAGGAAGAGGAATTCTTTGGCCTATTGTAGTGTCGTCACGCTTCTTTCCTGTTGCACCTCCGACATTTGTAAATACCTGCAGGGACTCTGTTAATAATCTCTGAAGGTATGTAGTGCTCCGTGTATTTTGCCTGAGGCCGCTCCCACAGTTCTGAGACTAATCTTAATGTCATTAGCCGCCAAGGTTACAGACAGCAACAGTCGAAGATTTGCACATAGTTAATTATAACGATGATTGATGAAAACAACGGTAAAAAGAAAGGTTTGTTCCGTGGAAAGAAGCCGTTGTGTTGTGGTCTTGAGAATAAAACTAAAGTAGCATAATGAAAGTGCACTTTCTTATTACAATAATGTACAAGGTGCCAACATATTAGCATGCCAGAATATGTACAAGGCAGCAGTAAAAAAAAAAAAAAAAATTTAAAAACAAATGGAAATGGCAAAAACACACAGGAGTTGGGAAATGACAAGGCATAGGTCACTAACAAAGGTAATGTTTTACTTCTTCAAGTTATTTTAATGCCAAGTCATGACATTATATGTTTATGTATCAGTGATTGATACATAATTGAATGCAGTTGTAGTGTTGTGAGCTAAGATAGTTATTATGATAAGATACTTGCATGCAAAACCCTTGAGACTCTTAATTTTAATTCATTGCAGGGCTTCTGTATAAGTTCGCAATTTTCAGCTAGGTGTACCCATTCAATTTGCAACTCTGTATATGCTGTGCATATATGGATTGTGTCAAAAGATGATATTGATTAATCAACAGAAAAATAACCTGGTTGGTATTTGCTGCTTTTATTCAATCAATTTCCAGACTATAGATCAGATTAAAGGAGCTGTTCCGCAGACGTTTCTTTTGGTCTCAGGGAACTTGTCAAAGACACTTCTTATATTTTTGGATTTTATTTATAAACAGTTTGAATTAAATCAGTAGTTGATGTCAAAAGTTTTTGGCTTTACGCAGTAATTTTAACTATAATGTCCACTTATTTATGTTATCATGTGTTGTGTTCTGAATAACAAATGTTTAACAGACACACTTCAGTCACTTAATCTCAGATGACTTCACATGCCTCTTTCCTGTTGTATGATGCAGGCTCTGACAGCCCAACGACTCATACGAAAGATGTGACCACACACACACGGGCCATGAAGCTCAAACATCAAGATCTCAAAGAAAAACTGGAGATCTGCATTCTGGAGCTAAAGAAACTCTGCATCCGAGAAGCTGTAAGTAACAGTAATCTGCAAATTAACAGGTCATAATACTTTGAGATGATTAAAATCTCAAAAGTGTTAGTAGACCTAGACAGAGGAAAACAGTAGTAGACGTTGTACTCAAAAGATTTCATATGATTCAGCACCTGTTATAAAAGTTATAGTAGGTGGGGTCATTTAGTGCCGGCTGACGCATTATTGACGCATTTTACTGCAAGTAACCTGTAAGAAGGGACATTTGTGAAATGTGTTCAACCATGTCCACACATGTCCACACTTCACTTGTTTGTGAGCCAGCAGATTAAAGCCATGAGAAAATCATAGATGACAGTTTTTTTTTAGACGCTTTGTTGTCCACGCATCAACATAACATGACATAATGAAATTTCTTTTAATTTATCATGGGTTTTGTAAAGGTATCCTGGTGGTTCGGTTGGTCAAATTTAATAATTTCTATGTTCCCACAACGGGATGGGTTTGAATCAAGCATGAGACTTTTGAGTCACATCACCTTTTCATTTTTAATCTTGCCTTTCATCTATTCTCTCAAGTATGAGGTAATGGCCACAAATTACCGCACAGAGTAATTCCGAAACTGGACACACTTTTTTTTAGGAGTATGTTTGCCATGTGTTTTTGCTCCAGGGCAAAATCCCAGGACACATCATTCTTTCCTGTTGTCATTTGGGCTTGGCACTCCTGTCGGGACATGCTTAGGTGAACTAATGGCAGGAGTGATGCCTCTCCCTTCTCTCTGTGACAAAAGAACAGCTAATCTTATTGATCGTTTTGTCTGTCTGCGAAGGTGTTTGGCAAGGAGTGGCTTAAAGCAATTTTATGGCTGTTCTTTTATTTAAGTCAGTAAGATTGTATTGTGAAGTTTGGTTTGGACTTGGCTACTTGATACAGTGAGAAAGTGAGACCCAAAGAATGTGAAAGGAAATCTCTGCAAACACAGAATTGTGCAATAGATTCCTTGAACCTATATGCCTCAACATGTAAGAAAGTCAGTATAAGATAATCGTACGTCATTTCAAAACTGACACGAATATGGATGACTAAACCCTGTAAAGGGGTGTGTGTGTCTTTATTTCAACATCTAAACTGTAAGGATGTATTAATATTCAAAAGATGTCTTTAATACAAATAAACATTCACAAAGTCAGTATGTAGAAAAATAAATGTTGAGTCATGCTCAAAAGTTGCTTTGTTGGCAGTTGAAATGTGATATTTTCTGCGTCTTTTAGGAGTTGACAGGCCGGCTGTCAGACGATTACCCTCTTCTGCCAGGAGAGAAGCCTCCGCAGATTCGCAGACGTATTGGAGCTGCGTTTAAACTGGATGAACTAAGCATCCCTGGAGAAGCAAAGGTACAAGCATTAGACTGGTCAATGTCATTTTAAAGCAATGTGTAAACCTCGAGGACATTCAGTGTTTCCACAGCCTCATTGTTTTCACCCTGCCTTCGCGTCTTTAGAACTCAGAGCTGAGTTTGGTGGATGCTGAGTTGGCGCTTCAGATGAAGATATTCGAGGCAGCATGTAAGCTCTGTAAGGAGGATCACCTGAGTAAGGCGGTTAAAAAGAGCCGGCTACTGCAGTGCAAGAGAGAAGAGAAAAAACTCAAACAGCTGCAAGAGACGGCATTTCAGCTGCGACTGGAACACGGTCGATCATCACCACTCCCTGCTTTTAATATTCCACAGCAAGGTGAGGGGCACTCGTCAAAACTACAGAGCTTTTCTATTACCAATATTTCCGAGATGAAAGAGAAAGTGTCCGGCTTGCCTCAAAAGAGGTTGTGTTGATGTTTTGCCAGCCATGGATAACCTGTTACAGCCTCCTTTGTCTCCCTGAAAGACGTGTGTGTTGCAAGACTCAACTTGGTGAAGCTCTTTTTACTGGTCATGGTGTTTTTAAACGTTCTAAACTCAAAACAAGCACATCATCACTTAGACACATCTTCAACAGGTAACCCTGTTGTAATGGGAATGTAAATCCCCGCCGCACTCAAACCAAATCAAGCCAAGCCAGCACATGTGTATGGAAAATCCCCACTAGGGGATCTCTTGACAATGAAATTATGCAGACAGGGAATTCATTGATATATTGATACTTCATAGCTCATCATTTTTAATTGGCTTTTCAACATTTGTATTTGCATAGAAAAACATGTTATTTGATACTTCACAAATATATCAACATGTTTTGTCTGATTTTCAGATGTGGGTACGTCTGATGACAGCTCTCTGTCTGATTCTGTAGTGCAAGATGAAGGTAAGACCCGTTTTTCTACTGAGGGGATGCATATTTATCATCTTTAAATGACTTTCTGCAGGTATTATACACTAAAAAATAATCTCAATTTTTCTCTAGAAGTGACAAGCCAGTCATCACAGCTGTCCTCAGGACTCCCCTGTCCAGGAGAGAATGATCCTCCCCAGCCTCCCCCTGTGTCCTCACAGTCCTTCACGAACGGCTCCTACATGTCTCCATCTGTGACTCCACAGTCTCTGCCTCTGACCCCAAGTCAGTCTCCCCATCCAAGCCTCAAGTCTACACTGAGTTTATCCTCAAGCCCCGTGTATGACCCTCCTCCCATCCAGCATTCCCCATGGACGGAGTCTAGTCTCGACCAACCTTACCAGAAGAGCAAAAAGTCGCGCTCCTCCAGCAAGACGAGGTAATACAGACCATCCATCATAGCTGCTTTCCTGTTCATCAGGTTTTGGGTTTGGAAAATTCAAAGTGTGGTTTGTACTTCTTTGATTGTGGTAAACTGGGAAATGTAGATTTTTGTTGCTATTGGAAGCATTAACAACCTTGTTACTGAAATGGTCTTTGTTAGATTCTTTAGAAAGGCTGAAAAAAAAAGGTAAAAGGAATGAATAGTTTGGGCTCCGCTGTGCCTTTAACAAAACAATTGTGCACCCTTTCAAGCATTTTCATACATGAAGGTCAGGATAGACATAGCAAGGAATGATTGGTATACTTATATACCTTTATACTTGTGCTGCTTTGTATTTCCTTGTTGTTGTTTCTTGATAGTAAAGACAACATGGAGCAACTTTTTTCAATAATTCTGGACAAAGAAGCTCATGTAGCAAAGTAATTTCCAGGGCAAACCTTCTTGTTCCTGTCCTGTATTAAAATGTAGATGCCATTGATGTTCATGAAAGTGTAATACTGTCATCTGCTGTTGACCTGGTGCTACAACAGTCAATTTGAAGAGTCAACACTGAACTATAAATCCTACGGATTGATAATGAAACCTTGATACAGAGGCAGAATTCAGGCTTTTCTGTTCAGTAATTGATTGCTCCAATAATAAAAAGTACTTACCTGTCATAATATGTATTATGCTTCACCAGTGTGATGGATTAATGTCCACATTTACATGCAGTAACTTGTATTGATGTCTATAATCATATTCAAAGCCTGGATATTTTTTTAAGTATTGTTATTCAGGTATTTAAAGATACAAACTGAGAAAGAAAACATAACGTATTTTTTGTGCTGCCATTTTCTTGTGTTCAGTACTCCAGTCAAAAGTGACTTGTTGCCACCGATTGAGGCTTGCTTACCACCGTCTGCTCTGCCAATGCAATTTTCCCATCTGAGGCTGAGCCGCAACCAGTCGAGCAGCACGCCTTCCACACCGGAGATGCGTGTGCACAGACAACTGTCTCTCAGGTATCCACACCTCAGTCACAGCTACATGTATGTCAGCCCACATCTAAGTTGAGCCTGTCATTAGGTGCAAATCGCAGTGATCTTTTTTTTTTTTATCTCTACACATAGTTCAGGGACTTTGGGATTTACATATTTGAGTAGTTTTTTTCCCCCCAGATAGCCATACTAAAGGCACTTGCCATGTAACAAATGCATCTTATGTGATTTGCACAGGTTATCCAACCCTGAATCTCCACTTGAGAAGGACCGTGGTCGCACCAGAGGTCCAAGGAGGCGACTGACAGAATACGCAATAACTTTACCGGAGACTCCTCCCCCTACGGTGAACTATGGAAACCACGCTAGTTCTGAAGACAGCAACTCTGAACACTCGTTTACATCTTACAACAGCTCACCATGTCAGGAGTTGCTCTGTGAATTGCCCAAACAATATCAGTCAGCATTCCTACGATCTAGCCCAGTTAGCAGCTATGGACCTCAAGCCTTCCCACACGCTGGCTTTTACCATAATCCCAGGCACCAGTCCAGCCCCAGTTTTCAAAAAGCCTATTATAATGAAGAAATGATCTACTCTCCTGATCTGGACTTGGCACAGAGCTATTACGCCCAGCAGGCTCCCTGTCCTTCCAACAGATATGAGTATTGGTATAAAGATGCCGCTGTGAACCACCAGAGAGCGCAGAGGCCTTTACCTCCCGATATTAGACTCTCCCCGTCCCCAGCTCAATGGGACAATCTACACTACCGTAGCAGTGGTCTCCCACAGCAAGTTGTGAAGGAGCAGCTCAAGTCATGGCACCGGCGTAGTCAGCTCAAAGTCCCCAGGTCCCGTTCTCTAGACAGACAGGGAGCAGTCAGAGTTAAAAGCATGCCAGGTCGGGAATCAACCAGCTACCAAACTCAGAACTACCATGAACAGGTAAGGAGACAAAATAATTTGGCAAGAAGTCTTATCTGATTTTTTGACTTACTTAGTTAGTAGATAAAGTCAAGAAATAATTTTTCTTATCCAATGGCTACAATACATGATAAATTGTCTGTCAGGATGCTACAGAAGACAGTATATATAAAACTAAACACCATATTCATTTAACAAATTAAATGCATTATTCATAGATGTTTTCATCTTAATCATGGTTCTAAAAGTATTATTCCTGTTTTACATGATTAACTTTAAGGTTATCCAAAGAAGAGCTCCTCAAAGAGCTGCAGATGACACTCAAGGACATTGGGTTGTAGATGATGGCTCTCACTTTGCAAGTCAAGTGTAAACCAAGGACACCTGAACTTGGACCATAAAGACATTAACTCAGATGCAAGTGAAATAAAATCCAGTTATCTGAAGTGAAGTAATCAGAAAATCAAGTTGAATTCTTCTTATGAAAGTTCAGATTATCCTGTTTACCTGCCTGACTATGTTTTGGCATACAGATGGAGGATAAAAGAAGTGGAACATTTTACAACATAATGCATCTTGTACAACAATAAATGAATCCTCCAAAGTCACTTTGATTTGAATCGAACAGCTCTGACACTGTAAAGTTGATTGAAGAGCAGTTGTATTGGATTTGGAGTGTGCCTATTGCTTTTGTCCACTGTGTGTTGTTTTGTATTCACAGTTACAAATTAACTTGAACTGAATGCTTGTTAAAAGTTACAAATTGAAATGGGATAAATGCTCTTTATTACTGAGCACTGTTTTAACCTGTTGTTAGCAAATGAGGTCCGAGGCTGACATAAATCTGCTGCCATCTTAAAACTGGCTACTACCTTTCTCAAAAAACAGATATTATCACCATCAGAGTGTTTGTGTCATTAGATACAAAGTTATTTTGATATGCAGAGCATTTATAAATAAAATGACAATGGTCTGGAGAGTTTTGGGAGAAAGGAGCTCTAACAGTCCAATTGTCCATTGTAGTTAGTTAAAGAAATGATGGTTTCAAAATAACGTTCTTCGTGTAACTAACAATTAGGCCATTGTTGCTTTTAATGTCAGATTAACTATGATTTATTCAAAAAGGTCATATCTGTCACTTAAAGGTACTTAATCATACAACATTGTGCTACATTAGATGTGGCTATGTATAGCCAAAAACACACTACTAAATATGAATTCATGTGAGGATGAGCTCAAGACAAATAAATGTACTTTTTGCAGTTTGGTAGAAGGGTTAATAAAGTGCTTCTTTTCCCCTAGCTGTGTGAAGGAAATAAATCATGTTTTTTTATGTAAATGAGCAACATATTTTTGTTAACCTCAAGACCAGTCTTGTTTTTATACTTACATGTGTCTGTGGCTGTGTCAGTTAACATGTGCCAATGGACTTAATCAACTAGTTGAAATTAGATACTAACTCACATGACATATTAAGTAGCAAATTCAGAAAAAAGAAGAGTATTGATGCTTGGCAGCTATTAATGTGTCAAATTGAAATTGAAATGTCCTGACCTTGAATCTTTGTCAGTTCTGTGTTGGTGCACTAGTGCTTGAGACCACAGACCACTGGACACTAAGCTTTTTGCCTGAACCAGTACCATTTAAAGCCTTTCAGGTGAACTGTATTTGAAATATTGCCAATATGTGATTCACGAACAAGTTTTCTGCAAGCTGTTTGTGGCGGATCACATGAGAATGAAAGCAAATTCCTGAAAATTCCTCTACACCTACGCACTGACTGATCTCTCACAATGATCATTTTTATGTGTTAGTTTATTTGGATTTGCACCATTCGACTCATGGAAAGTCAGACTTGAAATAAAAGAACATATGGACATGAATTGGCAAAATCCACCTGCGGTAAAGTGTGGGTGTATGTGTGTGTGTCACAATCATGTTATCTTGTGTGCCTCTTTTTTACTGTCTTTTTTTATTTATCTTTTAATTAAAGTAGTTTAAATATACCTGATAATAATGTGCTCCTGTCTGACAAATCTGTGAAAATGATTTCCCTGTGGAAGAAATAAAGAGTAATGTTTGCATAGTGTTGCTTCTCATTTGCTTGGATCATGTGTTGTTATTCTGTGTCAAAGACGTGTGTGTCTTTTTAGACTTGTCACTGTTGGAAACGCAAATTAACTAATTACGTTAATGATGGCTAAAGTCCATTTAGCTGCTTTAGTGTCAGGGTCCTGGTATTGTTAATGCTGGCTCACTGTCACACCATCATGCCTTTCTGGGGACACTCAAACTGAATACAGCCATTGTTAATATCTGTAAAACAAGTCAAATTGTCTGCTGTGAAAACGGCTGTTGATAATGCTGAGTTTGAATATTGCCTCAACCTGGTTTTGCGATGTGCTCACACAGGTGTGTACTTAATGAAGGTGATATCATGTAATATGTATTTTTTTAAAAGGCTTAATAGAAAAAAGGCAAGTAATTACATAATGGGTTGTTTTGGTGGAGCTTTTGACCACTGTTGCTAGGTTGTTTCTAACGTTTGATATAATGATGTAATGTGTGATCAAAACATTCATGTCTGAGCAGTAAAGATGCCTACATTTTTCTAGAAAAATGGTACAAGTGTACATTCATTATCAGAGTAGTCACAGCCATCTGTCATGATAAACCAAGAATTGATGCTTTTTATCCAATCTTTTTTGGGGTTGTTTTTTTGTCATTTTCTGCACTGTTGATCGTCGTATAACCTATACCGAGTTTGTGTGACTTCTTCTGTGAATGACCTGTATATCCCCAAGTTACTCACTGTATCAAAAAGTTAACATTTACAGTATTTTTGGCCTCAGTGTATTTCAAATATATTTGATGTACAAGACTCTGAAATATTTTCCATTAAAAATGCATTATATTGACAAATACATTTTAAATAGAAATATTGTTTACGGTAAATTAAAAAAAATATTTAACAAGATACTTTTGCTAAATGTTTGAATACATTGTGAGATATTGTTTAAAATTAATCCTCTCAAAGACACACGGAAGTAAGTAGATATTGTTATGATTGAGACATACATTTTAGATTTTTTTCCTAATTTTTTACATAATGTTGTGAATCATTTTTATACGGTATAAACAACCGAAGATTTTTGTTTTTCGACTTGAAACGATGTGCTTTTAGTTTGGAAACGGGATAGGAAGTGTGTTTACGGACGAGCGCTCAACTTCCGGAAAGGATTTTGTTTCTCATCGATAAACAATTCACTTTGCTGGTTTCAAGGCTACCTTGTCAGGTAATTTAGGTACAGTTAATGAAATTGCTCTAGCATACATTTGTACTGTAGGCGATGTAAAAACGTTAAATGTTGGTCTTGTCGTAAAGACTTGTCTTCCTGTTTGCAAGTTAATTCAAAAAGCAGTGTCGCCTGCTCGATTTGTTAGCGACAGCTCAGCGCTAGCTAAAATGTAACGTTAGCAAGGTGATATTTGAGCGTTATGTGACCTACTAACTTGAAACGCTTGTTAAAGTTTAATTCGCCTCCTGGCCATATCAAGTGTCGCGAATCATAAAGATACGATGAGTTTACGAAAAGTCGTTTTTATCTGTAGGTATTTTTACATTTTGTACTCCATGTTCTCTTTGACGCTATGCTAATCAACATCCCTCTGGCAGGATTTAACTTTGTTAAACGTTTTGTCTGTGTTGTCAACCTCAGGTGTCTATCAAAATTCATTAGTCCGTCTTATGTCTGGAGTATTGTTTACTGCAATCGTTGACCGATAATATGGGCTGGTTGCACAAATCTGCACAAGTTTAACTGCTCCTTCTTTCCCTTGCTGTGAATGTCTAATCGATGAAACACAAATTTTATATGAGTGTAGTATTCAGATATTATAATAGCATGTGTATAAATACTTTAATGGTAATTTGTAGGTTTATGCAGAGACCACGCACCGTGCGTTTACTGTACCCATCAATAAAAACACACAAAATCGTTTCTGTATACAGGATATTTTAGTATCAGTTATCTGTCAAGTGAAGATGATACCAGTACAATAAAGACAAATTGGTCGATTGACAAATTCTATTTTTCACTAAATCTCAACTAAATCTATATTAGAGGACTTTAACTATGTGTGTGACAATATAAAAAAAAGTATGTCCTTAATTTTGTGGGCAAATTAACGTCAGACCTTCTGTCCTTAATGAAAAACATTACTAGACTATAGGAAAAAACAGTGGAAGAACACACCTTCAACAACACGCTTGGTTTTCGCTTAGTTGAATCCGATCCACTGTCAGAGCCAGGTGTCAGGTGAAATCCCTAGTTAGCAGCTATCGTAAGATGGATCTACATTACTGACGTATTTTTATCTTAAAATTACAATATTGGAACAATATCATGGACAGTAACAATCTGACCTCTTACGGTTTGTTGTACACCTCTTGCCTGTGTATAATTACAACATGTTACAACTTAGTTATCTATATTTAGCATGATGTCTATATTTCTGTCTTCCTGTAAACAAGTTCTCTAGAGTGCAGTGTATATTGAGAACTGGAGTCAAATTTCTTGTGCTAATTTGATTGTTATTATGGTTGCCGAGCAGGGAATTTTACCAGCTGTACCATCTGAAGCAGAATACAGCGACTGTGAGTGGGTCATCAGGCAGTCTCCCTATGTCAGGCCGAAACGGGTCTGCAAGTGATGCAGACTGTCGGATCTCTGAGGACTGCCATGTCCCAGATGTGGAGCTGATGGAGCTGGGGCCACTGCTTGAGGAGGGAGGGGGGCGACAGGGAGCATCTAAATGCATCCCTCCAGAGGTAGGACTGTTTCAGACAGTTTTCAGAGAAAGGTTGTTATGGTTAGCAGCTTCAATTCTCTTATTATGATCTCTCTAAAGGGAGCTGCGATGCTTGCTGATGAGGAAGAGGACGATGATGAGGTGGGAGATGTCCTGACCTTACCACTTCAGGCTCATCATGCCATGGAGAAGATGGAGGAGTTTGTACACAAGGTCACAAATATCTTCTCAAATTGCTTAACACAAAACATCTGTAGGTTTACAGCACCAATCCAGATTTTATTTATGTGCTTACCATTCAAAACATAACGCTTTTGCAGGAACCTAAAATTAACCTTTACTTAAGGTTGATGTATGTAATCCAATCTGGCTAGTCTTTTCCTCTAATCTCAATTTTACTGTGAAAGGATTAACACAGTATTGATAGTTACTTTGAATAATCTAACTTCTGGTTTTCTCAAAATAATTCTTCTCAATCTGACAAAGTGTGATTGATGACTGTGATTGTTACAGGTTGTTGGTAAACATTCAAATGTGACAGTATAAGGAAAAAAGTAAGGCCCTTATTTTGAACCAGCATAAATATTTTACCATTGCACAATGACCTGAAATTCAATGCCCTGTTCATCTCTAAAGTGTCTTCCAGGTCTAGTAGACTTCCGATACAGCTATTGCAAAGAACCCTGGTCAACAAGATCTGGCCCACCTACTTTATCTTAAATACATTATGTCTATTTTACTAAAATCTCAATAATTCACATTCAACTCATTCAAATATTTAAACTGCATGTAAAAATAGGTGTCTGAGTTAGGGACTAAGACTTGAGACTATCTTGAGGATAAATCATGGAAAATGAGATTATTGAGTTTTCCATTTGTGTCAAGCAGCAAGAAAGTTGAAGCATGATGTCTTCGAGTTCATCTACCTACTTGACATTGCACATTTTATGATGTGGCGTGCATTACAATGTTGAAACGATATATCATGCAGCCCTACTCTGCGTCGACTTCACAGGCTTTCACTTCGAAAGCCATAAATGAATTGTAAATGCATGCATCGATGAGTAAACAATATTCTTGTTTTTCAGGTTTGGGAGGGGCGCTGGAGAGTTATCCCATTTCATGTCTTGCCAGACTGGCTTAAGGACAACGATTACCTCCTGCATGGACATCGGCCCCCTATGCCCTCTTTTCGAGCCTGTTTTGGAAGCATCTTCAGAATTCACACTGAGACAGGAAACATCTGGACTCACCTGCTAGGTGAGAATTAAAAGCTGTTCATAGCATTCCTGAAATTGATGACCACAGGGTTTTAGCAGCAGATTTTAACTGTGTTTACAGCCAGACATTAGTTTAATGTGGTGCCTTTTAACTGTATAACTGGATAGCTCTGGTCTCTTCTCTAGTCATTTGTAGTAAACCTGGCTTTTTTTTCCTCCCTCAGGGCTGATCTTATTCATTTGTCTGGGCACGTTAACCATGCTGCGGCCCAACATGTATTTCATGGCCCCACTGCAAGAGAAAGTGGTGTTTGGGATGTTCTTCCTGGGAGCTGTGCTCTGCCTCAGCTTCTCCTGGCTTTTTCATACCGTCTACTGCCACTCTGAGAAAGTGTCTCGCACCTTCTCCAAGTAAGGCCTCATACTCTCTAACACTGTTTCTCACACACTTGCCTTGTGTGTCTTAAAGGCACATTTTGTAACTGTCAAAGTCTTTTCCTGTTTTAGATTTACTTCTCTTGGAGCAGTCAGGTTTTGAATTTCAGGCATCTTTATGTGTCCTCATGCTGGATGTGGCATTCCAGTCATTACATATACATTGTAATTAAAGAGGACTAAGACATTAGTCTTAATTCATGGCAAAATGATCCATAGATCAGCCAAAACTAACATGATGCTAAAGCAGCATTTATTTGTGAATTTACTTTCTGTCACAAATTAACAGTGTTGTTGCTGCTAAATGAAATGCTTTCTCTCCTTACGCTCTTTGGAGTTTGGACTTTTTATTTTCTCGAGAAAAATGACTCTTGCTCTGACATGTAATTGCTGTAAGTGGTCAAATGACTATGAATTAAAAGAAAAAGTCTTGTCTGTCAACCAGGGGGTTGACAATTCGACCCCTTACACCTCCTGTCTGTATGTCAAATGTTGTTGACTAAGAAACGTAACCCTGAACTTCTCCTGTTAAGCCTGCCAGCACTTTACTTTGCAGTTCGGTCATTTTTGTGGGTGAATTAAGAGCTTTATACTGAGCTGTGGTTATAGCTGATAGATAAGTGCATTTACTCTGGCGGACCACTTTAGCATCAAGTTAATTTACTCTGAATTATTGTTTAGTGCACGAACTACAACCACAAACATATGACTGTGGCCATGTCTTAAATGAGCAGTGGGTCAAAATCAGATAGACATAGATGTGTACCAACCATGAATATTAGGTGATGTTGATGTTCCTGTGAATATGTCAACATTTAGAAATCCCCAACATGTTTACAAACGTGAGAAAATATCTTCTTTCTTGTAGAACTTCAAGCCATATGCCCGTTTGTCTCTGTTGCCCCCTCTCTTCAGGCTTGACTACTCGGGCATTGCCCTCCTGATCATGGGCTCCTTTGTGCCATGGCTGTACTACTCGTTCTACTGTTCCCCTCAGCCTCGACTTATCTACCTCTCCATTGTATGCGTCCTCGGCATTGCTGCAATCGTAGTGGCCCAGTGGGACCGGTTCTCTACACCTCGTCACAGACCTACGAGAGCAGGTGCTAACCAGTTCTTTTCTCTGTAATTTTATGGAGCGTTTGCTTTGGGTTATTAGTGTATTTTTATCACGTTTTATCAATGTTTCACTTTTTCTGAGCACTAGTGGTAATTCTCTTCTTGAGCAACCGGCAGCACAAGTTATCACCATTCTGCTACCGAGGTGCTTAAATGTTGACTTTATCAAAATTACACAAAGTAGTAAGTCCAATTCCTCTCTTAGGTGTATTCATGGGTCTTGGACTAAGCGGTATCGTCCCCACGATGCACTTCACCATCGAGGAGGGCTTTGTTAAGGCCACCACAGTGGGCCAAATGGGTTGGTTCTACCTGATGGGTGCCATGTATATCACTGGAGCTGGTCTGTATGCAGCCAGGATCCCTGAGCGCTATTTTCCTGGCAAGTGTGACATCTGGGTAAGTATTTGATGTGTTTACATTACATAATAGAACTTCAGTCAGATATTTATTCCACAAACAGTTGTAGGATGTAAAATGATTTTTCCCCTAAGAAAATAAGGAAATTGACTAATAATTCTAATACTCAATTTACCATAATAGAGGGAAAATCTGATGCGTAGACATTTTTCCTGATGATTACAAAATGCCATGCTTTGTCTTTGTTGTTCACACCGAATGCGACGCAAATTTTCCACGCTGCACGATTGCATACAAAGTTAATGTAAAGGCACGAGTAGACGTGAATTCACACCGGGTGACGTGAATGGCGCAACACAAATGACACAAGATTCTTTCAAGTTGAAAAATTTTAACTCAGGTGAGAAATTTGCGTGACCCTGTGACGCGAAAGCCTGTCAGTGTTGAGATTCTCGACATGTCTGGACATCAGTAGGACGTTAATGCGGAAGTGGGAAATAAGCTTATCGTTTTTATCGTTATTAAATGGCGGATACCCACTCATGTTGCTCGTGCGAGTGATGCAAGTAAACTCAAATGATCCCACAGTGACATTCGCACGAGTAAAGCAAGTAAGCCGTTGCTGGTATCTCTTCCAAAAGAGAAGGGCATGTCACTCACACGAGTGAAGTGAATAATCCTGCAATGACATTCACACGAGTTGAGCGAAGCAAATAGAGCGATGCGAAAATTCATTTGGTTTGGTACTAAATTGATATTCAAAACATAGCCATTGTGCCAGTTTACCTGTCAGTGACAATGATCGTTCACAAGAGACTCGCTGAATGAAGTCTTAAATAATACAGCTCTTTGTATTTGACCACGTGTTGATTTTTACACTAGAGGAATAAAGACTGAGAAAACAATCGAGCAGTTTCAGATACAGCTGTATACCACAGATGTGTGTGTGTTTTTTTTTATTTGTTTGATCACATACATAATAAAAATGAATGAAACTGATATTTACTCCTCTCTTTCACTCTTTCTAGTTCCATTCTCATCAGATTTTTCATGTCCTGGTCGTGGCTGCAGCGTTCATTCATTTTTATGGAGTTTCCAATCTGCAGGAGTTCCGTTACGGTCTTGAGGGGGGATGCACAGATGACTCACTTCTCTGAGGGGCCTAACTGTGACTACTCATACTTTTCTTTATAGACCCACAAACATCACGCACATACACTTAAAATGCTGCTGGAATTCAATATATAGTCACTTATTGCTCCTTCTGTACTTCTTATTTGCAAACATCTTTTTTGGGTTCTGATGGGCTTTTGTTTTGCTCTTTTTTGCTCCAATTAAGTAGCATTAACTAGCCATTAAATTACGAAGGGAATCTTCAACGGGCTGTACTTTTTCAATAATTACAAGATGGAAGTCTGCATTTTCATGTAAGATTAAAATGTGACTTTTAACCAAATCTTATTTTCCTGTAACTGATGGTTACTTCTTAAAGGCTCACTTCTAGCGTTACCATTGCACAAAGGGTACAGAGAGTATTATTTGTGCTGTAGCAGAGGGCATGTACTGTAAACCATTCCTTTCCTCCCTACCAGTCTCTATGCAGGTTAGAGGATGAATGTACTGTCCACTTGAAGTTAAGGTGTAGAGCAGAACAGGACCATTTAGGTTTTTGGAGACGTGTACACATATTTGTATGAGTTTGATGAAAGTATACACACATAGTGTGTACAGGTGTCACCGGATGTTTTTTAACTGTGCTGACACTGATCGCGTTGTTGTCTGTTAAAACACGGAGGACCATCACAAACCCACCCATGTCTGCTCTGCAATAAAACATGAACTGTACTCTGAAGGCCCAGTGAATACTCTACAATTCTATAAAAAATGTAATGCATTATTATGAAGGGAACATATAGATTCAGGCCCATAATTATGATCAGTATCAGTTTATTTGAACTTTATTTAGAATTTTTTACACATTCCTGTGCATTTTAATGTATTGTTTTAGTTCCAAACAAATATTATTCAAATAACATGATGGCACATAAAAAGAAGCTGCTTTGCAAAAAGTAATAAGATCAGTTCATGTTAAACTGAAATGCTTAAAATGTTGAAGTTAAAAGCTCCCTGGCCATTATTTTGTCAGTCAGACCACAAACGATGATTAATTGTCTAGAGTTCCTGGGCTACGCACAATGTACAGATCTGGATAAGTCAGATTGTGTTTTTGTCAGCTAGAGATCTTTCTTTTGTGCTAGATTTCACATGCAATGAGAGGTGTATCAAATGCACCGTGGTGTATATTATTAAATTCAAACCTTTAAATCACCATATAGGGTTTCAAACATGATATTTATGATTGATATAAACTTTTAGTATTCCTGTGCCTTAGGCCAACGGAAATGTTTTTAAATAAAACGGCCTATCTTAACAGTCAAGGGAGCTTCATTGATTTCCAGATGTTGACCTGTCTTGTTTTCCTTGCCATATATACAATCAAATCTCTACTGAATTTACAACTCCATTGATAGGTTGTATCAACTGCTGTTTAAGACTCTTTTTTTTTCTAGATCAACTTATTCAAGCTTTATTACAAAGACTAAAACAATGTGGATTCTTGACTTTGTGTAATGTCCTGTGTAGAAAGTGAGAAAAAAAAATCATACATTTCACTGAAATGTAAACGTAAATATTTATTAATGGTAACCTTGGAAAATTATTGGAATAAATTTTTTTCCACATGTACAAACATGGTGTCCATCTGTGTCAAATGCATGTTCAGTGTTCAGGCAAGGATCTGGTGAGGGGGATACCTACTCAGAAGAGTTTATTTGTTTCTTACAAGCCTGTGACATTTGCATTCACATCATCAGTGAGCAAATAAGACAAACAGGAATCATGTGTCTACTACTTAACGCTAATGTTTTCACTATACACAATTATGTTTGCTAAATGGCATCTAAAATAATGAAATATTTTGGATCACTATTACCTTCTTCAAAATTGTGACATTGGGCTCTTTTTGTGCCATTTTGCCATTATCGTGAAAAAATAATACATCTATTAAAAAAATAGCCAGGCATTTGAAACTCATTATGTCCCAGACTATCATATCCTAATCCTGACCTTGGAGATTAAATTATATATTTGGAGGGTGTCAATATATATATGGGCTCACTGTAAAGTAATAGAGTGGTGGGGACATGGCACTGCCACCAATATGTAGCTAAGATAATGCAGAATCAGAGTCATTCAAATGGATTTCATGTATCTGAATGGTTAAAAGTTTAATTGAAAAGAAACAGATTTGGATCTGCATTATGGAATATCATATTTTTTCAATAACTCAAACTACTGATGATACACACATGATGCCAAATGCTAGCAGTAGGTTTCTAGGATCAATGAATTCGTTTTTGAATCATTAGTGATACACCTGTGATAATTATAGGATTTTGTATTTTCTGATTGTTCAGGTTTTAGTTACAGTGACTGTCTTGTTCACTTTAAAATAGTAAATATTTGGAATTTTTAAATCTCCCTCTTGTTCTATATTTGTATTAAAATGAACACTGCTATTTTTTATACTCAAGTCCTGAATATATTAGAGCCAATATAAATTGGCAAAATATCAAGTCAAACTCGGTTGCTTTCTCAGTATAATGTTAGCCATCACATATCCAATTTTCCTCAATATTTCCTCAAGGCACTACCTTACAGATATTTCTTTGGTTCAAGAACCAGGAAGGCCCTTCAGATCCTTTGGTTCTGCTCCTTAAGTTGTTCCACAGGGCAGAACATGTTCCTTTCAGCCAGTACCTCCAAGCCGTTGGATCAGCCTTCTAGAGGTTAAGAAAATATTGCTATTTTCAACTTTAACAAAAACCCATTATCTGGATCTCCGCTTAGCCCATTTTGTTAATCAGCGCCACCTGCAGGAACTTTCACAGAGAGAGGAGAGCATCAAGAAAGAGCTCTCAGAGCAGGTGGAGAAGCTCAAGAAGGATCTCGCCGACAGAGAAAAGGACTTGAGACGGCAGCTCTCCCAGAATGAAGAGAGCTTCCAGAAGGAGCTCTCCGACAGGATGGAGCTGGTACATGTGGTACATGTGGAATGCTTTATAGATGTTTAGGGTAGCTGATCAATCATTTTAAGGGTTTTACCTTAATCGATAACACAACATAATTTATTGCTGATTATAATTTGTAAGTAACTAATAATCTAAATAAATGAATAAGATTTGTGGATTATCTGTAAAGTACCACAAAATCGTACGTCATTACAGCACTTAAAAACACAACACCTTGTTTATGTGTAAGTTAGTGTGTCATATAAATATAATAACCCGTATTTTGTTCTGTTTTAACTTTTACTAATTATCTTAATTTAATCAAAAGCATTATTAATTTCTCAGATGACACAACTGGAGTACACAACATTTTACACAATCAGTAATTAACGTGTCTCCTGTCAGCCTTGACTGCAGCAGTAATCCTCCTCCTCACGGAATGGTACAACCTCCTGATGTCCTCCTGTGGAATGGAGGCCAACTCTTCAGTCAGAGCTGCTGTGGAGGATGTTCACGCTGTTGCACTTGCTGACTCAACCAACCCAACAGGTTTTCAATGGGGTTTAGGTTGGGGCCCATCACTGGCCAGTCCAGAATTGTGACTTCATTCTCCATTATTCACACACAGGCCAGGTGAAGGCATACCATCAGCACTGCACTAGTGTAAGGTCATCTGGCTCCTTTCCTCAAGTGATTTCTTGTTTTGTATGTACAGGCCTGTTATGAGTATCAATGGTCTCTGCTGCTGTGACCGGTCTGAAATTGTTTCTGAGGTGCAGCAGGCAGACATGTCGATCCTGATTCTGGGTCATTACACATGGCTGACCAGGGCGTGGGTGGTTCGTCATTGTTCCTCCAGCTTCATAACGCTGGTATAGATGCAGGAGGATCCACTTCCAGCATGCCAATAACATGATCCTGGTCATGTTGCCCCAGCCGTGGCGGCTTTTAATGACTACTGCAGTCTCAACATTATTCAACCCCTTAAAGACAAGCACCTCTAGTACTTCGCAGAGCACCCTTTTGATGCTATGACCTGCTGCAGACATGAATCATTTCCAGACACCAGCTTCTGGCAGGGTTCGTGGGGAATCTTAGCCCATTTCTCATGAGCAAAGGCCTGTAATTCTGTAATCCTGGTTTACATGCTGCAACCACCTTCTTCAAATCCCACCAGAGATTTTCTATAGCGTCTGTGACGACCACCCAATGTTCCAGGACTTCTGAAACCAAGCCTTGGTGAATTTTGAGGTATGCTTTGGATCACTGATGGATTCCATCTGAACCTCCACGCACTGCAGGTTTTTCATTTTAAGGCTGCAGTAGTCAGAACAAGTTGCATTTTGTGTTGAATGTGGAAAAACAGCTTGTGCAATTTGGTTTTCTAAAATTGAGACAGACAATTGCGCAAATCCCTTGATAGTATATTAAATAATTGGGTTAGAAATATTGATGTATTGATGTTAATTGAGCTGTGTTTCTCATATTTATTGGTGGGGCCTAGCTACTTGCATGATGCAGAGATCTGCAGAAGTAATTGATAATAGTTAATAATGCTGGCTTGCTTTGTGCTACTACTGTTAAAATGATGTTGTTCTTTTTGCAATTTTTAGAGTCATCATATTGTTTTCCACATTGGAGGAAGAGGAGGGGGAGGAACAAGACACACTCAGAAAAGCTTACTGCTGAGATAAGTGACCTGATCAGTGAGATGGAGAAGTACTTCAACAAGAAGGATCATGTCACCCGTCCCTCAACATCTCCTCCTCAGCTCAGAAGAAGAGACACACCATTGATGATGCTGTTCTTACAACATTGGCCCACTTGGATGAAAAGAGACAGAATTTTAGGCAACAGGATGATGCAGACTTTCGGTTTGTAGCAGTGATTGTGGACATGCTGGCTAATGTCAATCCAAAGCATGAATCAGAGCTTAATTCCCAAAGGAATCATAAACAAAAGACTGCTGCTCCTTTAAATTGAATATAATTTTTGATGTACCACAAATGTCAAAAATGTACAAACTTCTGTTAATATCTATATATCTTTTTAATTCACCGTGTTTGTGTGAGTCTGTTTGTGTGTGTGTGTTTCTCCATAATGACCACATTTAAATATTTCTACTTGTAGAGTGATTTTTCATTTAGGTATAAGTTCTCAAACAAGTAGTAACAATCCTATTATATTTTCAGACTCACGTATCAGCTTTGGTATGGTCAGAAAACCACCGTTCATTGATTTATAGTACAACAACCTCTCTACGAGCCCTGACATTTCTAAATTACGTTTTCTAGCGTTGCAGTCGTTCCAATCACACTTGTCTGCTTGTCCACGTCGGAACCAAGTCACAGCCATGTGTTTCTGAACGAGAGCATTTAGTAGCTGGTACGCTTCTGACAGCTAGTATGATAGGCTAGCTTTAGCTAACCTGTCTCCCTTACGATTTTGTTGTGGTATTCTGCCTTGTTTTTTGTTCATGATCTAGGTATGTCTTATTTTTATTTTATGCATCTACTTTTAATGGTTGTGAAATACAGTTATTTGTCTTTAATCTGGTAAATTCATAGTTACTATTGATGTTAGCACAAATGTAAGGGGTGGACCTGCATTTAGTGTGAGTATTGTAGCTTTGACGTTCATCCTGGCTGGCTTTTATTATAAATGATTCAAAGTGTCATAACTAATGTTTAATAATGAAAAATGCGAACGTTGTTGGGTTTCTTTGTCACGGACTTCTGCACTACATACGTATGTTCCAGATGTTCGTCATGTCGGTTCACTCACTGTCCCCCATCTTTTCGTCACGATGGCACCAATTCAACATGAGCTACTCATCCTTTTCGATGAATTGGTGTCTTGGTACAGTCCAGTTGGACACGTGGGAGATTCTGTGTCCCAAACCTTTTGTGTATGTACAACATAAGTAATCAAAATAAATGTTCCGGTTTGTAACAGTTCGGGATGGATAGCAATCAACAGTCCACGGATCGGTCCGACTTGGTTTCAGAAGACGGCAAGAACAGCAAGTCTGTCATGTGTCAACGTTGCGAATCCAAGGTGCTGTGCCCGGGGAGCGCCGTGTTTGCTGAGAAGGAGGTATGGTGAACGGAATTAGGCAGTGGGTTGACATAAGCAATAGGATATCATTTCATCCAAGACGCTCCATGAGATAATAGAATTACTTGAACAATGTAACTATGGACAAATACCGAAGCACCGTTCTTCATTATACATCTGAGAGACATTTGAATATTTCTATGTTAAGACACTTTATGTACGAAAGGCATTAAAAACGCTCCACTGTGTTTATTTGCCAATTTTCCTTGGGTATTTTGTGTGGTATGAAAATAACACCCAGTATTTTGTTCCTCATTAACTTCTAATGATAATCTCGTGCAACACTCAGAGGATCAGATGATGCATTTAGTACTTTTTCTTTGGATATTTGATATTTCATGTTGCATAATGTTATTTTGAAATCCGTGACTTTTACTTGTAATAGAAATTGTATACATCGAACAGAAGTAGTGTGACTTTTACTAATTCAAAGGAACTGAAAAATTTCCCCTGAATTTTCCTACTCAACAAAAGACAGAAATGCACACCACTATGCATACTCTCATACATTAACGTAAAGGCACATAAGTATATACAGGACCAACAATCCTTAGTCTAATATTAGTCTAAGATCAGCATGCAGACAGTGCAATTATTTAAATGTTTAAATGCCACATAAAATCTCACCAGACTATTAAAAATGTGAGAATATGTCAGAAATTGCTTCCTTCAGTGTTCATATGTCCTCTGAGTCTGTGTTTTCTCCCACCAGCTGTTTCTGCCATCCATGCGGAAAAAGAGTGGCCTCCGCACCACAGAGGGCTCAGTGGACGGGGACACTCTGACCGCCCACTGGTTCGTGGACGACATGTATACCTTTGAGAACGTGGGCTTCACTAACAACGTGGGGAGAATCAAGTATCTCATCTGTGCAGATTGTGAGATCGGACCTATTGGCTGGCATTGTTTGGATGACAAGAAAAGTTTCTACATCGCTGTGGAAAGGGTGAAGCATGCATAGTCTCAATGCATATGAGAGCGCAAAAGAACTTTAAAAAATGTGTTTGCAGGCTATGGATCTTTCCCTGGATGTATACCCAGAGTTGACCTCACCTAATTCATTACAAACACGCACACTTACATATACTGTATTGTTATGTCTGCATTGTTTTTGATAGCAGGACTGTGTTACTTGGATTCTCCTTTATCAGCCTGTCAAAAATAAGCCCATGCTGTTCTAATAAACATGTTTGTGGGAGCTGATGTTGGATGCCATCTTGTGGCTGTTTCCTGTATTATATCTTAATTTTTAACCTTCGATAAAAATCAGTTCCTTTCAGATTAGTGGGATCAAGATGTTAATGCTATGGAATTCATATCCTTACAGGAGTTGGTGCCTGTATAATTTAGAGAATATTTGTGTTTAAATTATCAGATTACAGTGAATAGCAAACTTGATTAATTGATTATATCAATTATTGAGCAAAAATACAAGTGTCCACAAATTCCAACTTCACATCTATGGATATTTACTGTTTTTGTTTTGCTTTTTGTGTTGTTGTAAATTTATTTTGGGGTATTACATGAAAATCATTTCTGATTTTATGAATAATCATATGTTGCAACCATAGAAAAATATTCACTTTTGGGAAAAATCATGCCTGTTTGTGTGGGCATGCCCTAAAGATGCAGGGAGTGCATACCCTGTTATTTGCAATGAGCTTCATAGCCTGAAGATAATTGCTGAAGAAATGCTCTTTATTAAAAGGGGGTTGTGGTGGGGGTGTAATTTGCGTGATGCAACCCTGTTAAACTTCCATATGTCAGTGTGAGTGTAGGTCTCCTGTTTGACACTAAATGTCTTAATTCAGTATCTGACATGTTTTTATTATTTTGTGCCTCTTATATGATGTGTTCATTGTGTTGGGGTAGGAAGGTTCATTGTCATTTTGTATGCACTGTATCTCTCATAAATAAAGGCTCTGTCTCCTCCCATTCTGTTGAACTCTAACAAATAAGTGGCAGTGATGTGAAAAAGTATTGGCCCTGCTCCCGGTTTCTTCTATTTGTGTGTATATTTAATACTAAACTGTTGTGGAACTCCAAACAGAATTTAACATTAAACAAAGGCAACCTGACTAAACACAAATGCATGTTTTAAATAATATACCCAAAAATAACCTGTGTGAAAAATTATTTGGCCCCTTATTAAACTAAATATAACAAACTACCATATTGCATTAATAACTGGTTTCAGCTGGACTAGAAACACCCAGGCTCACAAAGGCTCATTCAGGAAATCACAAAAGATCTAAAGAAAACAGGGAGGACCTGAAGGCCTCTCTTACATCAATAAATGTCAGTGTTCTTGGCTCCACTATTTAAGACACTGGGCAAAAATGGCATCCATGGGAGAGTGGCGAGGCGAAAGCCACTGCTAGCCCAGAAGAACATTAAGGCTTGTCTGAATTTTGCCACAACACACCTTGATGACCCTCAGAGCTTTTGGGAGCATTCCACAAAAAGGACATTATACCTATGGTCAAGCATGGAGATGGCAGTGTAATGTACACTCAGCACAAGTCACCAGTTCATCACAGGGCCAACATATACAGTAGAAAGACAAACAAACTTTCACACCTATGGGAAATTTAGAGTCACCAAGTCATCTATACTGCATATTTTTAGGAGAACCCAGAAGGAACCCATGCAGACAGGGGGAGAACATGAAAACTCCACACGGTGCTGTGGTGGAACCTGAAAAGAGTAGTTCATACACACGGTTCTAATGTGGTTGTGCCAAAGCAGTTCTGCTTTAGGGCTGAAGGCCAAAATCCACCACACCAATGTCAAAGCCTGATCTCCAGTTATCGGAAGTGTTTTATTGCAGTTGATGCTAAAGATGGAACAACTGCCATTGAGTTCAGGGGGCAAATTATTTTTCATTGGTGAATCAGGTGTTGGATAACTTTTTTTTTTTTGCCTTATTAATTAAAATTATCCGTAGCAGTTTGGCTCTTTGCGACCATCTTGTTGGTTCTCTCTGTGATGGCACCGTTGATGATGTCTTTATTTTAACAAACTCAAGACTTAAAAACAAACATTTAAGCCTTTCAGCTTCTTTTGTCCAGACGCTACCAGCGTCATCTCAGATGTGTTCCTCACGTCTCCAATCTCCAGCAGGCAGCCTGCCATTCAAGGCAGACTCCAGAACACAGACTCACAGACAGGGCTGTCCAGGTCCAGCACACTGCAATATGAGGGAGAGAGAGCAATCAGTTCAACACAAAACACCTGGAATAATTTGCTCTCTATCCCTGGCCCCATTCCTTGAACCACCCCAAATCTCTCTCTCTCTACCTATCTCTCTCTCTCTCTCTTATCTAGTCCTAAGATAACCAAAACCCTGCTGCCACATTATCATTTAAAACTTGCATTTCGTGTTTACTCAGGTTGCCTTTGTTATTTGTTAAGGTTTATTTGAAGGTCAAACACAGTTCAGTATGAGATACACACAAAAATAGGAGAACCCAGGAGGGCGTCCAATACTTTTTCTCACCACTATATATTGTGAGTGATAGTAATGGAGCTGTTCGCTTCCCTCTGTGTTTTTAAGAATGAAAAGCATTGTGGATGTAGAGTACAGTATATTCAGAACACTAAAAAGGAGGCATTACAAAAAATGTGTAATTACAGTTGTTGTTCAAATGTGCCTCATTTTACATGAAAACTTAAAGGCTGTATATTCTGTGGAAGATCTTATCTTTGGAGATAAGGGAAACTATATGAAACCATGTGCTGCTGGCTAGACAAAGAAGATATAAAATTATATCAAGACTAATAAAAGTATTCAACAAATAACTCATTGCATAATACACAAACCAAGCACTTGGGTCAACAGATCATAAAGCTTGCTATCAATCAAGTTTTTGTTACAGGAATGTTGAGCACATTCAAGTATGTGCAAATAATTTTTCAAAGACAGTTGTGACGGCTAACTGTTACAGTGTATTTGACCAAAATGCAAAGGAAACAGTGAAAAGGGATTTTGAAATCATCTCATTTACAGAGTGAGACAGATACAATGACATCCAGAGATTGTGTTGACCTCAAAGGGCTCTTGTCAACACAGGCATTGTCAATGGTTAGCTGGTTAGCTTGGTTAAAATGAAGGTTCCAGCCTTCAATTAATAAGACGTATAAGTGATGCACACACGAGCACGGCACAATAAATGTATTAAAATTATGAGACATTTTAAAATAGAATTTTTACTATATTGTAAATGATATAGTTAATAATAGGGGCGTTCGGATGTTCAGAACAAAATAAGTATAATTCATTATTACATTATATTATTAAAACAAACAGCTGAACTATCAACATATGACTGCATTCTCTACCAATCAACGAGCTCCTCTAGACCATTTAAAAACGAAGTGCCGGTCAGCGCGCATCAATCTAGTGGGTTTGTTCGATTATAAAACCCAGTGTACCATCTGGCATGGCTATTCTTTCTGCTCAGCCAGGCGGGTTCAGGAATCCTACGTATTCTTCATTGGTAAATCGACTAAACCCCTTGCGTCTTCGGGCTGAAAGGGTGATCGAATCAAACACCCAACAGGAGAAACGATCATCTGTGAGGACACTAAACTATATAATCCGTAACAAAAGAGTATTGTGCTCAGAAAGTGCAAACTGCGTGACAGTAAACCATACTGTGGTTTATTTATAACTGGATTAGAGTATATTTATGTTTATGGCGTTTATGTTTAACGCGGTCCTAAAGACATGTAACTCATTTAAACAGGTATGAATACGCATTATACAAGCTGTATCGGTGTACTAAAAATCTGTCAATATTAGCACGTGAATTAATGCACACATTGTGAGACATAGCCACAGACCTGGTGTAAAAATGACCGTAGACTAAATAATATGTGTGTCTACTTTTTGAAGCGGAGGTACACAGTTACGTGCTGTCGTTGCCAACTAGATTATTCGTCTTTGAGTTCAATGAGTGGAGAGCGGACATGAACTGATAGGCAGAAAGTCTTATCGATCATATTTGGCGTGACGAAGCCTTGCAAAATATTTCAGCTACAGTCGTTTGGAAGATGCAACGATGACTCAACCTCAGTTGAATGAGTTCATCCCCCCTCCGGAGTGTCCTGTTTTTGAGCCCAGCTGGGAGGAATTTGCCGACCCTTTCTCCTACATCAACAAAATACGACCCATTGCAGAGAAAACTGGCATCTGCAAGATCCGACCGCCACCTGTGAGTATTTCTTCATTTTGGCTGATATTCAAGGTCTTTTGCTTGGTGTGTTGGCCTCAGCTGCTTGTAACAATTTAGCAGGCAAAGTTGTGTTTTTAGACAGGTTTCAACATGGCGGATTGCGGCTTCTGAGTTGAATTGTCAGCTAGCCTGAGCAAGGAGTGTGTTATGTTTGCTACAGCGACGGTGAAACACTCTCAGACATTCAGGAAGAAATCTGTGTCCTGGTCAAGTTTTTAACTTACAAACGTGAAGACGTGTATTTATTATAGCAGTTTACACTTCATGATTTCAAAAAAATAATTAAAACGCTGAAGTTTGTCTCTACGCAAATACAACACGGAGTGTTTACATCAGCGCAGAATGAAACGCTTCCTGGAGTGGACTCACGGAAATAACATCGGCGCATAAAGATTTAAGCCACTAATTTGACCTGTGCGTTTAAACAGTTTCTAAATGTATGGCCTAAGTTTCCCCCAACAGGATTTGACGGATTTAATTAGTGTGATGTAACATAGCTCGCGTTAATCAGGCCTGCGTAAAGCTGCTGTCTGACATCTGACGCTACGTGCTCGGTGACCAACTGTGCATGGAGAGAGAGGAGTCGGTTAAACACTGAGCTCAACGAACACTCAGTTTTTGATATAGTTTTATCACATTTACTCTTGAGACCTACTTGAATGCGATTGTTGACAGCGTTAGTTTGTTAGATAAATATGTTAGACTTGCAGTATAACATCACATCCTTGTTATCAGGACTACTCTCTGATGTAATACTGTCTTGTTCTATTGACTGATGGTTCTGCTATTATTTACACCACCCCTACTTAGCAGCCGAAAAGTCTTCCAGGACAGAAACAGGAAACAGTTTGGATTTTATCCCAAAAACGGACGGAATTCCACTTAATCTCATGGTATAGGGCATTTATTATGATGGCAAAGGGAATATACCTTATTCAAGTTTGTGTCCAAGCTTACGCACAAATTGGATAAAGGGCAATTCAAATAAATTATAATATGACTGGTGGCTATCTTATTATCAGTTCGTTAAAAGCATTAAGGTTCTTAATGGGAATTGTTTTCTCTAAACTGCTTGCCATCATTTCATGAAACTTGTCTTGGGTAGAAATTGGGAAGTTGTAAAAGCTTGTTTTGCACATTTCAACAGGGTGGGTAGGGTAGAATGGGCTTCAATATAACCAAACGGATGTGGGGCTGCTTGGTGTTTGCTCCCCCCCAAAAAGAAAAAAACCCCACCTTTTTAAAGGCATGGCTTAAAGTCAGCAGTTCATGAAAACAAAAGATGGTTGATGGGTCTTCGTCCGTCCTCACATGGGATGGTCCAAGAAACTGTTGGTTGTCCAAACTGAACACTGTTTCTGACCAGTACATAAGCATTGTAGTCATCGACGTATATTTTTAAATATATCATCTTGAAATGCAACTCTCCAGCCAGCCTCCAAGACCTCACTGCAAGTTGTTAGTATGTATTGCCCCCTGTATTGCCATATTGTATTGCCACAGCAGGTTTTTGTTATGTAAGACTAATTCTTTTTTCTTAAGCTAAATACCACATGGAAAGCAGCATATCCAAAACATTCAAATACAATGCCTGCTTCATTAGTCTGAACTTGAACGTATATAAAACCAATTCACAAACCAAATGGAGAACTAACTTCACCTTTAGTCCTGTACTGTGTAAGCACCATTGTCTGCAGTCTGGTGTCACGCTCCGGCAGTTTCATCCGAGCATTCAAATCAAAATCTGGCTTCTGTGTCTGTGTGTGTGTGTGTGTGTGTGTGTGTGTGTGTGTGTGTGTGTGTGTGTGCATGTGTGCGTGTGTGTGTGTGTGTGCACCAAACAAATCCTTAAGCAATGTGAATCTGACCTCTTGAGTCTATTTCCCCACGAGCAACTTTTTACATTTGCTTACAAGGAGGCTTATATAGGTACGCAGCATGTACATGTAACCTCCTGTGTTTTTTTTTGTTTGTGTGTTTGTTTTTTGTTTACTTTTATATATGAGATATTTTCTTTATTTCCCTTTTTTCCCTCCTCGTATAAACAGAACTTTTCTATAAAGGGAGATGTTGCACCAAAACTTGTTTCTGATCAGTGAAATCTGGGCGCACACCAAAGGTGCTGGATGTTAGTAGCACATATGCAAATGATTTTCAGTGTTATCTTAAGGCTGTTTGTGGATAACTTCTCACTGCACCTATTTGGAAAAAGGCTTCTTGTTCTAAACAAAATTAATCTAAAAAAAAAAAAAGTTCATTTAGTTTCAAAACAAGTTTTTTGCTCCTTTTATGCCAGAACATTTGTGATTCTAATCCCCAATAGATGATAAGGTGGCATTAATGCTGCTATTGTTATCTCGACTCTGACCAGTGTGTCCATCCTAGACAGAAAAATGTAATTTTACATGTTATAGTGTTGTTCTCAGATTAACACTGCATGCAGAGGGTGGTCAGTTTAATTTGTTTGATATTATTTTTAAAAAAATAAAATGTTTCTGTGCCGTTTAAGAAATACTGTGATGGTAAAGTTTGAATCGGATCCAGAGCTGTAACCTAAATTCCAGGCTCAGCTGAGTCAGGTCACATGATCAGTTTACATATCTCGCATGCTAAAATGGGACATTCATGGTTCATTGCAATATAGCGCGAGTGGGAGTTTAGCTCTGAGACTGTATCTCATTGTTGGAAACTTCATTTGGTCTAGATAGATGTGTAATAACAAGTTGACATATCTCTTCAAATGACTCTGTCCGAAGAGAATGAAATATGTGTTGTTTTGTTCAAACCAAACACAGCTTTTCTTTTTCCTTTTGAACAGTATGACTGGGTTCATCTGATTTACATTGGTATTCAAATAGCATTTTTAAAAATAAACATCCGTTTATTCAGTAATGTGGGAGAGCAGAAGTGGATTGACATACATTCAGTGTATGGATTTATTTAGTTTATACATTGATGTTTGTGCACGTATTTAAAAAGCATGAGTAGGTTTGTTTTAATAGGCTGCAAGTGCATTAATATCAGATATATTAGTGTTTAGTCTGTCAGTAATACACAAGAACAAAGGCAGCAGTGTGACTCTAGTGTGTCTGGGGGATTACGTCCTGCTCACAATTGTGTCGCTCGATAAAGAAGCCACTTTCATTGGAAGACTCCGACAAACATTTGAAGATGTTTTTAAATGTTAGTCTTTAGTTGGACTTCACATTTCCATGCATTTGAATGCAAATCATATGATTCTCATCAGTTACCATTTTGGCTCGTTTTGTGCATGCAAAATGCACAATGAAAATTCATATGTGGGGGAAAAAATCACAATTTAATCAGCCATTATTTAAATACAAATATTGACGAAGCCGATTCCCTGCACACAACACCTTTTGTATGTTTGCTAAATCACACAATGACTTCCTGAAGATCTTCGATAATTACAGTCTATGGGTTTAATAGAAGAGGAGCTGCAGTCTCTTTTATTTGCCGGCTGGGTGTGTCGTCAAGATTAGCCTTTGATTCTGATTTCATAATGACTACAGCCGTGCTTGTAAAGAGGATCGGAGTATGGATTTTAAAATATCTAACTCATGTTATAAAAAGCAGCTATTATGTGGTTAAATCATCTTGTAGATTGTATTAAAAATAAAACTCTGGTATTCTGAACAGTTTTGTATTTGTTCCCTGAAATACTTACAGACCCGCTTTCATTCCTGCTGCAGTACATACTGTGACCACTAGTGCACCAAATCTGATGTTGTCTACGCCAAAAGCAAAATGTTTTCTTTCTGAGTAACATTTGCGAAATATTATGTTGCCCAGCTGGCTTAGAGAATTACCTGTGCTTTCCTAAATATGTTATTTATTCATCACCTGTTTTTAAAGATTTGATCTGAGAACCAGGTTGAGGAGGTCTGAAAATCTAGAGACTGAGTAGCATTTAGTTGGTTTTGGTGTTTTTGGTGTAATGCTTGAAGGCTTTTTTGAGTGGTTTGACCTAAACCACCCATCATTCCCACTGGACCACGTTGTTCATGATGCAGTCTTTAGTACAGTCGAACAAATCTGCAAATAGAATGTGGTAATAAATAATCTTCCAGTGTGAACATCAAAGATTTGGTGGAGTTTGGCTTAATAATCTTCTTTTTTTTTAATTCTCTCAGGACTGGCAGCCACCATTCGCCTGTGATGTTGACAGACTGAAATTCACTCCACGGATACAAAGACTAAATGAGTTGGAGGTATATTCATTTGTTATGTTTATAATTTTAAGATGCATAAACTGCAGTCTGTCGATTTTGGGCTATTTGATACGTAAAAATCCTGCCAATCGATGATTTTATTCAGGCAAATCATTGCAACATCGTCCATTTTTCACAAACAATACAAATGTAAAATACATGTCAGAATATGTGATCAATTCAGGTGATGTGTTTTTAGTTTTTGTGGGAATCTATCCTTCTTAGACTGTCGTCATCTTAAAGAATAAACCATGAAATGTTCAATGCATTCACTACATAAACCTCATTCTGCTTTTAGGCTCAGACCAGAGTCAAGCTCAACTTCTTGGATCAAATAGCGAAATTCTGGGAGCTTCAAGGATGCACTCTGAAAATCCCTCATGTGGAAAGAAAGATTTTGGATCTTTACCAGCTCAATAAGGTACCTGCACATCCTGGCTAGTTTTGAAATCAGGAGTCAATAAAGATCAAAACTTTATTCTCGTGTATTCATAATAAAATCTGTAATTTACATGTGAATATAAAACGGTTTTCCACACATACAGACTGAATACATAATGTCTCTCTTTTCAAGCTGGTGAATGAGGAAGGGGGCTTCGATGCAGTCTGCAGGGAGCGGCGCTGGACTAAGATATCCGTCAAGATGGGCTTTGCTCCAGGCAAGGCTGTTGGCTCCCATCTGCGGGCACACTATGAGAGGATTCTCTATCCATATAACCTATTCCAGACTGGAGACAATCTGCCTGTATGTCCTGTTGATTATCTTTTCTTATCCCAGTTGAGCAGCAGTAGCTAGACCTGTTCACAGTTGAATGGTTGTCTACTAGAAGAATTCATAGTCCACTTTAGGGCCTTTCTCAAGCTACAGAGTTTATTTCTATTAACTCAGAAGCCCTGACTAGAACTATTTACTCAATACACACATTGTTATTATAGATGACGGCATTGTAATTCAGGCGAGTCTTTATTTAAATGGAGATAAAGTGCTTGTAGAAATAACAGCCACAGTGCCAGATACTGAATATTTTAATATATATTTACTGGCAAGATCTTCTAAATTCAGCAGTGTTAGGCTAATCATTAAGCAGATACATTAATAATCTTTAGATATCTTGCATTAATTTTTTAGTCTTTCGTCGTCACATTGCTGAACGATGAGTAATTTTCTTTAATTTGCAATGTGTGCTTGAATTAGATTTTACCATACATTTCACTTTAAAGATTGATGCTGATTTGAATTAAGCTTGGGTGCATGGTGCTTTCAGTGTCACTAAACTAAGTTTGACAGGACAACAATCATTGGTACCGTATTAAAATGTAAGGAGCGTGAAATTAAGATTCGTGGATAGCTTTCACATTCAAATGGAATTTCTTGTGTTCGACTTCTTTGGAAAGATATAATGGATTGGTATTGTAGTGACTTTGATTCCGTGGAATATCCCTCAAATACAACTTTGTTTGGATAAATGTTACTCAGAAAGGTAAACATGATTCATACTATAACAGTGTTTGTTTGGCCCCTTTTAAATTGTCATGTCATGAAGTGGAGACAAACAGTTTTTTCTTTGTCTGATATGTTTTTGGCAGTGTGTGTTTGTTTGCCTTTGTTCATTTGGCCTTAATACAGGTTCAATAAAGGAGCGGCATTTTGTTTTTGTTTAACTTGGTTTTTGCTCAAGGCTGTTCAGTCTTTTGTATCGCTGTCATCACATTTGCCGACTTCGTTTTGCAGAGGGCAACCTTGACCAATGACACTAAAGATAAGGAATACACCCCTCATGACCTGCCACAGCGGCAGTCTGTCCAGCCACAGGAGACCTGCAGCATTGCTCGCCGAGCAAAACGGATGAGATCTGAAGTGAGTTTGATGCCTCGATCTCTTCATTTTGTGAATGATAAGCAAGAGAAAGCTGGATGTTCAGTAAATGTTCATATTCCTCAGGAATGATATCCCAGAAGACCGGCTGATTTAAATCTATAGTGTAACTGTGGCTATTGTCATTTTGTATTTTTAGAGTCAATCCACATTTTTACAACCTGTTGTCTCCAGTGCAATGAACAAGTGTTGTTTGCTCTGTTTCACTCCTCTGACTGTCGCTATGACTCCGACAGAGAGGCTGTATCAAAACCGAATTTGGGGAAATTTGTGAAAATCGTCCTAATCTAAGGAGGAGAATGGGTACATATTCTGTCAAACCAGAACCTGGTAAGAGCACAGCAAGGACATGGGAAAAATTATCAAAATATATGGTGAATTCTAAAGCTTCCATTGAACCTTCGTCCATGTCTTTCAGTGAGAATGGCAGTCACTGAGGTGAAGAACGAACCCATTGAACATGAAGAGACTCTGTTGGATAAGATAAACAAACCTTTGAACAAAGTAAGTATCGTTTTGTATTCAAATTTGGACCTGCATCAGTGTCATTTCAATATCGTGCACACAAATAAATCATATACATATATACATCAAATACATGTTGTACTCTGCTGTAAGTTGCACATCCCAGAACAAAGTCAACACTTCTCCTGTCTGCTCAGGTGGACCAGTATATGTGCCTGGTATGTGGCTGTGGGACTGCCGAGGACCGCCTGCTGCTGTGTGACGGCTGTGATGACAGCTATCACATCTTCTGTCTGATCCCTCCGCTCCACGACGTTCCCAAAGGTGACTGGAGATGTCCCAAGTGCCTGGCTCAGGTAATGTGCAGACCCTCCGCCTCCAGGGAGCTGAATCCTGCCAGAGAGGCTTTTACTTAGGAATAAATAATAATAAAAAAAAACACACACAATCATCTACTTGATATCCACAAATATAGCGCAATTCCAACAGAATTTTGAACTTAATAGTTAATCTATTTATATTTCATCATCATTTCTTTTTTTGTACCAGGAATATGGCAAACCTGCTGTCGCCTTTGGCTTTGAGCAGGCCGGCAGGAGCTACACCCTTCAATCTTTCGGAGACATGGCTGATTCTTTCAAGTCTGATTATTTCAACATGCCAGTTCATGTGAGTTTGCATCTCTTGTTTATTCATATCCAAGTTGTTTCCATCATGTCACTTCATGTCTGTGTACTGGATTATATGCCACAGTTTACTGGTGCTAAACGGCCCATTTCCTGGAAATCTATGATTAAAAGTTGCTCTTTCACTCATGAACAGTACATGGAGGTTTATTTACAATATGTCCACATTAGCACAGAGAGAGGTGGCGATAACCCCCCCCCCCCAATATTATGGGGTACTGATATGAATTACAATTTCTACTAATAAATCACATTGATAGAATTCTCATTGTTATTTTGGCTGTTTATCTGGGACAGATCAATGTCTGAACAAACGAAGTATAAGGAGGAAATAAACTTGTATAAGGAAATACAGAATGATGCTAGATTTAGGATCTTTGAAGAAAACAGTCCTGTTCATGTTGTGTCATGACTTTGATCTACAACAACAACAACAATGATGATGATGACGATAGAAACACTGATCATATCACGGAACGTGATCTGAATTTGTGACTAGCTTTGGTTTCTAGATTTGTGTTAATGCACCATATGATGACACCATCTTCTTGTGTGTTTTAGATGGTTCCTACTGAGCTAGTGGAGAAGGAGTTCTGGCGTCTAGTCAGTACCATCGAGGAGGATGTCACAGTCGAGTACGGAGCAGACATCGCCTCCAAGGAGTTTGGGAGTGGTTTCCCTGTGAGGAACAGCCATTTTGAAGTCTGTCCTGAGGATGAGGTACACTCTGTCTGTTATGGGAATGATGATATTTGTCTTTGGTCAAGGTGCAAATCTAAAACTCTATTTACTGTATACTTTTGATTTGCCCCTCATTGATATTTAAGATATGTGCTCCTGGCCTATTTCATATTGCATCTACTGCAAAATAATTTCCCCTGGAAGTGAAAAAAGGTTTATCTTTTTATTTTTAAATCTGACAAGGAGGTTATGTTTTCACCTGTGTCGGTTCGTTGCTTGTTGTATGTTTGTCAGCAAGATTATCCAAAAACTTCCGGACATACAGTATATCCATGAAACTTGGTATAACGATGGGGCATGGGCCAGGAAAGAACCCATTACATTTTGGGACAGATCGCTTTCATAAACATTGTGGAAGGGAAGCTAAACAGACATGTAGGATTGTTGGGGCTTGGTGGAGGTCTGCGCTCCACTGACAGCCAGTATAGTTTTCCATGATTTTGGGTCTTAAACTTTATTCATTGAACTTGAATGTAACTGCAAACTCTAAAAACACGCAAACCTTTGTTATTCTAAACCTTCTGAAATGTTTGTGTTCGTCTCCACATCATTCAGAGACTGATTTCTGGCCTACCACTTAAATAAAACCCACAAACAAAACTTGAGATACACTGAAGCCTCTAAGAAAAATCATTCTTAAATTGTATAAATGACTGTGGGCTTTTACAACAAGCATCTTTAGGTTCATGGCTGGAAGCTGGTAAAATGAAAAACAATGATATTATGTTATCGATTTTCCAATCGATGGCTACTGTAATGCCTGCTTTATAGGATTATCAATGAGTAAGAAGTTCAGTGGAATGTTAAGACCTGTCTCTGACCTGCAGCATTACCTGAGCAGCGGCTGGAACCTGAACAACATGCCGGTGTTGGATGCCTCGGTGCTGACTCACGTTACAGCTGACATCTGTGGGATGAAGTTACCCTGGCTATATGTGGGCATGTGCTTCTCCTCCTTCTGCTGGCATATTGAAGACCACTGGAGCTACTCCATAAACTATCTTCACTGGTAGAGTCCACTCTCTAAACTATTATATTTAGATGGAGAAGTTTAATTTGTCTGATGCTTGTTTGGTGTTTTTTCACTAATTGTTCTGACTATATGTGCAGGGGCGAGCCAAAGACGTGGTATGGGGCCCCTGGTTATGCCGCAGAGCACCTTGAGTCGGTCATGAAGAATCTGGCACCTGAGCTGTTTGAGACCCAGCCAGACCTCCTTCACCAGCTGGTCACCATCATGAATCCCAATACGCTGATGAACAACGGCGTCCCGGTAACCTGCTTACCGCCACACTTATTCATTAATCATGATATTTAAATGTCTGAAAGCGAGGTCTGTGTCGACTGAGTGTGGACAGCAACGTTTTATGCATGTAAACGCCACACATCACAGTTATGCACATAGATATGAATACACACATATTCTCTGGTACCAAAACATTAGATACAAATTCAAACGTGTTACAGTGTCTTCCATCTTATATCTGAAGTTAAATAAATCTGGATTTATGCTGAAAACAAGACATCAGCATTTTTGATGGTTGTCAATCTAAATACACTCTTTACAACAGCTGTTATTTGTAAAAACAGACTGTTTAACATGTACAGCTTGTAATTGTACCTTCCTTCTTTTACTGATGACCAGATTTATCGCACCAACCAGTGTGCAGGCGAGTTTGTCATCACTTTCCCCAGAGCTTACCACAGTGGATTCAACCAGGGTTTCAACTTCGCTGAAGCTGTCAACTTCTGCACCATGGACTGGGTAAGAAAAGCAGTTGTCACCGTCGAATCACACCAGATAATCTCTATACGTGTGTTGGCCCAAATCGAGTACCTCTGCACCACTCGTCCTCTAATAAAGCTTGTGCTTTAAAATCATGATCATGCTGTTCAGAGATCTGCTCAGGCCTTTTAGATTGTACCGGGAAATATGTTTTGTTCCAGCAGTAACACTTCAAGTGTGCGATAATAATTGGTTGAAAATAAAAATGTTAATACTTTGTGTAATGATAAACAGCCCAACATGCTTTCCAAACTAGGAATAAGAAATTGTTATGGGTTCTCCACACAGAGTAATATGGTAGGGAAAATCAGATTTTCAGGAATAGAGACCCGTTATCCGGTACATTTTCTATCCTCATTAGTTCCTACTGGCCCATTCTCCTAAACTATAGCTCCGCTATATATTTTCTGACAGATGCCCATTGGCCGTAAATGTGTGGCTCACTATCGTGAGCTGAGCAGATACTGTGTCTTCTCCCACGACGAGATGGTGTGTAACATGGCGTCTAAAGCGGCAACGATGGACGTTGACCTGGCATCAGCAGTGCAGAAGGAGATGGTCGTCATGGTTCAAGAAGAAGAGAAACTGAGAGAGAAGATTAACAAGATGGTGCGTAATTCTTATCTTAAAGATCAACTATATATTTTTTCAGCCTATTAGCAGAGTTCAGTGATGCAGAATGTTTTTCTCATTTCCCCTGAGTCGAGGTTCCATGTAAACTGAGCTGATACCAAAAACTGGAGTTAAAACACTACGGTCCACTGATTGGTCACAGAGAATTTGAGCAACCGAAGTCGTCTCGTGGTCTGCGCTCTGATTTAGGATTTCCCACACTCTCCTTTTTTTGTACAATACCCTTTTGTCTTGATGCCTGCAGCTTTTTCTCAAACAAAGTTTGTCTCCTTGTTGTAATGAACAACCACATACCAAGAAGAGAACTCAACATTCTATGTCCTCCAGTGGATTCTTGTTATTATAAGAGTAGCGCAGCTCAGTGCGTAGCGTGTGTGCATAGCGAGTGTGTGGTTGAGCGAGAGAATGGACATCAGAATGAATGCATTGAGAGCAGAGGAAAAGGTTAGCAGTAAGTTGCCCATCTGGCAGTAGTGTCATTTGTTGTTTTCCAATTGCTGGAGGAAGTGAAAGTGTAAAGTCCCTTTGTTTAGCCCCCTTTGGCCTGTGAATAACCGCACCTAAATTTTAAAAACTGTTAATAGGACACAATGACTTGACTTTTACTATGGTCTACATTTTGGCACCAAAAAGCATTTTAAGTTTGTTGTATTAGCTCCTGTTGGTCAGTTTACTGCAGAGCTGTTATGCCCTTATTGATGTGTGATATTAGAATATTAAGATTAGGTTTTGTTTGTCTGCACATCCGTCTCCTCTGACTGAACTTGTATCCCCAGGTTGTGGTGCAGTCCCGACAAGTTGATTATGAGGCACTCCCAGACGAGGAGCAGCAGTGCTGTAAGTGTCGCACCACCTGCTACCTGTCTGGCATCACCTGTGCCTGCAGTCCTGGCAAGATCGTTTGTCTGTACCATGCCCAGGACCTCTGCTCCTGTCCTCACAGCAGTCTTACACTCAAGTGAGTCTCCAGTAACCACAACAACTGAACCCACTCCTTTATGAGTTTGACTGGTGCCCTTTTAATACAGTACTATTATTAATCATCTGCATCAGCTAAGCTACCTTTTTGCTGAAGGCTCTGTGCACCAGTTTTTACTCAAATACGATCCGAAAATGAATTTGTATTTCTGTATTCAATTTGAATTTGAAGTAATTCAGAATTAAAAGTAAATTTACACAAAATCATGTGATTCACGACCACAGTTATGTTTCATGTTGTCTCTCTGCAGTTACAAATTCACACTAGATGAGTTGTATTCCATGAAGGCATCAGTGACACTGCGTGCAGAGTCTTATAAAGACTGGGTCAATAATTTGCAGGACATCCTGGAGAACACAGGAATCAAGAAAAGAGGTTAGAGCACCAAAAAATATTTGTACTACAAAACTCTGATTTCCCAAACATTCCCTTTTACCTCCCTCTCATTTTAAGGAGATACACTCATCATGATGCGTCAGCTGGCCACACTGAATTCTATTTTATACATTCTAAGAATTTCCACTGCTTTCTGGTCAGGTTTGGAGGAGCTTCACAGCCTGATGGAACAGGCAGAAACCAAGGCATTCCCACAGAGCAGCCTCCTGGACCAGCTACGTGCAGTCACCTCAGAGGCTGATAAGGTTGCTGCGATGGCACAACAGCTTCTCAACGGAAAGAGGCAGACGAGGTACGACGAGAGATTTGATATTGTTCCCTCCTGGGATGTTTAAATTCAAATTAAAGCTCAACCAAACAACTTTGTCACTTCCATATGAATCCAAATCAGACCATTACATTGTAATTATACCATCTATAAAAAATGATCTATGTTGATTCTAACCAATAATGCATCACATTGTGTAGTTATATAATTATGGATCAGTTAAGTACCAGCATAGCATTCTGGGGGAAAAAAACACTTTTTTTGTTAAGCTGGTTAGAATAATTGTTATTTTGATGCTTGTTTTTGAAGATCTGTTGAGTAGATTTTGTGTGTATTTTAGATACCGTTCTGTTGGAAAGTCTCAGAACCAGAATGAGTTGACTGTGGAGGAGCTGAGATCTTTCGTCCGACAGTTTGACAACTTGCCATGCAACATCCGACAGGCGCCTTTACTAAAGGTTAGTTGACTCTAATTGGAGGTCAGGCATTCATTTCCTTATGTAATTATTCTGACTGCCTAAATATTAAATATCATTCAAGTTGAATTGGTTACGTTAAAAAGCAGCACATATAAAAACTTTTCACTAGTGCCATCGCACTTTAACATTGAAGTCTAACAAACGTTTATGTGAATTTTGCTCAGTTTTTGAATAAGGTCTTATTCCAGCAGTCAAACATAAGTCCCTAAATGCCTGTTGAATATGACCTGTTAGGACCTGTTGACCCGCGTCGATGACTTCCAGCAGCGCAGCGAACGCCTCCTCTCTGACGAGTCACCCAGCCCTCCGGAGCTGCAGGACCTGCTGGACGTGAGCCTGGGCCTGGATGTAGAGCTGCCTCAGCTGCCCCTACTGAGGGAGAGACTGGAGCAGGCCCGCTGGCTGGAAGCCGTGCAGCAAGCCAGCAGTCGGCCAGAAAGCCTTTGTCTGGACACCATGAGGAGGCTGATAGACCAGGGTGTGGGCTTGGCACCTCACAGCTCTGTGGAAAGAGCCATGGCCCGTCTGCAGGAACTGCTGACTGTGTCAGAACAGTGGGAAGAGAGAGTACTCAGCCTCTTGGAAGCCAGGTGAGCTTCACTGGGCCTGAGGTGGCATTTGAATAATTTCCCATAACACAACAGTTTTCATAGCTTTTATATTTTTTGTCTCACTCCCATGCTGTGGCTTGGGTGGAGGATAAAAACCAGACTATTCACTAATGAAATGAAAGTTATTATATAAAATTTTGTATTAATATAAGGTTGGCCAAGTGACAGCAAAACATACTCCAGACTAGTCCCAGTCTCTGAACACTCCTCCTCTGTAAGACATCTGACACCAATGAGAATTCAGGAACACCCCAGTTCTGGTTGTGAACTTATTTAATTAAACTCTGTAAAAATCAATTAAAGTCTGTATTTCTAAATAGTAATTCATACATTTTGTTGTAAATGTACAACTTTTTTAAACAAGTGTGTCCTATGTAAAGTAAAAATGTGAAATCAGCTTAAAATTTGGACAGTGCAAATGTGCTCAGTCTGCAGAGCTGGATCATGGTGGATAAAGAGGATCAGGTTGTTGTGACAGTGCTTAACTGAATGGCTCCACAGAAGCTACATACTGTAAAGCACCAGACTCTGCTATAGCAAGCACTTCTTATATTTTCTTTGTTTTTGTTTAAATCCATCAAAATGCAGTCGAGTTTCTAAGAGTCAAAACTGAAACACACAAGAAAAAAGAAAGTGACACACAAACATCAGGCCTATAAAACCTGAAAATGTGCATTGTATTCAGTTAAGTTCATGTCACTTCACAGGCCCTATCACAGCATTGAAACTCTTGAGACCGCTCTACAGGAGGTAGAGAACATCCCTGCCTATCTGCCCAACTGTCTGCAGCTGAAGGATATCATCACCAAGGCCAAGAAATGGCTTCATGAAGCCGAAGCACTCCAGGTGAGTAATACTTCAACTTAGGCCATGCTGTTCTCAGGACTTCACACGTGGTCAGAGATAGTGGGAGGTGATTGAGTTTTGGATTAAGCCTTGTGTGCATGCTTGCAGCTCGGGGGACGTATTCCTGTGCTGGACAGCCTCTCTGAGCTGGTTCTCAGAGCTGAGGGCATCCCAGTGAGGCTCGAACCACTGAGTCGTCTGGAGGCTCTCATCAGTGATGTTCAGACCTGGACGGAGAGCGCAGGGAAGACATTCCTACTGAAAAACTCCCCTTTGTCTCTCCTTGAGGTACACTGATAATAGTGTGTGTGTGTGTATATATACAGCTGTTTACCAAACATGTCAGGACCTAATAAATAATGATTGTATGTCTTTATGTTTTCAGGTGCTTTGCCCAAAATGTGATGTAGGGACCATACATCAGAAGTCCAGATCTAAAAAAGCAAAAGACGCAGCACAGTTCATAAAGAAATCTTCCACTAAACTGGAGTCTGTGTGTGACGTGGAGAGAGCTCTCTCTGAGAGCAAGGACTCTGCCTCTGCTGTGAGTGTATTTAATGATTCCCCCACAAGAAGACGTACAGTTGTGCCACAACATAATTATGGTTGTCAGAAAACTGTAAAATTAACAAATTTTCTACTTCACGAATCGCCTTGAGTCTTATTAAGATTAATTTCACACTTCAGTCAGAAGTCAAGTCAGATTTTCAAACTCAAATAATGAATTCTTTATATTATCAAACATGACCCTATATATTTATCCCCTGGTGGTTGACTGGTTTGAGATGCTACTTTGTCGGTTCAATTTTGGGCTCAACCTATTTCCTGTCTCTCTGTTCTGTCATCAGAAACTCAAAAGCACAGTTTATGGTGTAAAAGCTGTGAAGGACACTTTAAATACTTTAAATAAAATTTAAAAAAAGTATATATATGCCTGAATTTGTAGCCGCATGCTTGACTATGAAGTGATGAAACATTCTGTTCTTTACATATAGTATTTCTTTTAGATTGCAGCCTCATTGTTAAATTTCCTCCATCACAGATGACCACGCTCGCTGAGGTTCGCCAGGGGGAGATGGAGATCTTGTTGGCTTTGCGTGCATCAAATGAATCCAAGCTTCTTCCTGCTGAGAACTGCTATGCCGTTAGTGTCTGTGTCTGCCAAAAGGCCCCTTCGGGCACCATGGTGCAGTGCGAGCTCTGTCGAGAAGTTTTCCACTGCAGCTGCGTTCCAACGACGGCAGACTTCGAGTATGGTCAAGCCTGGCTTTGCCCGTTTTGCCAGCAGTCAAGGAAACCCCCTCTGGACAAGGTCCTGCCCCTGTTAGCTTCACTGCAGAGGATTCGGGTTCGACTGCCAGAGGGGGATGCCCTGCGCTTCCTCATTGAGAGGACGGTGCGATGGCAGCACCGAGTCCAGCAGGCCTGCACAGAGGGAGTGTTGGAGAAAGTGTCCAAGATGGTCAGTAGAAACATGTAAAACTCAATGTCAATATAGTTGAATAGATAAGTCTCCTGATTGTTGCTTTGTTGATTTGATTCACTATTACTTACAATAGTTAGATGGCATTTTAAACACACAGATTATTGTCTTACATACTGAAAGGAACTGTCTCTTGTTTCAGGGGAGACCCAGAGTATCTTCACATCTGACTCAGGAAAACGGTTCACTTTTTCATATAAAGCATCGATCTGTTCCTCTCCAGGGTCAGTGTTTTACTCTTTACATCTATGCATTGAATTTACTTTTCTTTTTTATTTCACTCCTGAACTTTCTGTTGCTCTTCGTCACAGGTCTATGTCCTGAGCTAGAGGAGCTTATGGTGGAGGGATTCCTGCTGCAGGTCACTCTGCCTGAAACAGAGCAGCTGTATAAATACCTGCTGTACACACTTGCCCCCCTGGCATCACAGTGTGCCCCCTGTGGGAAGAACACAGAAGAGGACCAACCATGTCGAAAAGGGAGGCCCCATCACAAAAAGGTAATGGCAAATAAGTTTATCTCTGGTTGATCATACTCTTAATTGCACCTGATATATAATCACTACCATGTTATATATTTATTGTAACACAGAGTAAAGATTCCAGTCTCAAAAAGGAAGCAATGAACAGTCAGAGCAAAAGGACCAAGCGACGCAAAGAAAGCTCAGACTCTCAGCACAGTGAGAAGGCAAAGAAATGCCGCAAAAAGAAGTCAAAGAAAAGCAAAGAGAGGAGTGAAGAAACGAAGAGGACTTGTTCGCCCCCACACACAGCGTCTGATCCTGCTCCTTCAGATTCCGAGGAGGACTACTCACTGTGTGCTGCACCATGGTGCAGAGAGCCAGAGGGCGACGAGGTTTGTCCTATTTATATCATTATATATGCAGTGCATATCGAGTATACACACACTGATTTTTGTTTAATCTTAAATGTTAAAATCACCAAAGTTCCCATCATCTTGTTGCTTTTCAGGTAAACTGGGTCCAATGTGATGGCAGCTGCAATCAGTGGTTCCACCAGATCTGTGTAGGACTATCTGCTGAGCGAGCAGAGAGGGAGGACTATATTTGCATAAGCTGCACACAGCCAGATTATGACAGAAGAGAATGAAGACCAAAACGTGACTTTGAAGGATCAGCAGTTTTGTTGTAAGCCACAGCACTTGAGTGCACACCTGACCTCTGTGTCCCCTGTGGCTTCTCCCCTTTACCCTCCGGCTTGCCCTTAGTGAACATGGTGCTATCCCTGTTTTTCCAGAGTTACAAAAAAACTTCTGTCTCTGTTTTCGTCACACAGCTGCTTTGTCAGCCAACTATCAACTAATCATTTCTGAAACTTTCCAAGACTTAATGCAGGTGAGCAAAATGGAAAAATGTTTCAAGAACCAACAGCGCAGGGATTTTTTAACCAAAAATGGTCAATTTGACATCACATTTTAGAACAGCTTTTTTTACATGCTTCTGAACAATGTGAAACTTATTTTTCTTTTGTAGAGTAAATATTATTTATCTAAGCAATAACTGGACTCATTAATTGAGGTTCGGTTTTCATCTGAGATCTATTTGTGCTTTCTTTGATAGAATGCCTTGTTGAAGCATAAACCCTGAAGATTTGACTTCTTGAATCCTATGATTTTACACAGTTCAGTTAAGATTCGTGAGCTGAAATCACTTGAATCAGAAAACGGACAGAGCAATGACTCCAAGGTCTATGCTTGTTGATCTAAAATGTGCATAAGTTTGCACAGGAATATTTGCCCGTGCCCCTTAAGAAATCACTGACTTTTATGAAAAAGTCTGGCTCCCGTTTTGCGCTGTGAGTCCTGGATCTGTTACTGGCTTTGGGTGAGACTTGATCTTGATCACAAAATAAGAATGAACTGTCCGACGTCAAAGGAATGTACATTTTGTTTGAGGGTGGAGTTTCCTTTATGGTGTAGGATGAAAATATTGTGTTGGACTTAGATTTATCACAGACTGTGTGATTTATTTGCCACGGGTGTATGACCCTTTTCTGCTCCTTTGGGAAAATAATATAATTCATATGTTGCAGTTTGCATTATAAAATAAAAATGTTTGTTCCCATATGCCTGGGCTCATCAGTCTTTTTTATTTGGAGCCATAATAGTGACTTTGAATTTTGGCATCACAAAAAGTCCTGAACTAAAAACAGAATATTTTTCATCGAAACACTTGGAAAAACGTTCTCTAAAAGATTTTCTTTGTATTTATTGTTTTTTCAATGACAATCTTCTGATTATTATGTCCCCATCAAAGGGGCAGAGAGGAGTTTCTGGCACAACTTCACCTACTTACAAAGTGCAACTCTATTGCCTGACCAACGCGTTTCGGCTTGTGGAATGATGACCCTGGATGACCCTGATGAAGGCCACAAGCCAAAACGTGTTAGTCAAGCAATAAAGTTGTTCCTAATACTGCAAGTGTTGCTGGAGTTCTTGCCTTTTTGACCCATCAGAGGGGCAAACAGGGTTACTCTTGTACATAACGGTATGGTATATTCATAATCTCCCCAAAAACTGATGGACAGAATTCGATGATATTTCACAGGTTTTTTTCTGTTTACATATATGGGTGTGACAGATATCTTTGGTAAATTGAGTTCTCTTGGAGGTTATTTTGTCCGCCAAGTTTACAAGGGTACAAGGAACCCATCTGTAGCCTAATTAACTGGCAACTGGTGGTATTGTCTTACTTTCAATATTCCAATAAAAAAATCCAAAATGTTCTCGAGTCGAGTCTTTTGACTTCCAAGACCCTTTTTACTGGGGTACTTGGCAAAATATTGATCTGTCCAATTATTGATCTGCTGTGCCCCAGTGTTAGGCTGTGGATTCCTTTAGATTGATACTGGGATTTTCTTTAATCTACAATGTCAAATCAATGCTGCTCTGCCTAAAATACTCGCTCTGAGTGACATTCACCATTTGGGTCCAAACACTATGCTAATGCACTTCTGCACACATCGACCAATCCATGTATCAATGCAAAATAAGAATCAGGATTAAGGTATGATAACATGACCAAACTAAAATATTTTAAATAATACTGATCATCTTATTCAGGTGATAAAACAAGCAAGCTCTTATAGCTATTTGCAGGTCGGGAAATGTAAAAGTTTATCATTAAGTTTAAAACACCCGAATTAGATTGTTTTAAACCCAGACGTGTAAATTGGTCTTATGGCTTTACATCAGAATGACAATAATATGGCGTTTAACATTAGCTCTGTTCAAGCATAGTTAAATAAATGTAACCCTACTGACTTGCCCGCAAGCTGTAAACGTTTAATCATCATTCAGTCATTTCATTAAGGATATATCTGTGCTGGATAAAAAAAAAACATTAAAGGTAAATGCAAAGATTATACATTTAAGTCAGTGTTTTATTTTAAATTGCTCTCTAAAGTCATGATTGTTTGGTTGAAATGGCCTTCGCTCTCATGAATTGTATTAACTATTATTTGAATGTAGAAGAATACAAATTTGCAATAGTTTCAGGAGTTTTTAAAATAATTTACACATACAGGGTATGGCTTTTACGACATAAAAGTATGTTGACAATGTTCATAATATAAGTTGAAATAAATATTTTCGTAAAGATTAATATCTCTACATTTTGCCTTTACCAGTAGTTGTAGCAGGCCTGCTGTGTGACAATGGCAGTAAAAGTGGGCTGAGCAATGGTGGTTTGTACAGCACATTGTATAGCACATTTCATACACCGCAGGAAAAAAAATGTGACTTGAGAAATGGGGGGGGCTGTGCCCCAGTAGAGCTGTATGCCAATAGTATAAAGCCGCAGCCCCGGAGGCTGCAGTTTCAGGACCGCAGATTCAGGACCCTGAATTTTTTTTTACAACAGCACCACCTGCAGGACAAGAGGCTGAATTTTCAGGACTGCTGCCCCAGCTCTAAACTTTATTCTACCCAAATACTACTTTATTATTGTTGTTTATTGTTTATTACAGATTTTATCACCAAGATCATTATTCTACAAATAAACTATGATCTTGACATGCTGCAAACACACTTTATAGATTATGATGAGATGGGGGGCGTGGTCTGCTGTGCGCCATTTTCAGCCGGTTGTTGTTAGCTTTTAGCTAGCTGCTACAAGCATCAGTAACATACCTCACGTTACACGACTTTAACCTTACGTCTGGATTATTGTAGCGAGATCAACGTTTCTTCTTTCCCATCATCATGGACAAGGAATATTACAGTGGCGGAGGAGACCGGGAAGGCAAGGACGGTAACTTGGTGAGATATGACTTGTTGCTGCTTGGCTGTTTAGACAGCCCTTAGCTAGGAGGGATTAGCTTAGCCGTAACCAGCAACACAAGCTGCTTACTTGTTTGTAGCTAAGACAAAGGTGATGTGTAGAGACCGATTTATCCAAAGCTTTAGTTTGCTTTACATCTAATGATGCCCAAATCAGTCATGCACTGTAGCATGAAATTCGTTTGTCACATTAGACAGACAACATCCGAAAGTGTCATGAAACGGATCACCCGTTTTTGTTTCTTAGTTAGAAAGATATCTCAAAGAAGTTGTCAATTGATTTTGATGAAATTTTGTTCGATTGTGGTTCTTGGGCCAAGGAAGAGTTGGATTAAAGTTTTAGGCTGATCCAGGTACGCCTCAAAGTGGAGATTCTGGGTCTCTTTTCCACTTTTTTTTTTTACATTATGCCAGTATCATCAAAAATAATGATGGGCCAATCAAAATAAAAATACCCAGGCATGGTTAACTCATGATGTTCCACCACTATGATCATACATATATATATATATATATATATATATATATATATATATATATATATATATATATATATTTGGAGGGGGCCAATATGTATTAGGTCCCAGATTGGCAACAGAGAGAGGCAGAGACATGGCAATGCCACCAATATGAAGCTGAGATAATAGAGATTCACAGTCATTAAATGGATGTCATGTACCTGTGAAAGATGAGAAGTTATGTCTAGACAAAAATATGTTTATATCTAATGTTATGGAAAATCATATATTTGTTGATAACTCATAATCTACTGATGACAAACACATGACACTAAGTGCTGTGAGTAGGTTTCCAGGGTCAAGGAATGGTATTTCATTTGGCAGAGTAAAGCAACGTCATCCTCTTTGATACACCTCTCATAAACAGATGTTGTTTTGACATAGTCTGCAAACTATTTTCAGATTGTTGTCAATTAGTGACAGTGGCGTTGGCAGAGATATGTGCTCTCTGAAAGAATTCAAGTGTTTGTTAATCCTCCTCTGCCATCAACGTTGTAGCCACTCCATAGATTTTATTGCATTCAGAAACTTTGTTGCTATTCTCAAGACAGCAAAGCCATTACATTAGCAAAAAACAAATGTATCAATGTGTCTTTCAGGAGGATTATGTGGAAGGGGAAAATGATGGGAAAACCCAGGAAGCCTGTCTACAGAAATTCTCCAGCAGGGATTACATCATGGAGCCTGCCATCTTCAACACCCTTAAAACGTAAAAGCTTGCTTCTCTCATACAAACATCATATTAAATGATTAAGCCTTCTGGACTTTCACCTTTCATTTTTTTTTTTATCTTTGTACAACATATTTCAACCATTTCTGTGTGCGACAGAGACAACACAAAAGTGTTAAAAGTGCACACAGAGACTAGTGTTGGTACACATGAATCATAAAGACCGACTGAGAGTTGACAGAAATGATGATTAAAATCCTTATTTTTCTCACAGGTATTTCCTAGCAGGTGGCTCTCCGGAGCATGTCATCCAGCTTCTCTCTGAAAACTATTCGGCTGTGGCTCAGACTGTTAATCTGCTGGCAGAGTGGCTCATCCAGATGGGTACGTTGCAGGTCACCAGATAATGCTCTGTTTTCTGGCCTTAGAATAATCATTGTTGTGCCAAAATAACCCTTCCTTTCCTCAGACTATTACCTGATGGTGTCATTCATCTATAATTAATTTATCTTGACCATAGGTGTAGAACCTGCTCAGGTCCAAGAGCGAGTAGAAAATCACCTCAAGAGTCTCTTGATAAAGCACTTTGACCCTCAGAAAGCAGATTCCATTTTCACAGTCGAGGGAGAGGTGAGATTTTTTAACACTCAGTTGTAATTTTATAAATAGAAGGGATCACAAATCCTTAATATCTTGTGCAAAAGGTTTAATCGTCTAGGTTACGTATGAAATAAGCTCATATGAACCAAACCAATGCAGTGTGCTGTGTTTTCAGACTCCTGCTTGGCTGGAGCAGATGATTGCACACACTACATGGAGAGATCTTTTCTATAAGCTGGCAGAGGCTCATCCAGACTGCCTGATGCTCAACTTCACTGTAAAGGTAAAGGCAGCAATACAGGTTCAGAAGTGATGTAATGTCAATGTGTGTTTATGTTCATGTTAGCTGAAACCATTTGAAATAACATACAATCTCATCTGTTCACTTGTTATAGACATGTTTTACTCTTACACATAGTGGTATTTATTCACCTAGATTGTTTTGGTGTGACATTGGGTGACCTAGAGAAGCCTGGCTCTTCTCAAATATTATGGACCCACAGTAGGTCACGGACCTTCACTTGTTGGACTCAAAGTTCCAAAGGAATGCATTTGGAAAAACTGGCCAGTAGCAATGTCTCTTTCCAGAAAACATGTCCTGGTTACTCAGGATATTTCACAGAAGTTTTCTTTCGAGAGCATTTTTCATGTAGGAACTATTTTCTTTTCTACCAGGCAATGATCTGCTAGGAAAAGACATTGTTGATTCTCTTTTTGAGAACTTCAGCCGATATCTCTAAAACTTTGCAACTCACATCAAAACAACCTGGGTAAACATCATTATAGGTAAGAAGAAAGAAGTATCTAATTTAGATTTTAGGGTGAACTGTCCCTTCATGAATAAATGGATGAAGGAGTTTTTCTTATGCCCACACCAAAGGGGCATCTCAATGTAGTTTTACACATGCTCTGTAAGGGCCCTAAAGGTGTGCATGTCATTGGTTTCCTCAGTTTGCTTATTTTTTACATCTTTAGGCTCATTTGAACGGAGGCGATTTTCCTGTCAGTTTGCTTACATTCACCTATGAATGTGAGCAAACATCAACACAGATTGTGTTTTGTGTTTTTTCAGTTGTGGGGGTATCTGTCCTTGGACACAAATGTTCTAGTTTTTCTTTACTTTCCTCATCAGAATGGGTTTGTGGTCAAACAACGATGTAATTGATCAGTCAATTAACTGATTGACAAAAATGACTTCTGTTAATATTCTGTTCATATTTATTTGTTAATATTTTATATATTCGTCATTTGTTATGATAATTGCAATTAAATCTAGACATTGAATATTTACCTGCTGTTTGATTTATTGTCACTGTAAATTTTGTGTCTTTGTGTTTTTGAACCGAAATAAGCTATTTGAAGAAATAGGTTTGCCCTCTGGTAACTAACTTGATATATTAGATATTAGATCAATAGGTCAAAAATGGCTGTTTTTAAATTCTGGGAAGACGAGCAGTTGTTTACTTTGCAGCAGTTCACATTTTCATATTCTACTGCCTGAAAAGATGAAAATGAATCCGTCTGAGTCTGTATGCGTTTGTCACGTGGCATATATTGTGTTTATTTGTAGCTCATTTCAGATGCAGGTTATCAGGGTGAGATCACCAGCGTGTCTACAGCTTGTCAGCAGCTGGAGGTTTTCTCTCGGGTATTGAGGACATCTTTGGCCACACTGTTGGATGGAGGGGAAGAAAACCTCGAGAAGAACCTGCCAGAATTTGCTGTGAGTCTTACTTAGCTTCTCTGTATTATTAACCATGGTTCAGACCTGCCAACCACTAGGCATTTTGCATAACTGCTACGCATTTTGACATCAAAATAAATGTATCGCTTGTGCACGTACAATACTCAAGTCTAAATGCAATTTATTGTCTGTGTTTCGCATGTTAAATATGACTTTTTCGTAGTCGTGTATTCGCAATTACGGTATCATTGCAACCAAAACTGTAACTGTAATGTAAAGTAAGATGAAAAAAAAAAGCAAGTGCGTGTGCCCCAGAAATAACGTTACTGTGTGGGTGTGTGTGTTTGCCAAATAATTCATGTTGCACATTGTGTAATTCCAATTGTGACATTAGCCGTCAATTACCTTCAGTAATAATGTGTAGCTAAACCTCTTGTTACAAAGGCCTTCATTTCCTTCACTTCAATAGGCTTCATTTCATTATTAGGCCTGCATGATGAGTGCTTCATAAGGTGATTCGTTTATTTAATTATTAAATAACACGGAAATCCTGGACAGGAAATAGGATTTTATTCATGATTTACATTAACATATGTTACAATATACAACCAGCAGGTCTGTGTACTGTCATGTGTATGAAACGGCTGTATCTTCACTACTCAGCATGTTTAGAAACTGTCAAAATGTGTTCATGTCCATGTAGTTTTTCATTCTTGTGGCATTTAATATACTAAAGGATAATCGATTGGTTTGATTATTAAGTTAAAGTTTAGTTCGGAATGAAAAATTGCAGCACAATTTGTGAAAATCAGTGCATGTGATGTCTTGTTCCTCTGTTTGCTCCGTGTGATTATTCTTGCTGAGTTGTTCCCTCCTGTCTCCTGCAGAAGATGGTTTGTCATGGCGAGCACACGTACCTCTTTGCCCAGGCGATGATGTCCATACTCGCTCAGGAGGAACAGGGGGGTTCGGCTGTTCGTCGGCTCGGCCAGGAGGTGCAGAAGTCTGCGCATGAGCGGTAATCTTTGTCTCTTTTTCAACAGAACTTCATTATTATGACATGCTGTTTTTCCAGTGTTTTTGGTGGTAGAATTGTTCAAGTGTAGAGGGAAGGAGGAAGGTGGATGAGTTACGTGGATGACTTTGCCAAATAAAACCAGGAATCCATTCAAAACTGGACGATTGATCACTGTAAAAATACACGATCCAGGTTTTTCCCCAGCAGTCACAGTAACTCAGTTGTTGCTACAGGCTCCAGGACACCACTAAAAACAGAACTATCTATTTTCTATGACATAAGGTGCTACAGCTTCATTGATTATATTAATGCAGTGGTTGTGGTTTACATCACAGAGGCCATGATGCCAGTCAGATAACCCTTGCACTCGGTACAGCAGCAGCTTATCCACGAGCCTGCCAGGCCCTGGGCGCCATGTTGTCCAAAGGAGCCCTGAATCCTGCAGATATCACAGTTCTGTTCAAGATGTTCAGCAGCATGGACCCACCTCCTGTGGAGCTGGTGAGAACAGAGTGACTCGGACATGTTTCTGTCCACTACATGCTTGGTAAAATGTCATTAACTGGAATATTTGATGTTTTTTTTTGTCTTTTTAGATCAGAGTGCCTGCCTTCCTTGACCTGTTCATGCAGTCGCTGTTTAAGCCTGGGTCAAAGATCAACCAAGACCATAAACACAAATACATCCACATCTTGGCCTACGCCGCTAGTGTGGTTGAAACATGGAAAAAGGTACAGAGAAGAGGGATGACTTTTTTGATGTATCTTTGTCTTCTTAGGAGCACAAATAGTTAGAGACTGAGTACCTGGTTTGGAGTAGTGACTTGATTTTGATTAACAGGCTAAGGAAGTTAACTATAAACTACTTATTTCCTTATAGAACTGCATGCTCATTTTTTCCTGTCCACACAACACGGCTTCCCCTTAACTTCTTTTCCATTCAATCTCAGAACAAGCGAGTCAACATCAATAAAGATGAGCTGAAGTCGACTTCCAAGGCCATCGAAACTGTGCACAACCTGTGTTGCAATGAGAACAAAGGAGCCACAGAGCTTGTGGCTGAGCTCGGGACTTTGTACCAGTGCATCAGGTGGGTTAACGGCCAAGGTCTCATTCCTCAGAAGCATGCAACTTTGTTTTTTTTTTCTAAGGGAGGGAGGTGTTCTATTTGACAGGAAATTTGTTTATAATAGTTACTTTAGTGATGGTTGTGAAAGGCAAAAATATGCCATTTAAAGTGGAAACAGATAACCGTAACAATGAAATGCCAAAGCAAAAAAACATTTGTAAGAATCCTAATTAAAACTAAAAACTCAGTACTAATGATAGAAGTAAAACACCTGATTTAGAAGGCAGTTATTCTTACTGATTGATTGGAAACACTTATTGACAGGGTGACGCAACACTGGAGCTCTTTATCTCATTGAATGAATGAATGCCCTTCCCTTCACTGTTGTTTGACTTCGGTTTCTATCCTCACCACCTTCTTTGCCTCCGCCATCAATGGAGGGTAGACTTTCCACAGATACAACACTGCTACCTAGGAATACCTACCAGGGAAAAGAAATCTTGTTCCTGTTTTGGTTGTGCAAAGGCAGAGATGATTACTTTCTGCAGTAATGTTTTCATAAAAAATTAAAACTGGTGGCAAACAGTATAGCATAGAGAAAGCATGGTCTATAGGAATATAAAAGCGGATGGTGTCTTCTATTCTTTGGCCATTACACGGTGCAATCAAATGATATGAAATGGAAGCTAGCGAAAAGAGGAATTCCTCCTCACAGTTTTAAATAAAAGAAAAACCCCTCCAACACACAATCAACTCAAATTCCCACTCAAATAGAAACACAGAAAGCGAACTGATGGTGTTGACTCTCTGGAGACACTCAACCAACTGAGCAGGTAAAAAACCAACCTCCTTATATAACCTCCCAGCCAGGCTGATTGCTACCAGCTGAGGGAGAATCACAGGTGCACCTAATAACTCCTGAGCAAGGATGACCGAAGTCTGTGATTTGTAACAGATTTTAGGATTCCTCTGACCATAACAGAGTTTGCAAAAAGTTTAATCAGACCTGGAAACAAAGCAAGAAATAAATTGTATTAAAGAGTTTTAACTAACGTGACAATGTTTTTTATGTTTTCTAATGTTTAAATAGACTTTGGTTATTCAGTGTTAGGGGCTGGGTAACATTTAAAATTGGTACCGATACTAAAACTATCCTTGTTTCAATACTTTGAGTATAAACAACCTGCTTAACAAAATGAAACAAACTGCAAACATACTTATTGTGTCTAAACACAAATCGGCTGCACAAGAACTTTGCCTAAATGAAATCTAAAAACGTTCAGTGTGATTAAAAGGATGCGACTTAAACGAGAAATATCACTATCCTCGAAAAATACTTCAGTGACAGCTATTCATACTTAGTAAGGAAACTTGAGTCTTACTAAACAAAGAATTGAGGTCCGATAGCCAGCCCTGTTCACTTCTGACTGATCCCTGCTGACTTCATGTTTGTGTGTTTGTCTTTAGGTTTCCAGTAGTTGCTATGGGGGTTTTGAAATGGGTGGACTGGACAGTATCTGAGCCTCGGTACTTCCAGCTGCAGACCGATCACACCCCAGTACATTTAGCCTTATTGGACGAGGTATGACGATATCACCAGGTCAAACTTTTAATTGTCACTCTTTAAGACCGTGTTTTAATTGAAACACATGAAAACCTCCACCACAGATCTGTACGTGTCACCAGCTGCTGCACCCTCAGGTCCTCCAGCTGCTCATCAAACTGTTTGAGACGGAGCACTCCCAGCTGGACGTCATGGAGCAGGTCGGATGCTACTTATTCCAGTTTTTGACGGAAGTTGGGTTGTTGTAACTGTGCGACTCCTTAGCTGACTGTGCTTCTATTTCCCCCCTCAGCTAGAGTTGAAGAAGACTCTGCTGGACAGAATGGTTCATCTGCTGAGCCGTGGCTATGTCCTGCCTGTAGTTGGTTACATTCGCAAGTGTCTGGAGAAGCTCAACACTGATATCTCCCTGATTAGATATTTTGTCACAGAGGTAATAATAGCTGCTTCTGTTCTCTGGTGGTAAACAGAAGTCACCTCAGGTTGACATGCATAACCTTACATATTCCCTCAACACTGAGGCGACAGAATGTCTGCATTAAAGTGTCAAACCACACCCAAGGCCCTAAAGTTATAGTGAATAACGTTTTTTTAATTACAGATATCTCCCACCCCTAAATTTAAAATACATACACTTAAGATCATTCACCTACATATGAATGTAAAGCATGATTTTATTTTAATGACAGTGTAAACACCACGAGAAAGAGGTTACTCATTGATGAACTTGGAGATTCATTGCCTGAATCAGCACTTCCTTTCAGTTTTACTGAGCCATTAAGTGATTGTGAGCTCATTGTTTTCCTATCCAGCCCTGCTCAACAAAGACAGCTGGCATTAAACACCTTAAGAGCCAGAGATATACAGTATCTCCCAAGGGAGTTGGAGGAGACCACATCAAGGCTGCAAGAGAATGAATAGTGGAATTATGTGACCACAAACGTGATACAAAAGAATGATTGCGGTGTTCTGTTATTGGTCGATATGTAAATGTGCAACCTGCAGTTAACAAATTCACCGTATTTCTGCTGCCAACTAGTGGGCAGAAACATCACTTACTGCAGGCTTACTTACCTCCATGAATGGAATTAAGCTTATCGGAGGAGGATATGTGATCAGCCATGTTTGTCTGTCTGATGAATAGGAACCAGGATTTTTTTATTTTTGGTTCACATTGGGAGATGGGGCATATTTTAACATTGTCACGAATGAATGAATGTGGAAAAAAGCACATTTAGCCAACTAACATTACTAACACAGTATTAATAATATATTTATGACTATGATTTGTTTTTGAATTTTAAATCCTACATGTTGAACTGCATATATCTTTAGAATTTTACATTTAAAGACTTCTTTGAAATTGCACCACTACTTTTGTTTGGATACTTTTCTATGTAAATAATTTGATTCTATGTGAATAAATGTCAGTATTGTAGTTCATCAGAAAACGTTTGTTACCTGTGTGTTAAAACAAACTAATTAAATGCAGTATTTCTCTTTTGCAGGTGCTGGATGTGATCGCTCCTCCCTACACGTCAGACTTTGTTCAGCTCTTTCTGCCCATCCTGGAGAACGACAGCATCGCGGGAACCATCCGCACAGAGGGAGAACACGACCCCGTTGCAGAGTTCATTGGTATGTGACATGATTTTTTAAAACTGCAGCATCCTGATGAAGTTGGGCCCGTCATGCACGAAAAATAAAAGCTTTGAAAGTTCATACATGATAAAACTAAAAAGTTATCTGTGCTGAAGTGTTGTTCGTTACATTTATAATCTTCCCATCATCTAGAAGCACTGACAGGTAGTTGATTTTTTTCCCCCTGTTTTTCAGCTCATTGCAAGTCAAACTTCATCATGATAAACTGATATGAAGAGGACACAGAAAATGTTCTTGCTTGAGATTGTACAAACAGAAGGCCGAAGATCCTTTATCGTCACGAGAACCAAAAGCTCTGCTTGATGTTGAAGCACATGGCTTGGAGATGAACTGTTCAGTTTGACCACGTAAATTATTAGTTTCAACAGAGGCAACAAAAAGGCAAATGTAAAAATGCTGAAGGAAAAGTACAGTAATAAGAAGCCTCTGAAGATGCAACTAAATGTTTTCACCTGTATATTTTCTATATTTTTTTGTTGAAGTCATTTTGAAATAAAAATCTGAATGTTTTTTCTTGCATTGGTCTTTTTTTTTTTTACTTCATCATATAATGTAATACTTGCCTGATCCTTCAATCAGATATAATTAAACCCATGTCTGTTTAGAAAACCAGTTTTACATTATGGACTATTATGACTTCACATACTGTGGGAAGAGATGAACTATCTTGATATTTCAAATAATCAAGCAATGAATGTTTAACATCTCTAATATCTGTTGTCAGTGAATATTGATCTGAAACCCCACATAATGCACAGATACCCACATCACATGTTTTCTGCATAGTACAGAGCTAGTTAGTTGACAATACACAAAGCTCTGACTGTAAACTTTTGGCTAACATGATTTGATGACTGGTCCTTATGTGACAGACCTGTGCAGTAGATGGATGTGTGGATAAGTAGGCTATGCTGAAGACACTTTCAGACATTTAACCATAAGAATTAAGTGAAGGTGTAACTGTCTCTACAGTCAGACAGAATAGAAGTTACTCAAAGGACATATGTGAGGCAGTTATGTGTTTAATGGCAAAGTCTAAAGCAAAACAATGGTCGATTTCTGCATGATTTCTGGTGTAGATTGTTAAAAACAGCTAATCACAAATCTGTACTTCAATCAAGTTCATATAAGGCACACTTAAAAGTTTCTTTTTCCATTTTGTGTCCTGTATCAGTGTGTAGTGCGACATCATCAATGTATTAACACCAAAGCAGCGCATTACAAATTATAAACTGTGTGCCTTGGCTTAATATGCATTGAAAAATCCAAACTGAAAAGCTGCCCTTGTCCTCTTGTAGCAAACAGAACTTTTTTGGCAATTTAGCATGCAGTGGTTGGATTTTGTGCTGAGGTGTTTCACTCTGCCCACTCAATTTAAAAGTCTCAGACAGCCTGCAGACCTCACAGTGCTAAAAATTAGAATTGATTCTAACAGGTCTGATCTGCAGATGAAAGACATTGGCACTGTAATGTGGCCCCTGATTTCAAATGTAAAGAGTAATTGGAATATGAAAAAATCCGAACTGAATCCCTTTTCAACATTTTGCATATAAAAGGTTCCCCTTCAGCAGAATAGAGAGACTTGAGTAGAGTGCAATGGCGTTCGTCTCCTCTACAGATAGCCCGCGGGGAGAATTGGGTCTCCGTACATGCAGTCCTCCTCCAAGGCCAGGTTGTATTTGCTCCCACTTCCTCCCTTGTAGGCACTGGTTACAATCCTGAGCCAGCCCTTCTCTCCCTGAGGAGATGAGGGAAATTAATCAGTAACTATTTTGATCATTAATTAATCACTATAATCCTTTTCGTGCCAAACATTAGCCAGCTTATGTGATACACAGTTAGATGTCTTTGTGTTTTAACTGTTGGTTGACCAACAAGCAATCTTCATCATCATTTTCTTACATCTTATAAACGAAAGAGTTCATTGATATGTTGAGAAAATAGTCAGCATGTCATATTAACTGGTATAGGGATCCATGTATTTGTGGTCAAAGCTCCTGAGAAAATGTGATTTATTCATTTCTGTGCACCAATTAGAATTAAGCAAAATTTGAATGTTTGTGTTGCCAGGAGGATCAGAATCAAATAAGTATACAACACATCAAGACAGTCCTGATGGCTGTAAAAATCTTAATAAAAAACACTGAGGATATTTTTCTTCAACTTTACAGGGGTTTTAGGGACAGTCAGAGAAACACATTACAAAAGTTTGCATTAACCTTTCATCACAATACCATTCCTCCATTCAATAAGGACTTACCCATGGCTCTCCCCAGGAGTTGCGTACGATCCAGTATTCAACTCCGTCCTCTACTCCCCACCCTGCCACAGACACAATGTGGTTGACAAAAGCCTCCTCGTGATATTCATAGTAGACTCCTCCGGTGTAAGCATCTAGATCGGCTGTGGCCATAATCCCACAGCTGGAGAAAACAAAAACCTCTGATTACTTACTTTCTCTGGGGAGATGTGGAACAATGAATGAAGTCAGACAGTGTGGGGAAGTACGGGAAAGAAGGTGTGTGTATATATACTGTATGATAATGCTATGTTCCACAGCTGTGGACTACAACAACAGAGAACAGCTGATCGTTGGTGCCTATATGATGGATTCTGTTCTGCAGATTTCAGCCTCTGTGCTGCAGACCAGTACAGTTCACTTAACATTTGGTTCTAAGATATTGTAGATATCAAGGAAATATATGATTCAGTAAAAAAGGAGGAAAAAATGCAGCTAAATAATGACTGTATAACTTTATATACTTTGACTATTTATAGACTATTTTAGGTTATTTGTGCATTATTTTATTTTTAACTTTGCCTAGCCTGCCCACAACATACTATTTTTTAATTATTGACAGTTTCTTAGAGGGAGGTAGGGGAGATGAGAGGCCTAATGTGTTGCACTTTAAATTTTTTACAAATAAGACATTTTATCTCTGCTTCTCAAAACCATTATCTTACTCGGCCGACTCTCTAATAGCTGCTAGACACCTCGGTGAAACACTGTTGTTAAAGGACAGGTGTTGCTGCTGAATAAAATGTTGGTAGAGAAGTCTCTTGAGTCTTCAGAAGAAGCATGTAAAAGCTGGAGGCTAGGCTTACAAGAGGATATCTCACAGACAAGTGGTGTAGGTGTAAGTGTAGGTTGCTACAATATAATTGGATTGTAAAAAGATACACTGTATAACATCAAAACTACATCAACCCAATCCCAGTGTAATGAAGCTAAAGAAACACTTTTACACAATTTCTGGGCAAGTAATATAGACATAATTGAAAATCCCTTTTTTCGCACAAGCTATGCATGCTGGGTATTTATCTAAGTGATTTTATTATTAATGTGTGATTATACATTTTTGACTCGTGGTTTTACACGCTCAGAAAAAGGAGCCACTGGATGGAAGAACATAAACAGGCCAAACAGGAACCGATACTTTAAGGATCTAACATCATGTGACAAAATTTGGTATGCATGTACATGTTTCCCCTTTTGCTGCAGTCTCCAGCAAGTTCCACTAAATTATTGGGTCAGAGCTCACCTTTGTTCACCTTTGACTGTGTGGATGGATGTGGTCATTCATTTAGAGGATGGTGCTGCACTGTATTTAGTTAAAGAGGTGGTAGATGTCTTACTTATTTCACCAGTCTAATTGCCGCTTTCAGCTGACGTCTTTTTATTCCTTTCCTTTGTGGAGCTTCGTGGTTGTGAAAGATGCGTTACACTTCCTTATCAAAGCTTCTCAGTGACCTGAGATCTGTCACCACTGTATCGACATTCAAAACCAAATATGCCTTTTTCACAGCTGACATTCTGGTTTCACATTTAAGAAACAATTCTCAGGCTTATGCCTAGTTCCTGTATGTGTTTGTGTTTCTACTGATCTTTAAAGGAGAAACATAAATAAGTTGCAAACCTGATGGGTCCTCTCGAGTAGATCTCTGCCATCATGTCTTTCCTCCCACTGACAGCTCCAAAATCCCCCACTTTCCATAGGGTGTAGTTCTTTACTATATTGCACACTCCAAAGGTGGTGCAGGTGCCACATTGGTTGAAGGGTTTGCACGCTTTAGAGAGGGACAATGAACATGCACAGTTTAAGACTCAGGACGTGTGATTGTAACCATTCATTCACGTAAAGACACTTACGTTGGTCTTTAGCCTGGTAGTTATTGCAGGTCTCATCCGGGATACCATGTTTGTTAGCATACTCCCAAACGCCACTGTGATCCCCTCCATGGCAACTGCCGGCGTCACCACAGTCGATCACATTCTGGACTGAGAGATAGGTAGATGGCCATGCTCCTTTCCGTTTAATGTTGATTCGATCTGGTGAGCAAATGCAGAGCTTTCATTAAAATCAAGTCCCATCTGTGTACATAAGAATGTGAAACAGTCATCCCATATCAAAACATATCTGTACAGTGTGAAGATCTTCTGTTCTACACTGCCATCAAACCACAATGATTCAGCATGTTTTCAAGTCACCAATAGGAAATTACCACATCATGAGTCATACCTGCCATAGCGCTGGTGCTGCCATGGGCCCAGCAGGAGCCACAGTACTGAGGAATGTGCTGGTTGCGTGTCGTGCTTGCATAGTTTATGCCATCGATATTCCTCCAGTCCCATGATTTGGGCAGATCAGAAATGTTTAAATACTCATGAGGACGAGGAGCAGTCCTGTGAACAGAAAGGCCATTGGATACATTAGTTCTGCAGCAGCAAAACACTCGATAATGAACAAGAGAAAATAAAAGGTTTAAAAAAAATTGTAGATGATTAATAATTAATGTCACACACCAAGAGAAGTTATCAACAATCAAAATTGTTGCAGACCTGTGTTTCCATTTACTTAAGCCTGCCTGGCCAGATGCCATTGTTGGTTGGTTTGGTCACCAAACCCTTCTTGCTTCTTTCTTTTGCTTTGTTCTGTTTTGTGTTATTACACAGACAGCATGCAAACAACCTGCATAACAACAGGTCACATCAAAGCCTATTTATGATATTTATCGTCATCTGCACTCAAGGGATTTAAAAAGTAACTTTTTTTTTTTTTTTACCAACCTTCTTTCATTTTTAAAACTGGTTATACATCTATGAGTAGGGCAGGTCTTGTGATAAAGCCTGCAAGGTTTGGCCACACATGACTCATCTTTCTGAGTAGTTTTGAGTGTGTGAACACATTTTTTTGAGAAAGAGCCAAGATGAAGAGGTAGCATATAATCCAAGGAACATGCTTTTAGATTTTGTTGGTGATCCAGATTATATTGGGATCCAGAATTTTGTTTAAGGATTCCTTACCATTGTGGGATAGGGGCAATTACAAAATTTTTGCTTCTAACTCTAAAAATTGCAAGATTAAATCCAAATAAGATGTACGACACATTAAAGTTTGATCTGGATCCAAGTAATATTCCTGATTTGGTGATCAAGAATGTTTTAATGTTAAACTGTAGCTGAATATATATTTATCAAATAAAGTTTTTATGACATCAAAGATGGCTCTACTGTAGGGAATTTACTAAACCTCGTGATGTGTTCAAGTGATGACGGAACATTCTGATGGCACAAACATTTTTATCAGTTTAGTGTTGAGTTTGACCTAAAGTACTCAAGAACAAGTTGTCACAAAAACGAGAAAGAACTTGTACCAAAACTCCCTTCTTGATCAACTTCTACCATTTGAGAGTTTAGTGTTGTTTTGTCCTGAAACAGTATTTTTATGCCATACATCAAGTTGTCACATTTACGTAACCAAAGCCGGGTGGAAATGCAGATAACAGCTATCTGTAGCTAACGTTAGAGTAGCCAGATAAAACATCAGCTTGTTCATGGATCCAACTCTTAAATGTATTATGGAGAGCAGTCAAACCTGTAAAACTTACTTCAGTCCGACGTCGTTTTTCCTGTGTTTCCGTATATAGCATGGTCGCTCAAAAACCACTCCAGCAAACACAATGGAGAGCACTACTGAACACAGGACAAAAAACAGAACTGTCCGAGCCATCTGAATCACCAAGCCGCAGACTGACAATGGCGTTAAAGGGGGGAAGAATTAGAGAGACATTCAAAACACTGGCGTCTGCAGGGAAAAGTCAATTCTGATATTCCAGCACCAACACTGCAGTCATGTGCCCAGTAAATCACGTTATATACAGCCACCCACGTGGTCAACAAGGAAGTAAGGGACGGCGATGGTTACGCCGAAAATCTTTAAAAAACACTCTGAAAGCACATCTCTACGGAGCTTTTCATGGGACATGGACGAAAAAAAAATATAACTTTCTCGTGCGCACCAGAAAGTTATAGATTTTTTTTTTTGCCCATGTCCCATTAGCGGCTCCATCTTCCTCCCCAACGAACAGTCACCAAATCCGGTACAAACAGAAAATAGTTTCGTCAAAACAAAACCCTGGACTTTGTTTATCAGAGGTGCATCACCCATGATAAAAAAAAAAACACTGTTAAAAAAATTATTCTTTCATGACAATTCAAAAAGTTTAAAAAAAATAAAAATAAAATAAATAAAAATCCCGCAATGTTGAAGAAAGTGAAAAGGTGATCCGGAGTTTGTATTTAACCAGATCCACCCCATACACAAAATTTCATCGAAATCCGTTTTCAGCTTTACGATATATTCTGCAGACAAACAAAAAAAAAAGGTCACATGATATCCTTCAACTCATGTCAGCGGAGGCAATAACACGCTCCAGCAGACCAAACTGCAGATTACTTTGCCATTACACGTCTCAAGTTTTATTTGCAGGCATTAATTTACAAAGGTAAAACCCTCAGTCTAACACCATGAAAACCAGACTCATTCTGGGGAAATCAACCAAAATTCAACGTTAAACTGGATATACATAGAATCTAATGAAGGGAAACTAAAGCAAACATTGTAATGTATTTTACAAAGTGTCAGTGGAATAGTTTATCTGCTGTTCTCATCGCTATGAAATCATTGATTTTTATCCCTGGCATCAACACCTTCAGCAGCCTTAAAACCAAGTCATCATGAAAGTGAATGCAATGAAGCTCTCAGAATTATTTAACACCTCAGTAGTTATAGAGGGCAGAGATTTATCATCCATTCATGTCATCCTGGTATTTTGGCAACAACTTAAATGGCAGACATGTGCAGTGACTGTTGGTCAAGTACAAGACTTGAATGCAGAATGGTTATAAAAAATTATACAAACTAAAGATCTCGGGCAGAGTCAAATCTGACAGAGGTAAGATCATCATTGAAGTTCATTTTTAATTGACTGAATTCTTGACTAGACAAATCTACAGCTCCACATTCTTCAAGTTTCAGCCACAATTTCAGCAGATGGCATTTACACAGATGTTCAGAGTACACGTTCTCCTAAAAACGTGTTTCTTTAATAGAAATAGATATTTTAATCATTTTTGGGGCGTTTTCCATCAAATGCACACAGAGTTCAGAGGGCATCGCCTTTATTGAAGGACAATAGGATTGTCACAAGGGTGGAAAAAGATACTAGTGCTGGAATCTAATACTTGAACTTACAGTTAACATCTTGGATGGCTATTTTGTTCTGACAAAGCATACGTAGTTCTAGTTGTCAATTACGCATCCGACACCATTGTGAAATGTCAAAAAACTGCACTACGCACTCAATCCTCAAACTGGGCCACAAATCACACAATCCAACTATACATGAGGTGAATACAAAGTACACGGTTTAACAGAAAAAGAAAACTGATCCAGTATTCTTAACAATGTCAAAAACATCATTTATGGCAAAATCATTGTTTTAGATTATCAACAAATTAAAATGCCTGCTGATGAGTTGGATATTTGAAAACTAGGTTTATGTTGTACGAGGTTAAACTAAACAAATTAATGCATCTTCATCGAAAAAACTACAGAGGGGATCAGTGTAGCAAAAGTGAAAAGTCAGTAGGGCCTGTGTTTTGTATCATAGTCGAGGACAACACACCTGATTTAGTGCTTCTTTTTATTCAGTGAAGTCAAATTTAATCAAAGACAGTAAGTTGAATCACAGTAGAATGTTTCAACTTTAACTGGACGTTGCTTCAACAGTTTGGGTAGTGTCCTGCGGTGTAAATCGTCAAGTATTTTCTACACCAGCCTTCGTCTCTTGCAGTCACGCTCCATCTGGTCTTCGGACATTTTGGTGTCAGCGCCCAGAGGAGACACTTTGTTCAGCATGGAATCCTCCGATGCCTGACCAAACAGGGCCATCAGCAAAGCAACACCAAATCCTGTGGCACGCTCCCCCTGCAAAGACAAAAACGAAAATGCAAAAAAAAAAAAAACAACAATGAAGGATGCACATTCCAGTGTCATTAGTGTAGCAGAGAAATTTATCTTTTACATACAGAGTTAACATCTGTGAAAAAAGGTTTCAATTCTATCATCACAGTCAAGGTAGTTAATCAGTTTTTGAGACAATACAAATAAACATATACTGCAGGCTTCAGTACTGATTAACACAATTTTGTGTGAAAAAAAAAAAAAAAGTATACACGTTTGGCTTCATGTGTTGCAGTATTGTCACAGAGTGTGCTAACAGTCAATACTACCCTTAAATTGTTTGAATAAAGCATAAGCATTATGTTTTGTCGAAACAAGCATTTTCTGCAGCATATACTGCATACAGACATGTAAAAATCCATATTTAGATACAAATAATTTCATGCCATTATAAAATGATTATGTTGCAATGAAAGTTCAGTTAGTCACTGGCTTAAGTTATTGTTTATTTGATCCTGTAGAGGTCTATGCACACTCCTCTTCTGCAACTTGGCTCACTTCAGCTTGAGAGCCTATTTGTCAATCAAGCTGTACGCAGCTGAAAACACGTGCATGCATCCAATAAAACTTTAAAGTTATGATTATCACCTGATTTGTTCCACAGTAAAGATTGGAGGACAAACTGATTGCAGAGTTTTTTTTTTAGCACACCAAGGTACTCACAGCATGGACAGGAGATGCAATATCAACATGTACCCAGACACCAGGCCAATCAAAGCCCAAGTGGGAACCAATAAAGAGGCCGGCACAGGAACTCTGGGCGTTCTCCCGATCCTGTCAAAACACAAGAAAAGGATGAGAAACATCAGTCCTCAAAGTCCTCAAAAGAAATAACATCAGTTACCAAACAATTACTCTACAACCAGCAACATGGTAAATGGATTACCGAGTGCTGGCCCACAGACAATACTGTTCTCACCAAAGTACAACTCTTCCTTTGGTGCCCATAACAACCATTTGTATGTTGATTTACCGTATATCTAAACATTAGCTATTCAAACAACATCAACGTGCTCATAAACACCATTTATAAAAATAATATAAATTGAAATAAATCATATAATGTAATAAAAGCATGAGTAAAACTACTTAACTGACAGACACATAGACATAGTAGAGCCAGACCAATTGATCAGTCAGTTGATTTTGAGCAATCAAATATATTAGTTGAGCGTATTTGTTTTCCATGTGCGACAATATGAAAACTCAGTGAGTCTTTTGATACCGTGTACCACCTTATGTTGACTGACAGACTCGGAGTGGGTGCGTATGTCTGGATCAGCTTTGGAATGGTTCTCCTGGTACCTGTCTGACAGAACCTTTTTGGCTTCATGAACTAAATCCGTTTTGTGGCGTTCCCCCAAGGTTCTGTCTTAAGCCAAATTCTGTTTGCTCTGTACTTGCTTCCTCTCAGGCAGATAAAAGGTAATGGTATCGCCTCCAATTGTTATGCAAGACATTAAATCATACATTTTGCTTAAACCTCAGCTGTCTGTTTTGATGAACTGTCACTTCTCCATACAAGATGGGATTCTTTCTTCAGTCCTTATTTCTGTTCTGAATGGTCCCGAAGGTGAGGAAATGTCTTGTGTTTATTTCCTCAATTATTGATTACTGAAACTCCCTTTTCACTTGTCTTAACAAGACAACCACAAACCTTTGGCAAGTTGTCCAAAATGCTGCTGCGAAGGTTCTGACCAAGTCCACTGAATGGTCCATAGTTATTCCTATCCTTTGGTACTTACATTAGCTTCCAATCTAATTCAGAATATAACAAGATCCTTGTAATCATGTTTAGAGCCTAGAATGGACAGGCTCCAGCTTATATTAAAGAGATACTGCAGTCATAATAAAGGTATCTGACGTCTTCGGTTTGCCTGTTCTTTTTTGTCCCTGTTCCAGACTTGACAAAAAGAGACTGTTTGGAATTCTCTCCCACTGGACTTATGTTCTTTGGACACTAATGACACCTTTAAAAAAGCAGCACAAGACACACTTCTTTAGACTTGCTTTAGCTTAACTTCGTTTTGTTCATTCGTGCTTTTAACTGGTTGATTTTTATGTCTGACCCTTTCAGGTCTCATTTAAGCATTTGGTTTTGATGAATCTGTACTTAGACACTTACTGCAACAGAGTTTTTCATGTCAGCCATGGCAGAGGTGAACTCGCTGAAGTGCAGCTCAGGACAGTAGACCAGAGGGTGAGCGAGATCTCCGCTGCTGCGGCCAGCGCGTACGGTAGCCACCTCCCACTGCTCATTGTTTGTCATTACAGCCGCATGGTACTTCCCTGTGGCGATCCCCTGGTCAACAGAAACAGGAAAAAATGGTCTTCCATACAAAGAAGATACTCGGTGGAGTGTTAAAGTCATTGTTGGTTTTAGTCTTTTGAAGGGATGTGTTCATAAACATAAATCTTTGCCTGCGTTATTCTTTCAGTCTTCATCTGTTGATCTGTGATAGAGCAATACTTGCTGCAGAAGGTTTAGCAACTATCTGTAAGAGGCTGTCACCCACCTGTGCCCCTGTCAGTGTGGCCATGTCGAGAATAATATCAGCCGACAGGTCTTTGCTGGAATACACAACTCCATCAGCCAGCACCAGCCTGCCCTCTGCATCAGTGTTGTTGATCTCCACCGTCCTTCAGAATGAAACGCACAAATTAAACATTTACACCACAGTCAACGTTCATTTCTGTTGATTTTGCTTGTAAAAATATTGGACATAACAAAAACAAAAATCTGGTAAACATATTATTAAAAAGAGTCTCACTTTCCAGAGTAGAGAGTGTGGATATCATCAGGTCGTGTGGCTGTGGGCCCAACTGAATTCTCAGCAAGGCAAAACACTGCATGGAGGTTATCTTTAAAGCCCTGATGCAAACAGAGGATAGCTTAGTATCGACAACCAATGAGCTTGTGGTAGACTAAAATCCTTCAAATATGGATGTTGCTGTAAAGAAGTTATAAATACTGAAACATGGATGCTTCACACACACACTCAACCTGACAGCACAAAAGATCTATACAACCACCACAGTTTCAAGACAGGCACCCAAGATTAGTGTCACCAATTCAGTTCCCAACCAAACGTGAAATGAATTTGTTTTGTGAGGTCACAACGACCTTTGGATGGGATAAAAAGTTCACTTTACCTGTTTAATAGTTGCTTTGAAGGCTCCCAAGATGGCGGCAGCTCCACCACAGTCCCTCTTCATCCCTGGCATTGTGGTCTAGAAAGAAACATGATCATGTGTGGTGAAATGTGACTACTTAATATGATCTCTGATGTCACTCTTTCCATTGTGTTGAGCGGGACAGTGACCCAGTAGTTTGCAAATGACCCTAAAAAGACTGGTGCATGCAACAGCAGCTACATGTGAACGGATTACGGAGAATAGGTTTAAAGCTTAACAGACCACATACTGTATGCAAGAGTGTGTAGGTTTGAGGATCACCAACATGATGGCAGATTTCATCAGTTTAATAAGTGGCAGTCTGAGGGTGTAGTCAATGGGCCAGAATATTAAATAACTAGATGTCAAAAATGTTTGCATGCTGTGAACTGCCAGGGAACATTGGATATGTTGGCCGGTTTGACCAATAAAATGATTAATCAGTGCACAGTATCAAAATGGTTATGTTACTGTAGTAACATTATCATTGTTCCCTGCACATTAGGAAACAAAGGTTGTGTTTTTTCATCATTTACTTTAGTTATCATTTTTCCAGAAGGAAAAACAGCATTACCTTTCCCTTGATGCTGAGTCCTCCAGTGTCATAAACGATGCCCTTGCCCACCCATGCAATTGTTTGGGTTGCACCATCTGGTGTGTGGCTCAAGACTGCTAACGCAGGAGGATGCTCTGCTGCCTTGCCAACTCCATAAATACCTGACAAAATCAAAATAAATACATAGGAAATAGTAAAGCTATACATGCCCATTGAATATTTGGCAATGACGTAAGTCATTAGCAAGAAATTTGAAGAAAAAATGAAGAGGATTTAAGATTACAGGAATGTCACTGCAGTAAATATTGTGGTACATTTAGGCAGCAACATTAAAAGCTGTTGTTATAAACTTGACAGTACAACAGAGACTCTCCTGAGGAAGCTTCTAAAATAACACAGAACATTAAACTTCAGATCCTGACAAATCATGTCAGAGTGTCAGAAGATCGAAAAGCCTGGGCTCAGTTTAAGCTTTTAATATTCAGAGGCAATTTTCATTGAAGCTTCAAAGCCCTAATGAATGGTATGAATGAATGAATGAAATGAATGAATGAATGAAAAATGGTATTCGTGACAGGTCTAAATAATAGTGATTGCAGGGATTTTCATCAAAAAGAATGTTATAGAAAAAGGCATACATACAATCCATACATTAATTTGAGTATTCTGGCAGGTGAATTAGCATAATGTTGACAAGTGATTCTAATTAAAAACATAAATACAGCCACAGTACCTCCAAACCCCCTTTGTTTCAGCTCCTCTCCACGAATGATTACTGGAGTAATGCCAAGTTCAGTTCCCACAGCCCTGATTTCCTGAAACAGAAATGTTGTCCGTGACAGGGGGCTGCATCAAAATAACTATAACTCATTCCAAATGTTCCTGTAGTGACTTCCAAAAAGAGAAATTGTTCCACTTACATCTAAGAAGTGATCTGTATTCATCTCGTTGCATGGTGTGTCCACAATGCGAGCTGCCAGCCGTACTCCATCAGCAGCATTGGAGAGACACTTAACAGAGACAATGCTTTCAGCTATGCAGTTAACATTAGTCAGTGGTTCAGAAGCATGCTATACCATGCTAAATGCTCTAAACTTGATTTTGAAAAGGAAAACTAAGAAAATATCACAATGCAGTACCTCAAGTTCTGGGACATCCAAAGGACTGCAGTCTTGCCCAACGATCACAAACTCCACAGTGAGATGTTTCTTCTCAGCCCTGCGTGAGGATGAGGAGCGGCGGGAAAAGATGGGGAAGGCCCTGGCAATGGCACAAGCAGAGGCGAACACATCTGAACGCTCACACACCATCTGGAGAGGAAACAAACACTCACGTAAACCACTTGATCAAACTCGATTGGAAAGACTCGAATGTGGCCATTGGACTCCCAGAAGGTGTCATAAAATGAGGAAATGGCTTAATATGCTCTCGTCTCACTGGAGGAGGACAAAGAAAGGACACTCTCTTATACAACAGGAAATGACATAAAATTCTGAGATACTGACCACAATGCAGCGGTTGTTCCCTCCAGGCAGGCAGGAACGGACCAGACGGGACACAAAGTGGGCAGAAGACGGGCAGTTGTGCCTGCTGACATGGGAGGGAAGTGCGGCCACAGCAGCATGGTTGAGGTACAGAGGGCAGCTGTCCGTGGGGTTTGGGTTCAAAGCACCGAGAGCTGTCTGCCAGATCTGAGAAAACATCATTCAAAACTGACATTTCACTGTGGAGACGACAGAGCAGGAACAATTAGAGTAAGAGTAGTTGATACGATAAATAGGAAATTAATCTGCAACTATGCTTTGGTAGCTGATTAATCATTAGGTCAGTTATCTAGCAAAACTGTTACCTCTATACAACTTCTCAATGGTGTTGATTTTGAGATAGCAAACTGCATATCTTTGTGGTTTGGACTATGGATCAGACAGTACAAGGCAGTTGAAGTTGTCACCATGTGCTTTAGAAAATAATGGTCTTTACTTTTTAACAAATTGAACTTTTTAGACTAAACAACTTCTCTAAAGATTATTGCCACATTAATCTATAAGGAAAATAATCATTGGTTGAAATACTCTACAGCTGTTTGCTTAATGAAAATAACTTTTTAATCAAAGGAGCTGGACAAATCAACAGCTAATCCACTACCAATCATCTAACACAATCTAACACAATCTTAAAAACCTTAGTAGAGTCATGGGATAAAAAAACAACAACCCACACCTATTTTAGGCCCAATTTGAGAACTCCTTTCCTCCATTTTAAAACAGGTTTTACATCTATGTTTTGTGATAATTCTCAACATATGACATCTGGTCATGCTTGACTGATTTTTATGAGATGTTTTAGAGTCTGGAAGAATGCCAGGGCTGAGGCAACATAACCTGGATTGTGCCATTTGCATGCTGGAGGTGGGGCAGTCTACCAAACAAGACAGTAGGGTGGTGGAATGCTTGCCATTCCACAATGGTGCCTCTATATGGCATCATTATGCACCCAGAGGAACTACACACTGCTCACTCCCTTGTTAACCAAGTGTAAAGACCGAGAATCAGGATCCACCTGCTGCACCGCAGTAACTGATTCTGACTGGCCACAGCAAGAGGAGGCAGACTACTGCTTTAATCAATGCTGATGGGGGACACACTAATTATAGATTGTGTAAAATGTATATTCCAGTTGTGACACCTGAGAAATTGATGGTGCTTACGATTTGGGTACTGTTTCTATGATCCCTCTTTGTTTTTGTTATTAAAATAAATTAAGATAATCATTGAAAGTTAACAATGAACAAAAAACAGGATGCTATTTACATATGTAACAAATTACCCAAATTTGCAGATAAACAGTGGTGCGTTTTTAAATCCCTTGAATGTACAATTGCTTATATTACTGTTCAGGACAATAAAGTTAACAAGTGATTGTTATGAGCCATGCAAGACTATCACAATCATCATCAGTATATGGAAGTGTGTCTACAAAGTCTGTAACCTCTGTAGCACTCTGTAGTTTACGATTTACAACTCTCACACTTAATGAATGCTCTGTCTATCAAATCCAAGTGATAGACAAAGCAATCGCGTTGGGTAATTATTGTAATGAGGAGTTCTGCGCATGGCAGTAAACTATGATTTGAACTAATTGACTAACAATACTTCTCTGAATGACAGGCTACAACAATCCGCGGAAATTTGACGTTCTCTCATGGCCATGCAATCCTATTATCATGGGAAACTGACTGCTCTCCAAGTCAGGAAATTGAAAATTCAGACTTTAACCTCAACAGTCACCCAGTTGTAAAATCGTACACAGTTCAGGGTTAAGTACAAAGACAACTTAAACTATATTGTTATTTTAACGCTACACTTCCACCGAATTGAATTAGATAATAAAACGAATGTATCGCTAACAAGACAGTTTAAGACCGTCTCCTTAATAAAATTAGTTACTTACGAGCAAACTGATTATCCTAGCTAGTATGACAACTTTAGCGAGCTAGTCGTGTTCAGGTGTCATTACTGTTACAGTAATTTTGCTAAATGTTAGCTGACGCCTATTTCGATTAGCACAGCGCAAACATTAGCCGACATCCAAATATAATTGTCGTTCATAATTTACCTCTTTGCTAACGACGGGCTGCAGTTTTCCTTTAATCTGATTCCACTTCACTTGCTGCAAGGTGGCCTGCTGTCCAATTATCAGTACAGGGCGATTTTGTGGCTCTGAGTCACCGGCAGAAGCCTTAAACTCCAACATCACGTTAGCCATTTGCAGGACAGCTAGCTAACTGAAGTGAACGTAGACGGACTGCTGTAGTTCACCGGTGCAACCAGACCGGTGACGGCAGCCGTAAGAGGACATAAGAAGTTACACAGCTTTACTTATATGGGCTGAGAGCAAAGGGGAAGGAAGCACTGGCACTGACATTGTGGGTGGGACCAGGACAATCTACGGGGGTCAGGGAGCATTTTTTCCCCCCCACAACTTTATTGAAGTGTACAATATACAATACAATCAATTTGGCAAATAACAAAGTGCCAGGGAGCATTTTTATCAGAGTAGATGTTATTTCCTGTATTGTGGTGGTTTTTAAAAGGTGGGTTGATGCTTTTATCTGGCTATACTATCATTAAAACAGCATGGATGCATTTTTAATTGCATCCAGAGAAAATCACATATTTGAAGAAAACATGTTTATTTAATAAGAGTCAAGCAATTCTATTAAATAAAATTCTCTTATAAGATTAATGAGTAAAGTTGAGGGGGACAAGTGTTGTCAAAGTGCCCCCATACATTCTCCCATAAACAAGGTCTACATTCATTCTCCGATGTGAAGAATCACTGAGGCCTGAGTTAGATTATGTTGTTAGCCAGTTATCTTAATGGCTTTGTTTACACGGATATCACTGCTACAGACATGCACCCCCATAAACATTTAAAGCAAGATTTCATGAAAAAAAAGGATCAACCTAACAACCACTTTCCAACTTCCACGAAAAGCAACAGTTGTGAACTGATAAGTAGCATAGGTTCGAGGAGTGTGTATGAGCAAGTCTATCTAGTTAGCTGAAATACAATTTCCTTGTGGCCCTGATATGTCCTTTTTTTAGTTGTTGCAAAAATACATATCTAATATTTCAAATAGAAAATGACTTAATATCCAACACACAGAACCAGGAAATCATCAGATATTTAAATGTAATGGTCACAATACCAACAATGATTGATTAAGGGAATTGATGCTTTTTGCTGTTTATTTAATGAATTTCATATCCTTACACAATTATGAGGTACCCATTTGTATTAACTAATGCAATGGGGCACTACAGTTAAAAATGTAAGATTTAAGATACATTTTTTAAAGCTTACAGCTGTAGCTCCTCTCTGCCTCGTCCTGTCCAGGAAAGGACAAAACAAAAAACAAAAACAAACAAACAAGTGAGACACAATGACACAGTAGTGAGGAAGAGGCTGCAGAATTTTCAGCAAGACAGAAAGAGGTAAAAAACTGAAGGCCCCTCTGGAGTTGGGCTTGCAAGAACAAAAAGCAGCCACAGCAAGAGCGAAGAGGAGGAAGATGCTACATATCTCAACCAGCACCATGCATTCCCTTTACCCCTACCCTCCCACCCAATAATCCACTGCCTTTACCCCTATACCCCACCCTGATCCCTTATCCTACCATCCTTACACCTAATCACCCTTCCCATCCAATCAATGGTCCACTTGTAACTCATGAAAGTTAAAAAAGCTCAACAACCTTTGGCTTTTACGTGATTTTTTTTATTAAGCCTGTGTTATCAAAATTATAATCCAGCATGACTGTTATAAAGTAGGACTTACTTACAACTGTTAGCTTCAGGACAGAATATAACTCTTGAGGCTCATTTGACATACTATTCACCTATCAAAGAACACAAAAAAGTACATGCTACAGAGGGGCTGTGAAGAATCAAGTGTGAAATTATTTGTTCAAATTGCATTTAAATGATTATTATACATATTCATGAAATTAATGTAATGTTTTTTTTGCACTTTTCATAAAACAGAAGGTAAAAAACAGGATGTTCTTTCCAAGATATTTTAGTTGTACATGTTGACATGTTTGTCATGAAACTTAAATTGGAAAAGGAAAAGAATAACTGCAAAAGGTTTTATTTATTTTCCATCATATGAATGCCATCCACAACTAAACCACACAGCGTATTCAAGTGGGATATTACCTTATGAAATCTCTACAGAAGACAGTTTGTTCACATGAAAAACTGTTACGGAACACTTTTTGAACATGAGTCGAAAAACTTCATGGCACCTTGTCTTGAAATGCCAAAAGACTTCTGTCAGTGGTCTCCCAAAACGAGAAAAGGAAGGAAACACTATCTGAATTGGTTGCAACTGTATTTTACAGTTCAAATTTGTAAAATGTGCTATCAGATTTGACATATTTGCATAAACCTGAGGAGTATACCCAACTGTAAAATGTAAACTTTCATGTCAGAGTGCAAATAATTTAAAGCATTTTTAAGATAATACAGCAGGTATTGATAGAGGAAAAAAATAAAATTAACTAGGAAAAGGGGAAAATATAGAAGTTTTTAGTGTATAAAGCTTTCTGTGGCACCTCTAATAGGACATGGGCAAAAAAGAAAAAAAGAAAAAGTCTCTGGTGAGTACTGGAAACGATCCCATGGGCATTAGAAACTCTCTTAGGTGGTTTCAACTTCTTAAACTGGCATAAGACCATTAAGATCATCTTAGAATTACAATCTGACAATCCACTCTACTTGATTTTGTGTACATCCACTTATACCCATTGAGTTAGCAAGATTGGCTAATTGTTTATAATGTTTATAAATGAGAGTAATTACCTGAACAAAACTTGTATATCCCTTGTGCTAAAACAAAGCACAAGACTTCAAAATTAGTTTTAACAAGGTTGAAACTCTGTCAGACATTGGGAGAGGTGATCAGTGGGCATAGGGTAAATCAGAATTACAGTGATTTCCTAACCAGTGTCATGGCTGCTGTGCCTCGTGCACAAGGTTTGGCACCACGCTCACTTTTTGGATGAATCTGCTATCATGTGGATTAAAAAAATATGCATATTTCATACATTGGGTGAGATGTAACCCCCATCCACTGCAGTGATTTTGCATATGGTTTCAAATTTGGGTCAGATACAGTCAGCCCCTTATCATTCAATCCGTTGCAGTAATAGTAAATGTGTTTATCAACAATTGCTAGAATGTAATTTTGACTAGTAACAACTGTAATATATCAACAATTAATTTCACACCAGTCAAAATCCTAATTATCAACATTTAATTTCTTATTAGTGGATATTTTCATTGCAGATATCTGTAACATCCATTAACATCTAGCCAACGTTTACCACTGGAGTTTTTCCAAACTGAATCGGGGAGAACTACAATTCAGTTTTGACATGTAATAATTTCAAGACAACATATACTGTATATATTATGTCACTGTGCACTTCAGCATGATAATGAAAATTAATTAACCACCTATTCAAAAGTTAAATTAATCATTAGTTGCAGATGTAGAGAAATGACACATTTACCAAGGTCGCAAGACTTTGACGCTCAAAGCCTGAAACAATATTTTGTCCTGTGCCTTAAAATTGTTGTTTTACATAACATCAAGTTTAAAATGTGCTTTTTATAGCATCAACAGTACAGTAAACTGACCCAAGGATAACTCTCAATAATTTGGGATTTTCAAGGTAATACAAGTAAAAGGTATAAACTTCATTATAAACTAGTCTCTATAAACTATACCATTACTACTTTACACATGCTTGTGACTTTATTAAATTGAAATGTAACTTCTTAATGAAAATAGTCTTATTAATTGCATAAAAGGTTTACAGCACCTGTTAGATATTTTAAAATATGTATATTAAAAAGTAATGTCTAATATTAAAAATACCACTTGCAGTTGCACACACACACACACACACATATGTAAATTAAACACACAATCATCCCAATATTCTTTTACTTGAATCCGTTGAGGATGAACACAGAGATTTCAGGCATTTGTGGTTTTAAGAGCTGAGAAATTAAGCCAATACTGAGAGCGGATGAGGTGGAGAGGCTTGTGCAGTGTGCTCCATTCATTTCTAATGGATAGTACTTCATTAAAATAATATATGTGCTAAGGTCAACTCGTGTGACAGAGTTCTGTTGATGTAAGTGATCTGAAACTTTTGATTTTAGAGAAGCAATCACTACTACGAGTACATGAGCAGACAGTGCACACACAGCTGCATATAACACACATGAAAGGAATTATGCATAACCACACATGTTCCTAGAGACTTGTATGTGCGTGTGATAATGCATGTAGACTTTGGGCTACACTGGTATGAAATTTCACTCAAACACTGTTGAACACCCATGCAGGCCAGTAATGCCTGTGAGGCCCCTGACCTAGGCGTGACACAGGTTTCCACTGGATCCACAGGTGGCAACAATACCACAGTTCTTCAGGATGGTGTTGAAGTGGGAAGCTGTGCTGGCACTGGCCTCTCTGGGAGGGAAAGGCTTCATGGTAGAGAGAATGAGGGCCAGACAATCGGCAACATTTTTGTTTGGGGCACAAGCCAGAGCTGGTGTGTGTCCTGCAGAGGGGTCAAAAAGTAAAGGGGTGTCTTTTAATAGTATTTTTTATTTTGGCTGGAAACATGAACCGCTGTGGTATTGCATTACAGAAATATAATTATTCCTGCTCACCTTCCTCATCTACAGCCATGACTGCTGCTCCTCTACTCAGCAACACTTGCACTACAGTCGCAAGGCCTTTCCTTGCTGCAATGTGGAGAGGCCTGCATGAGACAAAGAGAAAGCTGTTCTTAGTTAACAGCATTCACATATAGTGACCACTGCTTTAAGAAAACTTACATTTGGAGAGCGCAGTTGGTTGCATTTATGAGTGAGGAGTCACTGATCTCTCCCAGGATCAACAGGGCACACATCTCATGACCCTGCAGAATAAAACACATTGTACTAAGTGATAATGTGCTTACGCAATATTAGATATCAATATTAACATATAACTAATTAAAATTTTACAGGTCTTCATTGGCATGAATTGTCGCTGAAAATGTAATCAAATTGATTAATTTAGTGAATTACACACTGTGCAAACCGCATTATTACATTCTTACTGTGATGAGGCACTACATGGTTAAAATGGGTAATATGGAGCTAAAAACACATTTTATAATTTAGAGCAATAGGAATAACTATTTATAATAATAAACATTATGATTTTCAAAACAAGTTTGATTACATTTTAATCTTATTTTAAAATGGATTTCATTACATTTCAGCTAGTTATCACCTTATTCGATATTTGTTACGTTACCATTGCTACACACATGCAAAAGATATCATGCCACTGCATGCATACATCATGCATTTGTGTTTTTATGTGACCTTGCTGCAGGCTAAGTGAAGAGCAGTGTTATTATTGATATCCACCAAGGTCAGGTCTGGCTTCGCTTTGTGCAGCAAAAACTCTGAAATACAGAAAGTAAAAAAACATTTCACAACAAACAGGCCTTAATATTGGCTATTTTACGTTGTGCAACTTAAAATCAGTGCAACAATAGAGCAGATTTACTGGTATATGGTGTGTTTAAAGTAAACATTAGTGGGGACTGTGAGGGTAAAACAAACTGATGAGAAAGTGAAAATGTTCAGTCGTATAGATACAGAAACATGAAGTTATGTCCTCTTCTTGAGCTGAAAATAGTGTAGATGAGCGTAATAGCTTACACACAAGACACTGACCACAGGAATTTCAAACACATACCAACAGCACTTGTCTGTCCACAATCAGCAGCAACCATGAGAGCAGAGCATCCACAATGGTCCGCAGCATTGACATCTGCTCCCTGAGCCAAGACCAGCTGGAGCCCAGCAACATTTCCTGAATAAGCTGCCGCATGCAGCAGGGTCCTGGAAGCACACAAAATGTAGGAGGAGCAGAAATATTTACTAAGGATGCATACTGAGGACTTTTTCAACCAATACCATAATTGGGCAGATGCTGATAATTACAGGTAATATGACAACAACCACCACAACAACAATAATAATAATTTATAATTCAAAAACAAGCGGACAAAAAGATGATAAAAACAAGAAGATTGATATTTTGACTTGCTCACATCTCAGTCAATTAAAATCATAGGATGTAATGAATTAAGAATAAATCAACAGAATAAAAAGATAAAACAGAATAAAGTGGATGAATTCACATAAAAGCAAGTCTGTAAAGATTTGTTTTAAGAAGTGATTTAAAAGAGGTTACTGATTCTGCAAGCATTATCTTCTCTCTTATTATTAGGTAGGTTGTTCCAAAACCGAGGCGCTCTGATTGCAAAAGCTCGGTCACCTTTAGATTTGAGCCTTGACTTTGGTACAGCCAGGAGGGACCCACCTGAGGATCTGAGGTCACAAGCGGCTATCATTTCTGTTATGGTATACAGTGATACCAACAAGACTTTAAAAAGAAGTCATTAACCTGTAGTTTATGCACACCCGAGGTGAAGAAAGGCTGAGATGTAGTGAGCAAAGATGGATTATTTTATGTCCCATTGCACTTTTTCCATCTTCTTGGAACCCTGTGTTGCAAATACCAGTCCTGTTGTCCAAAACGTCCACACCGGTCACATTTGGCTTTATTTACACTGCGTGGCTCCACCCAGGTGCAGCAGTTTGACACGAGCGTCAGCAGCAAGAAAACAGCGTGCTGCGCTTGTTCTTCTTTGTGGATCACAAACCAACTTTTAAGTGCATACCACTAATTAAATATATAATCTAATCCATACCTGCAGCGCAGCATGAAATGTATTTGTCATGATAAGCAGAACTCGTCTCATAGCAGGACCCACCTTCCTTTGGCATCACTGACGTTAACAATATGAGGGCCAACAGTCTTCACTAGAAGTTCAGCAGCAACATCATGTCCATTAACTCTGCAGATGAAAAACACCTTTTTTTAAATGTTGACAAAACACATTAAAAGTATTATTAACATCTTATGCACTTATGTATGGTGAGCATTTACATTTAATATAATACTCACAGAGCACAGTGCAATGGGGTGAAGGGATTTCCTTCTTGGTTGCAAAAAAGTTTGTTTTCAAGTAAAATGTGTAAACATCCTTCATGTCCTACAGACACCGGAGAAAAATGATGAAGACAAAGAAACAAATTATTGACATTCAAATCTTTGTAAAATCATAGTCACCAGGCAAGTGCTTAATATGACAACATTAACTTATTCAATGTCTGAAAGGATGTTGTGGATAAAAGTAAAGCAATTCCAAAAATATCCTTTAATACATGCTTTTGACAGTTTAATGTTTTATCTGTATTAATGTCCACATTTGCTCAATTCAGCACTGAATCACTTCAGTCCATTTGACAGAAATTCTTGTCTCACCATGGTAGGCAGCCCAGTGGGTGGGCATGTAGCCTCTGTAGTCCAAAATGGAGTCCAGGGGGTCGGCTTTCATAGCAGCTTTTAGTAAAGTTCGTAGTAGCTCTGTGTGGCCAAGGGATGCTGTGAGGTGCAGCGGGGTCCTTCCCTGAGAGTCTCTACACAGAGCAGAGGCCCCATGTTCCAACAGAGCGGATACACAGTCCTCACTGCCCAACATGGCCTGCAGGGGGAGCACACAAGCTATGAATTGAGAGGAAACCTCTATGGGGTATTCTATGTTCTATGTTCCACATCGCCAGGCTGTCTTTGTGTGAGCTGGCTCACCAAAACTGAAACCCCAGTCAGAGATAACACAGTGGTTTTACACTTTTTTTTGTTGACCCAGGTTTTCTGCTTCTTGTCATCCACTTATCTTTATTATAGTAGTAAGAAGCTATAAAGAATATATAAAAGAAATATCACAGCAAAAGGCACCACTGTCTTCTGGGAAAGAAATGTTGTCTGCACCATCAACTGAATACATGTAGGTTGCTGTGGCCAAAAAACAATTTAATTTGCACTGCTCTGTCAGAATTACTCAGCTTTGTTTGGATACATAATATATATATTTCCTCAGCTGAGAATCTATCTCACTCATAGAAGATATTGTTAGAAAAAGAATTAGTGAAAGAGTAGCGCCATTTATAATTTGGCCATTTCAGTCTGAAACCTGTACGCAACCTCTGGCCCAGGTTAGGGTGTGCAGCATGAGCATAGTATACCCCTCTGGAACATGCAGGACCCTGTGATGGCAAATTCCTTGTTTACATAATTAAGTGCATTTAAAAATTGACAGGGCATGTACGCACACATGGAGAGCAAATATACTTACAGCTCTGTGTAATGCAGTGAAGCCCTTTTTGTCGGCAGCATCAGCCTTTGCTCCTTTTTCCAACAGGATGTGGACACAGTCGGTGTGACACCCCACAGCTGCCAGCATGAGAGCAGTCCTGCATGTGAATAAAAAAAGATTGAGGATAATTCTCTGATCACGTCATTGCTGTTCAGTGTGTAAACTTACTGCATTACAAACATTACATTAAACAATCACATCACTATTATATGGTTAATAAACACAGCACATTACACATTATGCAAATGCTTTAATTCCCTCTCTGACTCCGACAATTATATCTATCAGGAGCTCCTAAAATCATATAGAATATCCGTGAAAGAAAATGTCAATATAAACCTTTTATAATGAATCTATCTCTGATATGTTCCTTTAGGTGCTTGTTGTGTTACTGGCAGATTCATAATAATTCAATACAATAAATACCATATAATTAGCTCAACATAAGTTTCAAAATGTACATTTCTCTGTGTCTATTAGTACCAATCCAGTCATGGCAGAGAAAATGAAAACTGGCTGAGCTTCGACAACACGTGTAAATAAACTGTATCGGTATTTATATTTTATATTGTCAATAAAGAGAGTATAAAGGTGACTCACTGTCCCTGTGTATCTGGACTGTCGATAATGTCGGCGCTCTGTTCCCTGTTGACCAATAGGAGCAGACAGTCCATTTGGCCCTCAGCAGCTGCACAGGGGAAAAGAATAAAAGGAAAGTATCAAGTAAAAAAACATCAGTTTCAAAGAAATCAATTATAAACATTATAATATCAAATGTTTCTTAACCATAAAAAATGATGGTGTATTTTTATGTTAGCCATCAACACAACTTTAACAATGCACACTGTAAATTTGGACAAGTACTGTCCTGCATGGATATAAATCACACCTGCAGCATGGAGAGCCGTCCACCTGCGCTTGTGCTCCTTCAATGTGCAGGAGGCTTGATGTTTCAGCAGCACTTCCACACATGGTGCAAAACCTCTCTGAGCAGCCAGGTGGAGGGCAGTTCTCCCTTCAACGTCCCGCACATCCAGACTCACTAATGTCTCAGACAGCAAACGCAGTGCCTCACAGTGACCATAATACGCCTGTAGTGTCAGAATTCATAACAACGGTAGATTCAAAAGGCATGCAAACATGTGTTCCGCGTTTAAATCACATGTTTTTCGGTGAATTCATTGTAATAATGTGCTACTCACAGCTAAGTGCAAAGGACTGACTGGAATATTGCTTTCAACCTCTTCCAGACAGTTGAATGAAATCTCCAGGAGCTGCAAGAGTGTGAGAAGAAAATGAAAAACAGAAACCTTCAACTGGGTCCAGACTGAAATTGTTTGGTAAGACAATAATACTGCCGTCAGACCATCTAAATCAAAAGATACCACTGACCAGTTCCAGGTGCTGTTTGTTCCCATAAGCTGCTGCATAGTGGACGGCACTGTAACCCTTACTGTTCTTCAGAGTTGGGTCTGCCCCGCTGTCAAGCAAATAGTCTAAACACCTGAACGCACAGAGCAGAACATTAGGAACCCAGTCTGAGTTTATTCTGAACATGAAGTAATAAAAGATAGACATTACGTAAAGTGTATCACATGCATTCACATCTCAATGTCTTTTTGACGCTTTGGTAAATACATAATGGCTTCTTTAACCCTGAGAGACTGAACACAGCTTTTTAGTGTAATTTTCTGTTTAAAAAAAAAATCAAATACACACAAGAAAAATGGATTTCAATGCATTATTATATAAAAATAAAATCAAAGTCGAGAGTCCAAACTTTCAGACTGTTTTTTTTTTCTTCTTTCTGCACTGGTACTTTTACAAATTTGAATACAGTTGTGACTGTTTTCTGATGTCTTAATTTGTTCTTAACTACCTGACATAATGGAAATCCTTTGGATTCAGCACCGTGGCGTGCATCTAATGTATAAAGACAAAAGTTTCTACTTCTCTATACACTTCATGATGAACAACTTGTGTGATATAATAAAAAGCTTAAACTTACAGAGAGGCTTCTTGGTCTTTTTCCTCCCTGTAGTCAGGGTTAGAGTTTGTTTCCCCTCTGTGGATAGAAGTTTCAAAGGGATCTTTAAATCTGACTTGAATGAAGTCAATAATACTGTCCTCAGGATGATATTGTCTGGGTAAAATGAGCAAAAGACTATAGTGACAGTAAATGCCGTCTCACCCACAAAAGGTGAGTGAAGCAGCAGCGTAGTGCAGAGGGCTGCAGCCTGTCAGATCCAGGTCATTGACCTCAGCGCCGGCTCTCACCAGGGAGATTGTGCATTGGCTGTTCCCGTTAGCGGCAGCATAGTGCAAAGGAGATCTGAGAAGTACGACAGGGGACAGCTGTGATACAAGGTCGCACCATTACCTGGTATCAAACTATTCAGCACTGCTTACCTTCCTAAATTATCTTTCACATCCAGGTCAGCTGCACAACTCAACAGTAAGTTGAGACAGTTAATGTTTCTGTTAAAAGAAAAAGATAAACTCAGTGTAATGTCTCACTTGAAGTAGAACAACTGGAAAATAAAATACAAAATTAATAATTAATTAATTGGCTATGTATAAGATTATTAAACATATTGCCAACACACACCTTTAAAGATCAGAGAAACAGCCTTAAGCTTGTAGCATTTTATAATGACCAAAATCCAACAAAACATAGAACGAAATATAATTTTCACAACCAGAACCAAATCGACAATCTGAAGACACCAAAAATTATTTGTCACACTGTCTGGATGATGGACACTATATTGTAAAAAATAACAAGACAACAAGTCCAATATTTGTACATTTTTATTTCTGGTAATTTTTAAGTCAAACTCTTCAATTGTTTGTAATATGTAATATGTAGTCAAAAAAGTTAGAAATACAACAATTAATATGAAAATGATTGTGTGTGTGTGTGTGTGTTAACTCACCCTCCAGAGGCAGCTGCATGCAGGCAGGTCCTTCCATGGTCGTCTGCGATGTTTATATCAAACCCAATTGGCAGGTTTTGAGACGGCGGGATATAAAACTGGCCTGTATGATAGGCAAACCAACAATAATGTTTTGTTAGGTGTAAACAATTTGTCAATACTCAAAATATAAAAAGGTAGAGGATAAATTGAGGAGCCTGGCTTAAAGACTCCAATAGATTCTCACCATTAGACAGTAACTTTCGACAACAGTCTGGAAATCCGTGGAGCACTGCTAAATGTAGTGGAAGCATCCCATGAATCCCCTGTCTGTAGAGATCATAATAAATACTATTTACTATGTGCTTACAGATCAATATTCTGAATTCATTCATTCATATTCTGTAACCGTTTATCCTGTGTAGGGTCGCGGAGGGGCTGGAGCCTATCCCAGCTGACTTTGGCCAGGAGGCGGGGTTCAACCTGGACAAGTCACCTGTTCATCACAGGACCACATAGAAAGACAAACAACCATCCTCACTCACATTCAGAGCTACGGACAATTTAGAGTCACCAATTGTACCTATATTACATGTTTTGGGTGGTGGGAGGAAGCCGGAGAACCTGGAGAGAACCCACGTAGACACAGGGAGAACATGCAAACTCCACACAGAAAAGTCCCAGGTCCTCAAACTGGATTTGAACCATGGACCGACCTTCTTGCTGTGAGGCAACGGCGCCACCCACTGCCGCCCAATATTCTGAATTGACCTAAATATTTTCGTAATGCTTTCAAACTTTTTCATACATTCCAGGTAATTTGTTGGTGTGGATGTTTAAGTATCCGCAGCTAGTTGGCAGCTTAACATATTGTCTGCTGGTGTGTTTTATCACGATTATCATAAGATGATGTATCATGAATTGCATGTGTGCGTTATTGTACTACAGTTGGTTAGCCTTACAGTAAATGTTGCAGTTATTCTGTGTATCATACCTGACATGACGGGATGACATTTAGAGAAAAAACATGTCTCAGGGCAGCTGGATCATACCAATAAGCTAATACTTGTAGTGTGAGTGAACTTATTAAGCCACTAACTACAACAAGAAACAATCAAACTTAAAATATCTCAGGTTCAGACAGACTGACCTGGCCTTGTCAGCACCGTTTGTCAGAAGAGTGCTGATCAATAATTCCTGACCATATCTGGCAGCAACATGAAGAGGAGTGTTTCCATACATATCAACGCAGTCAATCTCCCCACCTGTGTGCAGAGGGTGAAAGAAACACGATGCGAATAGGATGAAATGTTTGAGTGGTTAACATACTCTGACATGTTAACATGTAAAATGATAATATACTCACAATTTCAGTTTCAGAATCAATCATGTGTTACAAAGAGCATACTGTGGTTAATGTAAATATTTTTTGTAATGTATGTTACCGTTTTGGATTAGAATCTGGGAGCCTGTGAAGCGTCCGTGCATGGCAGCCATATGCAAAGGGATCTTCCCTTCTTTATTCTGTGAAACAGAGAAATTGGAAACAACATTTTTACTTAAAATAATAATTTAATCTTATGACCAATGACTACAATGCAGTGACACATAATTATTTATTTCCTCTTTACAAACCATTTAGTAAAGACAAGCCTTTTACCTGCACGTTGAGGTCAGCACCATTGTTGATTAGCAGCTCCAGACACAGCACCCCGGTGGAGGAGGCCGCAGCAAGATGTAGCGGTGTGCTGCCGTGATGGTTGGGCTGATTAATGTTGGCACCGCAGTTCACCAGCTCAGTGGCCACAGTGTCATGCCCCATGTGACACGCCATGTGGAGCGCTGTGTTCCCAAAATTGTTGGGTTCATCAGTCTGAGACGAGATCGAGGAGAAAAACAACTAATGAGTATAAAATGAAACATGTCTGGTGATTTGAAATAATTAGAATCTTTTTTGCCAGCCAAGGAAATACTGAAGGTGAAATCAGTGTTAAGAGAGGAGTGTCTTTACTGGTGATAACTGGAGGCATTTGAAAAGAAAGGAAAAGAGTAGTTTTAAAGACTTGTTCAAAGGGTACACAATGTATTTCTAAACTTGCGATAGCTTTAGCTGCAAATGTAGTGATGTGTCATGTGACCAGATGACCACTGAAGCAGGAGTGTAAGATGTGGCATAGACCAGGATCAGTATGAAAGCTATAAAAAAAATAATATTTTGAGCCACTTTACCTCCACCACCAGTCGCAACAGATATTTGATCACATCTAACTGTCCACTGACAGATGCAGCATGGAGCGGAGTGTAACCTTGTCTGTCCTTGCACATCACATCAGCACCACGAGACACCAGCCGCTTCACAACATCCACATGACCTGGAAGAAGAGCTTAACATCTGACAATTGCACACATATCACAGCACAACAATCTCTCAGGCTGGCTGGTCTGCAAACTGCATATATTGGTTAGCATACATGCTAACTTAACACAATATTCATCAGATTTTGACCTTATTAAGAGAGAGTTTAAAAAAAAATCAACACTACTGTAATTTAATTTAATTTAAATAGACTGAGGTTGTGTTGCTAAGCTAAGCGAGTCATATAGTTATCATAAATCAAGAGCTATATGTCACAAATGTAAGTTTTTATTCATGTCTATTTGTCTTTTTATGTCCTGATCAAAGTTATTTTCCCAACTTAAAAAACATACAATCAAATTCACACAATCAGTCATGCAATAGTGTCACAGCCATCCAGCTCGACAAAGCAGTAGATTGCATTTGATGACAACATGTTAACCATGTACATGTGTTCCCTGTCAACACAGCTTGCCTCTTTTAGGCACTAGTTTCTCAATGAAATAACCTTTTGCTTGTTAACAAACCTTTTTCTGCAAAAATAATCATTTCAGCACATCATGTGATGTTCAATACTATACTAATATACCTCATATCTAATATACCTCATTTTGTCATCAGTCCAAAAAAATAAAACATTTCAAACAGTATACACTGTATATATCTATTTCCATGCCAACAACAACAAGGGTCAAATTGCTGTGCCAGTTGTTAGAGGTTAGGGGTTAGAGTTTGTTCTCAGGTATTTGCTGGTCATTCGTTAATATGTAAATTGCTTGTTTTTTTAAATTGTATGTTAGTGTGATCTATGATAGACATCTGTTCTTTCTTGCATTTATGTAAGCGACAGACTTTATTCTTGGCAAAAAAAAGGACAATAAACGATGCTACTTACCAAGGTATGCAGCCCAATGGATTGCCTGCCTTTCCTTCTTATCTTTGGCACACACGTTGGCACCTTTGCTCAGGAGCAAGCTCAACATCTGCAGAAATATTGTAATTGGGTAAACCAGAGTCAATTAACAATGATAGTCAAGCAGATTGCATCATTTTGTCTTGACAAAAGCAAACATGCTTGAACATTTATTCTTACGGGGCTCTGGTTATATTTAGGTTATTCAGGAATCTTGTGTGAAACCAGATTAATATGAGACAAACGCTTCTTTCCACAATGCTCCCCAAAATGCCAAAAAACAAGATAATGTCCTCCAGTCATCAGTCATTTTCATATAGCATATTACACTTTACCAGCAGTGTTATTTAGACTGTCAAAAAGAAATGTTTAAGATTAATATTAAACATTCCAAGACTTTGTTATGCCATCAACTTTACAGTTTACCTCGATATGTCCACTGTGTGCTGCATGATGCAGTGGCGTCCTCCCTGACCTGTCGGCAACATCAAGGCTGCACACATGTGGTATCAGAGCTAAAGCACAGCCTGCAGCCCATTTTGCAGCTGCCATGTGTAACGGTGTATGCCAGAACTTGTCTCGTGTGTTGACCTCTGCTTTGTGCTTTAGTAGCAGCTCCACAGCTCTCTGAGGAAAAAAAAAAAATTCAAAGAGAACAAAGTCAAACCTTAAAATTTGGTGGTCAAGTCCTTGGAAAACTCCCTCTCCCTTCACTCTCCCTCTGCTTCTGAAAAGGGAGCATTACCTCATTTTGCGAAGCAGCTGCTCGATGTAAAGGCGTCAGCAAACCCTGGTCCTTAGCATTGACATTAGCACCTGCAACAGAAAGAAAATGATAGATTTTACTTTTTGAGTTTTTGGGTGAATTACAGTAATTCTTGATTGACTCATTGTATTAATTACTAGAAAGGCAGATGTGTAAAGAAAAATACACAAACATACATAGTATATAATTGTCTTTCTATTTACTTTACAGTACCAGAAGCAATAAGTAGGTCCATAGTGTGGACATCCCCCAAGTAAGCAGCAGCATGAAGTGGTGTGCTTTGTTCTTGGTCCTAAGGGGGAAAAAAATCTAATTGGGTAGGCAGTCAAATCATTTTCTCTTATTTTAACAGATTATCCTTGTATTACATAAAGTTTCTGTTATATTCTGTGTGTACATGTTTGAACAGTTAACTTGTTATTTACATTTTTTTTTTAAATTGCTCAACATGTTGGTATGAAACATTCTATAAAATTGCATCAAATGTCCGAAAACTTGTTTTGCAACAAGGTAACCAAAAACATAGAAAGGTGTGAATTTATGATCAAAGAAAAGCTGTGCTGGTAGTGAAGAAAGACATGGCAAGTATCCTACAGCTGAGATATATTGCTGAAGCATTGGTACAAGCTCAATATACATCTTAACATTTGACCCTAAATACAATGCCTACAAATTTGTTAATACAACTTGCAAAAACCAAAAAGATAGCAGAGTTAATATGTGATGATATTACCAGCGAATTGACATCTTCATTATGGTTCAATAAAAATGTCACTTCTTCTGTGTTTCGGCTAAATACAGCCTGGACCAACGGAGACTGAAAGAGATATTTGACAAGCAAAACAGATAAACACCAGCGTTATTAAAATCACATTAAATTGGGTTAAGTTAATTTATGCTTCCCACAATTTCAACTGAACACCTTTAATCAGCAAACATCTTGATCTCTACCACAATAATACATATATCTACAGTAGGACTTTGCTAGGGTACCAAAAAATTGTTATATGTCAGAGTAAAAAGTGAGCAATAATCCTCTGTGCATTTCCAGGGATAATAAAAATGATTCGATTTACTTGAGAGAAATAAATTACTTTGAAATGTGCAGCCTAAAGTTTGCTTAAGTTAAGGACATTACGTATTCAACACATTTTTATTTTACTGATACTTATTTGATTTATCTATTTCTACTTAAATCACGCAGACCTTAAACACTTTTTGTGACGGTTCAGGAAATGAATCATCAAGACTTGCCATCTACAGATATCGTTAAGCGAACAAGCTGGACAGTAGAGAGGAATATGCGAGGATACATTTAGGGATTGGTGTTTAAAATGGTTGTTTGGCACGGTTTGAAACAATGATTAAATCTAACATTAGGGGCATCAAAATACTGAAACATCAAACATCAAACTGAAGCTTCATCTATTTGTGTATGGTGATAAATTTGTAATAGTAACCAGCCTTGTAGCAAACTTTGCTCGACATGTCGCTAACATGATTAGCCTGGTGTTTGAAGTGATGGTGAGAACTACTGTTTAACTATGTCCTTTTACTTTATATTAAACAGCAAAATCCTTGGTTACTACCTGGTCCTTAATATTTCTTAACTCCATATCCCAATCACTCTGGAAGCTCCTTCATTGAGACTACATGTCACTTTCTAGTAGCTTGTTAGCCTAGCGTTAGCTAAAGTAGCTGCTGGGCTTTGTGATGTTGCCAGACTATCGCGAGGAAACTTTAAGAACGTGATTTGGAGGCATAAACTTGCGAGCCATTTAACTCCGCCAAGGAGGTTGTATTAGTCATTAGTATTATTTTCTGAATATTTGCATAGCTTTCGGCTGTTTTTATTTCAAACATTATGTTTTCTAATAAATCTAGATATCAATTCATTGTAAACATCACAACAATTCGTCTCCATGAATTTAAATTTTACAAAGATAATTAACCTTTCAAAAACGAACCCGGTTTAGATTGGAGAAAAAAATAAATCAGTATGATATTAATAAGATATGGGTAGAGCTAGTGGTGAGATTGAATTTACTTTATAAATATTATAAATTATATATTATAAATATATTTTAAACATTTTTGTTTTATGAATATTTATTTTATGTCAAATTTATTAGGGTATTTTAGTACAAATGAGAATTATTTGTACTAAAGTTACTTTATATTTCTACTCCACTTTAATTAAGAGTGAATTTTTTACTCCAAAACAAGATGAATCGACTTTAAAACTTTACAGACTAAATAACATATAATATCTGATGTATAATGATGGTGTAAAATATCTGCATCATTTCACAGAAATATTTTTCAACATGGAATAATTTTTACTTTACATTAGTTAATTTGGTGATATGACCAAAAAGTCATCACATACTAATAGACTAATAGCCTAATAGACCAACCCCTGGTAAAAAGAGGAGGAAACAACTTTATATCTATTTTATGAATGCGAGCATTCATCAAAGTTTTGGGAAAAAGTTATGGAATATTTAATTTCTAGTAACAAACACATAATTCATTTGGAAGCCAAAGATATACTATTATATTATGAACATAAAAATCCTAAACTTCGGCAAATAGTTAACCTCATGATTCTAATGGGAAAATTTATTATCCGTAGAGCCAAATTCTCAAAGTCTCTCCCATCTTTTGAATTGTTTAAGCTTGAACTTAAGATACACTCCAAGACTGTACAATTGATAGAAAACAAAAAATGCATTCAGGTGTCTAATTTGTTACTAGAATGTTTGGGAGAAAATTAGGATATCGCCATTTATCTATTTTGCTTTCTTTCTTTTTTTTTCTTTTTTTATTTGCTCTATCTGTAGATTTAATTACTTTTAAGTACTTATTCACTCTGTGACATAATGCAAAGTATGTTAAAGAACATATGTTGAATATCTAAGCACCATTATTGATGCCACTATTCGTCTATGTTGTCAATGTTTGTGAGTGACGTTTACAATAAAGTTTAGAAAAATAAAAAAATAAAAAAACAACTCCTAGTCATCTCCATCCGGCAACCATTGACCAGTCAGAGCCGTATGTTTGCACATGCGCCTTGAGTGTTGAACTTATGACTGGCATGGGGAGATACGACTTTGACAGAATTTAGCTTCATAACGTATTGTTTAGCGACCTTCCAATTTACACAGATGATATCATTCCTAAGGAAGTTTTAATCGTCAAACATTTTATTCTACCTTCCATAAGGTATTACCAGGTAAGAGCTTTTTCATGCCATATAAGGTTATCGTTAGGAAATACCAACTAGACAGCTAACATCATGGGAACTTGTTAGCTTAATCATGGTAACGGTGCACGGACACTGTTGGTGTTATCGCACCATGGTTTTTATTATTGGATTTGTTGGAACTGATGGTCAAAGGTATATCTATAGGGTTCATCAGTGGGTATACTTGGTCTATTTCTTAGCTACTTGGTTCAATTGTTTGTCTGGGAGTTTCAAAATCTATTCACACTATTGCAGCATCACAAGGGTAACTTACCCACTTTTGTGGGTTGGATTTACAGGAAAAGTCCAGCGTTTAACAGAATGTACTCTGTGTACTTCAGTAATTGTGATGAATCACTATCACTCTGAATGATGAAGTCCTACGGTGACTCTTCATGGATTTGACCCATTAACACTGCTGGTTAACGTTACTACTTCAAGTGTTGTTCTGATCTATTCGGCTCGCTTTCCTTTTTTCATGCACTGATGTTGTGGTGCTGCTGCCTAGCCCTAATTGTTTCGTTGCTTCATTATTAATTCGGGAATTTGTCACTAATTAATTATAAATTTGGTAATCGAGTTTAGATTTTCATGAGTTTTTTTCATAACATTTAGAATCAGTTTTCTTTGATGTTCACCTTGGCATTATTGGTTGAGATTTTTTTTCCCCCCAGCATGGGTTATAAAAGCCAGCAATATTGTTGTAGCAGAGGGGTGTAAACATTAGAGATCACTTGTCAGTTTGGGAGTTGTCATAGATTTAGTGATTGTCAAAGCTGTTCAATACAGATTAGCACTACAGACACTACTACGGTGTTCATATAGGCCGAGGCTTTTGGAGAAAGCTTGTACAATCCAACTTAACAACATTTGTTGAATTCAAAATAAATCATGTAGTTGATGATGTTTCCTGTATGAATGTCACACTGTTATTTAATTAGAATGTTATATGGATTTGAACAAAAAGTATGAAAAGTATAACCTCCTTGCAGGAGGAGCAAATTAGAATGGCACTCAACATGACAAACTGCCAAAGCTGAATAATCCTACATATCTCTGACTAGCTGCCTGTCTAGCTCTTACTATGCATCGGCTAAATAAGATCACTCCCTACAAATACTGTACATATTTTCATCCAGCCTATCAGAATTATTATCTGGATCTACACCACACTATTGACACTTACAGATATGAATATCATATGCACGTGTGACTTTTTTAACATCAAGATTTATGGATTTTTTTTCTGAGAATCTTGGGAATATCAATGCTAAAGAAAGTTATATAAAAGTTCCTGGATCCACCCCTCCATCTGGATCCGCACCAAAATTTTATGGCTTCTTGCCCCATGCCCCTTCCCTCCACAAAGACTTGTGGAAATCAGTTCAGTATTTTTTTTTCATGATTTGGGAAATTGTCAAAAAATGCCCTATCTCATAATGTTTAGCAAAGTCATAAAAAAGAGACAAACTGATCATATTTAGTATAGTTTAATGGAACTGCCTCATTCTGTCTGCAGTGTGAAAGCCTTTTCCAGGCAAATGGAATTGTGGCGCTAACCATGGAGGAGGAAAGAGATGGCAAGATGTTCAGTTTCTGAGCCAATATAAAAAAAGGTGCATATTATTTTCCAAAGCAGCGAAAGGAAAGGTTGTTGTTTCATTTCGGCATGATGTTTTGGTTATTTTCATAGTGATACAAGAAATAACTCCCACCACTCCCACATTATTATGTTGCAACTGAGCAAATTACCAAGGACTTGATCACGTTGATAATGCTGATAACTCAGACCACACACTCCCAAACTGCCTGTCGGGAAAACCGCCTGTCTGCTGCCTCAGCTCACCTTTTCCTTCATATGATTCCACAGGCATGTGCATTTGAGGAACGTGGTGTTATAATACACAGTTATTGAGCAGGACTGAGGTTTTGCATTCCATCTTTTTTCGTGGTAATAACCAGTTTTACAGAGTGTGTGCAGGAAGGAAGGAAGGTTTTAAAGAAGAATGCCCATGTAGTGGAAGTGAAACTCCAGCTGCTTAGTCATTATTATGACATGAGACTTCTTGATTATCAAACACAATGTTTCATGTTTACGTTTGCTTCTTCAAGCACACTGTGTTCTTTTAGAAGGACTGAAATTAGTTCCCAAAGGAACACAAAACCAGTGTTTTGGGTTCAACACTTTGCATGATAATTACAGTTTTTCTCTCACCAGTCATGTCTTTCATGCTCCTTCAGATTATGTAACTGGTTGTTTTCTTATTCCAGAGAGGCTGATATTTATCCCTCAAGTTCCCAAGGATCCCTCACCTTGCCCCGATGAAATCTGAGCAAGATGGAGACCTCCTGGAAGGTAGCTGCTTACGATAACAGAAACACAACTGTCACATTACAGACACACCCAACATGTTCTAACATGTTAAACACTGTGGGCATTTAGTTAAGGCTGAAATACGCATCCTCTGCCTTTGTGGATGCTGACTGAGCTACTTTAAATAATATATTACTTAAGTACATGTCATCTTGCTTAGGACTTGTAAGGACAGCACCATAGTTTAATGTTTGAAAACTCTTATTCTGACTACACATTTCCTTTATTCTTGAACCTGAAATCTGTTTGGTTTGATAGTTTTGTTGAAGGGGTTGTGTTTTCATTGACAAGTGTAAGTCTGGCAAGTGTTCTCTGTGTGGGTCAAATTTATTGACACGTTGTCAGAATGTCGTTGTTACACCTAGCAACAAAAAAGAGATGATAAAGGCTGAGTCATATTCAGGCAGAGACCTTGTAGAGGACATTGGACTTTAAGACCAGCAGTGAGTTGGAGAAGAAGGGAAGAAAGACTGAAAAGTCCATACTCTTGATGCACATCTTTTACTGATATACTTGGAACTATTTGTCACAAAAGTTATATAATAAATAAATGTAAAGGAACAGTTTTTGTGTGAGATTTTTCTTTTGTTTATTTTGAATGGTGTTTTATGTGTGATCCTTGTTCTTGCGTTCATCGATCATCAGTCTTTTTAAGTCGATGGTCGAGTTTCTTTTCTCTTATGAGCTGTGAGGTTTTTACATTTGTCATTTCTGGTCATTTAACTGGCACAAACGGTTTAATCTTAAAGTGTATGCAGTTAATTACTTTTCTTAATTGCAGTTAGTAACACTTGACTTGGACATTTTCCTAAGTAATGAATGAATAAGACTGTTTTGTTCAGCATAGTTGTTTAAACAAAGTTGCGAAGTTGTATTTGGGTTATTATGCGCTGGCAGAGTTCTTGATGTATGTATCTGCTGTATTTCACTGGTCTTTCTTCAGAGGATAATTCATTTAAAAATCCAGTTTAGCCAGTTCCAACATCCACTTTCTGGAGTAAACTTTATAGTTGCTTTAAAACCTGGTCAGGTTTAAACGTGGCATCGCATTATTACTGATCAGACATAAGTCGAAAGAAAAGCTTTTTGTGAAAGCTTTGGTTTTGGGTTTGTTCTCAGGAAATAATTCTTTATTTTTATGGGATCAAAGAGTTTTACTGGGCAAATTATTATTATTTCTTTTGCATCTGTCTAGTTCAGGTTCTCTCATCAAAAAAACAACAAAAACAACCCTCAGCAACCATATTGCAATAAGATCACTTTAATGTTGGACATAAGCAGATCAAAATGATGACGCCGTCTTAGTATTACAGCAATGATTATCGTCCTCTTTATCTATTGGTCTTTCACTTCTTTCACGTTTCCCTTCATATTTTCATTCTCTTTGTATTTGTTAGAGGACTCCCCTCAGGACAATGGAGTCCAGGCAAACCAGTACAGCTCCATCTCTCCGCCTGAATCACCTGTGGCCCAGGATGAACCCTTCTCCACTTACTTTGAGGAGAAGGTGGCCATTCCTGAAGATGTCAACCAGGTACTCGCCAGGTCTCACAGCCACCGTTTCATGAAAACTGTGCAGCCAAACTGAACCTCAAAATTTTGGTTCAGACATAATCATGTCCTGAATGTAGTAGCTGTCATTATAATCAAACAAATATAATTATTTACTCTTTTTGGCACTTTATTTTTAGGTTTGTTAGATTTTGGAGGCAAGACATTATAAATTGGAACTGAAACAATGTCTTATTAATCAAACTTACTCCACTAATGATAAATTCTGTTGTCCTTCGGTTCAGGTATTTAGTTTCCGTAAACTCTGGGCCTTCACTGGACCGGGGTTTTTGATGAGCATTGCTTACTTGGATCCAGGGAACATCGAGTCCGACCTTCAGTCTGGAGCTAAAGCTGGCTTTAAGGTGATATATAAAAACTTGTTAACCTACTTAAGCAATACTGCCGTGGCCTGGAAGTTTACTGGGCTGGTTAATGAGTGGGTTCTCATGATAAAGCATGAAACATGAGTCAGGATCATTTAGACTTTTATCTATTTTAGCTTGTCCTGTTTTTTTACTCCATATTTTAGGAAGTGACTTTTTGTGCTCTTTATCCGATATAGATCTTCCCTTTTTCCTAAACTTGTCATTATAAAATTGCCTAACTTCTCTTTATATTTAGAGAAGCTTTTCCTGTTTGTTGCAGCAATGTATGATGAGATGCGTTGTTATACTGTGTGTCTCTAAGCATAGGTGTCTGCCTCATCAGAGGTGTAATAAGTTATGGTTGTTTCAGTCACAATTATTTTCAGTGCATTATTTAAAACAAATACAGCTTTTGATTATTAGCTTAAGTACATCACAGCTCTGCAAAATTAAGACTCCCATACAAGAAGTAGCATTGTTTGCTGATATTGACTGTCTTTCTCAGCTCCTATGGGTGCTCCTCGGGGCCACCATTATTGGGCTGCTGTTGCAGAGGCTAGCAGCACGCCTCGGGGTCGTCACCGGGATGCACCTGGCGGAAGTCTGCAACCGCCAATATCCCACAGTGAGCGCTACACTCTCTCATTAAACATCACAACTTACCTTATTTTTTGTTCCACATTAACCGTTTTTTATGCATGTGATTGTATTTGTAAAATTGTTGTTAGTGAGCATGTTCCATTTTTGATTTCATATTCTTAAATATTGCTGAATAACTTGGTCAAACTATGGGTGCTTTGATATGAGGAGCCAACTGGAGATATGAGATTCTCCCATGTACTGGAGATGTGGGTGGTTTTTTTCATATTTTGGGAATGTTAAGCTTTTTATTTATTTATTTGTTCTTTTAATTTTGAAAATGTAACTTTTTCTCAGATATGCAATTCACAACAATTGCTGCTATCAGGGACATGTTTCTGTCTTTGGTCCATGAAATGCACCCGTGGCGGGGGATCCTGAGTATTTGGTGCTTGTTTTTCCTCTTCCAGGTTCCTCGGATCCTCCTTTGGCTGATGGTGGAAATGGCAATCATTGGCTCAGACATGCAGGAGGTGATTGGCTGTGCCATAGCTCTCAACCTTCTCTCTGTGGGCAGGTAGATTCTTTACAGCTTGTTCATGAAAAGTTACTGCAAACATTTATATGACGTTTTTTTTTATATTTCTGTAATGTTTCGAAATTATGTGCAAATAACTTCTTTTTCTCCTCTAGGATTCCACTGTGGGCAGGAGTTCTAATCACCATCACAGACACATTTGTGTTTCTTTTTCTAGACAAATATGGTATGCTTATATCATCACTTATCTATCAATCAGTGCCCAAAAACCTGTACATTCCAGTTTTAATACAGTTTTTATCTCTGTGTAGGCCTAAGGAAACTTGAAGCTTTCTTTGGCTTTCTCATCACTGTAATGGCTGTTAGTTTTGGTTACGAGGTAAAAGTTTCTTACAATTTCCAATATGATTATTATAATTTGGATGCTTTTTTAAAATATATTATTTATTGCCAGGACATTCATGTTTGACCCTGTATCACCTGTCTGTAGTATGTCCTGGTAAAGCCAGACCAAGGGGAACTGCTGAAGGGGATGTTCATCCCTTACTGTGCCGGCTGTGGGTCTGTGCAGATGGAGCAGGCAGTGGGAATTGTAGGCGCTGTCATCATGCCACATAACATCTACTTACACTCGGCACTGGTCAAGGTTAGAATATTTGATGTTACATTCAGATGAACAGACGGCCTTTAAGAGTCAAAATGTTGGAATGAAAGTTTCCTAATAAGTTTTTCAAGAATAATGTGAATTGTTCTTCTAATATGTTGTGTCTGCCATATTTCTTATATGGTTTTGAAAATTCACAGTTAATTATTCCACATTTGTTACTGTTTTCCTATAGAATAACTTGTATAATGAGTTCAGAAGTATTAAGACCATTGAAAATATTCTTAGAGTTGATCTTGGGAGTTTGATAAAGTTTGAGTGTAAATCTGTCCACTTCCTCATGCTCCAGTCTCGGGACATTGATCGCAAAAACAAGAGGGAAGTAAAGGAAGCCAACAAGTATTTCTTCATCGAGTCAACTATCGCTCTGTTCATCTCCTTCCTCATCAATGTCTTTGTTGTGGCAGTCTTTGCTCAGGCCTTCTACAATAAAACCAATATTGAAGTGGTGGGTATACCGTAGTCGAGTTTTCCTCTTTATTTCCTTTGCATATTGAAACGGTGGAATAACATGACCACACAGTTTCCAGAGTTTTAAGATGTGGCTCATCGTGTGTTCGTGTTCATGTTTGCAGAATGAGTTGTGCAATAAAACTGGCAGCCCTCACACAAACCTCTTCCCTCTCAACAATGGCACACTGGAGGTGGACATCTACAAAGGGGTATGTCTGCTCATCATTACAACAGCAATGAATCCATTCAAATGCTTTTACATGGTCAAAGAGAAGATTCAGCTCTGGTTATCAGATAACTACACAAGTCTGATGTAGCAGCTACTCTCCAGCTTTTTATTTTTTAATGTAGTCTTTTTTGTGTACATAGATGGATGATAGATCATTTCTTTCTTTATCTGTTCAGGGGGTGGTCCTGGGCTGTTTCTTTGGCCCTGCAGCCCTCTATATTTGGGCAATAGGGATTTTGGCTGCTGGACAGAGTTCTACCATGACAGGCACATACTCCGGGCAGTTTGTTATGGAGGTAAGAACAGTTAACTGCCTGGAAACGGGTAATAAAACTAAGATAAGTGTGTATGCTCATGTTTTTACTGGGTTGGTTAAGGGTTTCCTGAACCTACGATGGTCTCGTTTTGCCCGAGTTCTGCTGACCCGCTCCATCGCCATCACGCCTACCCTGCTGGTAGCCATTTTTCAGGATGTTCAGCATCTGACGGGGATGAACGACTTCCTTAACGTGCTTCAAAGCATGCAGGTTAGGAAGAATCATTGTTGCAAAACCTGCAAACCAGCTTTAACTCAGTACATTGCCTTGTTCTGTTCTTGTTGTGTATCTTATAATACTGTAAAATCTTCATTATGACTCTGTGTTCAACAGCTTCCATTTGCTTTGATTCCCATTCTGACCTTCACCAGTCTGAAATCCATAATGAACGACTTTGCAAACCAATTGTGAGTAAAAAAATTTTAAACATTTTTTTCCGATTATTTACATCATCTTTACTGACTTTATCATGCCTCTGGAATACATATTGTGTTAGCTGGCTTCCTTCCTCGAACTGAAAGTATTTAACCCACTTAACCCACTTAACCTACCCATTTAACACTGATGCTTCCGACCCCTGTCAGTTTTCAGCTGTATCTTACAAATCAAACACAAGTCAAACAGGAATGAGTTGGAGTACAGAGGGAATGCATGCCAGTCTTATTTGGCTCAGAGTGGAGGACAGGTTGGCATGCAATCTAATAATTTCCTTCACAGGTATTTGCTCCAGCAAACAACCAAATTCTCTGTACTCACAAATGCTTTACGTGACAGACCAGCATAGTCATACTGCCAGGCAGGCTAGTGGGGGACATATAGTTCAACAAAGACCCAGAACAAACGCATCAAGTAGGTTTGTAATATTTAGAGCATCACAATGTGGAATAAAATACTAAACATGATCATTGAAGCAGTCAGTGAGGCAAGTTTTAAAAGACTACTAAAAACATATTAACTATAAGCCCAATGTTAATGACCAACTGAAGAACTTTGTTTAATGTTGATGTTTTTCTTTACTTGTTATGAAGATGTTTGTGTTCCATGCTTCATGTCTCATTTCATGTGTTGTATCATGTGTTGCACCCCAGGAGGAGTAGCTGCTACCTTAGTGGAAGTAAAAGTCGTGATCTCTTTCAGTGTCACAGCCAGTTGTTGAATTTGGTGTGGTCGAGGTCTGTGTCGAGTTAATTATTGACCAATCACTGTTCCAGATGAGTTTATTTCAAACTACAAGGGTTCTTGAATGTTCCGTCTTTGTCTGACATACAGATAAATGATTGAGCTAAATGTTGTATATTAAACAGTGAATATTAAGTAATCATGTTTTATATTAAAGAAACTCCAAGGTAATCCACAAACTAGGACTTTACTCATTAGAATGACAGCGAGGAACATATTTCCTGGAGCCTTTACATTAGAAAAAACATTTATTTCTCAACAGTCCAATAAAGAACTTGTTGTTTTTTTTTAGGGTGTGGAAAATTTCCGGAGGCATCGTCATCCTGGTGGTTTGTGCCATTAACATATACTTTGTGGTGGTTTACGTGACGGCGCTGAACAGTGTGCTGCTCTACGTTCTGGCTGCTCTGCTCTCCCTAGCCTATCTGTGCTTTGTGGGCTACCTGGTGAGTTTGATCACTGCAACATTACCTTCACTTATCAGACGATTATAGCTTGAGTAAAGCCATGTGGAGTCATGCAAACAGTGATTCTGTGATTAATAACTTAGTGTCTCAGTCTGTCAATGGATGAATAACACTTTAAAAAGATGTGGCTACAATACCTACTGAGGTGCTGTCTACATAATGTGCTTTTTTTATCCATAAACAAATGCAACAAAATCAATAAAGTATGATTGTATGTACAATTGTCTCTTAGCACAAACAACAGATTTGCATGTAAATCATAACTTCACACTTACAAAGGATCCCAAAGGATCCAGTGATCCAAGTTTAAAGGTGCAACACAGCTTTGTGGTAAAATCAGTACTACTGAACACCTCTGATTGTTACTACAGTACTTTATATATACTAGTAGTACTTTATAGGACAACTAAAAATGACTAAAAAGACACAGATGTTAAAAAATGTTTTATTAATTGTGATTTACCAGTTAGTCTTCTGTATTCAAATACATCGAATATTATTTGTTTGCTTCATTTCAAAGTTTGAGTAAACTTGGGAGTAAGGAAGAAGGTTTATACACACAAGGAATTTAAATCTTTTGTCTCGCCATTGTTTTAGTGGGAAAAAAAGCACATTCCATCCGTACGTGTGTCTGTCTGTGTCTTGACTCCTTTGCCCTTGTCATTGTCTGCAGGCATGGCACTGTTTGGTTGCCTTGGGGGTTTCCTGCCTGGACTTTGGCAGCAGGGTAAGCAATCGACCTGCTGTGTTCATAGAGGAGCCGTCTGAGTACGACTCCTAGCGCTGAAAAGGACAGTAACCACCAGCATTCCTCTTTACTCTTGGACACACTGAGCCCTACACACAAGCACATTTTCTTCTATTGTGTGTTTGTTTTTTCGGTAGGGCTGTCTCTCGCAATATGCTGCTTTTCAAGTACCCAATGAACCATATTATTACTACACCAGCACAGAAAATTAATTGCCAGTGTTTGATGAAAGATATGTGCATCAGCTGATAAATCCTACAAGACAACAGGTGTATTCATGTTTGTTTGTAAAGTGACATAATCTGACATGAGTAGTTATTACAGCATGTTGATGGTTGACCCAATTATCTGTATGTTGGAACAAGATTTTCTGGCCTTTTTATAAAATGTTATCTAGACTTTAGAAAAATAGCAGCTCAACTTGTATTTTCATGTATTTCAGCTGGTTTACATACAGTAGAAGCCACTATGTTTGGGGCTACTGTGGCTAATTAATTTAACCAGCTTGATGTTTTTGTTAACTCCACCAAGGTCATATTTTTGCTGGTGTTTGTCTTTTTCTCTTTGTCTCTCTTTTAACCGTATTACTCAAAAAGATATGAACAAATTTTGATCAAATGTTTTGTGTAGAGATAGGGTAATATAAAGTTTGATCTGGATCCAAGCGTTAGTCCAGATCTGGTGATCCAGAATCTTTAAATGGTGAAGGAGTCAGATCATGAGGGCCAAAACTATCAAGGGAAGGCTGCTTTTAGGTGCAGTGACACAATGGGGAAACTGAGCTGCCTTTGGCGTAGGTTTGCGTTCTCCGAGTGCTGCCTAATTTTAGTTAGGATCATATCAACTCATAGTTACAGATTACAATTAAAAATAATCATTTTTTATTCATTCATTTTCTGTAACTGCTTATCCTGTGTAGGGTCGCAGAGGGGCTGGAGCCTATCCCAGCTGACTTTGGGCGGGAGGCAGGGTTCACCCTGGACAAGTCAAATTTTTTAATATATAAAAAATTAAATAAATAATAAAAAATTAAAACTGTTTTTAATCAAAACATTTCCCACATTTGCAAGAAAACAACAATGGTGGTTAGAACCTCGATGGTTAATGTGCCATTGAGTTTATACTGTTATACAAATATATATTTTTTATTTACAGCAACAGAGCCAATATAAAGTTAGTTTGGAAAAGTCTTTCTCCTTAATTATTTTTTCAGTTGTTTCGGTAATGTAAGAGCTGACCTAACTGTTTTTGTTTCATGTCCATATTCCTCAAATCATGTGCTAAAGCTAGCTGCATCACCCGTCCTTCACTATAAGCCCTCTTATCTTAATAGTGTCAACTTCCCAGTGACCTGATAGAAGGTGGTGCTGCTCATTCTGTTACGAATCTAACGTGGCTGAACAAGGATAATTATTATCAACGAACAATGAAACTACTAACTTGAAATGATTATGTGAACAGCACAACTACAATATAAAGCAGCATAGCTAGTATGATGTCAAAGTAGTCAATCTTTTTTTTTTTCCAGCTTGAAAATTAAATGAACAATGTCAGTGATGACACATCTGCAAGTTTAGTATTAGACTGTGTGCAATATACTAAAGCAGTGGCTAACGTAGAACTATCCAAGTAGGATGTATGCATTAGCTAGTAAGAGCATACTGGTCATATGGTGATTACAGTCAAGTTCTCAGGTTCTTGCAGAAGTTATTTTTGCACTAATGTTCACTTTATCATGGTGGGTTTTGGTACATTTGCAGGTCTTCTGGTTCTCGTAACATATCTCAAGGTTTTCATACAGGTAATGGTCGTGTATATTTTACAGACTATGGTTTCATTCAATGTTATATACCTCTGGCAAAAATAAAAACATGGCACATGCATATTTTAACTGTTACAGAAAGAACTTTGATGATGTGTACACTGAAATTATTATTCATCTCTGCTTTTTGGGTTTGAATACAAAAGTGTTATTGCTTGCTAATGGATAAAACACACCACATGTTCAAAATAAATGTAAATGATGACTATGTGGACATTTGTTGGTGTCTTCTGTCTGAATTTCTAAAGGATGTTTTGAGTTATAAACATAAAAAAAAACCACACAGCCCGAATAATAATTAGGAGTTAATTAAACCTCACATTTGGGAAAACATGTGTAAGAATGATCTTATGCTGTAGATGTTCTCAATGTTAGAATATTGTAATGATTTACGCTTTGTGGCAGTTTTGTGTGCTCCACATCAAGTGCTAAACGCAGAGGTTTTCCCAATTAAGGGGGTTAAAGGGCCATTTTTTCAGATTTGATATTAGCAGCGTTGATAGAACACCATGCTAGGCAACAGAAATGTTGTTTTGCAGGACTTTCCAGGATTAAATGAGGAAAGTTGACCCGAGGTGAGCACCCTTATCCATAATCATAAAACAATCAAATTCAATTTGTAAAGCGACTGATCCCTGATCAGGACACAGCATAGACTGATTAGCATGGACTCTTAGTTTATTAAATACTGTGTTTTATCCTGCTAAGTTGTTATTCAAAGTTACAACTCAGTAAACCAATAACACCTGACACCAAGTATCTGCAGTCTCAACATTGGTATTCCCTAATAAAATGAATATTGCTATATTTAAAGTCATATAAAATAAGCTACAGTAAGACAGATGTTGTCACAGGTCGTGGCAAAATCGTCTGAAAAATTGTTAAATAATTGAGGCTGTTTTCTCCAATGATAAAATAGTGCTAAGATGATTATTGTGATGAGTTATTATCTGCATTCAAACCTCACCTCTGATTAAAACATCTATCTTCTCTCTCTCTCTCTCTCTCTCTCTCTCTCAGACACCACTGGGACTGTCACGGCACACAGACATTTACTTACTGACTGACATGGACACTGATACTTTGGTTGAGAGATAGGAGGACATGTTGAACGGTGGCGATGGTAACCTGCCTGAAGAATGGGACCAATGAAGCTCGGCCAGTATGTCTGTCTTCACCTCCCTGTGCCTTACACATTTTTAAAGTGTCCATACAGTACACAGTGTAGAATGCCTACATATGTCTAATCCTGTTTGAAACAATGATGTCTGCTCTTTATTACAAATGTCTCAACAACCTCAGCTCAATAATGTTTAGGCAAATAATAGTTAAATCTGGGATTTCCAAGACAGACGTTTCTGAAGGTTTTAGATTCCTGTGATTGGCAAATGAAGCACTACAAGTTAATAGAACCACAACTTCAATTACAAGACTGTGATGGTTGCCAACCAAAACCCTCTGTCACGAAATTGTAAGTTTCCACTCAGAAATCACACAGTGACAAACTCACTATTCTACATCATTGAGCCGACTGAGACACAGTTGGCTGTTTTCAGCCTGTGTTGCACTTATGATGCTGTGAACCTCCAAAGTGGCCACCAGGCTGAAAATTACACAAGTCTGTGCTACATTTAGTTTTCTTTAATCTTAATTCTTTAATCCATTTATGCCTGGTTTAGTTGACATACATCCCCGAAAGAGGGTGTCAAAACAGGATGTGATCATTTACTAATACTAGTACTTTAGTACTTACTTTTTAGCATCTATTTATTTGAAAGCAATATAAATTTAATGTTTACCTCATCCACATATTCATTTTTGCCAGCAACATGTTTCAAAAAACTTTGGACAGGGGCAACAAAAGACTGAAAGCTCAAAGAACAGTTTGGAACAGTTCACTGGTTAGCTTGTTAATCGGTAACAGGTGATGGGATCATGATCCGCTACAAAGGGCTAATCCTCAAAAGACTCAGAATGGGGTGAAGTTCACCACTTAATGAAACATATGAGTGTATAAAGGATATTACTACATGGGCTCAGGAACACTTTGTAAAATTGTTGTCTGTTTGCATTGCATTCTGTTGTAATTTACATTTTACAAAATCAGAGAGAGAACAAGAGGGTAGGAAAACTGGTGTGAATGCTGTATTATTTATTCTTAAAAACTCAAACTCCAAAGCTGCACATGATCTTAATCTTTTTTTTTTTTTTTGCATTTGGTGCTTTGCCTTGATTAGATTTCATATTCAGATGTAAAACATTCATACATTAGACAAATAAATCTTACAATTAATATATTAAATATGAACATAGCACTAAAATATTTAAGGTATTCATGTGTAATTAGTCACAACTGTTCCTGTGTTTTATACTACAGATAGAAGAGAATGACAATTACATGTCATCTTTATGCTGTGTAACTTTCTGTTCTCAGATATAAGCTCTGTAAACCTTTCCATATCCAAGTCTTTTGAAGACTGGTCATTAAAAAAAATCTGCTAATTGAAAACTATTAAATGAAAGCCACCATGTGTAGGATTTGAAGCAGCCAACACAAACTTTAAACTTGATGATAATACACACAGATATGTTTTTCAGTCATTTATACATTCCAATTTAACTACTATTTAAAAACTTTATGTTTAATATGAGTGATCAGTGCTGGCTGCGGTTCTTGGAGTCTAATGAACTCAGTTTTACTCAGTCAATTGGAAGCTGTCACAGGCATGTTATTAATCAGGTCTTGCACATTAGAATATAATAATTTGGTGTCTTCTATTATTTATTATTTTTCTCTTACTTTTTTCCTTCTTTGTTAAGGTTTGATCAGTTAATGTTAAGATTAGTTTATTTATTTGTTGTTCATTTTTTAATATATAAATACTACTTTGGGGTGTTTGTAGTTTAACCAGATTTTTAATTTGGTGTGATGTGAGCAAAAGTGCACTCTGTTACTGAAATGAATATGGAGGAAAAGGTTAGCCCTTTTTGTGGTGGTGGTAAATAATTGAGGTATAGTATGGTTAAAAAAAAGATGAGCAATTTCCTGCCACAAGATAGTTTTGTAACTGGACTGCTGTGCACCAGTAATAACTGGAGTTAGTTAATGTACAAAACATGAACAAGTTTGACTGTTTGAAATGTGGGAGACAAGTGTTAGCTTAGCAACAGAATGCTATTATGACAAATGTGTCTTATGTCAAATTATGACAGGCTAATACTTCCTGTGCACGTCGTTAACTCGATTAGTGTAGCGCCTTTTTAAAAGCTGTATTTTACAAAAAATAAAACATAAAAATAGTAAAGAGAAGACATTAGACAAGAAAATATGAAATGCTAACAACAAATAATAAATAATAATTAGAGGTATGATTGTGCACTGTTGGTTCAGGGTGTAAAACAAACCAAACCTTTTCCTTGACCAAATGTTGCACTGCTGCACCCCTAAGTTATAATTACTGTTCAGATGACCAAAGTGCCTCCTCTGCTCACCGCTGTGCCTATTCGCTATTCTGTCAAAAAATATTACAATTTAATACAAAAATTGTGTCTAATTGTGTCAATGGAACTACACGGCTGTATTACAATAAATATACTATATTGTGAGACTATTTGTTGTAAGGATGAGGTATAGAGAGGCTGACTGTATGTTTTAGTCAAATACATTTTCAAATGACTTCTCTTTGTAGCCATTGGGTTGGATATTGCCATCAAGATTCATATTTTATATGAAATCTATGTGCATTTTTTCCACAGAGATGCATAAAAGAATTCATATTTTGTGACAAATTTTTATCTTTGATTTACATTAATGATCTGATTTTTATGACTGAATTGAATGCCACGCAAAATAAAAAGCAAATATCATTGCAAAGGACCATTTTAGTAATGTACCACCTGCAAAAAACAAAACACTTTTGTAAAAGAAAAGAACCAGCACTTGATTACAAAATAAATGGGCCAAGGTGTAATTGAAAGCATAAAAGTTGACTTTGATCAAATATTTTTTTACATTTTTGAGGATCATTGATGGAATCACAGCAGAGAGAAATGTGTTGCAGGTATCAAACGATTCTGAGTGGTGAATTATAGACCATCTACCTGTGCTTTGAACTTGGTTCTAGTGAATTAAGTTAAAAACATTGCAATGACCTCAGTTTGACTATTTTTTTTTTTACAGATTATTAATACTGATTTTACAGTATTACATTGTTTCTGAATTTGGGAACACCTGTTGGGATCATCAGAGACCATTTCCATGACTAGACAGAAAATTGGCACAGTACTGTACAGTAAGTTAGATTAAATGTTTTTTCTAATTTGATGAAGTTGTTCAGTATGATACAGTATTCAAACCCTGCTAAAAAGGGCGGTTTCCTGGTATATTTGTCAAAATAAGTGTTGGTATAAATGATCTGCCATATATGCCTGCCTGTTATATTTTTGAATATTGTTTTTCTTGTTAAATAAAAATGTAAAAAAATACCCTTGAATACCGTGTCTTAAAAATCTTTAAGGGTCATTCACTAATCAAAAGGTTGGTGCTTTGATCCGTGGCTCTGCCTGCATGTAGAAGTGTCCTTGGTTGAGATACTGAAGCCCAAATAGCATTATTACTTCCACTAAAGAGGGTTACGTTTCACCTGTGTCTGATAGTTGGGTGGTTTGTCTCCAGGTTCCATAAAGCAACTAAACAGATTTCCATGAAACTTGGTTAGAAGTTTGTTATTTGGCCAAAGTGGACCCCATTATATTTTGGGACAAAGGGATGGATCCAGGTTTTTTTTTTAAAAACGTTTGTTAACATTATGACATTCAACATTTTCTTTAATTTCTCATGGAGTATCAGGGGATATTGAGGAGGTAGGTATTTATGAATGTGTGCAATTTGGTGAAGATCCAAATAAAAATCCAGAACCACCAGATTTAAATGGCTGGCTGTTACAAATCCAGTAACCTTGAATTGTGGTTACAGGGCTATGAGTTTGAGTTTGGATGAAGCTTGACTTAAAGGAGTCTGTTGGGTCTTGGCAGAGGTTTGCGCTCTAATAAATGCTATTCTAGTTCCCAGAGAAACAGCCGGTCTCATAATATTAAAGAAAATGAAAAGAGAAATCTTGGATGCAGCTGTTGTCTGGATCAGCACCCAAATTTAATGGGGTTCACTTTGGCCCAACACCCATCTTTCCATCAGGTTTAATGGAAATGTGGTCAGTGTTTTTTTAATGCAACAAACAAACAAACGGATGCGGATGAAAACAAACTCCTTGGCGGAGATAACAACGACACAATGTGTTTTTAATGAATGCAGCGTGTCTGCGGTGTGTTGGAAATCTTCCTGGCCACGCGAGGGCGCTGTCTCGTGCGTGACTCCATCCTTTCCAACTCCTCCGATGTCTACGTCACCACATTTCACCGAATGCGATGAAACAGCGTGGAGAAGCGTAACACTAAGGGGAAAAACACTGCCAACAAGTTGTGAGTTGAATGAAAAGTTGAGGAAATACTGTTTGTGTGTCTGAATATTTTTGTAGTTCATGCTGGTAGATGCTGGTAGATGCTGGTAGGTCGCGGTGGCTCGGAGCTTCCCGGCTAACTTGGTGGTGAGTCGCATAGAATGTTGGTTTGATGTGACAGCTTGTGGTGTGTTCAAATCTCATTTTCATGAAGGTGGAAAATGAGGGAAGCGGCTCTCCTGCTCACATCGTGTTTAATCCTGAGTCTCCTCCTGAGCTGCAGCCAGGCAGCCAGACAAGGACAAGACCTGAGATGTGGAGGTAAGTCACTGTGTCCGTCCCACTCTGTTCATATGAGACCCAAAAAAATCCTAATACGTGTGACGCCCTGCTCCCCGCAGCCTGCAGGGCTCTGGTGGATGAGATGGAGTGGGCCATCTCCCAGATAGACCCAAAGAAAATGATCCAGACGGGATCCTTCAGGATCAAACCGGACGGCAGTCAGTCCATCCGAGAGGTGAGCCCGCAGCAGCATAACCACGTAACAGGCTGTGTTGTATATAATGAGAGAAAGCATTTTTATAATGGCAGAGCTTCTGTTTTTCATTTAACAGAGATGGATATTTCTGGGTCCATCAGAAAGTTGTGGCCAAAGTTTCAAATGACCGACAGTATTGGATTTTATTGGCCCTTTGCACCAATTTGATGAAGTACCTTTGATTTATCAAGCATTTAATCTGAGATTTTTTTTTCCATATTTAGTTTCTCAGTTGATTTTCCGGAACATGTACTATATCTCTATCGATTGATTGACTAATCTGTAAAGAATCTGTGATAAGTAAGATGCTGAAGTGTTAAAAAAAAAAAAAAAGAATGCTGATTTAGTATTGGCTTTAACAAAGTTGAGGGTAGAGAGACAAAATGTATAAAAATGGATACATTTGTTACTATTTCAACTGAAGGCACCAGCATCATAACATTAAATCTAAATGATAACTGTAGACGCGTGAAATAAGCCCTGTAGTAAACAATAGAGTATTGCTGCGATAACAAATCATTTTAAGTGGTAGTTGTATGTTTGAGTGGGTTTGCATGAAGAGAAACCTCACATCCTCTGTGTTTTTTTGTGACATTAAATGCCATCAGGTTCCTCTGGCTCGCTCAGAGGGAAATCTCCTCGATTTGATGGAGAATGTGTGTGAGAGAATGGAGGACTATGGCGAGCACACAGATTCTTCCACAAACAGGAAGTCCTACATTAGAATAAAATCTCGCAGCGGTGAGGCCATGGACCTATCGGAGGCCACTTTGGATACAAGAGTTACATCCAGTTTAAAATTTGCAGTGAGTATTATTTTCTATGCAGCCCGATCCAAAACATCCCACTGAGTAATTATTAAATGCATAATTTTATGTATTAATGGCCTTGGAATAATATGCTTTTATGGTTTATGATAAGATAAACAAACTAATATTTTTATGCAACACATTCCAATAAATCATGTGACTTTTACAGTGAAATGTGCAGCTTCTAACAGTTTTTTCCCCCTTTTTTTCTCAAGTGTGAAACAATCGCTGAGCACCACGAAGATGAAATCATTGAATTCTTCGCACATGAGACAGATAATGTCAAAGATAAACTCTGCAGCAAGAGGACTGGTATGTTTTTTTCCCCACAGCATACCCAATGTTTGTTTTAAACTTAGAGTTTTACACCTTATTATACATTTCTGTTTTATTTTTCACTGCAGACCTCTGTGACCACGCTCTGAAAATGCCCCATGACGAACTTTGATCACATCCTGCCATAGTTCCCATCTCTCCTCATCTGAAATGGTGCTGTTATGTTTTCATGTTAGTGGTGAAAGATGTAAACAAAAATAATGTCAAATGTTAGGAAATCCACCTAGAAAATAAATGTTATTCCTGTGATCTGTGACAATTTATGGACCAGTTTGCAAATATTTAAGTCTTATCTCTTTGTACTATATTCTCACTTGGTTATATGCTGCAGTTATTATACTCATATATAGGCCTTTGTCTTGTGTTAAATGCTCTTTACTGGGTGAATCTGAAACTGTGAAACTAAAAATATGAAGTTGAACTTCTCAGTAAATACAGGATTCATAGTGTATATAGAGTCAGCATATTAATACCTTACCTCCAAAGGATTTCTGGGCGTGTCCAACTTGGAGGAGACCCCGGGGTAGACCCAGAACTCACTGTACAGATTACATATCTCATCAAGCCTGGGAACGCCTCGGGATCCCCCAGGAGGAACTGGAAAATGTTGCAGGGGAGAGAGACATCTGGAACCCCCTGCTTAGCCTGCTGCCACTATGACTCGACACCGAATAAGCATTAAAGGATGGATGGACGGATGGATGGACGGATGGATGGATGGACGGATGGATGGATAGATGGACGGATGGATGGATGGATGTTTATAGTGATGAACTTGGAATTTGATCAAAAGCTAGGTAGAAGAGCATTAATGCCATTACTCTTTTTTTCATTCACAATGAATTGACATGCACACGACCTGCTGACAAATTAAAGTGCCATTTGATGCAAATTGCATTATCATTTGTTGCTTCACTGCAGACTTTTTATTGCTCTTTAATATTTATTGAATTGTCCACGATCACAGGAATAACTGATATCAATGCTGTCATTTGTAGCTGAATGTTCATTTAGGTTAAATAAGTTTAGACTTGAGTTGAATTAGTTTCACTGTTGCCCAGTTGACAAAATGTGGTTGAAAACGTTTCCCTTGTAGTATCACACGACGATGTTTGATCGTCTTTCACCGCTAGCCTTGGTATTGTTACTGTTGATGTGAAATTTATTGCAGAGAAAAGGTCCAACGGATTAATTGTTGCTTCTTAGTTGATGCTGTAAAATGTCCTCATGAACTGATCTGATCACACGTATTTCACTTGAATTCAAACTTAATTTTATAGCTTTCAATGACCTATAAATTTTTTTTCTGTTAATTTACATATAGAAACAGTTCAATTCTGAAAAAATGCCAAAATCCCAAGCAAGTGTACAGTTTTAAAATAGTTTGACTGTAACTTGTTAGCAGGCTAATTACACTTCTTCTTTTCATTAGTTACTACTCAAAACAGCTGCTATCCCTTTGATATTTAAAGAGTTTACTTTTTACTTGAAAGTATCAAAAGTCAAGAAAAGATCTGTTTTATTCTTATACTTAAAAAACTGATGTTATGTTAGTGTTAGTCTAATGTTAGCCCCTAGAGTGTGCTGTAGTTCACACTCTGAGAGTAGAGTCCAAATTAATAATCAAACTTGGTTGGAAAGTCCTCACGCTGTACTGTTCATGTAAAAAGGTCAAGAAATATTTTTGGTAACTTTTCAGTGTGTGGGAAAAAAATGACCTTCCTGTCTTGTGAACATTCTCCTGATGTTTCCTTTTTATATAAACTTTGTAAGTTTTCTCTGCATCTGTTTTGTCTTAAATCATTGGAAATATGTTAGTACAATATCAACAATAATTTATCCACTAATTCCTCAACCAGAAGTCATAGAGCTTCAATCATTAGTCCGTTACATCATGAATTGATGTCACAATATGTGGTACTGGTATGACATATCGGTACAAGATGATCTGGGAATTAGCTTACTTGGAAATTTTCAACACATTGTTATTTTATAAAATACAACAGTTTTTATGCCCCTGACAAAAATGACAGCCAGAAATAACCGTCCATCTGTCCCTCCCCAATAATTTTTTGTCTTGAGGATATCTTATGAAATATAAATATATATTGAACAAAGAAGTGGATTCCAGTTTTAAAATAGATTTATCAGTATCTATTGAAGACAGTTAAGAGAAAATTATGTCATTTTGTAACTTTTCTTCTTTTCTTTGCAAGGTACATTTAGTATTTGTGCTGGAGCAGCTAACAAGTCCTCAGACGTCACACTATTAACTCTCCACAGCTTTTTGTTTAATCACTTTATCATTTTATTTTTCTTACAATACAGACCAGTGGCTTGATTTTTGCTTTAAAATCACTCCAAATAAAAAAACCTTTTACATCCGCTTTTGAAATGTTACCTTAAATACCACTCTCTAGAAACATCAGTTATTTGAAGAGAATTATGACAAGGTCTTCTTTTCAAGAATAAATGTATCCAATAAAGAGTTGGTTTGAATAGAATGCATTTCCCAACTTCCTACACTGCTGGAACAACAGTAAATGCATCACAACTTATCTATTCAAAATAAAAGCTACAAGATTACACTTAAACTGAAAAATACTTCAGCCTTTATGAAAATATCTGCTACAAAATGTTATTGAGAAAATGATTCCCATTCATTATCAGGCAGAGAACAAATTAAGATGGAACATCCTGTTGTTGTTAGATGTTAAATGAAACACATCAGGCCAGCATTCCTTGTTTATCAAGTCATTTTACAGGCTCACTTTCAATCATACCTCCATCTGAGACTGAGACCTCCTCATTTTCTTTTTACTTTGAATGCATCACTTCCACTGCCCTTGGTTGTTGAATTCACCACCTTAAATAGACATGTCTCATTCTAACTGTATTTCTTGTGACACTCATCGTCATCATCATCCTCTTCCTTAGCTGCAGTCTCATCTTTTTCTTGACCAGATCAGCATCGTTCTCCCCCTGTCAACTGAGACTCCCCTTTATGCACTGACTTGGTTTCTCTCCCAGCATTAGGTGTTATCTCCTCAAACTCGTCCTCATCTGCTATAATAACAGTGTCCTCAGAGCTATGGCTGCTAGCGCTGCTGCAGGACTGTGAGTCCCCCTCAGCATGTCCGCTTGGCTCTTGGTGACATGGATCCTGCAGGATTTTTCCCACTGCTATGTCACCAACACTTCCCTCTGCTGAAATCTCCTGTTGCTCTGCTTCATCAGAGACTCTCTTTTCAAAATCCATGTTATCTACTACATCTGTGCAACCCAAGTCCTCCACTACACTCACTGGATCCCACAGATCACTCGCTTCCTCCTCCTCGCTCTCAGAGTCAGGTGCTGTATGTTTCCTGATGCGATTTACTGCATCCCATAGGGACTTTGGATACTGGGGTTCTTCTTTGAGGCTTGAATCAGGGGACACACATCCACTTCCCTCTTGCAGCACAGCAGTTGTACAGCTGGAAGGGAACACTGGGGGTGAATTTGAGGAAGATGTAGATTTGAAGGATTCTTCACAAGAGTCCAGATGAACAGGAGAAGGAACAGTTTCTACGATGGCAGCAGCAATAACATCATCATCAACAGGATTTAGAGCTGAAGGACAGACTGAGTCCATTTCTGAAAGGGAAGCAAACTCTGTGTCTGACTTGTTTGATAACTGTGGCAGGGAAGGAAGCCCTGAGAATGAGAGCACATGCAAAGAAGACTGAGACGCCTCACAGGCGAAGTCTGAAGGTGAGGGAGGAGAAGAGTTAGAGGGTTCCATCTGTGGTTCAATGTCCTGCAAATTTTCCATTTCTTTTTGAGTTTGAGAATCTGTAGCATTTTTTCTGGATATTGTCTTTTCCAGAAGTTCCGCAATGTCCCCATAGGCCTCTTCATGTGATTGCTCTTCAATCATGTATTCCTCTTTTGGACACGAAGCATCCTCTTCTTGGCCTTTATCAAATAGCTGCTGCAAAATGTTGGCCTCTGTTTGACTTTTATTTACATTTTCTTGAGATATTGCTGCTTCCATAAGACCTATAGGATCCTCATTGACTTCTTTTGGTAGTTGCTCTTCAGCCGTAGAACTCTGTGTTACACATGCAACATCCTCTTCTTGGCCTTTATCAAATAGCTGCTGCAAAATGTTGGCCTCTGTTGGACCTTTATTTAAATTTTCTTGAGATATTGTTGCTTCCATAAGACCTATAGGATCCTCATTGACTTCTTTTGGTAGTTGCTCTTCAGCTGTAGAACTCTGTGTTACACAAGCAACATCCTCTTCTTGGCCATTATCAAATAGCTGCTGCAAAATGTTGGCCTCTCTTTGAATTTTATTTAAATTTTCTTGAGATATTGCTGCTTCCATAAGACCTATAGGATCCTCATTGACTTCTTTTGGTAGTTGCTCTTCAGCTGTAGAACTCTGTGTTACACAAGCAACATCCTCCTCTTGGCCTTTATCAAATAGCTGCTGCAAAATGTTGGCCTCTGTTTGACTTTTATTTACATTTTCTTGAGATATTGCTGCTTCCATAAGACCTATAGGATCCTCATTGACTTCTTTTGGTAGTTGCTCTTCAGCCGTAGAACTCTGTGTTACACAAGCAACATCCTCTTCTTGGCCATTATCAAATAGCTGCTGCAAAATGTTGGCCTCTGTTTGACTTTCATTGAAATTTTCTTGAGATATTGCTGCCTCCATAAGACCTATAGGATCCTCATTGACTTCTTTTGGTAGTTGCTCTTCAGCCGTAGAACTCTGTGTTACACATGCAACATCCTCTTCTTGGCCATTATCAAATAGCTGCTGCAAAATGTTGGCCTCTGTTTGACTTTCATTGAAATTTTCTTGAGATATCGCTCCTTCTATAAGACCTATAGGATCCTCATTGACTTCTTTTGGTAGTTGCTCTTCAGCCGTAGAACTCTGTGTTACACATGCAACATCCTCTTCTTGGACACATTCAAGCAAAATGTTGACCTTTGTGCCATTGTCTTGGGATTTTCCAGGTATCTGCTCCATAATATTGTCTGTGGGATCCTTATTGGGTTCTTTTGTTTGATTCTCACCAGCAACATTTCTCTCTTTTACACAGGCAGCATTGTCTGGTTTGCCACTTTCAAATTGTTGCTGTAACACCAGCTCCTCTGTCACATCAAGGTCATCACTGATCTCATTGTTTATTAGCTGTGATGTTTCACACTCTTCATCCTGATCCTCAACACCAGACGCAGTTAGATTTATTGAATCAGGAAGAGATGGGCCTGGAGAAGGGTCATTATGGGGAGTGGAGCTTTGGGCAAAGTCAGTTGTTGTAGGGGGAAGAGGAGATGGCATTTGCTCTGATGGGGTTTGAGGAATAGTTAATGATGCAGGATAATGAGCGAGGTTTTCTGGTGAATTATGGGCAATGAATTCAGGATCAGGTCCTTCCTCTATGGGTGATTCTGAACTATACAAGAGAGACATAGGATCAGAGGATGGGGGCAGCAGGGAAAGAGCAGAGTCTGGAGCTTCACGGTTTGAGGAGGGTAAAAGTGAGTCAGAGTTAGAGAGGGTGGTGGGTGAACTGAGACATTGAGATGGATGTTGAGAATAAGTTTCATTTTCAACTGTGTCATTGTCCTCCTGATTTTGCTCAGTTCCACCCTCTTCACTAGCAGATCCTAGATTAAGATCTTCTGTCATTTCAATTTCAGGTGAATCGCTGGTGTCTGGAGTTGGTGCTTGGAGTTGTGAGTCAATATTATTCTCTTCAGACAAAGCAGAGATCTGCTTTAGAGACCTCTCAAAATCCTCACCACAATCATTTGTCACCTTATCTGTGGGGTTGCAAGTCTCAGGCAAACTTACAACATCCTCAGTTTGGTCAACCTCTACCTGAATCTGTGACAGTTTGTCCTCTGGGATTTCTTCAGCTGCATTATCAATACCATTGTCTTCAATAGGAGAAGGTTCCTCGTCCTCTACACACAAGTCAAGAAGAGATCTTGCATCTCTAGGTTCCTGCTCAGTCATGCAATAATGTTGAGGGATTTCTAGGATTCCTTCAGCATGCTCCTCTAAGGTTTCCTTTTCAGAACCTGAAGCTGAGGACATGCAGGGCAAAGAGATTTCACTTTCCCCCTCAGTTGCCTTTTTCTCAGCAAGATCTGAGTCCAGCTCCATCTCAGGCCTTTCATTAATGTACTTGGGGTCTGTTTCTGCATGTTGGTCAGTTGTCTCATCCTGATTCAGCCGACTGTTCGATTGGACACATTCAGGAGATACATTTGATTGAATATCAAGTGGACTGTGTATAGTGTCTGCTGTGGAGTCAAAATAGTAAACTTGCTTTTTCTTGGGTGATGGAATCAGCTCCATTTTAACAACAACACAGGTTGTGTCAATAACCAGTAGGCCCTCACTGTCGTCAGATTTGGTGTCTTTCCTGATGTCCAGTCTCCTTACTTCAATGTTAGTTGGATGAATTTCAGCAGAGACGTCTTCATTCTGCAGAACATCTGATTCTCCTTCCTCATTGTTTGCTTTCAAGCAACTCTCAGTTTCAACCCTGCTTGTGAAATTAGGTTCCCTCCACAAAGGATATTTGACTGACAATGGCTGCGAAATCTGTCTCCCAAATGCAGAGTCGGCATCATTTGTGCTTGGTTTTTCAGGGGAAATAGAAACAGTCTCTGCTTTGTTTGATAGCTCCTTTTCTTCACACGTTTGTGTGTCTCTCTGTGTGACTTTGAGATTAGTCACATCGGAAATGTTTGACTGCTCCGCAAGTATTGGCGCTCTGAAGTCTACCTCATCTGCAAGTTTGTGTGTCTGATTTACATCACCACTGTCCCTTAGACCTTTAGCAACACCTCCCAATTCTGTGTTAGCAGTGTTTGTCGCTGAGGTACAAAGTGGCAAAGATGGCGTTTCTGTGGCACCTGCTATTCGAGACACCAAGCAGAATATGGTCATCCCACCTGTCTTTTTGTTTAATCTGAACTTCCTTCCTTCGATGACTTTTTGGGATGGTTCCTCATTTATCTTTTGATCCTGAGCTGCTTGAAGAGCTGGTGGCCATCGCAGAGGCAACATACCCTCATGCTTTATATGTGGATTCTGAAAACTAATAGGACTGCTTGCCTGTAAAGCATCTGTTTCTGGTCTTTTGTGCTTTAGTCCTTCAAGCTCTGAGAAGGTATATTGAGTCACATCTGGTTTTGTTAATTCTATTTCCTCTCCTTTTCTGGGATCTATAGAGACATCTTGTTTTCTGATTGTGGGCTGTGACCAGTAGGTTTGTCTCTTATCTTCTTTCTCACAACTGGTGTCACTGTGGTGTAACACAGGTGAACTTTTATGCGGGCTGTTGTAAGGAGGAGGAGCAATATAGCCAGGAGGATGGCTGACCATTCTCCTTTTGTAGCCGGTCTTGTCTTTCACGTCCAACATGTGGCTTGTGCCAGTGATTGGAGTTTGTGATGTGTAATTGGTCAGAGCTTGCTGTCTACTCCCTCTATCCCACAGTCCTGATTCCCTGATGTTTGCAGATTGTATGGCTTGTTGCAGCGCTGCCACTCGAGGATCTGTCCCACTCCTGCTGTCCCTCTCTGGAGCCCTGCTGCTTTCCAACGTCCCCTGAGAGGAACCCCTCAACTCTGCCTCTATTCGTCTCCTCCTTGGAAGTGAATGGCTGTATCGAGCTGCCCAAGCCTCCAGCTCTCGATAACTGCTGTCGCTCCTCTTAGCAGAAACTTCCCTGTTGTAGCGGTCAGGATTACAGGCCTCCCACCTCCTCTGCCATCCCTCCCTCAGTAATCCACTCTCGTATTCCCTCATGGCTCGTTGGGCTACTGTCCACTCTTTGTCTCTAGCTTCATGTGGCTGATATTCTCTCAAGTCCTGATGCTGCTGAGGGTGAGAGTCAGCAATAAAAGGGAAGTGAGAGGGAGCAGAGGCAGTCAGCTCCTGGCCCATCCAATTAGTGTAATTCTGTGGAACCCCTCCTGTTCTTGATCCTGCTAGAGTCAAGTAACCGGACTCTCGGCCTTGATCCTGCAGCTCACCATAGTGCAGTGGATAATGGGTTGCCTGATATCTGTCATGGTAGCTGTGGGTAAAATGGTGAGAAATTATATGAGTAAATTCAAATAATTTTGCCATCAATTTAGAGCCAATTTAAAGCCATCCATATTCTGTGTTTTAGAAATATTTCATTATGATCAAATGCTGATTTTCTGGTCAGTATTGAAGATGGTCAAGGGTTACATAGTCTGCAGAGATGCAGCAAAAGGTTGAGCAATTACTTTTTGTCACCGAATTGTTGGGAATCAACAGTACAGTACAAATCAAGTTTTCGGTTTGTCAAACAAGCGTAGAAAATTGGCAACAAATTCTATCATCCAAAGATTATACTGTATGAAAAATCAATTATAGCACTGAACTCACTTATGTGTACAGTTTCTCCCAGGAACAGTACCAAAGTTGGAGTATAGATGTGATTGCCCCTGATTCTCCGACCAGAACTCCATCTTTTAGTCTGATACACAGAAATGTGAAAAATACTGTTTCAGTATGTTCTTAAAATACATCAAATGTTGAAAAACTGGCTCAAACTGTATATTGATCAACTAACACTGAACATGATGATTTATTCAATGAAAGATTGATTTTAAAAAATCTCTCATGAAATGTAGACATTTTTGCATAAATGGAGACATAAGCTACACACATACAGTACAACACGTACCTTTAACTGGTGGTTTCAGATTATTGTCCTTGCTGCTCATGAGGTGATATGAGCTCTAATGAAGTCCAAAAAGGACAACTTGTTTTAAAAGGACAGCAGTTTTCAGTCCCCCTCCCACTCCACACACACACACACATACACACACACACACACACACACACACACAAACTCCCCTGTCACTGTAAGGCCACCCTCCTCTCATCCAGTCAAAATGTAGGAGGGAATTTTTTAATCATGTTTTTGTCATCTTTATCTGCATCATTGCTCTCTGAAGTCATACCAAATTAAAGTAAAGGCCACATCCGCATCACAAAAAAAATATGAACATAAAACCGAATCACATGTGGTTGCCACTTTTGGCTTTTATGCACACAACAGCTTCAGGTAAAAAAAAGACTTTTTGACATTATCACAAAGTAATAAAAAGAGGTTATGTTTTCCCCCTGTTTTTTGTTTTGTTTTTAGCCGGATTACACAAAAACTACTGACTTCCATGAAACTTGGTGGAAAGATGAGCATAGGCAATAACACATTATATTTTGCTATGGATCCAGATAAAGTGGCAGATCCAGGGATTAGTTTTTCACTAACTATAAAATTGCAAAATAGGACATTTTCCAAATTTTCCCTAATTATGCAAAAACTTCAGAACCGATTTCCAAAAAACTTTGTGGAGGGGTGGGGCATGGACCAGACAAGCAAAACAGACGTTTAGGATTGTTTGGCCTTGGTGGAGGTCTGCACTCAACTGAATCCTACTCTAGTTGTGTTAGGATTAATTGCCATTTAGTAGTAAAGCTGATTAAGATATTTTGTACGTAAATTAGAAGCATTCGCTGCTCATACAGCTGCACATACAAATAAAAAGTATATGTAAGTTTGTGATGAAAAACCTAAACATTATTTTTAAGTAGGTAAATCATGATTCAACTTGAACTTTTTCTAACTGGATGTTTGCTTCTTTCCATTACCACTTCCCAACAACACGTATTCTTAACATTTCCCAAATAATCATGAAGAATAAATAAAAAAAAGTGATTTGCACTTTACATGACACTTGTGTGGGAGGTGCTTGGTGGGATGGAGAGCAGACTCTGTATGGAGATAGGGATCTGTTGTTTTGCTGGCTGAATTGCAGCAGAGGGAGAGACAGATAGTGAACGGTTTGTCTCCCTTTCTTTGAAACTCTTCAGCGTAACAAACAGGCTTTCCTTCTCTGAACAGAAAGTCTGTACATCAGCAAAGAGCAGGAGAGAGGGGATGAAGTACGTACAGACAGCAGGCTGCTGCAGGCAGGGCAATCTGTTGATGTTGATAGAATAGTTGGGCTTTGTACATCTCAATAAAAACATTTTACTGGATATTAACAGAACAGGTAGATTTTTCCATATCCAGTTGAGTCTTGCTTTATTATGACTAGGAAGCAGCACAGGTGAGAGCAGGATCCATTCTACAAAGACAGAGGGACAAGACTCAAACTAAGAGTCCTGAAAAGTAGGCCAATATTTGGTTTCTTGTTTACCACTGAAGTTTGACAGCTACAGTATATTATGACATCATGGACCCAGGATTCTAATCACAATGACAGAATGACAACAACTACATTAAAGTATCCATGAATACCTCTGTCCAGGAGGTAATGTTTCCTGTCTGTTAGCAGGATTACACAAAAACTACTCAATGAGCTCTCATGAGACTTGGTGAGAGGGTTGGGCCTGTGTCTGGGAAGAAGAACCCATTCAATTTAGGTGTGGATCCAGTTTAGGTGCACTTAAAGGTAATTTTGTTAGAGTTCATCGTTATTATGTGTTGTTAACAAATGTAGTGGACTTGACATGATACTCACAGTATACAGCCTGGTTCAAAGGAGAAGAACACAGGAGAGCTAAAAAGAAGATTATTTTACATGACTAAAATGGAACGTAAGGTAAAGACAAACCAAATACAAGAAAACCACAATCAATCTGCTTGTGAACTGACAGTTTTATTTTTTGCCAATCTCCAGAGCAAAATGTCACGCATGCATTCGCTATACTACACCCATTGCAGTTTGAATACCATGAGTTTTCACACAAATGTGATGTTTTTTGTTGTTGGTGACAGATATCAGATGTGTGCTGTTTCAGTGGACAAATAGGTTCACATTAGAGGTAGTTACCGGTCACTTGTAATTATCAACATGACCCGTCAAAACAACCAAATCTGATCTGTGAAAAAAATCATAACATGGCTAGTAACTTTGGCTATCAGATGTTTCAGATTTTTAATTTTAGCAGCACTCTGAAAGAACGCTATAAATTATGGTGCCCATAAATTTTCTAGTTTTTACTTCACTACGGACAAAAACTGTGTTTTACAGTGGTTTATATTTTGAAATGCAAAACAAACCTATTTATACTTTCCAGGTCAACACATTGTCTCTCTTCCAGGCTGGAGGACCTTAATAACTTTCCAATTGAGTACTGAGCATCACATGCTGTTGGCATTGAGGGCTAATCTATATATAATTCACCCTTTTAAACCTGAGATTAAAGTATCAGTACTATTAATTGCTGACTTCAGGTACCTCTCTCCTTCAAATCAGTGATAATCTCAGACACAACATCCAATTTTTGCATCACTTCTGTTAGACAAGTGTTTTTCAATTGGCTTTTGCATTTACTCCTACAAACAATTATTTTCATGGTGAATCTGCCACTTGCTTTCTTGATCATTCGTTTAGTGTACAAACCATCTAAACACTCAACTGAACACGTAATTTACAATATGAAACCAGAGAGTTCAAATCACACAAATCATCATGTTTTAGGTTTATTAAAAACACAAAACTACAGGTAGTTGCCGTCTCCTTACTGGTCTTGTTTGGAAAACAAAACCTGAGCTGAGTATCACTAAGACTTAACATTTTTCACACATAACTTTACATCAATGACAAAGATGCTTTTAACAGTTTTATGAAGTGTAGAGTACAGATATGTCAAATAAAACTCATTTCACCTCATGAGTCTTTATAGAACACAAGCACAATAATTTTCAACAAAGCCAACTAAAATGTGATAATGTCCTCGCTGAAAGTAAAAAAAAGAAATCATAATCCTGTCTTCATATGTTTGCTTGTGTTGAAGTACATCACAGTTTTCTCAGTGGGAAGGACAATAACTGTTGGGTTTAGGCTACAGACACACTTTACTCAATGTAAAGTGTACAGATACACTTTACTCGCCTCTGGAACCGGCTGATTATTTGAAGTTATTAAAAAAATAAATAATTCTTTTCATCATACAGATGACAGTAGTATTACATCCATAACACAACGACACTCCTCCTCAGGCATCAATATGTGCAAACTGCAAGAGTTTAGAAAAGGTAGCACTTTGTGCAAGGATCACGAGAAACTAAAACTATGAAGTGTTTTATATTAAGCACCTCATGAAAAGTGCAGGTTTGATTTTAGCTTTAATGGATGAACTGAAGGAAGGCCGTCTACACCCTCCTCAGGCAATGGAGTACACAATCATTATACTGAGGAGCAAAAAGATAAACATAACAGGTGGTCCATAAACCAAAGGAATATATATTTGGTACTGAAAGGTTATTGAAATCATATCTGTCCTACTACAAAAACATTTTCTTTTCTTTTTTCCATGGTAAAATACTGAGCTGAAAATGAGCTGAGCTGCAATTTTCGGATGTTACTGAATTTGCATTAAAATGAGATCTACTGCATATTCCCCTTTCACAAACTCCTCTTGATGTAACATTTCCCTCAAAGCAGCAATGTGTTTGCAATTATACTGGACAGAAAGATGTCACAACAAATGTTCCAGTTCTTGCTTAGAGTTTAAGCAGAGGATGCTCTGCTTTACTATTATAAACATTGATGGTCCATTTGTATACACCACGGGTTTTTTGTTTTTCTTAAGACACATAGTTGGGTTCAACAAACCTCTGTCACACAGACTTGGTGATGTGTTTGAGTCACTTGAAAAATCAGCCATGGCTAAAACTGGTTCTTGATTGTTTCATTCATTAAAAATGGCCACACTCAACTCAAAGTGCACCTGTAAAGGGACGCAGAATCCTTCTTGTTCTTTGTTTCAGGGCGGGTATGAAAGGCAGTCATCTTTGTTTTAAAAGGAACCGAGATCCACATCCACACAGATGCAAAACAAACATCCACACAGAAAACAAAAGCCAGAGGAATGCAGCATTAAAACTTTGTTCCAAAAAGAATAATAATAAGAACAATGACTATGACAGAGAGAATCAAAATGACCAGCATCTTTCTGTTTTTCTTCTGATACTGTTCAGCCTGCAAAGAAAATGGAAAAATATATCAAATACTGTATTTTACTTAACGAATAAACAGTCATAAATAAACAAAACATTCAGTGCTTAACATCATGCAACATCGTGATTTTGATGGGAGTTCATGTCTTCATGTTTGAATCACAATTGGCAATGAAAATGTATACGATACACAAACATCACAGATGATGTAATGTTTTATTCATGTTATGTTCAAAGACTACCTTCCTCACTTTGTTACAACCGGAAGTTATAGCAACAGGCGACCAAATGAAACGCACCATTCTATTGAATAAAATTTAAGATTTCTCTGTTGGATACATTTGGGATAATGTAAGTACACAACTCAACAAAACACATAACTAAGGTCTTTGTTAAATACATTTTAATGCAACATATTATACCTATAAAGCATCTGTTCACTGTAAACCTTTGTTGATCCTGTTTGTGATTGATATACTAATCATTTCATCATCATCCCCGGTGGTTAACATTCACCGTCGGCTTCCACACAAAAATATGAAATAAAGCAGTTGGCTGCTAACCCAAAGAAGAAAATCAACCAAAAATGTCTTCAAATCTGGGAGACAGCACGAGGTCCAGGGGCTCAGAAGAGGATGAGCTCAACAGCCATGCAACAGGGAAGGTGATGTGATAAAATGTTGTTGCCATGTTATTTTGTCATTTACAAAGCATTGCTCTGAGACAAAAGTAAAATGTCACACTAAAACATTACACTAGACAGCAATGCATCTGTGCTATACGTCACACCTCTTGTGCTTGTGGAATACTGCTTGCCATCTTAAAACACACACTGCAGCAGTGGTTTGTTTGGTGTAAATAACAAAGGCGGCGTAGAAAAGGGTCTTCGTTGCAGCGCTTTATTTGCCTTTATTTAACTGCAACCTGAACTCTGACATGTGAAAATTTAGATCACATTATGTGATGGTCACCAAAATGAAAAAGCATTTTGCATTTACCTTTTGTAGCTGCTTTAATCCATCTTCTGTTTTAACACAAGCCTGCTCCACATTGAAGTCGATTCTGTCCAGAACGGTACCCTTGAAAAAAAAAAAGAGGACTTGTTAGCAGAGGAAAAATCATTTTCATCATAGATTTTTGATTTTAAACAAAGCTAAATATTGTTATATAATAATAGTAATGATGATAATAATAATACTCAAGTGTCTTTGAGTATTCTGAAAAGGGCTTTATAAATAAAATGCATTATTATTATTAATAATAATAATAAGATCAAGTATATTGTTATTGGTTTTGTGCTTTCACTATGAAACAACTTAAAAACCTTGGTTTTAATTTGGCACAAATCAATCAATCAGACTTTGTCTATAAAAAAACAAAACAAAATGTTAATATGTCAGGAACCGTACCATTGTACGTGGAGTACATGAACATTTGTCTTTGTACCTCACTGAATGGACTCATGACATTACCGAGAGTCTATAATTTAATTGTGTGAGTATGTTCGGACTGCTTCAGATACCTGTTCCACCACCATTCCAGCCAAGTCCCGGAAAATCTCATTCAAATCTGAGATCGATTGTACGATTTGCCGGATCTCCCTCTCTCGTTCTTCAACCACAACCGTATTCTGCTCCACCAGCATCAGCTGGTCAGCTGTGAACCCCTGAAACAAAAGGATAACAGTTGGTGATTTTACATGAAAACAATCCTCCTACAAACGCAACAGCACATGTGGCCCAGTCTCCACTGACACTGTGCAGAACAAATGTCAGACTAACAACAATAATAGTAATGTTATTTAATTAATTATGCTTCTCAGTATTGATTTTGGCAACAACATGTCTCTCATATCTGGTATCACATGTAAAAGCTTGTTTTAATTGGTATTAAATATATGTTTTAGAACAACTCAAATATACGTAATACTAAATTGGTCATTTAATTTCTTCTATCTTTTCAATTTTACTGGTTGGTGAGATTAGAGCTATTTTTACTGTATCATCAAACATTTACTTTATGTATCCCATTTCTGTCTTTTAGTGGCATTAATAAAAAGTGTCATTTAGATGTTTAATGGATGTTTTTCTCATCTCTATTAGTATTTCTACTTTGTATATACAAGGTAAGAGCAAAATATATTGTGGTGGAACTGTCAATGGGGTTTATATGAATGGCTTAACAAAATTTTAAAAAGCATGAACCTTGTCATATAGAGCTAAATCTTCATCCTCTTCCATTAAAGGTCCAGAATCAAAAAAGTGTTTTGATCTCTCCTCCCGATTCTTCATACCTGTAATATAAACATATGACATGAAGCATAGATGGAAATAACTTCAGGATAAAAGAGATATTATATAACCTTATAAAATGTGTAAGTGAGAAGCCACTGGGAAACCAGTTGCAGCTTTACTGTTCTTACGTTTTAGGTAGCTGGACTGTGTGTGCCTGAAATTGGTAGAAAGATCCTGCAGACTCTGAGCCAGAGACGAGACCACGTTTCTCAATAGCCTCTCCTCCTGCTCAGTGCAGTGGCCACAGCGAGACTGCAAAGCCGTCACAGCTCGCTGGCATCGATGAAACATCTACAACGTACACAGAAATGCACACCATGTTTCATTTCAAACTCTTCAATGTGAAATATTGTCAGATGTATCCATATCCACCCCTTATAAAAAGACAATAACTACTATATCAGGTTCAGTGTTTACAACAAATTGACAGAATAACTGTGGTGAGGGAGAATAAATCAATTACCCTACTTCTAGTAGGTTATTTTATATTTCAACATTTAAATTTGACTAAATTCTTGATGTTATTTTAGTGCATATTCACAAACTAGCACTGATTCTATTTTGACTGTGCTCAAGCAGAAACATTTGCCAATTAAAAATGCCAGCATTTATACAAATTCAGGCATCATTTTCAGCAGAAAACATGCTGGAAGTTGCTTATCTCTAGTATTATCTCTAGTGCTACAACGCTGGATTACTGCACCTGTGTAATCTCCTGTGTAGTGATTTCTATAGCATGCTCTTCCTCACTGCTGTCATCGAGTGTAGGACGATTCATATGCTTGTCATGAAGTAAGGCCAGTTCCTTCATCTTCTGCCGAACCCGCGTGATTTCATACAGGATCTGAAAGTCAACACTTGATGGTTAAAAGCCATGTGACTTTACCTGAAGATTGCAGGATTCCAAACAGATGCAATTATGTGAGAGTCAGCCTTTTACAGATAGGTCTCCATATTTCTGTTCCGATTCAAAGGGTTTGCTTTACCTCATCAACCCCCTCTATCCATTTGGGGGGAAGTTTCTTGGTGACTCCAATGGCAGCTTCAGGATCCAGACTGATTCCTGACACCAGTGCCATTCGATCATCAGCCAACTTAAAAAACAAAACAAAACATGAAAATATTATATTAAAACATTTTATATGACAATTGAACATGATAATGATGATGGTATACCACTGTATGAGTCTAAAGTAATTCTACCACAAAGGGAAATAACAGTACCTCATCAAGCTCCTAATGTGATTGGTAGATAGCAGAGCGATCGCATCCAATAGAGAACAAAGAAAAGGAGAGAAAGACAGAAGTAACACAAAGTGAGCCCGGAAAACCAGTAAATACCAAAGAAGTGTTTTCGCATCCACATCGCCAATCAGCTTTGAAATGACAAAGATACTTAAGCTTTGTTTCCACTACATGGAATTGGCTCTACTCGACTCACCTTTTTTGGTTTTCCATTTAGGTAAAAGTTATCTGGTACCTACTTTTTGGTATCACCTCTGTTGATATTGCGAAAAAGCTGAGCAGCTACTAAAAGCTGACATGAAAACACAGCAGACACGTCAGATCAGTGCATCATTGTGTCATCAATGCCCGACACACACGGAATCTCCTGCACAGCACGAACCCATGCCTGCCATTTTTTAACAGTCAAGTTACAATAGTGGCTGCATTTCTTTAATTCAGTGAATATGACTATGGAAAATGGACACTGGAAAAACCACGCCGTGGTCGTGTAAGGTGCAGATGTTCCTGTCTTTGGTAGCTGACAAGAGGATCGCGAGAGGTGGACAAGAGGTGTGTCGCGTTGAAAATGACGTCACGGCAGTTTTGCGTGGTGTCGCGATGACAGCCAGCTACACTTAGGCGGTGCGATACTCTGATGGAAAACGACGTCCAGAAAAGTCTGTGCTACCAACGGCGAGTCGAGTGGAGCCAGGACCACGAAGTGGAAACATGAGTTTATCATACAGCAGAGGTACATAAGGTCTACCTGTTCAAATGAGTCCTTAAGTGTGAAAAGTAGAATGCGATTGTAGAAATAAATCATACTTAGGCAGAAACTAGTTGCACAATAATTTCACTTTAAAGGCATAATTTATGAAATAGTTAGAATAAAGAGATAGGTTGAAATGGTTGAGACTCAAGATGACCTGACATGTCTGAGTTTCACAACATGAGAGGAAACATTTTTGAAGACAATTTAAAATTTGCAAGAAGTTGATGTTCTGGCAAAGCCGGTTATTAGCTTCAGTAAGCTAAATGTGAATATTCTAAGGACATAAAAAGTAGTTTTGTGTGAGTCACTGCCTTTTAGTCAGTGCAAATATATTTCAGCCTGTGGATATGTAATGGGTCATAACCGTACAACTGTGAAATGAAATGAAAGTAGCCACTACTGCCCAACAAAGAGACTTAGAACAAATAAACACTATTACATTCTTTTCTTTTTTTTTCATTTTGCTTGCTTGACTGCTCTAAAAACACAAATTGATTCCCTGAATTTCCAAGAATTAATGTAACAAAACTTTCTCTGTGACATTGCTGGAGAGTGCAGAGACATTCAAATCAAGAATGTTTTACAACATTTAAGTATGAAACCTAATATGACGACAATGCTACCAAATATACACTTAATAGACAGAGTACACACTGTTTACACTGCCCCAACCCTTTCCTGTGGTACAGCTCTTTTTCATCCATATCTGTAAGCTCACTTAAAACATGCACAAATATGCACAATATGAATGCAAAAATTACAGACGGAAGACTCCATCCATATCCATATATGTCTTTGGAGCATATATGGGCCTTAAAAGCAAGAGTAGTTAGTTTGTACATCAGTTTTCATATGAGCAGAAGGTCTGGGGGGAAAAAAAAAGTGACTTGAGTAATGGGGGCCTGTGTCCCAGTGGAGCTTTATGTCTAGCAACGCCCCTGAGGATCACTGCGTGGACATTAAAATAAATGCTGTAACGTTCACAGGATCCCACACAATTTCCACCACATTATATTAAAGACTTATCTTTAATCGGATATACATACTACTATTTAGCGAGTTTCATTTCCATAGAAAATTAACTATATGACTATCAAAACCTGTACCCTCCACGTCGTCCTCCCGCCCTGTTAATCCATTAATCATTACTGAGGTGAAAATGAATTGTGTAATGATTAGAAGCTACTGACACACAGTTGTATCTAGCTAACACAGCTCTGTGACTGGCTATATGCAAACACACGGTATAATGTCGTAACGATGCAGACCACTCACCGCAGCATTGCTACGTGTACTCAGACGGGGGTCGTATGTACTCACTTGCTCAGCCAATATCTGCCGGTTTTGGATTGCATTGTTCCGCATTAACAAGAAGGCATCGGTCAGACGCCTAGTGGCCATGACTGCCTTGTTTGATATCGAAATTAATACTGGACAAAGTGCGGATCACGCGATTCTATATTAAATGGTGTAGCGCTGACCCGCTGCTAACACCACTAGCTTTAGCTTTGCCAGCGATGAATGATGAGGAAACTCGAGATACAGCGCCTAGAGTGGACAGAAAACGACCTCAAGAATATTTACATGCAAAGCGTCTCTAAAACTTATGGTGAAAACGAGCAACATATCCAGGGTTTCTTCTCAAAATTTGGATTGAGCGTTACATTAATGTTGCTATTCCCCTTTGGGCAGCTACGGAAGTGGAAACACCTGCGTAGACTGTTTACTCTCCTACGACGCTTTACTGCGGCTGTCAATTGTCACTGAACCCCATCGCGCCCCCCACTGCCTGGGAGAAGATGTTTTCTTTTCTTTTCTTTTTTCTTTTTTTTAACGCGGTTTGCATCCAAAATGCTGCATTACCGTAGAATGCTGATTTTTAAAAGTATCATCAATCTAGGAGTATGAGTAGGTTTCCAGGGCTAAGGAATTAGGTTATAATATATAATTTGGTATGAAGCAGAAGTTGTTGTTTTTTTCATTTTGTAGAGAGCAGAAATAGAAAACAATGTTAACTTATACATTTTGTCCAATAATTAGAGAGTGGCAATTATCATTCCACACTTAATTCCAAATACATTTTGGTAATACATTTGCATCAAGTGAGTGGAGTATATTTATCCATTTACTGGCCCCGTATCTTTGTATCCCATCTTTTCTTTGCCCATATGGTCATGTGATGCCCTCATTGCCTTCAAATTCGCTTTGATTTTCCTTAATGTTGTTCCTCCTTTCCCTGCTCTCAAACGTTTTTGCTCTTTTAGTTGGACACAGGCGTTTGGAGAATTGAACACATCAGACATACTCTTAACTTTCTGCTTATTGAATCTGTAATTAATTAACAGGTGACTTACCTACTGTGTCAAATTAAGTAAGACCACTTAATTCCTTGACCCTGGAAACCCACTGCTTTTATTAGGTGTCATATGTTTATTGGTGGTTTATAAGTTTTAAGATTTTCCATAATGGCAGATATGTATCTATTTTTCCTCTAAATATAACGTCTTACCTTTCACACATACAGCACATGAAATCCATTTAAATGACTCTGATTCTGCATTATGTCAGTTTCATAGTGGTGGCAGTGCCATGTCTCTATCTCTCTGTTATTACTCTCTGTGCTGTGACCTGATACAAATTGTCCCCCTCCAAATATATCTTTGAGTATCCCAGATCCGGATTATACTCCAGATATGGACCCAATTGCATATAATGGTAGAACATCTTGAGTTGTCCATGCCTGGGTATCTTTATTCTGATTGGCCAATTATTTTTCATGATATCGGTAAATGTATTAAAAAGGCCCTATCTTGCAAAGTTGAATGAAGAAGGTCAAAAAGTGATCCAGAATCTGCATCCGTACCCAGATCCGCCTCAAATTTGAACAAGCTCTTCCTTGGCCCAAGAACGACAAAATTTCAGCAAAAGTTGGCAACAACATTTCGAGATATCATGCAAACAAACACACATGGGCTATCCCCTCCAACTTTGCAGAGATAACAATTTAGTCCCCTGTTTCTTGTAAACTGCATTATGGTGGAAATTGGCAAAACTTCAGTTTATAGGCCTGAAATCCTTCCACATCATGCATGTAAGTTCTGAGAGAGAATTCACGTGATTCTTTTGCACGTGTTCAGTCACTCTTATAACCCTGGAGAGACCTTTAAGCGCTTAAAGCTGCAGTACTTAGGAAATGTGTTGAACTTGTTGGAAAGGTACACTAAATCAAACAATTGCGCGCGCCTTTTCCGTTTGTGCGTGCTAACACGCGCGAGCTGGTGCCATTATCTGTAACAATGCTGGCAAAGCTCCTCCTCCGCCTTCTTAATCCTTTATATCCGCTAATACTGACGGACGGACTGCAGACATCTACCCACCAGCACCAGCTTCCGTCAACCAACACAACGAAGTTTCGTGTTGTGGAGTTTCCACGTTTGGGTACAGCTTTAAAGTTACCTGAGGAGAGAGACAGGTAAGGAGTCTCAGTCACTGAATACCTGCGCAGGCTGAGGAGAGCCGAATGAATGAAAGACGTGGCTGTCATTCATTTAAATGCTCTGAATTTAACTTACAATCCTGTCTGACAGATACCTGTTTAAAAGGTTGGTCTTAATTGATGATTTGTTGAACTGATTGTCCAGTGCGTGCTCAAGATGGTGGGAAATTACAGTGTATTTTTGTGGGTTAGGACACACATTTACCAACACAATCAATGTCTTCACAGGCATTCTTATAATAATTTTATGATGGCGACATTGTCTGTCATTTGAGGCTGAAACTCACATGTTATGACTTGTAGACTTCTCATCTTGTCAGAACTTGTCACAAACCTCTGACCCTTTCCTAAATGTGTGACCTAATATCTGTACGATAATAAATGCTTTTAGCTTATTCCTACCAATCATTTCTGGGTGTCATCAGACTGTCTAAATATTTGAAATGTTATAGTTCATTCAGATGGGAGGTGTTTGAAATACCACTGGTATGTATAGTCGAAGGAATGGAAGCAAACCAGTTCATCTGAGTCACTGGCATAAACAAGAAGATTTTAAGAACTATTATACACAAGGTCTTGTTTCTGCAACCTCTCTGGAGGTTAACACCTGATCCAGGGGTTGTGCTCTGTAATTGTTCTCTGTTTGCTCACTCAGTTGATCGGCATGGCCTCGTCTGATGACACTGAAGGATCCCTGACTTCTGTGGATTTTATCCAGCTGCAGCATTACATGGAATGTAAGTCCCACCTTCTAAATTTTTTAACAATTATTATGCTTTAAAACTTTTCTCTGTAAATTTAATTCAATACTAATTAACGGGTAGGAGCATCACCTGCAAAGTCCTGTATTTTTTTTTTTTTACATTTCCTTACTGTATTTTAGGATTACGGTGTATTATTAGAAATAAATACAGTTCATTGCTGTATTTGTGGACATTTTAAAAACACTAGTGGTCACACATTTGTCAGTAACTTACCATTTACAGCGTGTTAACTTTGAATCTACAACATGTATAATATATTTAATAATAATTAAAGAATGTTACTGTAGTACTACTACTAAAATGGTGAATGGACTGTTCTTATATACGCCTTCCTCGTCTGACTGACCACTCAAAGCTCTTTACAACTCGAGTCAGTAATTTATCATTCACACGTTCACACACGGGGGCTACCAGGTGCCAACTGCTCATTACGAGTGACAACCATTCACGCAATCACTCACACACTGATGGAACATTTAGACATGGCAGGGGATCGGGCAACCGACCTTTCAATAAGTGGAGTGACCGTGCTACCTCCTGAGCCACAGCTACTAACTGCATGATAATAACTACTTGAATTGTCATGTCAACTGTTTTTAGCTGTATATTTTGATATATTTTGTGTGCACCTTACGGAGTTGCTCTTTTAATTTCATTGTACACTGTATAATGACAATAAAGGCTTTCTATTCTATTCTATTCTATTCTATGATAATAATAATAATAATAATAATAAAATATGGTGTGTCATTTCCTAACATTTCGACACTTTAAGGTTGAATGAAAATGATGACTGTTTCTCAGTGGAGGTTGCCTTATCAGTGCAGCTGTGGACATCAGTGTCAAAAGGCTGAGCAGGTTGTCACATGTCTGTTACCTTTTAAATTTCAGTTCCCACACGTTTCATTCACTTTCCCATGATGCTCTGGAGTTTATAGTTAAGTTCACTCTACATATCTGTAAATAGATTGTATTGCAGTTTACAGCATGCCACTGTATGACATTAATGCGGCAGAATACAGGTCAGATTTCACTGTAATTTTACATCAGAGTTTTACAGTGTATTATTACTGACGTATCAATATGTGAACATATTGCACATGAACATATTGCAAAAACATAAAGAGAGCAGCCCACAGCCTACAGTTTCTGTAGCTCAGGCAGTCCTTGCTACAGTATCACAATTTTCAAAAAACTTTTGATGAACTGATTCCAAATAAAATAAAATAAATAAAATATTTATCATAGTAGCTTTATGTCAACTTATGACTGAATGCATGTATATAAAGTATAATGAGTGTGTTAAGTAAATACAGTAAGTACATTAACTTGAGTAACTTGCTCAATGTAATGTGACATCTAGTTAGCAACCAGCACTAAAGGAAAATAATCACCCCCTTAACACCCGCCCACCCTCCACACACACATAATAATCTGATTTATCATAGTATATTTATATACAAACCACCTGTTGTCATTTATTTATTGATTTTTTTACCTAACATATTATCTTATTTATGCTACTGTCCTCATTTAGCTCTAATTTCATGTTCTTACTCAGTTTGTCCGACGCTGTTAGTCTGAGAGAGTTAACAAAAGTAATGTTGTTGTATATCTACAACGACAGCGAAGTGTTTTATGAAAATACGCTCAGGGACAAGAAGAAGAGGAGCAGCAGAGGAGAGTAAACTAACTGGAACTGAGAAATTAGAGTTCATTCTGATTGATCTGAGAGCCCAAACCTGATGGATCGCTATCTTACTTTCATGTGTTTCCTGTTGCTTTCAAACTTCAGAATCTCTCCTTTGGGAGCCAATGATACCTTTCACAAAAAGTGAAAGCGGCTGCAGCATCAGACTTCAGCATCGCACAATAAATGACTGAGGAAGTTATTCACATGTTCATGCAGCATCAACACAAAACAGTCCATCATGTTTCTCTAGAGGATAATTGAGCATCAACACAAAAACACAAACAACTCCTCCAAAATGTAAGTGCATGCGTTTGCACGGAGGTTTGAACAGATACAGAATTTGACAGACCCGTTGACAGGAAACTGAAAGTGGTACAGGGCTAAAACTATTCTGCTGTTCTCTCAGAGGCTTTGAAAGAAATTAAATGGGTGTGTAGGCTTTTAGTGTTGGTGCAGCGGGGAGGATGGGTGGTGGGTGGTGGTGGGGGGGGGATTGCACTGTTGGATAATGGATGAATGGATAATCACACCCGATCCTCTCTGGACCTGGAAAAAGCAACAATGTGTGTTCCCTCTGAGAGCAGGGCTTAGATTAAATGCATGATACAAACAGTACGCTTGTGTCTATGATTTATGACGATCTCACATTTGTCGATCATATTAGCACTCAGGAGCCATGGAATTGAGGTGTGGGACGCATGGCACATAGGAACAGATATGGCCTGGTCACTAAGCTCCTCTGTTACGTCTGTCAGTTTTACTTTTGAGCTTTTTTCATAAGTCATGTTCAGAACAGACAGAGTCACATCAGACATTAGATTTCATCCTTTTCTTGTGTATTTGTGATCCGTGCATTCACTCTTTTACCTCATCAATATCCTCTTTGCAGACAGCAGTTTCAGTGTGAAAGATGTGATTAAAGAGTTTCAGCCTGGTGGTCTGCTGGCCCAGCACAACCTTGGAGGGGTAAATTGTGCACCAAATCTTTTCTGGACATTAATACATGTTGTACATACACTTGTTTTACAGGATAATAATACCACATTTTGTCAAATACATTTTGTCGGAAATTTCCTGATAAGAATGCTTTGATTTACTATTACAGTAATTATATGCAAAATATGAATGTCAACAAAAGAAAATCCCACTAAACCCAAATTTACATTAATATATTTTTCATTTGATTTTGGAAATTTAATGCTACTCTGTTCTTATTCTGCATGCTTGGCTACACTAGTTGTGGACTTAATTCATTTGAAGTGAACTAATTTCACCTTGTCTCCTCATCCTTGTAATTATTTTCTACTTACGCTGTACTAATAGGAAACTTACTGCAAAATCATAATTATATTATTGAGAAATACTGATCCTGATTCTCCTTACAATAACTGAATTTCTTTCTCTAGAGCATCAATGAAATGGGCCTCTATCTCTTTCTCAAAACCTACCTAGAAGTGGATGATTTCCCTCCAGTTTTCTGCCAACGATTTTTTCGCTATTTTCAAGAGCAGGATGGGTTCACAAAGACTAATCTGCCCAAAGAAGGTAAATTATTTTTGAAGTCCCATCTCATCTTCCTAAACGTAACAGCATGAAGTAAGGGTTTAGAGGAAAAACACCAAGCGCTATCTCTGAGTATCTCTGATGCACCTCAGACGTTACTGAAAATAAAGAAACAGGGAATGCTTCAAAGAAGTATTTCCAGATTGACACTTTTCCCAATGTCCACCAGTTTATTTCTCTGGGTTTTTTTATCATGTAGTGCAGGATCCTAGGAATGAGGTCATAGGCGAAGCATTGGACATCACTGCACCTGTTCCAATAAACAACCTATGATAAAATATTAGCTTTTATATTGCAGAACCAAATAAAACTATGCTGTTTGAGATGTTGGTAATGTAATAAAGGCTGGTTTTGACTTTGTTCAATAGGTTCTGTCCATGTCTTCATTCCTAGGTGGTGTCTTTCTGGTTGATGTGTCCTGTTACTTTTCAGTGCTAGAGGAAGGACAGCCGCGGGACAAGCTCGAATGTTGGTTTCATCTACCTTTTTCTGACATGTTTATTATTGTGGAACTGCATTTAATATTTACACATCACTGATAATGATTATGATTGATGTAAGGATGGTCTGAGAAGGTGAAAAAAGTTGCTCACCAACGGACTTCATTTCGTTTGTAGTTACCTTCAAACTTTACGATAAAGACTGCAATGGACTCCTGGACAGCTCTGTAAGTTACTCACAGTCACTGATACGTTCCTTTTATTAATTATTATGTGGAGTTGTAGACCTAGTTAGATTGTCTGTTTTTGGATGTACAGCATATGAATACACCCAAAACCGCAGGAATGTAAATCATGATGTTTCTCCATCAGGAGGTGGATCGTATCATCAGCCAGATGATGCGGGCTGCTGACTACCTGGGCTGGGACGTGACTGAACTCAGACCAGTATGAGTCTCTTTTTGATGTGCATTTTTCATTTTTTAGCACGCACAATGTTATTTTCAAATTCTATAATTAAATAATTTGTTCTTTCAGAAAAAGTTTACATGAATGGTTCGATAACTTAGATATTTATTTTTCATCAGAGAGCTTAAAAATAACAAGTATATGCTTTTGTAATTGGATAGGTCCTCAAAGACATGATGACAGCGATCGATGTGGACGAGAGTGGGACTGTCACTCTGGATGAATGGGTGAAGGGAGGCATGAACAATGTGCCTCTACTTGTTCTGCTTGGACTGAAGGTGACAGAACAAATATTTAACTCCACATACAAAACTTAACTCTTCCTACATCTTGTGCTCTGTTAACATTGCTAATAATAGACCGTCAGTGTGATCAACTGTGCTTCCTGGTTTTGTTGAATCAGTAATTATTTTGTTCTCATTCACAGATGACAGAGAGGGATGGGCAGCATATTTGGAGGATGAAGCACTTTAACAAGCCAACCTATTGTGGTGTGTGTGAGAGCATGCTGCTCGGCCTGGGGAAGCAGGGACTCTGCTGCACTTGTAAGAGCTCACAGCTGCCATTGGGGGGCAGTTAGGCACCTCATACACAGTACTAAAGCGGCAGCGCGGTCACACCTATAACTTGTCTATTATTTTCCCTGCAGTTTTCTATGAATAAGAATAAATATATTTTTGATATGCTTTAGTGTAGATAGCTTTGTCTTGAACCCATTCACCTCCTAAATATTTGTTTTTCCTCTTCAGGTTGCAAGTACACCGTCCACAATCAGTGTGCCAACAAGAATCCTGAACCCTGTGCTCGTACCTTTATCAAATCTAAAGAGGAGATTGGTGTAAGGAACAAAACGACCCCGTTTCATTTCCATTTTCTGACAAATTACATTACAAATTACATTTACATTTCACACAAGCATGTAAGTATATAGTTTCTCCAAAAATGGTAAATCTGGCCTTTTTTGGGGGCTGTTATCAGCTGTGGATTAAAAATAATTTGGAGCACTACTGAGTATTTCATGCAGCAGGTTGCATTGACCTAAAGTAAACTACACTGTTCATGTAAATCATAATAAAATATCAGATAACTTAATCTTTTAAGTCCTTTTGTCATTTTTAGACCAAATCTGTGGACAAAAAAAAAATAGTAGATTTATTTTTGTTGATGTCAAACCATGATTTTCAGGTCAGGAACGAACTGTAGGCTGATAGTTGACATGTGAATATATTCATGTCAGTCCTCTTTTTACTGGCCAAAATCCAAATGGCTGCAACAGTAAACACATTATGAACAGGGAACATTACAGTGCATTAGTCAGTAATAAGTAAAACCCATCAGTGTTTTTTAAGAGCGGATTACAGGCTGCACAGTTTTCTCTGTGCATCTGTTAGATGTCCTGATTTTATGTAGCTAATGATCTGTTCACTCTGTTATACAACGCACTGATGCACACTATATTGAATAGATAACAGGACCAGATTTCCTCAGCTACTTTGAAAGGGTGGAGGTGCTGGTGTGCTTTTGTCTCATTTGATCTGGTGATGCACATCTGCCTGCCAATGAATATCCAAAAACTCATAAATTTGAGTCTATAACTTCCACAGCTGCTCTGCGGAGGGTGTGGTCTGTGCTCTTTCTTTTAAAGTTGTTTATAAAAACTTTTCCTGTCATTCAGGGCTGTCTTGTTGTTTGGCACCATTGTTGTGAACATGAACATTTTTCCTGTAAGTGAAGTAGGATAGCATCTTGAGCCTTGTGTGTGAATTATGTGTGTGAAAACTATTAGAAAGGGATGAGGTAGTTAGAGTTGGGGCCTGCAGTATAATAAATTAGTTAAGTGAATTACACACTTTTCCTCAACCTCTCTTTTTCTTCCCTCTGTGTCTCAGGTAGCAGCTCATGACTGGATCAGAACTGACTGTAACTCTAACAAGTGTCAGGTCTGCCAAAAGAAGATCAAAACCTTAGCGGGGAGGCGCTGTGTGTGGTGCCAGGAGATGGTGAGGACTACGTTTGTTTCTCTGGACATTGATGAATGCATAGAGGATGTTCAACTGACTCTTCTCTCTTTTTCAGTGTCATGATGACTGTGTTCTCTCTGGCTTACCAAAATGTAATTGTGGGACACTGAGAGATCACATACTGCCTCCATGGGCCATATACGCCATCTCAAAGGTAAAATGGGCAGCTTAAAAATACATTTGGTTTTAGCCTGTTTTTAAATTTTTAGGATTAATTTTAGTTTGGCATCTGTTTGTTGTCTGTTTCTCCTGCAGGAGGAGGATACCAGCTTGTTCAATGTTACTTCTGATGGCCACATCCTGCAGGTCTGCTGTTGACAAATTTTCCTACACACTTGTATTAATTTTCTAACTGTACGCTCATGTGCTTTCTCTGTGAGGTCTTATTCAATTTGTCTGCTTGAATCACCATCTGAATATCATTACTTTTGGGAAAATCTCCAATTTTAGTGGTTTGTCATGTTTTGTTTTTCCTTTTGAAGATTTTTCATGTGTAAAAGGACAGCACCAGTGTGTCTAGAGTCAGTCTGGTTCAGTTCAGTGTGTTGGATGAAGTCACAGACAAATACATCTGTCAATAGTTTTTCCTCTTCTGCAGGAATAAGCTGCTGATCCATACTTACCTTCTGTGAAATTAGCCGTTGGTTTGTTACCTCCTTCATAAAATTATGCTAATTTCACTCTATTCCGATGGCAAGAAGTTTTTAATGGCTGACAAAAAGTACCAAAATTTAAAGAGAAACTATTTCAGCAGCATAATCACTTTAAAACATAGCTAATATATTGTTATTTAATATTAAAATATCAAAGTATTTGAAGTGTGAGAGTCTTTTTTACAGTAGCCTGATTCACAACATGTGTTTTTACATATCACATAGAGGTTTTCAGATGAGTCATATAATCCATCGGATGTTAATCTGTCATGTATTTTTCTTTAGATTGTTCCCGTTTCAAACACCCACCCTCTGCTGGTGTTTGTAAACCCAAAAAGTGGAGGAAAGCAGGGTAAAAAGTAAGCAGCCTAATATGTTTGTGTATCTTCCTTTTACCCCTACAGTAAAAGTAATCGATTAATGACCTCTGGCAATGAAAGTTGGAGGAGGTTATGTGATCGCACCCATTTGTTTGTTTGTCTGCAAGATATCTCGAAAAGTTGAGGATGTATTTTGATTAAATTTTCTGGAGGGATGAATCTTGGGCCAAGAGTTTTTGAGGCAGATCAGGGTACGGATGCAGATTCTGGATCACTTTTCACTTTCTTTAACACTACAAGATAGGGTCTGTTTAAAAAAAACATTTTGCTAAAACTTAGAAAAATTGTAATAGGCCAATCAAAATGATAAAACACAACCACATGACAACTCATGATGTTCCACCACTAGGTTCAGTTGGATCCAGATCTGGATCATAATCTTGATCTGGGAGATTAAAATAAGTATTTGAAGGGGGACAATATGTATTAGGTCACAGTACGGTAACAGAGAGGGGTAGAGACATGGCACTGCCAGCAATAAGCAGATAGGATTCACAGTCATATAGCCCCCTTCACTTTCTTTCTTGTCTGTGTCGCATCTCTGTGTTTCCCACAGAGTGCTCAGGAATTTTCAGTACCTGCTGAACCCTCGTCAAGTGTACAATCTGTCCAACGGAGGTCCTGCACCAGGGTACTGCACACTTTCACCGCTATGAGTGGTTACTACATTTGAACTGTACACCTATGTCTTCATATTAATGGCATTTTTGTTTCCTCAGACTTAACTTCTTCCGTAATCTGCGTGAATACAGAATCTTGGCATGTGGAGGAGACGGCACCGTTGGTTGGCTCCTGGATGCTATAGGTACTGTAGATCCTTTTGGATTTCAGAGAGCGAATTAAGACGACCATCCCTATAGGGCTAAATAATGTACCTGTGATTTCAGACAGAGAAGACCTCCAGGTATGTCCTCCAGTAGCTATCCTGCCTCTGGGCACTGGGAATGACCTGGCTCGCTGTCTACGCTGGGGAGGAGGTAAAATCATCAACACACTAAACTCTAAGATGAGCAACCCTCACAGAGGTATTAGCATTGACAGTGGAGCCTTAATTTATTCATTTTTCCTGCTTCTTTTGTAATACTGCGAAAGGCTACGAGGGGACAAACTTGAGAGAGATCCTGAAGGAGATTGAAGCAAGTGAGTTGGTTCTCATGGACCGCTGGAGCATCCAGGTGATACCAGACGACCCCCAAGATGCAGGAGACCCTGTGCCCTACGAGATCATTAACAACTACTTCTCTGTTGGAGTGGTGAGTTACTACCTCAGCAGGGACGAATAGTAACATAGTACATTGATTATTGATCAAAAGAAAACCTGACTACGTTGCCTATATGACTTACTATAATTGCATTTGTTTCCATGGGAGCAGGATGCCTCGATTGCTCATCGTTTCCACTCCATGAGAGAGAAATACCCCCAGAGGTTCAACAGCAGGTGAGGATTCACACTAACTTGATGAATATAAAGTGTTTTCTAGTGGCAGTGGCAGAATATTTTTTTCAGTCAATAAAGTTCTGATCTATCTCTTTTGTTTTTAAGAATGAAGAACAAGCTTTGGTACTTTGAGTTTGCCACTTCCGAGACGATCTCCTCCTCTTGTAAGAGGCTGAGGGATTGTCTCATGATCGAAGTTAGTATTTCTAACACAGACACTAATCATTTGCAATTCACATGTTTTAAGTCTTGCTTTTGTTCAGATGTGTAAAACAACAGAAAACAGCCTTTTGTTTGCCTCTACCAGTGTTGTGGGAAATCTCTGGACCTGAGCATGTCTCTGGAGGGCATAGCTGTCCTTAACATACCCAGCATACATGGAGGCTCAAACCTCTGGGGGGAGTCCAAGAAGTCCGACAGTGTGCCAGAGGTCAAGCAAAGTGGTGTCATCACTGACCCTGAACTTCTTAAAATAATCTCACAAGGTGAGACTTGGCGGGCTGCATCATTTTTAATTTATATACCTCACCTTATATTTTGTGTCCAAATTTTGCCGGTAAGTCTGCCTTCTTGATGCCATCAGCCTGTTTGAACTTGATCTGTGTGTGCTGTCACTCCACAGACATAAGTGATAAGCGTTTGGAGGTGGTGGGGCTGGAAGGAGCCATAGAGATTGGACAGATCTACACTGGATTGAAGAGCGCCGGACACAGACTGGCACAGACTCCCCAAATTACCATCAGGTTGTGTACCTATTGCTATTGTTTTGGATTGCATTGTATTGTCAGGTATTCCAGGTATGTCAATGTTAGTCTGGTGCAAACATACCCAATTGTGACATAATGCTCACATACAGTATAGCACATTCTCACTTTCTCTCCCCACTGTGTGCAGGACAATAAAAGCCCTGCCCATGCAAATCGATGGTGAGCCCTGGATGCAGCCTCCATGTACTGTAAGTGTTATTAACCAATCTCATTCAGTGAAAGCAGTTACATATTCACACATTACATATTGCTTCCATTAAATCCAAGTGGGTACAGCATTGGTACTTACCGCTTAGTCATTCATATATTTATTTTAATTACTGTGGCAGAGACACAAAACATTCATCAAAATTTGAGCACACAAAGAGTTGTTAAGAACAGGTTCACATGGACACAGCAGTAACTGCAGGTATTTCTAGTATTTACTTGACCCTCATTGATAAATTTGGGGTCATAAAAATATTAAAAACACCTCTCACTGTCACACAAAACAGTTCAACAGCACCACAAACGTCAGCCTCCAGATAGATCGTACAGTTGAGTCAACTTCACTCTAAACCTGTCTCAACAAAAACAAGGGTTTTATGGGAGGATTAATTGCAGGTCTGTTTTATTGGTTAGTTTTAGCTACAGTATGCAGGTGTATCTGAAAAATTTGGGAACTGAGCGTTTGGAACCTTTGTACCCTTTTGTACTCACTGATCATACAACTGTCATAATTTAAAGTCAGACAGGATTCCGTGCTCATGGCTGTGTAAAGGTACTGGAACCGGGCCAGACAGAGCTGAAATATCACAGGCAGTGATGTTTCTTCAAAATAAGGGCCCATATTTAGTTTATTTTAGTGTAAAGGGGATGAATTGGTTTGATTATATTGAAGTGTAAATAGAATGCTTGTTTTATTAGAGGTTGGAAGGATGTTGGAAGGATCATATTTCATCATATATCCTAAGTACATGGATTTGACCTAAATTGTGTTTTTTATTTATTATAGATCCACATAACTCACAAGAACCAAGCTAACATGATGATGGCTCCACCAGCAAAACCATCCGGCTTCTTTCACCTCAAGTAAATTAATGGTTCCACTGCTTCCTCCTTGCTGCTGTGGGTCATAACAGACTATCTGTTATCTTGAAAATTATGCAAGATGAGTATTTAAAAGAGAATGACATTTGCTGAACACGTAACTGCGTGGTTGTATTATTGAATATTATGTACTGTTATTATTATGCACTAAATCCCCATGCAATTTTTAATGATTTCAAAATACAGGCTGTAGACAGAGACCAAACTGACAAAACAAATGTGCAGATTTCACTGCTCAGTCTGATTGCTGTTATTGTGTGCCAACCTCAATGTGTAATGCATCCAATTTTTGTTTTTATGTATAAGGGAGCAGAGCATGTTGTGTATCTACAGTGTATGAAAGAGAAATATATTTACTCCTTTTGTCATAATAGTTTTGTCATGGTTTATCAAATTTACAGTAGTGTCATGTTGAGGTTTGTGTGTACTTCCTTGTTAAGGTGGTCACCCATGAAAAAGAGCGCACTTCTCTAACCAGGCCACCCTGTAAAAATGAATGTTAGCAATAAAATGGCTTCATTCAGCCTTCATAAGCTCACAGCCGCTCAGCTCTTTCAACACATCCATACCTGTCTGTTCTATTCACTGTCATAGCTCGTTCAACTTAAAGAATTAATTTATTTCACTGTTTTTTTTATACTGTTTCATGAGTGAGTTGAAGAAACATCATGAGAAGCACTTGATTGAATGAGTCATTATTATGTAACATGCTTGTATGTTCAGTTATTATTTTGTCTTAATGTCAAATCATGTAGTTGTCCTTGGCATGTGTGTCTTGACAATAATGTATATTCAGAGGCTCAAGAATCACATTAAAAACATTTATTGAACTGTCCTCAGATTAATTACCTGGTGAATGAGCAGAGAAAGGAAGTGATTACAATTAATAAACAGATATTTGTTTATTTACAAAGGCACTGACCTTTTTCTATGGGCATAGACTGTATTTATCATGATGAATAAAAAAAAGAACCTTTTCATCTAAATCCTAAACTCTTTTACAGGACAAATGGCAAGCATACCTGAACGATTACATAACCACAATATGATATGATATGAACTACTGCTCTCAGTAATATGTTGTTTAAGCTGCTTTCTGTAATGTAGAAAAAACAAATGAAAATCAAAATGCAAACCTAAAGTAAGTTAGATAATCTATGTAGATGAAAAATCTAGTTAAACTTGTTTGGAGTATATCCATTGTCAATGAGGCAAGACTGAATTCATTTTGGAAAATGTCACTCTCCTCGTTTGGGTCAGAAATGTTTAACTTTCTTTGTGTTATTTACGATAAGACAAATGAGACATGTCTGTCACAAAATGTAAGTTTAGTGAACTCAAAGTAAAAAAAAGCTCATATTCCATGTGTGTATAGTAACATAATGTATATGCATCAATGTTACATACAGATTGATTGTGTTAAGGATAGGCCTATGGATGAAACAAGACAGAACATGTCAGATTTTTGCACTCAAAGAAAATCAATGTCTTCCATTACATAAATGCCCTAAATCACAAAATGGAACTGTAGAGTGTTTCATCTCTCATATTTCTTCAGCAGTACTTAAGTAAAAGTAGTAAAACTCATTCTACTGGCATTTCATTTTAATGAAAGTGAAGAATCATCAAGAATTATCAATATGAAATACTTTAAACTACTATTATTATACAGTATACTATACTAGTATTATGATATACAGTACTGTGCAAAAGTCTTAGGCAGGTTTGAAGAAATGCTGTAAAGTAAGAATGCTTTCAAAAATATGAAATTTAATTGTTTATTTTTATCGATTTACCAAATGCAAAGTGAGCGAACAGAAGAAAAACCTAAATCAAATCAATATTTGGTGTGACCACCCTTTGCCTTCAAAACAGCATAAATTCTTTACAGCATTTCTTCACACCTGCCTAAGACTTTTGCACGGTACTGTGTATATATACACTACCAGTCAAAAATTTGGACACAGTTTCCCATTCAAGTGGATGGGAAACTGTGTCCAAACTATTGACTGGTACTGTATATATATATATATATTCCTTTATTAGTCCCACAGTGGGGAAATTCTCTCTCTCTCTCTCTCTCTATACTCTCTCTCTCTCTCTCTCTATATATATATATAGTATAATGTAACATTTACAAAATGGTCCATTTATGGATAATATATATAATATAAAATATATGATTGGATTATAATTATTGATACATTAATGTGTAAGCATCATGTTAATGTTACAGCCTGTAAATTTGGGGCAAATTCTAATTATTGCTGGGTAACATAATCTATAATAATACACCATCATCATCCTTCGACCACAGTCGAGATCTCAGATGCCATGCCTTTCCACCAGATCTTGTCCTAAGTAATACATCAGAATTTGTTTGATGATTTATATTTCATATTAATCATCTGAATCTGAAAAGTAACTAGTAACGAAAGCTGTCAAATGCATTACAGTAAAAAGTAGGCTGGAATATTTGCCTGTGAGATGTAGAAGTTGTATGAAAAGGAAATACTCAAATAAAGTCCAAGTATCTCAAAATAGAACTTAAGTACTTGAGTAAAAGTATTTTGTAACACTGCTTAACAAGGCACCTCTAGTAGCCTAAAAAGCTGATATTTGTGTTTTCATGCTAAAGTATTTCATTAGTCGTGCACACAGATGTGAAGAGATTAAACACATCTTGAATATACAATAATGACTCTGTAATATTAGAAAGACTGTAAAACTGAGGAACACGCTACTGAAATCTCAAGTTGCATGCCAAGAGCACTTAACATTCCAGTGTTCCAAAGGCTAAATTGTAACTGTAGACTGTGTTTAATTCGTAATTATTTGACCTGTTTGATGCTGTTAATTAACCCGAGGAATATTGTAATAGTATGTGTTTGCACTTTTGTCTGCGTGTTAGTAAAAGAGACTAGAAAGAACATGTCCAGTCTTGTCTGTTATTTTATATTCATGCTATACATAACTCAGCATCATACCCTAATCCCTGTAATTACTTCCTGGTCTGTCCGTGGAGTTGCATTTACTGCAGCGTCTTCCCTTTTCAGAGAAGATCTCAATCGTTTGTCACCTTGAGTGATCCTCTCACTTTTGTACATAGAAAAGAAATAGATCCCACCCAAAATATCCCTAGAGAGGGTTCAAGTGTTGGTGTGTCGGGGTTTTTCTGGCTGTTGTAGAAAAGTTATGCCATTAGGGGTATTAGGTAATACTTAAATTGATGCTGACAAATGGACACCTGCAGCTGTGGTTGTGACATTGATAGTGCAAATTGCCTGATGATGACATTACGATGTGGCATGGTTTGTGATTTCACATCTCTTGCATTCAAAGTGTGAACAGTTGTCATAGTTTTGTGGGTAGGGGCACAGGACCCATGGGGGATTGTATATAAAGGGCACTCATGTTAGGAGGGCCCACAAAGATGGTAGAAGGAATAGCCCTGGGTGTGGGCAAGGAGGTTTGAGGACATTTAAGGTTTATCCCAGACCTCTGCAGGAGGGAACAATTCTGAGGGACCTTCCCCCCAAATGTTTTTATGAACGATTTCTGTTTATGAGCTTCTTTATGCACTCTGGAACATTATGTTTTTCAAAGTATATCGGTCATTGAAAAATTATAGTTTGTACCAAAAAACTTTACTTTCAGATTAATTTTAATTGATTTTAAAACAATGCAAAATATAAATAAAAATCATTTCATGACATAAAGAAATTCAATCGATTGCATGACTGGTTCTGTATTTTTTGGTCACCTGAATGGATAAATGAGAAGATGTACATAATACATAATGTGAAGATGTTATCTTTGGCTGTAGGAATTTAAGATGAGCATTTTTCATAATTTTTGGACATCTTGTAGACTAAAAGATTAATTGATTAATCTTGAAACTAATTGGCAGATGAATTGACAGTGAAAATAATATTTGCTTGCACCCTTACTCAGTAGACAACATGAATGGAAGGGACAATGCCTGTGATATCCTGCAGTTTTATGACCTGCTAACCAGTTCTAACTAGTTAAAAAAAATTTGTTTAATACAGATCACTCTTCCACTTTTTATTTTGAAAATGTACTTTTAAATAGTAAACTTTGATAGCCTATTGAACTCCAGCCTGCATAAATTATGATTACCTATTAAATCATTTTAAAAATCACAGTGTAATGATAAGAAACATAAAGGTGTTTCCTTGTATGTCACGTGGAAACACATCATCCTGTTGTAAACGTCTGTAATATCTACATTTCCAGTCCTAAAATGTCTGTACCTCCAAACTGGGGCTATTTTTAGCATTTTTCATCTCGTAATAGCTTCATGTGAGCGCCGCTGTTGTCGGTTTATATTTAGAACACACGCTTCCTTGCGTCAATGGAATCCCTTACGTGCGTCACACGAAAGAACGTCTGTGCCGCACCCCACGCTGATTGGCTGATGACCCGGAACATTCAAACGCCCTGTTCACCATTTTTGGGCATTGACCCGCCTTTTTGTCGATGAAGCCAAAATAAAACAAGAGTTTGTGGAGCCTCCTGCGTATGCCTGACTCAGTGTGTGTGTGTAACTGTGTTTGAATGAGTGTGTATGCTGACAGCAGGTTATATTCTTAAGATCCACTCATTTGGAATAAATGAAAATCTTAAAAATCTGGATATTTACATGAACCAGGTGAGTGACAGTGGACTGTTCTTGTATGTATTGATAATTACTTATTCAGAGGGAGACATTAATGCTGAAGTAAGTTTAAAAAAAAGCTTGTATACATGCCTCATTTGTCCTTTAACTACTTCCATAATAATCTAAGTGCACTGGATAAGACTGATGACACTGCTGATAGCCTACAACAACAAAATTTTTTCAGCTTTACCTAAAGTTTAGTTGGTGGTTTGATGGAAAATGAAAGATGTCTTACATGTGTCTCAGTCCCTCTCCCTGGGGGACAGTCAGAGCTACACTCTCAGTGGCAAGTTTGTTAGATACACTTTGCTAAAACAAATGCAGTCTAATACAACAGTCCTGCAATAACCCTAACCTTAGTATTAATGTATAGTTTTGTCAAAACTATTTTAGAAAGCCCTCCTTGATATAAATGGGGTGGAAACAATTTTACAAACAATACCATACCAGCAAAACAACCTCTACAGCCAACTGACCATTGTGAGTATAGTGCAACTGTAATATGAGTATTTTCCTAAAAGTTCTCTTGTCTTGTTCTCAACAACTTTGCCATGATTTAATGTGTTGTGTATTCTGTTACTGTTGCTATACAGTACAGGAAGACAAATAGAGTAGGGAGTATTTTTAGGACATAAGACATACGTTGGACACTTGACCAGTGTGGACAGCCATACATCAAGCTTAATCAAGCTTAATTGTAAGTTTGGTTGAAGTTTGAACATTTCTTGAAAAATTCCCAGGTGTAGTGTAATGAAGCTCACACTTGCGGATACACGCCCATTCACCAAACTATGCAGACACACACACTCGCACCTCCACTTACATGCACCTTTCCAAATTCAGCTGGCGTTCAGCCTGTCCTGAAATGCAATCTGCAGCACTCCCTACAGTGAAAGAAGTTTTTAGAGTATTAACAGCCAGGAACACAATATCTGACAGTTTGTGATCACTCTACTAGACTAGCCTCTGCTTTCTCTAAAGAGGACTGAAGCCAAAGAAATAGCATGTAGGGGAAATGAGATGATTTGTGTTCAAGGTGTTAGTAGGCTACTGTTTGGAAGGTTAGACAGGGAGGGTTAAAATATGCTTGCCCAAATGGTTTAGGTATTATTCAAATTACTTGGATGTGTGAATGTCATTGCATGAATTACCACATGCATATGTTTATATAGACAACTCCATGTCAACCTGAGTTATCCCCTGTGCCTTTAAAATAGAGGCATGTATGCTTTCACATTGAAAAACAGAACAGAAACTTCACTGTTTTTTTTTTTTAACTTGAATGTGTGACAATTGTTTACAACATATTTACACCCCTAGACCTTTTTTAGAATTACTTAGACATCTCCTTAGATTTAATGATGTATATTTAGTATAAATAAATGGAAACAATATTTATCTCATATGGACAAAAAATGTGGTTTATTTATCAGTAGCAATTGTCGCTGTCCTCTTTTCTAGAGATGCCCTGTGTACAAACCCAGTATGCATCCCTGCCCCATGACACCTACTTCAACTCTGAGTTCTTGAATCCTGACTTCAGTGCCAAACTGATGATGGACATCAGTGGCCAAAAGGACCAGCTGTCTTCACCTTCACTTCCCAGCATCAATACCTTGGTGGGAAATGGCTACATGGGGGAGTTTGATGCTTATTCTTGCAAGATTACCACCTCTCCTCCTGCCTCCACAGTTTCATTCAGCCATGCCACGGTAGCTGAAAACTCCTGCCCTCAGATGCAAAGCCAAGCCTTCAAACTGGATGATCTCCAGGTATATGGCTGTTACCCAGGATCCTTTGCACTAAGCTGCCTTGATGAAACTCTGTCATCATGTGATTCTGACTACTATGGTAGCCCAGTTTATGGCACTGCCTCTCCTCCAACACCAGGCTTGCAGAATCAGTCTTTATCTATATGGGATTCCCCATTCAGCCCATACCCCTCAGCACCCCCATCCTCTGTGGCTGATAAGACTGCCATGGCCCAGCAGCTCTCCTTTTTCACCTTCAGCCCCACACCAGAGCAGCACTCTCCCCTGGGGCAGCATCAGGATGTTCATCAAAGCCATGATGACCCTTTCTTCCTATCTCCGCACCAGCATGTCTCTCCACTGCATTGTTCCCCAATGTCCTTGGAGCAGGGACACCTGGAAAGCCCCAGGATAGTGGAGGGGGCCATAATATCTCCTAAAATCCAGAACCCAGGATCCAGTGAGAGCCGCTGTGCAGTTTGTGGTGACAATGCATCCTGTCAGCATTATGGAGTCCGTACCTGTGAGGGCTGCAAAGGATTTTTCAAGGTAAATAGCTGAACGGCATTTTGCAAGTTTATTCTACTCGGTAGAGCCGACTGATGAATTGGCTTGGATGATATAGTGGCTCATAAGAAATGACTGTACAGAAAATGCAAATATGTATTTTTGCAGTTCATTTTTTCCAACTGTACCATGTAATATTAAGAACACGTCTTAGTCACTATGTACATTTCACTGATCTTTATTGAGTTATTATTGGATTTTTAAAAATCTCTTAAATATTGGCTATACTACTGATTTACTGATTAAATAAGACATTCAAATGAACAAACAAACAAACTAGAAGGGCACTCTGTAAAGTGATTGCCTCCACCAAGACCTAACAGCCCCTTTTAATTAAAACTTAATCCATATTCCACAAAGACACGTGCACCATCAAATTGACTGCGTTCAGAGTTTTTGCGTTGTTGAAGAAAGTGAATTAAAATCATGTATCCAACCCTCTCTTATCTTCTCCAAAACTTAGTGGTTTCTTACTTGGCACATGCCCCACCTTTCCACCAAGTTTCATGAAAATCTGTCATGTAGTCTACTGTATACTGAAAAAATGCAGAAAAAAAGCTTCACCTCTCATTGTTCAAGGAAGTGAACGATCATGTATCCACCCCCATTCAATCCAAAATTTAATCATTTCTTCCATGGCATATACCCCACTCTTCAACCTAGTGTCTTGGTAATTCATCGCATAATTAAAGTGTAATTGAAAAAATCAACTCAAAAAGCCCTGCTGTATCTTGCAATGTTCAAAAAAGTGAAAAAAAAATCCTGAAACTGTGTTGTTTATAAAGGAAGTGAAAAACAAAACTTAAAGAAAATATTGTGGAAAAGAAAATCCTGGATCTGCCGCTTCATCCGGAGTCACTCCGAAATTTGATGATATCCTCCATGACACATGCCCCACCCTCCACTTTCATGCCCCACCCACCATTTCATGGCAATCCATCGAATAGTTGATGTGTAACTGACATACATGCTCAGAAAAAGCACTGCCTTGCAATATTAAAAAGTGAAATACCAGATTTTATCTAGATCCGCTCCAAAAATGACTGTGCTCTTCTTCACTATATGCACAACCCCCCACCAAACTTCAGGAAAATCTGTGCAGCAGTTTTTGTGTAATCCTGTTAACGGGCAAACAAACGAGCTAACGCTGGTAAAAAGATAACCTCTTGGTGGAGGCAATAATACACAATAGTGTAACACAAACCAATAATTTATTGGCCAAATATTTGCATCCCTTGTATTTTTATTCTGGATAGCTCTGATAGAAAGGAACCCATAGATGCAAAATGGGTGAAGCTTTTTGGACATGCAAATTGAGTGGATTAAAAAATTATAATTCTGCTGCGTTGTGTGCCTTGTTGTAAACATATAGTCATGTACTGTTTTTTCCCTGTTTGACAGCGAACTGTACAGAAAAATGCAAAGTATGTGTGCCTTGCCAATAAAGACTGTCCAGTGGATAAGAGGAGGAGAAACCGCTGCCAATTCTGCCGTTTCCAGAAATGTCTCGCAGTCGGAATGGTCAAAGAAGGTAATGCAACGGCAGCGGCTCTGTCTCTTAAAGCTTTCCCTGATTGATGAATAGCGGTGTCAAACTGGGTTTGTAATGACAGTCTTGTGAAACCAAAGCTAGGAATGACAGACATATGTAACCACAGACTTATAGTGCCAGCTGCAAAAAAATGGTAAACTGAAACTAATACAGCAGTTGATTTTTAAATTGTGGGTGCAGCAGCAGCCATGTGAGAGTCACAAACGTGTTCCTCTCCTCTTTTCTGTATCTTTCTTAGTTGTTCGTACAGACAGCCTCAAAGGTCGACGGGGCCGCCTGCCCTCCAAACCCAAGACTCAGGCAGAGGCTTCATCCACGACCCCCAGTGTCAACATCGTAGCCTCTCTTGTGAAGGCTCACTTAGACTCAAATCCAACCATTGCAAAGCTTGACTACTCAAAGGTAAACCTCAAGACTTGCAATGTGTCCAGAGCTGCCTTGCGTTAATCTGATCACATACAATTAGTTCTATACAGGATGTAGAATGAAACCAGAGACAGCAAACAACTCATTAATGGTGTTTGTCCTTCTTTTAATTCCCTTCCCCCTCCAACGTCTTCGCCCTCAGTACCAGGAGACAGTGGGTAACCTGAAAGAAAAGGAGGATGCCGGTGATATCCAGCAGTTTTATGAGCTTCTGACCAGTTCTTTAGATTTAATCAGAAACTGGGCTGAAAACATCCCAGGATTCATGGATTTCTGCACAGAGGACCAGGAGCTGCTCCTTGAGTCTGCCTTTGTTGAGCTCTTCATTCTGCGACTAGCTTACAGGTTGGCCTCTCCATGTTTACCATTGTTTTACTAAATTCATGTGCACTTTTCAGTATGCTGATTGCATTCTTGATTTGAAACTGTTTAGATCAAATCCCGAGAAGAGCAAGCTGATCTTCTGTAATGGCATTGTTCTCCACCGACTGCAGTGCGTTCACAGTTTTGGCGACTGGATCGACTCCATTATAGACTTCTCTCAGAGCCTGCACCGCATGAACTTAGACATCTCTTTGTTTGCCTGTCTCGCAGCACTAGTTATTATCACTGGTGAGTTCTTCGGTTTGCTTTTCATGACAGTGAATCTGACAGCGTGTGAATTTTATGTATAGGCCTACTCACAACTGTGTCTCTCATGAGGACATCTTTTGTTTCTAGATCGCCATGGTCTCAAAGAGCCCAAACGGGTTGAGGACTTTCAGAATCATCTCATCACTTGTTTGAGAGAACATGTGAGTGGAAATGGAGCAGAAGCATGCCGGACCCAGCCCAACTATCTTTCTCGTCTTCTAGGCAAACTCCCTGAACTGAGGACTCTATGCACACAGGGCCTACAGCGCATATTCTACCTGAAGCTGGAGGACCTGGTCCCTCCTCCACCAATAGTGGAAAAAATCTTTATGGATACTCTGCCGTTCTGAAAAAAACCCAAACATGACCGATCCACTTATAACTCCTCATGTGAAGTTTTATCAATGCATTCTACTGGTGATCCCCTTCTGTCACACTGACTTGCGTGCCGACAGACGTCTGACACTGTTAAAGAGACCATTGTTATTTTTCTAACATAAAACTGAACATGTGTGAGTACCACATAAAGATTTCTTTCATTTCAATGAAAGTGACAGACTTGAAATGGTTTTAAAACTTATATTTTTGTGTGATTTAGAAAAAAATGACTGCTATGCTACAGTAGATGTGTGAATGTTGTCCTGCTATGCAGTTAGAAAGATATCAATATTCGGATAGATGCAATGCAATGTTACATACTCAGCTTAAAACAAGGGAAACACACTAATCTGTCAAGAAAGATGTTTTAGAGTTGTTTTGATGCTAATAAGAAGCTGGTGTAGTTGATTATTGAGCAGAAAAAGGCTGACAGAATTGTGGATCCTGTTTCTCTAAAGAACTGTAAAATACTGCTTTTAAAAAGATAAATATTTGCTAAACTATTTGTATCACAGAAGATAGTTTTAGTCCTAATCATGCTACTGTGGAAGGACCAAAGTTTACCCTTATTTTGATACTACCAGTTACAAACCTTATTGCCTTAAACTAAACAAAATATTCTGCCGTAACTCTGACATTTTGCAACACCTTGTCACGACTGATCCTTGCAGGGTTCTTGTTGAACTTTATGTCACTGTAACAACGTATTTTTGGGGGCTTTTAAGAACAAAAATGGACCGGCTGGACGAAAATGTAAAGTGCCTTTTATAAAGCCTCAGTCCTCAAACCATAATAAATGACAAGTGAATTTTCATTCCAAACATCACATGCAGCGAGACCCATGTATTACACAAATAAAATGATCTATTTCAGTGTCAACATCAAAATTTATTTGATACTCATGAATGATGAATATGATTAGAGGTCTGTGTCAGCCTGATATGAAGTGTCTGATGGATATGAATGTCAGTGCACTTCAACAAAGAGCATACAATACTTCACACTACTAAACTGGAAGGGCATCAAGTGATGACAGCTGGTTTAGGATAAACAAGAACTAAATCCTGTCCACATATTGCTGAGGCAGTGAAATTCATAACTACAGAAGAGGCCTCCAGTTTAAAATTAAATTAAGTCAAGGATCATTTCAGTCTCCTTTATCCACAGTTAGATACAGTATAATCTTTCTATAATGTTTCCCCCCAACAATGCTTGAAAATCCACATGCATACTGTGGGTCGACGTTTCTTGTTTAAGATCAACTTCTCTCTTGTCTTGGCTGCAAATATATCAGCTTACATGTAGTTCGACCTTTGTAAAATTCTCCCACTGTCTTCCACATTCTTCTGAATTGTGTTTTATATATTTTGTTGTTTGTTTTATCCTGGATTTATTTTTTATTTTTGTCTGAAAATTAACTTAAGAAATATCTTAAGGACTCACAGTAAAATGCGATCAGGAGATGAGCAGCTAAGAGCACTTCAAGAAGTGTTCAAAGAGTACATATGATGAATACTCTTTTCTCATACTGTGTGTATGTTTTTCAGACGTGTGTAGACTTAATACTACCAGGCCTAAAATGGTGCAGGAATATTTAAAGAGAATATTTGATATTAAACATCTTTGAAAATACACCACTCTCTGCTTTTGTTTAAATGCTGGGTATTCAAGTGCTAATATCTCTATATTTTTGAATTTCATTTCATTAATGAAATCCTGGTCTCAAAGGGTGTATATTTTGTATTGTCTTTGGAAGTATTGGCTTAAAATATGCTTAAAAGATGAGGATCATGTGATATTCACTCACATGGATACACAAAAATCAACAACATGTTAGTCCAGCTCTCAGTACTTTCAGACTTACCTACTCTGTGGTTCTCACCCTCAAGCCCAGCTTTTGCAAATGAAGGTATTAAAGTATTCTTTAAAAACACATCACTGATATATATTTTTTTCTTCTTCTTGGAGGCTATTTTTAGCTGCAAATTTGTTGCACTACTGAGTATTTACAGCAGCAGATTTGGGTTCATGTTCATCATAAGGTTGGAACATGTCATCTGGTGCAACAGTGTGGCTTATTGTAAAATAATATATATACACATATATATATATATAATATAAAAACACTCATACCAGAAGATTCATATTTGGTGATTCCTTTCTTTTGGCGCCATCATGACATTGACATTTCTGGTTTGAGTGAAATGTGTAAATGGCTATTAGATAGATTGAGAGAGATGAAATTTGGCGTGGACATTCATATTCTCATCAGGATAAATTTCAATGAAGCTCTAGCAAAAGGTCAGTCAGGAAGACGATTCCTTTGCACACTTAGGCCATGGTTTATTTCACATACCATCCTGTCATTCACACCTCTCACGCATGCTCAGTCTGAATTTTCTGTTGTCTTGTCTGGGCCTGTGAATGAAGATATCAGCTGTTCTCATCAGCTGGTCTCATCTATCCAAAAACACAGTGACACACCTTTATTATTAGTATATCATATTGCTGCTATCTTTTAAAACATGACTGTTTCTGTACCTTTAATTTATTCATGTTGTTACTCTAAAAATCTACACCTCCCCATCACTGTCCAGTCTCGGCAGATTTACCAACGTTATTTCATTAGCCTCATCAGTCTTGGCCGAGTCATAAGCCACCACCACCACCAGTGTCTAATGTAAAGCATTACCAGATCTATTGTTTAGGAAGTGTCTTGAAAAGGTTTTCCAGTTAAATAGTGCAGCACAGCAAGCAGGAAATCTTTGGTTTTATGTAACACATTTGTAGCCCCAGTGCTAAAATGAAGTGTAGGAATAGGTCTGGCTATGTGAGACAGCACTCACCATGCTGCAGTATTTTACATACTAATGATGTGATGAAAAGTGACCAAAAGGAGTCCTTCATCTCCTTTTCACTGAGTCGCCGTTGCTTTGTCACACATGGCGTTAATGTTGGCAACGTCCCTGACTAAAGGGAAGACGATACCAGGCCGCTCCCAACCACAGCAGACTTGCAGCACTGACTGCATTCAGCCGTCGACACCCAATCCTACTGTACCCTATGTTCTGGTCATCTGGATTTTGGTGTTGGCAGACAGAATGGAAAAAGCTGAACACAGGGAGAAAAGAGGACGAGGCAATATGAAAGCTAGCTTGCATTAAGTTGTATGTTAAAAAATGGCAAGATTGCTGCCTAAGTCAAATGTAATTGGAACAGAAGCTGAGCACAGTTTCATACAAAGCATTCTTATGAATACAGCAGCTCAGAAAACTTTGGTTTTAACAAATTTAACTTTATTAATCCTATCAGACTTTCAAAATGGTTTTTGTTGTTTATTGGCTAAAACCAAACTCAAAATACATTATATATATATATATATATATATATATATATATATATATATATATATATATATATATATATGATATACGGTGATGCTTGACACCATCTTTCCAAAAGTGGAAAGGTACCATCTGGAGCTGCCATTGGCCTCTTAACTTTTGACCTGTTCCCTGATATGCAAGACTGTAGTCAGGCACAGATTGTAGCCTTACACCCTGCACACATGAGAAATGTTTTAGCCAGCAATATGTGTCATGATTTGTTCCACAAACATGCTGAGCTCCACATTTTACAGATACGTTACTTTGCTTGTGCACCTTCTCTGACTACACAAGAAACACATGTTGGTGAAATGTGAAATGCAGTATAATTACAAAATATCAAACTGTGCAGGATTTTCCTGCACACATGATTTTCTTTACTTGATATTTCTACCTTACTACTGCTACTTTACAACTTTTTACTCCCCACCTGTTGTCATTAGGTACTTTTGAAATAGCAATTTAACCACAAAACTGGCGATGAGCTCATGAAGTTTGATGTATTTGTTTTTACAATTAAATAGTTAATTTACCCTGCAGTCATTTGTACAATCTCTGGGGGGCATAGGGGTTTTAGGGCTCCCCAAATAGGGGATCCTTATAGCTTCCAATGGCTTTTGAAGATCTACACAACTTTTTATTAATAAGTGTATTTTATGAACATACAATACACATTCTGTGCAGACAAGGATTTTCTTCTCTATACACATTCCTCCATTACAATCTGCCACCTCCTGAGTTAGCCATAGCCTAGTTTCTTTATTATAGAAGAAAGTTTCTTTATTATAAATTAGACAAGATAGCAGTTAGCATAATTTCTGGTGGGACTTCACTTGGTCAGAGTCTGCTGGTCCATTCAAAGGGCCCAGTCTAACACCTGGCTGAAAGTGGCACACGCCGCAAAACAATTGTTACTGTTAGTGTACGACCAACGCAGTTGCCATTTTGTTTTTTAAGTAGCAAATGTACTTGCACCTACCAAATGGGCTTGGTTTCAAAATTAGGGGTGTTCAGGCACATTTGGTGCATTGCTATCTTCCTGCAGCAGAAAATGATGGAGCCAGTGACCAATAGAAACCTGGTCTTAAGTCTTTCTTGCTATGTATACGGCACATTATTCTGATGATTCACAAGGCATGTACTCTTTTCTTGTTGTCATGCTTGGAGTAATGACGCTGCAGCAAATATTGTTTGGAGTGTTTGGAGTGCTGCCAATTTCAGATGGTGTGTGTGACCTTTTAGATGTGTAGAATAAGATGTTTATATTAATTAACATGAAATCCTGACCGATCCTATCGATGTCTTGATTTAAATAATCAACTACAGCGTTGAATTACAGCAGACAAATAATGGGGAAATAAAATCATTCATTTGCTTTTATGGCCCATTGTTTAGAGTTAAAATAGTTGACCACAAAAAATGGCAAAAAAAGAGAAAGAAATCTAGCTATTCTTCATTCTTCACTTTGATACTTTAAGTATATTTTGCTGTTAATGCTTCCCCACTTTTACCTCAAGTGAAATTTTGAATGTCTGAACACTGTTTACACTTCCTGATGTATTTATGTGTTGCCAGAATAAACAGTGATGAAAGACTGATGAAGCACATTTGGGGAACCAAAATGATGACTCCCATTGTTTTTCTTTAAAATGATCTCCAAGAATTAAGCAATTTTGTCATGTTTACCATAAAAGCTTGTACTGGCCTGTCACAGATGTTGGTGTGTGTGTTAGTGTGTGTGTGTTATTGTGTTAGAGAGAGAGAAAGAGAGCACAGCTGATTACTGAAGAGGGAAGCTAATGGGTTTGTTTGTGAGGATGCTGCACCTGTCGTTTATTAATGGATGGAGCTGTAAATAACTATGTAAATCTGTTTAGTGCCCATTGGGGGTTACTGTGTTGTTTTTTCCACCAACACACAGATATCAATATGCAGGTATTTACTTATGTAATTTATATTCAAGAGTATCTCAGTATATAATCCCTCTCTATAGTTCAGAGAAAAGACAAAAATAAATATGTCTCAGTGAACTTAGAACAAATGAAACTCCACAGATGACCACACAGTTTCCCTTATTCATCCAAACACATATTCTTTCTTACAAGTACTGTAAATTTGTCCAACAGTGTTATTATGTGTGTGGGTGTGTTGTTGAGTGGAAAACCCTCTGTGAGTGTATTTATAGCAGGCCATTGTTGAGCCCAAAGAAACCTCTGTAATTAGATCTGGTCTCTCTCACTAAGAGATTCCAGTGTTAAATGAGTTGGCAGACGTCATTGTTCATGCCATCCTTGAGATGACTGTACACCGCACATCACCATCTTAAGATCATAATCCCCACAGGAGTAAATACACGAGTTGATGATAAAATGGCTGAATTATCATTCTGCAGTGTATGAAAGGGAGCGATGGTGGAATCCTGTTTGCTCTGTGGACACTTAAAAGCTGTCTTCAGATAATTATGAACTTTAAAGACAGATGTCATGATTAAAAGCAAACGTCCCACTGACTTGAATTATGTTTTTTATTTTAACAGTGTTGTTGGGGAAAAAAATTCAAGATTTCACTAATAGATTTAAATTTGTTTAAATAATCACTTTACTACTTTGTTTGTTTTGTTTTGTTTTTAGGTCACTTTTATACTGTTTACGGCCTCCACTCCATTAAAAGAATTACCAGGAGCAGCACGTCTTGTGCCTGCGTTTGTGCTTAACAGCGTTCAGAGTGAGAGTGTGTTTGATGAAATCACATTGTATCTGTTTATTGCAATAATGAATGTTATTTCTGGAAACATGTTGATATAAATTGCGTTAGACATTGAAGAAAACATGTTTGAAGCAACACAGGTGGGAAAAAAAAGCCTGAAGAAGAGGATGCAAATAGATCCCTGACTGTTTCATATTACAAGTCACAAACGTCATAACTCAATGGCGTTAAAAAAATTGATTATAAAATGTGAAGATGCGGCTGGAGAAGCACACTAAGCAATCGAAAAATGACACCCTGTGTGTGTGTATGTGTGTGTGTGTGTGTGGAAACTACTCTCTGCTTAGCCAGAGAATATGAGAATGTTACAATTATAAAACAAGATTGACAGGATGGATAGTGTTGCACAGCAGATGACAGCTCTTGGCTGCATGCCTAGAAGTTATTCACAGCAAAGCTCCGCCACACACACACACACACACACACACACACACACACACACACACACACACACACACACACACACACACACACACACACACACACACACAGACACACACACATTTCAGAGCCCCAAGACAGGGATCAAGTGCAAAGGATGGATGGTGGAGGGGGCTGGTGGACAGGGTGTTGTATGTGTTTCTGTGTAGGGAAGGGTTCAAGGTCAGAGCAAACACATGGTGCCAAGCAGCAAACATATAGCGCAGCAGAGTGGTACAGTACAAGGTACAATGGCCATGATGAACAGTTTACATTGACAGCCAAAAATGGATGCAGCTGAAGACTCTGTAACTCTGATGCATTTTGGTAAATCTATTTTTTTTAATTATAATTATGACAAGTAATGGTTCACTTTTATACACTTAACATTTACAGCTGTAGAAATGATCACACATGTCCTTGGAAACATGAGAAGCTGATTGAAAATAGGAATTAACAACACAGGTTTTCACACAGTGTAAATATGGTGTACTAGAGATTTTGTCAAACGTTTTGCACATTATATTTATCTATTACTGTCATCAACATACTTGGCAATAAAACAGTGATTCGTGTGTTTTTCTTTAGAATTGTTTTATTCTTAACATTTTTCTAGTCATATTTCAACTCCTTTCTGATTAAATCATGTTATTAACTGTTTTAAAATTGTTTCTGGCTTGACTGGTAGCTTTAATAAGTAATAATAAAAGCCTTGAATACGAAGCTACAGCCAATTAACTTAATGACTGGAAACAGGCGGAAACAGCTTATTTAGTTGTGTCTGAAGTTTAGAAAGATCTGCAGCACTTCTATATTTTATTATTTTACATGTTAAAATGTAGCCTCCTCGTTTTATTTGTACACAATCAGAAACTTAACCAACCAAGCCACCACTAGAGGCTGTAAATTTGTCAAAATGGTGAACTTTTCCTTTAATTGGGTGACATAAATTGACATTTGACGACACATAGCATGATAAAGGGCAGCACTTTATAATCCAGCCCACAATTTACAGTGTAATAATGTGTTCATGCTCATACTTTAGCGTAGATTCTGTGGAAGAAAACAGAACAAGAAAATAACAAAGGAAGAAATAAAATTAAATGTTTTTAACAACACTGATATCCTTCAGAACCTGAAAGTGATTATCTAATTTCACAGTTACAACATGATACCAAAACTGTTGGTTTACAGTACAATGACAAATCGCCTCTGGGTAACATTGTGAACCCAGACATGGTGACGCATCGTTTCCAGACTTATCTGTGACTTCCACAAAAAATACAATGCTTCATTCGTGGTTGATGACAGATGGAAATGCTGGAGAGAAACGCTGTTGGTATCACACAAGTGACTGTGAGTACACTCAAAAGGGAAATGAATTGCATGTTGTTTAATTCTAAGGCCATACTATAAAAAACACAAAGTTACCTCTGCTCTCTTGGATTTGAATGCAGAACCCATGGTGTCAGGTTGCAGGACATTTTATCATTAGTTGTACCTTCTGTTCACACTGAACTTGGCAGAAGTAGGTTCCAATACTGCATACAAATGAAATAAGCTTCAAAGACTTGACTGACTGAAGTTGGGCTCTCTTGTTTCATCTGAACTATTTTAAAGGTTGTAATTGTGTATTTGCAATCACACCTGTAATTGTTTTCTTTAAATTATGAAATGTATACATTTGTCGTTAAATGTTTTAACTTTATATGTTTGTTTCTATTGACAAAGAGATCTAGATCTCAATGAGACTACCTGTTTAAATAAAGGAAGTGAGTAAAATTATCCTGCGGTGACATTCATCTGAGTAAAGTGAGGTGAAAATTTGCTTAGTGTTTGGTGTGAACACCCTTTAATTTCATTGTACACTGTATAATGACAATAAAGGCTTTCTCTTCTATTCTATTCTAACCCTCTGGATAGGTGGTTTAGCCTAACGGTATGTTCACACCGAATGCAGAACAAATTTTAGCCTCGCTTTACTTGTGTGAATGTCACAGCAGGATCATTTGAGTTAACTCACATTACTCGTGTTAGTGACACAAGTCCACAGTGGCACACAAAACTCTGTGACTTCCTTCATCAACCATGACCGAAGTAAACACAATTGCTGTCTTGCATTTGTTGTGGAAGTTGCAGATATGTCAGAACACCAAAGCTGCTGTATGATTATCTACCGCACAGGTCAGAGAACGTCACCAAGCTGTGTGAGCCTCATACAAAGTTGTGTCATACAGCTCCAGGTGTCCACATACAACTACAATAAGCATGTCCTACATTTTTTTAGCAGCTTTGCATTGACTTTTTTATATAATCATGACGTGCAAAAAATTTGCTCCGCATTTGGTATGAACATGCCATTACAGCTTACTCTCTGTGGATTGTTTAGTGTAGGTGCCATTCTCTGTTCTGATGAATGATGTACAATAAAAACATCTTTTAAAAAAATTATTAACAGCCATTAGGGAGGGTTGCCCCAGCAGAAAATCTGGTGTCCATCTAACAGTGATATAGTTGTGTGATAAACATGACATAGACAAGTTTCGCTCACTAAGAAACACACGCTATTACTGCTGGTACATTTTCGATTAAAAAGGGGAGAAAAGTCCAAACTTTATTATACAATCGGCTCACATACAACAAAATTGCACTGTAAATTGTGTGCTGTAATAGAAAGTGTTGTCAGATATTGCTAATCTGTATTGATTTATGTGATTTGGCATTACACTTTACCAGATCAGAATCCCGCACTATGGTAACGACTCAGCCTTAATGGTGTGAACTCTTCCACTAGCAGCTGTTTTTTTTTTTTGCCAAAACTAAGGCAATTACACAAGTGTCTCCTCTTAGAGCTAAGTGACTTGACAAAGATATGATCAGACATCTCTAAGTATCAGGTTGCCCATCCCTCACACAGTTACATAACCAGTCGGAAGTAGAAGGAGCTGGCACCTATCTGAGATCACGGGGTGCTGGCTGTTAACGCAGTAGATTCAGCTGTCACGGGTTGACATTGAGGGCAAAAACTGCTGCTCCTTCTTAATGGATGGATGAGGGTGTAGAAGGTGGTCTGCCACCCACAGGACTATGCTGCGTGTTGGTCTATTTTAAAGTCCATATCAGCCACGGTCAACACATGACTGAACATCCAAACACACACACACCCACACACACACACACACACACACACCACACACACACACACACACACACACACACACACACACACACACACACACACACACACACACACACACACACACAGTGACAACTCCGTGAGGAAACAGGACTGAACATGACATTTTCATGGAGGTTCTCCCGAGTGGCTTCAGCTCAACACACCAGTCCCCCTACTGGTTATACACTTGTAATCAAATTCTGTGGTCCAGTGTGGCTCTATGGAAGACACTATAGCCCTACTATGAGACCCCTTTCTACAGTGCATTTGTTTATTTACACTCAACAAAACAACGGTGGCATAACGCCACTACAGTGTGTGATTTTAAATATCAAGCCGGGATTCCGGAAGAATGTCCATTTATACAGACGTTAATTTGGTACTGTTGCTACCTCTGCTGTCGGCTCAGAGGTGGAACAACAATGACCTGCGCCCATTACGCCTTTATGGAATAGTAAAGCACAATAAAGGTGCAAGTCCAGCTTTGAACAGGTTGTGTAAAAGGGGCTTATATTTATTTGTCAATCTGCCATCTGTCAGTCTGTTTATCACTTTGGTCCAGACTGAATTCACTATTGGATAGATTGCCAAGAATTACGATGAATTATAATAACTTTGATAATCCTTAAAATGTCATTTAGTGCAACCATGAGGTCAAATTTTAAATTTGCTCAATAGTTAGGTTCATAACCGAACACATGCCAAATCTGACTTTGTATCAGCGTTGCTACAGTAGGTTTTTATTTAGTGTTAACTGACAAATATTTGCATGCTAACATGTTACAACTAATATGCTTAACATGATAAAAATGATACCTGATACACATCCGCATATTAACATTGTTTTTGTGAGTACTGTTTAGCTAAAAGCATTGGCCAGCCTCACTGACCCGCTAACATGGCTGTAGAGTTAGTCTAAAGCAGCACATGACTATATTATTATTGTATTACAGTCATTAGATGGCCAATTTATGACTCTGTGTCTGCTGGATGTGTACATACAGGCAACCTTTGACCAACACTCACCTTCATAAGGTGATTATATGTCAATGTTGTGTTCACAACTTGTTACACGACCCCATAATGACCAACAAATAAACTATTGCAGGTTTAACGTTGGATTCTTCAGCCTTGGCTGGACCAGGCTTTGTCATGAAAGAAATATGATGAGCCAGAATGGGAGAGTTCGATAAGTAGGCTACTTTTCAGCTAACATCCATGGCCACATATTAAAAGGTTCTCTAAAAAACTAATAAAACTGATTACATGTGATGCATAGATTAAAAAAACAAACTTCTGACATGTTCAGAGCACTTAGTATTACTTAGTAAACCAAGTATTTTAAAAACTGTGATTGGCCTTGTTGTTTTGTCACACCATGACTTTTCCTACAATGCCTTCTTTGCTGGTAAACAAAGCTTGCAAGGAAAAAGGTAACTGAATGTGCCCTCTCTCTTATCTCCATGAAACCTGAGGCAACCACAAATTTCTATTTTTTTTCTAATTTTAGACTATAATTAAATAAGGGCTGTAGAGCTGCTGACTATTGCAGACATTGAGATCTTGTTCTTTCATCCTGGAACACCCGGAGGAACCAACGCAGACACGCAGAGAACATGTCCACAGACAGGCCCCAGTTCTGGATTCAAACCCAGAACCTTATTTATGAGGCAAGTACTAACCACAGCATCACCGTGTCGTCCTACAAGTAAAAAGTTAGCTTCAACATATAATATGCATGTAAAAGGCTAAAGGTTGTAGTGATAGTATGTTGCCTGTCATTGGTTATTATGGTTTATTTTGGTGATTTATTCAACTGTCCATATGGTGTTTACTCAATACTACATTTTCATGACACCAATTAACTTTCAATGTAAAGGTCACCGTTAATTTTTCCCCAAAAAGTGTGCCTTTATTTTGAAGTCAGTCTTGCTCGACAGGAAGTATTCGTTTACAGGTGTGTCTGGTTTTGACAGGTCAACTCTCGTGTAAGGTTGGGATAGTGATGTCATCATATTAACATGCGGATCTTATCCAGTCCGGCCTCCGCACGACGACTCACTACGATCTCCCGCAAAGTAAGGAAACTTTATTTATTATATGATTCACTGGAAAAAACTATCATCAACTGATTTAAGTCTCACAGCTATAAAAATTATTACAAACGAAAATGTATTTGTGTTGAAGTTCCACGTTTCTCAATGAAACTGAGAGATCAAGTGATTGACTCTTCTTTTCCACGTATCAGAGACAACACACAATTACACGATTGTGATTCATGTAATGTCGAATAGAGGCTAGAAATTTAAATGTTTTCAAGCTGTGAGTAACAGGGTTAGTAAACGCGTATACTTCAATATATTTTAAGTGTAAGGTTAGTAGACTTTTAGTACATAACTAGTTTACATCCAAGTTTTATTTCGTACTGCAACTATACAGTAAACTATATTATAATTGAACTTATTAGTACTAGTTATATACTTCAGTAGCCTATAAGGCAATAATATTATGTTATATGTTTAATATAGAGGGTAGCAGTGTTGATATGTCAGTGAACCATTTCCTAACGCACACATTTTATGGAGAGCATTGGTGTTGCTGTTTTTTTCCTCACAGCAGATCTGAAATCAGTGAAATCTGATCAAGAAAAGCAGAATATCAGCCAAAACCATTTCAAAGACGGAGAGAGACAATTTCACAGTTTCTGTGCAAAATCATCAAATCAATTGATTTTAAATTATTTAAACTCAGCACTGTAAAAAGCTGTGCATCATAAATGCAAAGGGAATGTACTGTGCTACAAACATGCTCTGTGTCTGACTCTCATTTAACATCTCAGTGATGACGAGGTTCCTTTTTATACCAAAGAAGTTTCACTTCCCTGTTTTCAAGAGTTACTTCTTCATTTCTTAACATTTCCCAGGGCAGTGTGTGTGTTGTTACATGAGTAGAGAAATAGTCCCATTACTGTAGCTCACTTGAAGAAGCAGATTCGAATTATAGGTCATTGCATTTGGTAAGGCCTTATCTGAAGAATGGATTTCTCCATCACAAACTTGTTGTTATAGAGCACAGTGAAAAGGATTTGACTCTGGATTAACATTCTGAGGATTTGTCTGATTCTTTACAATAACAGGAAGCTTGTTTGTGATGGAGGAGGCTCGACAGAAGGAAGCCTGAGCACAGCCGTAAGAAAAGACAAGGAATCATGAATTGCTAGAGCAGCAACGCATGAGTATTAATGGGCAGAGCATTGATACTTTACTGTAAGTGAGAGGTATGTGTTTAAAATTCCTTTGAATATACACACAGAGCCAAAAACAAACAAAAAAACGACCCACACCAATGCATTAGGGTTTCAAGAGGCCTTATTTAAAATTTAGGGATGTCGTTCCTCCCATGGCTTACGTGTCAAGAAAATGATTATGAAAGAAATATTGTGAAAGAATATACACATAGTTCATCAAACTGCACAAACTGACATTTCTGTTAAGAACTACAAAATAATAATAAAAATAAATGAAAATAAAAATAAAAAATAAAAAAGGCATTCAGTATGTATCCCACCGATGTTGATTAGGCTTTGAAAAAGCATTTAGATCTGTTGGGAAATAAAATATAGAAATATCTGAACATAAGAAAAATGAATTGAAATATTTCTAAAATCCTAATTCCTCTAAAATTTCCCTGTGTGTGAGTTGGATATAGTGCTAAATAATATAATATGATCACTCACTGGTAGGAAGAGCAGAAAAAATGTTGTGACTCCTATACTATGGCCAGATCTCATCCAAATGGAAAAATGTGTTTTTTGATGTGGATTTTGATGAAGTTTTGTGTAAATTTTTTTTGGAAAGTTTTTTTCAGCAGATCCTTGGATTGATGTTTATTCTTAATCACTTTTTCATTGCGTTCAAAGATTTTAATATTTTGGCAATTTCATGAAAAATGATAACTGGCCAATCAAAATAAAATACCTAGACATGGAAAACTCATCACGTTCCACCATTTTGCACAATTGGATCAAGATCCAGATCATAATCCGGATCTGGGAGATTGAAATAAATATTAAGAGGGGGCCAATGCTTTACTTGTTTGGAGTAAGTTTCAACCACACAGAGCTGAAAGGCTATGATGGCTGTAGACTAGTCTTTTTCTTAATATGTCACCAATCTGTACTTCAGTTTATTTGCCTCTATTTACCAGGTCCAGATCTGTGAACTGCTGCGATGGAGGACGCTTACAATGAACTGTACCAGCAGTTTCTTTGCCTGAGGTCACTTTGCCTGAAGCAAGCAGCTTTGTTACGTGAACTCTCAACCGCTCTGCAGAAACAACAAGGTCCATATGAAAGCTACTGGAATTCTAATGCACATAAACATGTCAGGTATGATTCACTTAACACATCTAATACTCTATTTGCAGGTGTCACTGTTCCTAATGGAGAGTTGAGTGATGTGATGTCCATCCCTGTGCGATGTTCCCAAGAAATCCCTGCATATCTCCAGGAAAAGCCTCAACCACAAACAGCCACAGCACAGAACCCTGCAGAACATTGTGGCATTGGTCGCCTCTCTAGAAACATGGGGACTTTCTCTGATCTCCTTACTGAAGATATGTCCAAGCTCAGTGTGGATGGGCCTTGTCAGAGAAAGGAAAATCGGGAGTTGGCTCAAAATGCTGCACCCCTACGAAGGTTTGACTCCTTGAGGTGGCAAGGATCCCCGTCCAAAGTATCAAAAAATCTGTTGCAAGCAGACCCTCTTAGTGGAGACACAACGATGCAAGCAGTGAGGGTAGGTGTTTTGACTGAACAAAAATACCCACCTGTGGGCAGATGTTCTCCAATCTCTATTGGGTTTAACCTTCTTCCTCAAGTGCTTTTGTCTTGTCCTCTCTGTTTGTGTCAGACGCCTGTGGAAGGCTGCATGTCACTCATAGGCCACTTTCCAAGTCAGTCTGACGGGTTGCTGATGTCAGATGTGGTGCTGCAGTCACACGTTTGTGAGTTCTGCCAGGCATTTTTCCCTGGAGACACAACCACCAGAGGGGAATTCCTACGACACCTTTACACCCACGTCACCTAGACTAAATCTGCCTTTTCAGTTTTTAAATCAGTTAACCTAATGTCTGGACAGCATTAACGTAGACCTGTCCTTCATACAGTTTGCTTTTTTGCCTATGGATCAATTGTGCAGATGCTGATGATGTCATCATTTACTTTCTTAGAGTTGCAAAATTAAAAATTAAAAATTTCTATTATACGCAAAAGTATTGAGATTTGTATTCTTAAAAGGCTCAGTTCACACAAATTACACCATTTTTGACATGCATCTATAGTACTGGTATATATCCATGGTTATATTTGTTCAGGCTTCCAACATCTATTTGCAGGCTTAGCGTAGATACGTAGATAGTACACACATCACCTCTATTTCTTTTGTAGAATGTAATGTCAACCCAATCAAATCCAGACCAGTGCAAATTACAGCAAAACTGTCTGCATGGCCAGATATCAGTAGAGTATTTTCTTGCTTTGAGCTGTCTGTTTAAGCCACTTCATTTAATGCATGTGGCTCACTGAGAGAAACCTCGTCATAGCATTGACTCTCGCCCATAGTCACTACTCTATTATAAGTTTGAACTTGCAACAACTACATGTTTTTGGATCATTTATATTTCATCCATCATTTGAAGGCATCCTTACTTCATGTACATTTATCATGAGTCTCTCCAGATACTTTAAATGTTCAGTGTGTAGGATTTAGGGGGCAGAAGTGGACTATTATATTCATAATTACTATATGTCTTCAGCTGTGTATAATCAATCTATCATGTGTTCTCTTTACCTTACAGTGGTATTTTTAACAGACGAAGGCTGTTTAGTTAGTGGCAATCTGCAACCACACCGCGAGATGCCACTACCCACACTACACACTGGACCTTGTAACACATGATATGAAAATGCAAACGATTCTTCACCTGCTTTTGTGATTGAATGCGCACACAACAACAACAAAAAAACATAGATCTTGATGACTTACATGTAACTAAAAATATAAAAGTATGTTCAGGGGAACAAATCACTCATTCATTTATTCATTTTCTGTAACCGCTTATCCTGTGTAGGGTCGCAAGGGGGCTGGAGTCTATCCCAGCTGACTCTGGGTGGGAGGCGGGGTGAAAGACAAACAACCATTCACACTCACATTCATGCCTACGGTCAATTCAGAGTCACCAATTCATCTGTATTGCACTTTGATTTTTACAATTTTATTGTAGTTCCTCGATCAGACAAATGAAAACAAAAATGAAAAGACAAATCATTAACATAAATAATAGGAAATATCAACAAAGAACCACACATGCATACACGTGGGCAGAAAAAAAACAACCTTTGTGTGGTATTGATTAGTTAATAAGATGCACAATGACATACAATGTCGTGTTCGTGATCTAAATTAACTATTATAAAAGGTAATTATTTGTTGAACTGAAACAGGCAGGTTCCAACATACTGTCACCCTCAACCTATAATAAACCTGGAGGAGCATCGAGTGCATCTACTGTACTGTTAGATCATACAGTACATCGTCAACATGTTATGAAATAGTTGAAATGGGTTCACATGTACTGACCACTTCAGATTTTATTTTTTGATATTCTATGTAACTGTGACTTTGCTTGCCTTTGGTTTTAGATGATCTTAGTGTTTGTATAAGAAAATACTGTAAAAAGATTTTGATGAATTTAGATGAAAACGTCTGGTAATGGCAGTATGGCTCTTGGATGATTCCTATATTTCAGTGTGAACAAAGTTTATTACCAAGTCTTCCCTGAATATGGCACCATTCAAATTATATTTGCTTGGATAAGCAAAACATAGTCATTAATTCAATACTCTTAACTTTGTGAAATATGAAATCTAATCTTACATATTTTGTAAACATTGTCCAAAACTAAACAACAAAAACATAAATGCAACACTTTTGTTGAAGTAAAACATCTAAGACTTTGTCTATGCGTACAAAAGGCTTATTCTCCTCAAAATTTGTTCATAAATTTTTTTGAATTGGTGTTAGTGGCCATTTGCCCTTGATTGAGATAATCCATCCACCTGACAGGTGTAGCATATCAAGATGCTGATTGAACAAAATGATTACTACACAGGTGTGTGTCACAACAACAGGCCACTCTGAAATGTGCAGTTTTACCACACAACACAATGCAACAGATGTTGCACGTTTCGAGGGAGCATGCAAGTGGCATGCTGACTGCAGGAATGTCTGCCTGTTGCCCACGAACTGAATGCTCATTTCTCTGCCATAAGCCATCTTCAACGTCATTTCCAAGAGTTTGGCAGTACATCCAACTGGCCTCACAACCGCTGCCCACTGAAAGCCACAGACCGCCACAGACACTTTTCCACCTGTGAGATCATCTGAGACAAGCTACCCAGACAAATGAGGGTACAGCAGCTCAAAAACTGTCAGATATTGTCTCAGGGAAGCTCACCTGCATGCCCATTGTCCTGACTGGGGTCTTACATCAGTGCAGTTCCTTATAATTGACTTCACTGGGCAAATGTTCAGCTTCGATGGCATCTGGCACTTTGGAGAATAGTTCTCCTCACAGATGAATCACGGTTTACACTGCAATTGGCAGATGGCAGACAGCGTGTATAACATTGTGTGGGTGAGCAATTTGCTTGTGTTAATATGTGAACAGAGTGGCCCATGGTGGCATTAGGGTTATGGTATAGCCAGGTATAAGCTACGGACCAAGAACACAGGTGCATTTTGTTGATGGCAAGTTGAATAGAACTGAGGTAACATGACAAGATCCCGAGACCCAATGTCATTCCATTCATCCACCACCACCACCTCATGTTGCAGCGTGACAATGCACAGCCTCATTGAGCATCTTTGGGATGCTCTGGATCGGCAGGCATGACAGCATGTTCCAGCTCCTGCCAATATCCTGCAACTTCACGCAGCCATTGAAGAGGAGTGGACCAACGCTCCACAGGCCACAATCAACCACCTGATCAACTCATCATCAACAGGCAAATGGTGGTCGCACTAGATACTGACCGGTCTTCAAAAAAATGCTTTATCTGCATTTGCCCAAGTCGTGAGATCGATTTAGCAGTACCCAATAAATGTCTTTTTTCAAACTGTACATTGTAGAATGGCCTTTTATTGTGAGTAGGCAAAGCACACCTGTGCAATAATGTTGCCGTTTAATCAGCTCCTTGATGAGAAACACCTGTCAATTAATCAAGGGTGTCATTTTGTGTTGAAGAGTGGTGAGGACATATCCTACTTTACAATTAGCTAAATCTGTGACATTGTGTGCAATGTTACAAACCTGCACATTTTAGATTGGCTGCAATACTCATGTTCAATCAGCATCCTGATAGGCTACACCTGTCAGGTGCATGGATTGTCTCTTTCAAGAGCAAATGCTCAACCAACATGGATTTAAACAAATTTGATCCTATCCCAGATGAAATTGGGTACACAAGTCGCCAGTTCATCACAGGGCCAAAAAGAGAAATAGACATACAATTATTTTGAGTTTTGAAATCCTACAACTGATTTTGTTTTTAGGTTGTCCGAGGTGTAGATTGTGTGTCTTGATCTTCTCTGGTATCTATTGTCTGAACATCAAGCGAGGGAGGGTTGTGTGTGGATGAGCGCTGATGACATCGCTGGTACAGGTGAGTCATGCTTGGTACAGAGCATCAGAGCAACAAACTAGATGACAGCAGAGGTGTTGCTGGTTGTGTGACACAACTCCTGCAGCCTTTTTCACAGATCAGAACTGCTGAGAAGAAATGATTCTTTGTGGAAAACAATGCAACACACCATGGCTTTAAGCAATAAAATAACATTTATTGAGATAACAAAATAAATAATCTGTTTTGCAACATAATAGTCACTAATGCTCCAGACAGGCAGGTGTAACTGATGCACAGCAAGCTACCTTCCTGACATACCCTGCACTTACATATACAAAAAACTTTCAAAGTTTCAAATTGTTATCAACATGAGCATTATCATTATATGAAGTCTGACTACATTTGAACAATTTAAACTGGGCCAAATAGGCTGACATAACATGTAGGAGCTGCTGTATCAAGAGTCAAGCACCATGGGATATATTTCTGTAAACCTCTTTGTTTTTTCTTTTGCTAAAACTGAGAAAGTAAAGATTAGTCACCCCAATTCAAGTCTCAAAGGAAAACTGACATAAGATTCACCTTAATATCTAAGACTACAGAAATCATCCTAAAAACATACTGCCATAACGCAAGTTTCCGCTACACATAAAAATCTACACTAATCACCACAGCTTCTGAGGATGCTGGAGTTTTTTTTTAAAAATTCTCTAAAGACTAAATCTTGCAGTGTACTCTTGAATAGTTTCCTAAAAGGCTATACAATGGCACCTATTGTGAACATTATTGGTGCCAAGAGCTGATGACAATGAGCATTGTTCCTGCAGCAGGGCCCTGCAGCAAGACACTGTAGCTGAACCTTAAACCTGTTTTCACTGTAAAGAGAGGTGACTGAAATTTCAACTGGAAATGAGTAAAGCATCTGTTCTTACGTAGTGCTGCCGAGTTTAGAAAAGTTGTTTGGAGTACATTTTCACATATCAACTGACATTATCTCATGTACAAAATACCATTAGAGACACATGTGAGGGAGTGGATGATGAAGACCCGTGTCTTTATATCTCATAAACCTCAGCATGCTTGTTCAGATCACATGGCCTCTGAACATGATGGCAGTCTTGCTTTGAGAAATCTAGATGAATATATGTCACAAATGCTCCTTTTAAAAAAAATTGAATCTATCTACATGGACTTTGCTCATATTTGAATCATTAAGAAAGAACTTCAAAATCCATTCGTTTCCTGAGGGTGACGAGCTGCTGAGAACGTATTCAGACTGTTTTCATTGTTAGTTTGTTGCTGGAAATGTAGATAGAATTCTGCGTATGACACATTTCCTTTACATGACTACAGCATGTTACCGGCTAAAGTTAGGAGAGGCAATCTCCAGAGTTGCAGTGCCCTCTGCTGTGTTGAGCCCAAATGTGAAACAGGTGACACTCGAAACACACTTCTCACAACAAATTGGCTAATTCATTAAATCATCATATTTTTCTTGATGAAATAAGTACAATCCATTGATTAAAAAAAAAGTGTCTCCCTTAAATACATTATAGTCAAAATCATTCAGTCATTTAGAATTTCAGTGTTTAGGAGTCAGTGCAGGTTCAAGATATGAATCGCTGGTAAATTCTGACATGTATTGATTTTGATGTTGATGAAAGACTCTTCCTCATCGGATGTCATTGATGCGGGTACAAGCCGAGAGACCTGCTCAGCAACAGCCTGTATGGCAGACTCTGAGTGGAGTCTGGTGGCAGGCTTCAGAACAAGTTCCCTGACAACAGCCGGGCGTTTTCATTTCCTGCAGTGATTAGAGTCATCTTTGTTGATGCAAGGGCTACTGCTCCTACACACTGTTAACAAACTCCGCCTCTCCATTTTAGTGTCAAGGTCTGTGGAGAAAGGTGAAGTTTAAAATGAGACCTGATAGGGAAATGAACTTAGGAGTCAGGTAAAGAGCAAATATCAATTAGAGAACCAATGAAACAGTCATTTTTAGATCATGATTGGATCTACTCAGAAGTCTGACACCATAAAATCTACCGTGAGCTGTGTTAATCAGCTGTAAAAAATAAAGTCTATTTTTATGAGTTTTTATTTTATTTTAATTCAAATACATGCGATTTTTTGCTGTTGTTCAACACCTTTAATGTAAGATGAACAGTGCACAGTTGCATAGTGCAGACACAAAAGATAAATATCAGACTCAAAGTTATCAAAATGCAACCACTGTTTTAAGGCCTTCAAATAATAGTTTGGGGAATTCTCTCCCACATGGAATGAAGTCATCACGGTTTATATATCCAATCCAAGCTGCTGAAAAACAAAATGCATTAAACAAGTGTACTGAAACAATGATGTAAGGTGTGATATATATATATATATATATATATACACATATATATGTACACATATATATATATATATGTACACATATATATATATATATGTACACATATATATATATGTATGTATGTATGTATGTATATAATATATATATATGTGTGTATATATATATATATATATATATATATAATATATATATATATATGTGTATATGTATAATAACATGTGAAGAATGTGATTTGTGATTTAAGAGCACAGTAACTGTGTAAGGGTGGTTAGCGTTATCACATAGAGGATTATGATTCCATGATTTTTCTTAATGTTTGAGAGCTGATGTCCTGACTATGTGAACCATCAGCGAAAGATAAGCTGTCGCAGAAAACGGTGTTGGTGAGAAGAAGAGAGAAAAGGTTCTGATTAATGAGAGACAAGGGAAAATTAAATGAGTGAGAAAGAAAAAAGAAAAAACAAGACAAAGTGAGGAAGATCGACGTCAGAGATGAAACATATGTCATGTTCAGTTGTTGTTGTTTCTGCAGTCCTTTTGGTAGATGGAGAAGATGTATAAAAAAGACTGTGCCATTTCCCTGCCCACAGGTTTTATTTTTGTACACTGTCACTTGGTGAGTCAATGCAACGCCCCTCCAATTACCTCCCACTCCTTCGCCCCCACGCCCCATCCATCCCGCCCTTCAGCCCACGCACCTAACACACTCTGACGTCAGTTGCTGCTGAGAAGGGGGGTCCGATTCTGCCACCCACAGAGTACTTCCTACCCCCCCCTCTCCCCACCCCCTCATGTCTTCTCAGGCTTCCTCCTCCTCGCTTCATCTCTTAGACTGGCTATCACAGCCCAGAATGTCTAACTTGCTCAGATCTTTGCTTTTTTCCTCTGTCTTGCGTGATTGTGCAATGCATCAGAAAAACGCTACATTAACAGGGTATTAAGGAAGTGCTGTAACAGTGTAACACCCCCCTCCATCTCTCACTCTTTCTCTCTCTATATATCACTCTCCACCTCCTTCTGTTTCCCCCTCTAACTTCTATCCTCTCTAATTTACAGTCTGGTGAAGTTCAGCTGTGCATGGTAGGAGGCGTCACCTAGTGTGACTCACTGGAGTTCAAGCTCTAGAGCTATAAAATATTCATTGTTAGGAGAAGTAAGTGAATCTCTGTCTGTCATTTTCGATTCAACCCCAACATCAACTCGCTCTCTTTTAAATTTGCCGCAAGTTCCAACTTAAACAAATGTTTTGATGCTTATATGCTTAATCACTTTATCGTTAAGAGTTAAATAGATTGATTCCACTCTCTTATCTATATGTTAAAGCTGACACCGGCATTGGGTTAGCTTAGCTTAGCTTTGTTTCGTGTATAGACTGGAAACAGAGGAAACAGCCAACCTAAATCTGTCTGAAGGCCTCTTTGTGCTATGCCAAGCTAGCTGGCTGCCAGCTGTGTCTTGTATTTACCATACAAATGTAAGAGTCCTATCTGCGTTTTCATATAACTCTCCAACAGAAAGTGAATAAGCATATTTCCCCAAAATCATGTATTAACATAACAAAGTTGGGAAAACACTGCAGAACAGACTTTTACTCTGTCTCCATTTTAAGCACATAATATTGTTGAGTCCTTATTGGAAAAGTCACCTGCAGATTGAGTTCCTTCTGAGCCAAGGCTAATCTTGCCAGCACGATCATGTGACACCATTCGAGCCAACCGCAGGCCTTCGTCCATTAGTGTTTGCTGTATGAGATGGCGGCTCCAGCTGGCAGAGTTGGAGGTGTCGGTGTGGGAACGAGGGGATGGGGACTGGTTGCACTGTGAGCCGATGTCTAAGTGGACAAACAGATTTGGGTGTTAACGCTGAAGAGCTCAGAGAAGACCAAACCACAATGATTCTATGACACAGATCTGAGGTCTTTACCGTGTGATACACTATCCAGGCTTTCTGCAGATAAGCTGTCATCATCTGCCCTCTGGGTCAGGCCCTCTGAGGCCTCCACTCCGAGAAGTGATGACACATTATCAGGCACAATCACCTACAACAAATCCATGTCAATTTAGTGCTTAAGAACCACTTTAAATGACTGACAAGTGGCCTGAAATTTGGCTTTGTTCACACACAGCCTTTTGTCTTAGAATCACACATTCATCTGTCAGAGATCACACTGCATACTGTTAAGTGTTTGCAGTGCTGCTGTGAAAACTCACCTCATGCCTAACTCTCTTTTGAGACAGTAGACTGTTCTCGTCTGTATTTGCCCTGCAGGTGAAAAACAGTAAAGCCAGTTGAACATGAAAGTTCATTCTTGACCATGGAAACAAGTAGTCTGGTAAAAGAATTCCTGACTCAAAGTGCTTTTGCAGAGCTTCCAATTGTAACTCGGCAGATCGATGTTGATGGCTCAGAAAAAACAGAAATGGATCTTGATTTTAGATTTTTCTTTTGTCAAATCAAGCCAGCGTTTTTGCACAAGATGTAGCGAGAAGCCACATTTATTACAGGTTTTATTCAACTTTTTTATAAGTATTTAACTATAATTTCCCAACAAGCTATGTATTTATCATAATTATTTTTATTTTTTTATGTTATTTACGTCTCTGGAAATATTTGAATGCCAAGTGGTAATGAGCGCTGGGGGAACGTTTGTCTTTTTTAATGATTTGACCTTTACTTTAAAAACCAGGAAATATAAAATATTCATATTAATGTATGAAATTAAGACATTCCAAACATTGGAAAACTATTATATCTCATCTAAAATATTTGAATAATTTCATGAGTATGCTGCTGTATTTGGTTAGCTATGGTCTGAGCTTTGTTGTTGCTATCTGAAATAAACTCATTATGAGGGGCTTTTGGTTAAAAACACTGCTGATATTTACTTTCTTAAAGATGATAAGAAAATGTTTTGTTGTGTTTGTTAACACACAGGGAAGTTGTCTGTTCCTGTGTGCCTCCAACGTTTAGCTCATTATACTAACACTACAGAAGTGGGAGTTCAATTCCCACTGTGATCTGATCCAGGTTCATTGTGAAAATGATTGAATTGGAGGGCAGATGACTCACATAAACCATGTGGTATATGTAGAATATGCTACATGCAGTGTTTATTTCAGCAATGGAATGATTTCATTTATTTATTTCACATGTTTGTTATAATGCTACTACATGATGCTGTGGAGGGTTCACAATTTGTTTGTCTTTTTCAGTAATAACAAAAAATTAAGAACTGGACTCAGTGGGTATATGAGGTGTTTTGGTCAGTGGTTGATGCTGAGCAGAGTAAATCTTCTCTATGGGCAGTGCCCCTACCTTGCGTGCTTTAGTGTGGAGGTGTAGGCACATTTTCTCGCAACCTGCCGAGCCAAGGAAAAGAGTTCCACTCGTCTCAGCAGAAGTGCATTGTCACGTATACAGAACTGGGCTGCGGCTTCATTGATGATCAGCTGAGGAGGAGAAGCACCAAGTGAAGGAGGGATGAACACAGACAATGAAGAACAGGAAGAAATTATTTTGTATTGCAATTCAAATTTATGCCTGATTAAAGCTGAACTCTGGTTTACAATGTCAGCATCCAACTGATGACCGTAGGTATGAAACATCATTGCTCACTGTGCTTTTACCTCATGATGTGAGAGCTGCTTCCCTTCTCTCCTTTTGGAGTCGAAGCGCCCATAAATGAGGCTATACTTCCGAATCTCTTCTTCTTTGTTCTCATCCTGGGGCCCCATTTTGAAGATGTGGCCCACAGTCTTTGCCATCTTCTTGTTCATCCTGAGGAGAGTCTTCACTTCTGCAGAATTTGACCTGGGCAGGGTCCTGAGCAGCCTCTCCACGCTCTCCACCACCGCCCTCGCTGTCTCCCCGTCCAGTTGCCCTCCAGGCCAGGCTGACAGCGCTGCTGGAGTGAAAGAAGCAGAGGGGCTTGGAGATGTGGAGGGACCTGGGGGACATGTTGAGAGCAGAGGTGGGCTGGGTGGGTCCTCCTCTATTCCAGATGGAGAAACTAAAGGGCAGTTTCTATCAGGCTCTGGGCTGAGCCAGTGTGGGTCCATCGGTGACAATTTTTCTCTGTAGTGTGGGTCTGGTGGCTGTGGGGAGGCCTGGGAGCAAGGGCTTCTTGGACTCCCACTGTGCATTGGAGTAAGACACACCCGATCCTCCCTTTCACAAGGAGACCCCGGCTGCCCATTGCTCACAGACTTCTTCAGCCCACCTGTTGGTCCACCAGCACCCATCCCGTCTACTTTAAAGAGTGGGATGCCCCCAAGTGGGACTGGCTGGCTGAAAAGGGCAGGGTTCGCTGCCCAGTCTCGGAGGGCCTTTTGCAACCTACGCACATGTAGTGGCTTGGTGGCCATTCCAACCAGTGCCATGATCTCCAGAAACTCCTCCTCTGCTGCCTCACAGAGCTGCTGCACATCGTCACCACCTTGCTGGATGAAGGTTTCATAATAGGCCAGCAGGTTGGCCCTCTGCAGCACACGATAGAGCTGCAACTCCCCAAGTGTGCGTGGCAGAGACATGGCACACAGTACTGGAAAGTTTAGGAAGGAGAGAGGAAAGACATAAACCTGCAGGTAGAGAAATCCTATACTTAGATGTATTTGTATTTAGTTAAAGATTTTACCACCTGGACTGAACCTGGTCTACCTGTTCTACATTATTCTATTCTAAAGGAACAACTGAACAAAACAAATGACTGTAAGAAGTGTGTGTGTGTTTTGGAGCAGTTTACTTCATATACGAACTATTTCACCTCTTAAACATGTTTATCATTTAAATCCATGTGACTAAATCGTTGAGTGTACATAAACCTCTCTTACCTTCTATAGCACAGGTAGGAGGAGAATCGCGGAAAAGTGTCTCTCCAGCCACCTGATGTCACAGGTCGATACCCAACTGATAGTAATTGCGTCTGATCAGTGAGACAAGAGCACGTTAGACAACAACAAAGTAGCGAGGCTTCGATTATTGTGTCCAGCTCAGACACAACCATAGACTGCAGGCAAATATTCCTGCGTCAGGTGTTACAAAAACACAACGCAGTTGTAGACTGTTCGTTTCTTACCCTGCTGCCTATCGCCGAAAGCGTCCCCGGCTCAGATTGGCGTAGTAAATCCCCTTTGCGTGTCGTACCTCGTCTGAAATCAGTGGCAGAAATCCTCCTCCTCCGGCGCACCGTATTGGTTGCTGGCTGCCCTGTCTGTGTGGGTTGGAGAATGACGGGGGTGGACTGCAGCACGCCATCTGACCGAAAAAGAGCCTTCCTCTCCCGGTGGAGAGGCGGCTTTCAAACTGGAGATGTGGGTGGTGGTGGTGGTGGTGGGGGCTTGAAATTAACCCTATGCGTCTTCGAGAGCAGCCTTTTATGCAAAATCTGCTGGGGGTTCCCATAGTTTTGCCATGTCAAAGATCCCTAATCAGCACACTATAGGCTCATAGAGGACGCTGAGCAGATGTGACAGATGTTAGGTTTTACTGACCGGCGTGTTATTTTGAGAATAGGTCTACAGGTAAAATGTTGTTGTTCCCACACTATTTTTAATATGCTGCTATTTCTTTGCAAATTTAAAGGAACAATCAACACCCTCCGCTTATTAAATCACTAAATATATCATTGCCTCAAAGCCTTTAACATCTCTGAGATTCTGCCCATGCACCTCGAGGATCAGCATCTGCACACATTACTATGTTTATAAATGTAGTTTGTATTGGACTGTTTCACACTAAAAACGCTCAATTCCCATTATTCACACCTCAATGCACCTTTAATTAACGTGTTTCCTTCATTAGATGGTCTTGAGTAGCAAACCAGGGCTCATAACACCTCTGTTTTATATTTACTTCTACATGCCTGAGATGCTATACCACATAGAATGATTGCAATTGGCAATTACTGTGCACTTAATCCTCTTACAGTTTCTGGTTTGCAGGTTTCCAGCTGCAAAAATAACATAATAAAAGTCACACGTCACCATCCTGTGAACATAGTGCTTAAACATAGACTATACACTGTTCAAAGAATACTTTGGGTTAGACATAAGCAGGCATTGACTGCTAAGTTGTTGGCTGGTGTGTATTTGTCAGGATTTATGGTCAGGATAAGAAGGAAGGGATGAACTGGAGAATAGTAGGTTGTGATGCTCTACATCATAGGTCACCAACAGGCGGCCCGCGGTCCGAGTCCGGACCCAGAAGCCGTCCCATACGGACCCGGACCTACAGCCAAAACATAAGGTTATGATTTAAAACCTGACGGGGCGCTTCTATTTTAATTGGCGTAGCTTTTGTAGTCTTTACGGTAGTGGTTTAGCGGATGAGGAAACGCACAGACCAATTGCATGTGAGTTAAGCCATACCACGTGATACAGCTCAGCCAATCAAGTCTGTGCATTCCAGGCGGTAAACATTGCGACTCTATAGTGTTTGAACAAACATACCCACTCAAATCTGAAGTGAGATCACAGAAAATAAGTGGTCTCAGAGCCCAATATGACCAGTCCACCAGGATCCTGAGCCACACATTCACTGCCCAACAACGTGCTCATGACTGTTCCCTCAGAGTTGCTCGGATTTTGGGTCGACACAAAAAGCCATTTACTGATGGAGGGGTTGTCAAAGAATGCATGAGTGCAGTAGCTGAAACACTACTTGAGGGAAAACAAAAACAAGAGCTTTGTGATCAAATAAAGCAAATACCCATGTCAGCATCATCTGCCACAAAGAAAAGTGAAATATAAAACTGTTCAATTGTTAAGATGTGTTGAGATTTATTATCTGTAAAATTGGCTGAGACTGTTGAGTCAAGATGTGAAACAGAAAAAGGGAAATTCAAGCTTTTGCTCCCTTTATTTTATTTTTCTGAAGTTAAGCACTTTATTTGAACATGCACAATTTTCACATTTTATTTATTTTCTCTTATTTTGAAATGCAGCCCTACTTTTATTTAGTTAGTGAGAGAACATTATACATATCTGCAGTCATACATATATGTTCAGTTCCATGTTACGTGACAATAAATATTGTCAAAAAGTTTTTGAATTGTACTGAATTCATTTGATTTGACAGTCAGGTATTGATTACATGCAGATGTTGATACAACTACTAGGCTACTTAAATATATATCACACTAAATAGTTAGACATTATGATCTTCCGGACCTTTGCTTCAAGAAATTTTCTCTAACTGGCCCTCTTTAAATTTTAGTTGAATACCCCTGCTCTACATAGTCAACCCCCAAACAAACAAAACTATATGTGTTTAGTGTGGGTATAAGCAAGAACTCCTGGTCATTCCTGTAAAACTAAAGTACATTACCCTGACAAAATGGACAGGCTTGTTCAACTACCTTTGGAAATGCTGTTTCTAATGTTATTGGTATTAATGACGCAGACAGGAATTATTTATATGTATTTGGAGAGATATCTCAAAGGCCAAATGCGTGTGTTACGCTGCACATCTTATTAACAGGATGTAGTTAAATAGGATAATACAATACTAGATTTATTAAGGAAATCTATTAAATTGGCATCAAGGTTGATTGTCAATTACAAGCTATAACTACAAATCAGTGGGTAGCAGTGGTTCTTTTCTCATTTGTTTGCAAATCAAAGAAAAAAAAGGGGTAGGAGGGAGAAAAAGGAATTGGAATATGAAAATGAATATAGGTGGCCCTGTAATGAAAAAAACAACATTTTAGTAAATGGAATATAAAGTAGAATGGGAACAGAATTTGGTCTGTTTGCAGATGTTGGGCCTTATAAAGAAGTGAGTGAGGAACCTCTCCTATGTTTTCAATCAGATCCAAAGAGATCTGGACAAGGTGATTGAGTGGGTTTAACGACTGGGGCCTCAGAATATCCACAGATAAAACAAAATATATTCTAATTGGATATAAAAAAAACTGTCAAATCAGATATTCTTGTGGTTAGATGAAAGGACAACATGGAACGCATACATGCAAAGGTTTCCCTAAAGTGGGAAACAACAGTAAATGCTCTTAGATATGTGGCACATTCTGACAGGGGTGCTGACAGACAGTTAGTGATTGTGATATATGTAGCAATGTTTAGATAGATAGATAGATAGATAGATAGATAATCTTTATTGTCTGTCCCATCAGTGACAGAAAGGTTTCTTTGACAGGCTCAACACACTCAATTCACATTTAAAACACATTTAAAACACATAAGAAACCACATGGTACTGACACATAAGAAGGAGTGTTAAAAACATATATAAAAGTTAAAAACATATATAAAAGGTTAGTTTGATTATGGATACATGGCTAAACTATGGTTAAGTATCTGAATATCGTTAAGGTTACAGCCCTGAGAATACGTAGGAGAACATTTCCCACTACTCTAATCCATGTGTTATTAATAGAAATGGGAGAGATGGCCTTAGAAGATTGATGATTGGACTGAAATGATTAAAATAAGTGAAACATTTCCAAAATAGATCAACGCTATAATGTAGACTGTTCTTGTCTGTGTTTGCCCTGCAGGTGAAAAACAGTAAAGCCAGTTGAACATGAAAGTTCATTCTTGACCATGGAAACAGTAATCTGGTAAAAGAATTCCGGACTCAAAGAATTCCTTTTTGGGAAAAGTGAGAAAAGCCAAAACTAACTTTGGTGACAAAATAAATCTACGATGGAGGAACAAGGTTTAATTAATATTCATGTCTGCCCTCTAGTTTGTTAGTCAGTTGTACCATGGTTAATCCCAGAATATGAAGTAGATATTTGCCCACTGAATATTAACAAAGTAAAGAAAACAACAACAAAAACAACAACGACAAAAAAAATCACATTCGTCAGACAACCCATTTCGGTGGTACTCAAATTAAAATGGACAAATGTATGCATGTGATTTTGCTCTGGACAGAACAGGAACATATTATAAACAGCTGCCAATCTGCATTGTTTTTGTCATCTCTCCTCTCTGGTTGTTTTGTTCTCATCCATGTTGCATGGCCATGATCGGATATGTATCCAATCTGGGACCACATATGAAAGTGGATCAAATCTCTTTTATAAGGATCAGATTTCTGAGTTCACATAGTCCTGAAAAAAAATCTGATTTGTGTCATGGTAAAATAATGGAACTGAGAAACACATTTCTCTGCATCTACTCTAAAATTCATTGGTTCTTCTTTGGCACATGCCCCACCCGTCCAGCAAGTTTCATGAAAAAACAAACAAACAAACAAACAAGCAGATGCGAAGACAGCCTCTTTGGCGGAGGCAAACTGGCAAAAGGATCATTACTGACAGTAGAGGGCGCAATACGCCATTGTAGCGTCCAGTCTACCATACCAAAGAAGAAGAAATGAATAGGAGAAGAAGAGTCTAAAGAAATAACACGGACACTTGGTTGTCTGTTAACAAACAAGGTTACACAATTGTCTGCGAGGTATATATATGTCATTTAATTTGCTTGAATGCAAAATGCAAAGTATTTTTCCTCTTTACTGGACACGTCCGGTGTCTAAAGTATAACTGAGCCTGTTCGTTAAACCTCACAGCAAGGGGAAACATACGTTAATCTTAGCTTCTGCTGCTCGCTAGTGTCATTAGCTAACACTTAACTGTGTGTGTGGTTGTTTGTTTGCTAAAGACGTTAGCAGTTAGCCTACGTGCTGTCGTTAAATCTTCGTTTCAGACCTTATTTAGACGAAATATTGTCAAGTTAGCCAATCAGAGGTAAACTAATTTTAGCTCCCGTAGCGCCTGTCTGTCATCCTGTTGCCTGGTAGCTTCCTTATGCTAACACTGGCTGTCTCCTAATATTAGCCGTCTTTTAAACATGTGATGTTGTCAGAGTTAAATAAATTGATTCATCTGTCGGCCTATACACCAGGCAGAGCTGATAGTTTAGAAATGGTTTCTTTTTGTCGCTCTTTATCGTCTCATAAACCTTTGTTCACGCAAACCGTTTGTAGACAGACTTTCTCTTTGGCTGACCGAATTGGCAAGAAAGGTTAAAATGTACTGTTCAGTCTACTAAACGTCAGAAACAGAGTCAAATGCCTAACACATCTTTATAGAGCCAAAGGTGAAATCTTTACTTGTCTTTTGTTGGCCGACTAACAACGTAAAACCAAATATGCCCAGTTTAAAAAAGCAAAGCAAACCAGCAGATAGAGAATGTTTGACATTTTTTCTTGATTTTATATTTGTTTTTAATTTCATACCACTATATCTATGTGTACTGTTAACAGTACCGTTTTCTGGGAAATTCAATTGAAATACTGTCTAGATTAAATACCATGATATGAGAGTCTGTGGTTAATCAAGGGAATTAAATATCTAAAAATACTTTATCACACTGATGCAAAAAGTGCCATTTTCCAACATTTCTCTCAATAGTCTAATGCACCAGAGATATTAAAAGAATTGCTGTATTGGTGTAAATGTTAAAATTCCTGACAGGTGACAATTATCTATTATGACAGTGGTCGTACCTTCCACTCTTAATTTTATTTTTTTTATATTTTGTGTGTTTTAGTTTTTATAAGGTGTCAAAACTTGCATTGTTGACTACTGATAGAAGTATCTTCCTGACTGAATTACTCTTATTAACAGTGGTGGTGTAAACTGGATGTTCAACTCTGTGTTGCTTTTCAGACATCAACCTGGAGGATGATGTGAGATGTGCAAAAAGTTTTTGATACCTGGATTGGACTGCTGATATGGTGGACCTGAGACTGACCCTCAGGAGCCCCCAGTCTCACTTTTTAAAGAGAGTCTGGGGAAAATGTTGCCACAGCTTATGGATCTAGGATATCATCTTCCATGAGATTCCAGTTTCACAGCTCTTCAATCAAACAGTTGTAAGGAACATGGAGCGAGAAACAGCTGAGAAGGAGATGGATGGGTTTACAGACACTGATGAGGAGATCCCTGATGGTGATTCCACCTCAGTCACCTATTCTAGTCAGTGGGGGGACAGACAGAACCATGATGACTACAAGCCTGACAACAAAACAGCCCATCTCAAATCTCAGGATACCTTAAATCCAGCATCTCCACAAGACTCTGGAATTGGTGAGGCGAAGGATTGTGGATCTGCAGAGGCCAAAGAGGATGCTGAGGAGGATTTAGATGGGTTTGAGAATGACAGCACCGTAGATCTTGAGAACTTACTTGTTATAAATCAAGAAGAGGATGAAGCCGCGAAGGAGCAGCACATGAACGGGGAGTCTGATTGGAAGAATGAGGGAGCTGGAAGGAGATTCAAACTGAGGAGCAGTGGGTTGTTTTCAGAGCAGAACAGTCAAAGTGCTTTTTCCTCAATGCAAAAAGGCAATGTCATGTCAAGTGGGAGCCGACACAAACAGACCCGCAGACGTAACCACCATCACCACCATCAGCAGAACAGAGGCCGCAGGCGGACAGGCAATCAGCTCATCTTGGCTTTCAAGGAGATGCTGTCAGAGTCTCTGAGCTTCTGGTGCATCTCTTGCATCCACATGATGATTGAGGTTATTGTCACATTAACTCACAATTGTGGAGTTGGTGTTGAGACTGGAGTTGTGAAACTGTACAACTTTGGGCAGCAGCTCCTTTTGAAGATCACAGACATAGCAGGGATGAAGGCAGATGCAAGCCGGATTCTGAAATGGACAAAATGCACAGGAACAGTCTTGATGTCTAAAATTGTTTGGTCAGTGAAGTGGCTAAAGACAGCTGCCTTTTCTTGTTTAAGATTCTTCTGTGCTTTGGTTATTCTCATTTCCCAGTGGGCCAAGGATTTCTTGGTCCGCCTTGGTGGGGAGAGGGGACAACGCTATTGGACAACTTTTCAGGAGTCAAGGTTTCGGCAGAGGGTGGTGTCCCTACTGGAAAAAGTCCTAAGTAGGTTCAGGAGGGATGGCCATTTACCACCGTCCAGCCCTGAGTCACCCAGCAGAGCAGCGAGAGCCCAGCCAGGCCAGGAACTGGAGAGACTGTTGGCTTTGGCTGAGGTACCAGAAGACGAGCTTGACCCCTTCACAGTGCTTGGTGTGGAGGTGCACGCCACTGATGCTGAGATGAAGAAGGCCTACAGACAGCTGGCTGTCCAGGTGTGTGTAAAGCTCCATCTATTGGATGACTAAATTAATGAAAGATAGACTGTTTCTTTGGCTGAAAAATTATCCTTTACACATGCAACATCTCCCTCTATCCTTTCTCTTTCAGGTTCATCCAGACAAGAATAAACACCCACGAGCTGGAGAGGCGTTCAAAGTACTGAGGGCTGCATGGGATATTGTCAGTAACCCAGAGACACGGCGAGAGTATGAGTTGTGAGTACACAGAAAAAGTGGTTATTACAGAACATATTGATTATAACGAAATAAAACTAAAAACTGATAATATATTTAAACTAGAAAGCACTTGGAGAGCGCAGACCTCCGCCAAGGCAGCTCAGTTTCCCCATATTGCCATTTCATTCCAAAGCAAAAGTCATCTGCTGAACTCGTCCCCAGACGTACACACACAAAACTCAAAACCACACACAGGCAGGAGAAAAGGAAGTATATTAAAATCGAGTAATGTTTTGGTGAAATTCATAAGCTGTAATATGGACATGAATCAATAGAATACATTTGTCAGGATGGCTGCAGCGCCAGTAGTGGAGGTTCAGATTTCAGTCATTTTGAGTCATCCTGTGGAGCCTTGTAATAATTACATTACAAGTGTACATGTGGCAGTTTAATCCTATAAAAAATTCCTGGATCCAGACGGTGATCCGGATCACCACCAAAATCTAATCGATTATTCCTTTGGTTCACTTCCGACATCTCCTGAAAATGTGATCAAAATTGGTCTATTTCTTTTTGTGTTATCTTCTCAACAAACTAAGCAACAAACCAACACAGACAAAAACATAAAAAAAGATTTATCAACTAACTTGTTATATTAGTGATAATATCTATAGCTACTAGATTGGGAGAATATAGCATTATTGTGACTTGGACATTGTTTTTCTTATCCTCTTTTTGTTTAGCATTGAACAAGCCCCTCAGTGGACATTGTCTTTACATTATTTGAATAAAATTTAGGTTTCTTACTATTTCATTATATGCAAAATATTCATTGTAAGTACAAACTGATTGAAAGTATTCTCTGTCTATTTTTCAATATTTGGTAGTGTTTTCATTTTTTTGTGTGTTTTGTTGTTGTTGTTTTGTTCTTAAACAGGAAGCGTATGGCAGCAACAGAGCTCTCAAAGTCCATGAATGAGTTTCTCACTAAACTGCAAGACGACCTGAAGGAAGCCATGAACACCATGATGTGTACCAAGTGTGAAGGCAAACACAAGTATGTCCCTGTATACCTTAATGGTCAACTGACCATGAGTCAGTCTTTTCACACACAGCTGAATCATGCCTCATGTAGCAGAGTTTCACCACACTTGTTTCCTTTGTGACTTGTGGATGTGCAGGCGGTTCGAGATGGATCGTGAACCTGCTGAAGCCCGGTTCTGTGCTGAATGTAACTGTTGCCATAGTGCTGAGGAGGGGGACCTGTGGGCTGAATCCAGCATGTTGGGCCTACGAATCACATACTTTGCCTGTATGGATGGAAAGGTTTATGATATTACAGGTGAACATCATCTGTTTCTAAGATTGTCGACCTCCTTCACAAGTAGCTCTAGTTTGCATGAGTTCATGAGAATTGACTGTTTTTCCAGGTTAGAGAACCATGTCAGAGCATGGTTTCAGAGTATTTCCTAGATGCACTTTTAGTCGCACTCTTAGTCGTGACCATTTGTTATGCTGTCATGTTTCAGAGTGGGCAGGTTGCCAAAGAATAGGAATTTCTCCTGATACACATCGTGTGCCCTATCACATCTCTTTTGGTTCAAAGAACAACAGCAACCCCACACGACACAGGTACGTTCTTTTTTTTATTCATATTTGGAATTGGTCTTGTGGCTTCATGGTGCTAGAAGTGGCAGTTTTGGTGAATATTATATACATAGATATTTGGAATATCTGCCATAATTTTCCTAATTTTAAAATATGAAGCAAAAACCAGTGGCTTTTCAGACATATGGGGACATGAAATTAAACAAACAAATTTAAATCATTGCAGAGTATTATATCTCAATTATTGAAACAAATTAGGACACACTTGGACTGTTTTGTAAAATTAACTTTCTTAAAAAATTACGTAAACTTATACATGTGAAAATAACAAATTTTGATTCAGTCTTTTACCTGTTTTTTGTGTTTCTGCTTACAAAAGAACTCCTACTGTTATATATACTTCTCCTAGTATCCTTATGTTAATGGGGCCTTGAATAATTATGATTTTGACCAAAAATTCACTTTTAATTTAATTCAGATATACTTTATATTAAAAAAGATTTTATCATCCCACCCCTAATGTCTTAATAATAACTGATTCTGCTCACATGACCATCTATCAAAGCAAAAAAAAAGAAAAGAAAGAGAATTTCATTTGAGACTCCAGCACGAAAATCTCAAAATCTTTCACTTCCAGGACACCCTCAGAGCATACCACGGGTCCGGCCAATCCTGCAGATTTGCAGGACTTCTTTAACCGCATCTTCAAGGGAGGACCTCCAAACGACATGGCTGCCAATGGGGGCTTCTTCTCCTCAGGTCCGCCTCATCAACAGCCACCTGGTTCAGGAGTGCCTCCATTCTCCCCTCCCCAAGGCCAGACAGGTTTCCACATGCCTGAGGGTCACCGGCCAGAGTCCAGTGATGTGTGGGCTGAAAGTGGCAGACCTCCCAGAAGAAGAAAGAAAGTCCGGAAACCCTTCCAGAGGTAAAGTCTACAGACAGACCTCTCGGTGAATCAACAAGGACACAATAAATAATGGCCATGTTTGTTTCTTGTTCTGAAGTGGATAAGATTCATGTGGGTAAGGCTGCTGTCAGATCAACTAGAGAAGAGACTGGATCCTGGAGCAGATCCTGTTGACTGAATACAAGTATTGAAGGAGGGCTGAGGACCTGCTAGTGACGGTGCTTTACCTCTCATTTCACCTTATTTTTTGATGGTCTTAAGATAACTGAAGCCTTGGTAATGAAATCTATATGGGGATGCTTTAATAAATCATCCTTTCATAATCTCCTGCCAAATCTTACAATGCATGGTTTATTCACCTGCATTTCAACATCTGCATTCTCTCACTTTCGTTGTTAAAGTTTTGCATAAGGTTCGTGTTAGGCATTGGTTCCAGACTGAGTGACACTTGAAGAGAGGGGTAGAGTCTGTTATTGATCACTATAATGAACATGGAAAAACGATCTGAGCAGCTTCCCTGTGTCAGTGTTACTCCTGTTAGTGACTGGTGGGTTGAGATTGGCATGTCCTCCACCTTCAACATATCAAGAATGAATCAAAATCAGCTAAACCACACATCAGAATGAAATGTGCAAAAACCGCAGGTGATCTTGAAAAGTTACATGCAGCAACCACATTTTTTGTGAGATGGCCTGAGAGTTGTCTGTACTTATACTAAATAGTAAATATATATCCAAGAGAAGGGTGTGACTCTCTGTTAGTGTGCATGCAGAGGATATTTCAGTATTCATACTGCAGCTTTAGGGATCCATTGAGGCAATTAGCATTTGTTATTTTCCCCCAATTGTCTGTATGACATAAACAGGGAAATTTTCTCTTTAACTGAGGTGACACATAAAATCTTTCTCAAGTTTTGTAATAAATTTGTGCTTTCTAAAAGTTAAGTTTAATTGGTCATATGTTACAGAACCTAGTAAAGTAAAACAAATGAAAGTTATATTTAATGGAAATTTGTATAAAATTGAGGCTGATATTTGTGTGGGGATTACTGAAGAGTCACATACTGCATCTCAAGATCACCCACTAAAAATGTATTAACCTCTCTCATCAAGAGCTGCTGAGGTAGAGAGCAGACAGTGAACCTGCAACACAGCCAAGATGCAACATCTGGACCTGAATAAGTGCAAATGGTTAGAGCTTTTTTTTTGTTGCTGTGAGATATACAGATTCAAACATGCTAAAATCTGCCTTCTGTTTATTGTTTCAGCTCCAGATTGGCATTCTAATCACAGGACAGGTTCTAAACTTTGAAAGTGACACCTTGACATTTTGAAATGCTTTTTCCAGCAGGGGCTCGCTGCGGTTTGATGGACGATATAGAATTGAGCTACACTGTCCCCTGTTGATTCACTGTAACTATACACAATGAAAAAAGAGCGGTCACAGTTTGACAGATTTAAAAATATAGAGAGAACCATTCAAGTCTTAAATTTAATAAATAAAATGAGTCTGAACAGTATGTTAACTTAAAATGCTGTCAAATGTGTTTCTCTATCAGCATTATTTTTATTTGAATAATTTCTGCCTTCACAGTAAGCCTTAAATAAGAACAATTAAAACACGATACATCTGCATACATGTGTTAATTTCTTACAGTTGATTTGTGTAGTTGTTCAGGCTGATACTGAAAAAATGGTATCTATATTTTAACACAATTTTCTTCTTTTTTTTGCCATTTTCTGTCTGTTAAGATGTGTTGAATAATATTAAGCTTCCGCATTAGTGATCTGTCATGACTGTCACCTAGCTTAGCACTGTGGTAGTAAGTCTACCATAGATTTGTCTTTAGACTTTATTTCTTTTAAAAAATTTTAACTTTATGTTTATGAGATCTTTTAATTAAAAAATAATAATAATCTGACTCGTCAAGTTTTACAGTCACATACTAAAAACTAGTGTCGTTCTCCACCTGGATGTGGTTCAGCTTTCAAAATGCCAAGGTCACATGTTAACAGAAAATCTAATCTCCATGCTTCATGTAATCTCGGTATACTGTTATCAACATGAAGGGATTGGCTGTATTTTGGGTGTGGTTCTTGCATAGAAATAATTTAATTTTCATCATAGTTTAATTTAAGAGAACAAAACGGATATTGTTTACACCTGATTATGTGAAGATTGTGAGAGTGAAATGGCTATTATCTTTGATAAGGCATTTGATTTTTTTTCTTTTAAAAAAAAATAACAGCTGATGATGAAACGTACCATGTCCATTGATTTTGTTAATTTGCACATCCACCATGGTGATAACATCAGAAGGATTTTGAGCAGTCGTCAGTGATTTAGCCTAACAGGACCCTTCCCGTTGCAGTGGAGTAGGGGATATAAGATCGCTAAGCTGACAGCTAATCTGTCTAATTTTTTTCTTTTTTGGGAAGGGGTGGTTTAATTATGAAATGAGTGACAAATTTTCGAAGCGCAACTTCAGATTCACACAGCCATAAAAAAAACAAGTTCTGCATAATGGAGTTTTTTCAGTTAGTTTGAAAAGTTACAATGTTCCAAGTATTGTCTACGCTCAAAGAGGACATCAAGTTTGCCATGTGTCAAATCTGTCTTGCATGTACAGTATAACTTCAGTTTCATAGACATGGATTGAGTTATTTTCAACAAAAATGTCTGCCTTTTAAACAAAGGAAAGAGTCCTTTCAAACAAAGCTATCTCAAAGTGTAAAAATGGGTCTGGATTTAGCTTATGATAGTAAAATAAAACAAAGAAAATAACAATATTATGGCCCAAAGGAAGGTTACAGGTAAACCAGAATTATGAGGAGAAGTGGTTTTTCCAATCAGGCAGGCTTAAATTCAGTTTGTGTGATAAATCCACTAAAACTTTTAAAATTTCACGAATTTGTTCTAGTTTTTTAAAAATTTTTTAGAACATGGTGTTTCATCTTACATACTCATGAAGGGTTTGACCAGAGTTTCTATCCATGTTTTCATGATTACACCATTTAAATCAGTCTGTGTCTAAGAAACTGGATCCATTACTGTTACCATGTTAAGTAGAGTGCATTATTTTCCACACATCCACCTTGACTTGAGAATGTACAGTGTTGTATGTTAGAGGGAGCCGTTTGAAGTCTAAGTGGTCAAAGAAAAGAGCCAACACATTTTGTTTGTTTTCAAATTTTTACAGAATACTGTATGCAGAAGCATTGCAAAAACAATATCTGACAATCATCAGGGTTTTTTGTAGGGAATTATGATGCGAGCACCCTGGCTGGCGTTTTAAAAATCTCACTGTTGGGTTTCTTTCCCCCGCTTTCTCTGGTTTTCAAAATAAAGATGATTTCCTATATGCACATTGTTATTCTGCTTCATGCTCAGTATGCAAAGCAAACAATTTCTGTTTAGTGAACTATGCATATATCATTTTCAAAGTCATTTGAACATATACAGTGAAAGTAAGGTCATCTTTTCAAACATCTTGGTAAGAATCTGTTTCCGTCTCTCAGAAGAGACCTTTGGATTGCAAAGGTTCCATCAAACTGCTTTAATATTTCATTTTACTGTACGCACACCGAAAAACATTCTCTATGTCACTGTTTTACCTCTTATGGCCTCTCCATTCTCCGACCCTCCTTCACCAATAGTGCTCCAGCCATAGAGAGAGGGACGGGCATGTCTGTCCCTCTGCTCCTTAAAAGGACCTGTTTCAGAGTTGCAGATTCCTGCACACTGTTGGATTTGAGTCTCTTTCACTCACTTTGACTTAAAGCCTTTCACAGGTCAGATAGGGTTGAGGATTTGTAATATCACTTTACATAACTACAATTTAGACCCAGGAAAAATCCAGTCAGAAGCAGTCTTGTGATGCGACAGCACCTCTCCTCCCTCTGGCTGTGAAGCATTCCTCAGCTGTCGAGCAGTATACTGTTTTTCTTTTTTCTTATTGCAATATGTAGACAAACTGTTACAGAACTCATAATGTTAAATAAATGATTATCAAGTATGAGATAAACAAAATTTACAAATAATACATATTGGAGCGGCACCGCTTTACAGCTTGTCCCTCAGATGTTATTGGCAAAAATACCTGAAAACTATTCTTCTGATTGTCTAAACCTTCTGCGCTCTTTTGCATTGACTCATGTGGCAACTCCCACTCATCTGGTAAGATAAAGAACAACGATTCCCAAACTTTCTCTGTCAATCCACCCTTCAAATCCCTACTCGGACATGTCATTTTGTCATGTCTTGTACTTTGTACTATTTCGCTTTCTGACCAAATCTTTCTAACCTGCATCTAGACAGCCTTGTGAGGATCATGGGACTCTTGCTTTTTCAACTCCATGTTTTTTATATGCCCTCCAGAACCACTAATTAAGACCAGATGGTATTTAAAAATATTTGACCCAAAGCAGATGTTCATCTTGTGAAATATAAAGTTGCATATATAATTGATTAAAAATAAGACTATTATTCATCCTGCGCTCCCATCCCTCTCTCTAATCCAGAAAACTTGAATATGATCATATATCCAAGAAATAATAGCTTCAGCTTGTGCTGATCACTTCCACTGCACCGTCAATCACACCTTGCCTTTAAGAGCTGCTATGACACTGCGTAGCTGAGAACAGTCTCGGTAAGCCACCAGGCCGCCATAGTTAGCCCAGCGGTCTGCCCCCTTACTCTCAGTGCGAGGCTGGTGGTAGGTCAGTTCTGTCTGGTCATCCTGTGCTTCAGAGCTGGACTGTAGACTGTTGGCCAGGTCCACCACTCCCCCTCCAAGGGCTCGAAGCAAGGCGTGAGGAGCGCAGGAGTCCCACTTAAAGGTGCTTCCCTCTGACAGGACGTAAACGTCAGCCAGGCCCTGAATCACACACAGGACCTTGTAGCCGGCTCCAGAGGCATACATCAGCTTGTCGGGGCCACACAGCGTGGTCAGGGCTTCCTTCACCACCTGCTTCTCACTGGAGCTCAGCACCACAGACAGCCCGGCTCTGGGGACGTCTTTTGGACAGGACTCGGAGCAGGCGTTGACACCGCCGCAAGACACACCCCAGAAATGTTTACCCCTCCAGCTGTGAAAGCAAATAAATAGTTGGGGGTTGAGAATATTTAACTTTTGGGGAAGGGAGGGAGTCCATAACGATACTAAAGATGACTGACAGACAACAACATTAACCCTTCCTGCAGACGACTGGAGGATTGTGCTGCTAATTGAGACACTATTGGTCTTTTCTTTGTACATTTCTTCTTCCAACTTGAGCGCAACAGAAACAAGTTGTCAACAGTGACATGACTTATTTACACATCAGCATTTGTAGATCAACATAATCATTTCGATTCACATTTCTTTATCTTCGACATTAACTCTCTTTCAGCTCAGTGTTCCCCCTACCATTCATTTGGAGGAGCGGCCCGTTCCCCCACAAGTTAGACTGAAAAACAACACACTCACAGTGTGAGTTCTAGCTTTGTGAGGTGAAAGGTAGAGAAAGTGAAAGGCTTGTACAGTAAAGATATAAAAAAGGAACTGATGAATATATATATAACACTCTTTCAGACATGGAGCTCATTATGTAAGTGAAATGAAAAGTTTCATGTTGACACGAGTGTGAATTGAGCGGCAGCAGCAGCTTAAAATAAATTAGAGTGTATTCAATACAACTGTTGACAGCATGTTAATGATACCTGTTATGATTCCTATTCCCTGTCATAGAGGTATTCATTATATTACGTTTTAGCATTGAGATAATAGTTTGTGGTGATGTTGGAGTGGACTGCATTATATTCAGATGTGTTTAGACACATCTGTCAATCTAGTCCAGCAACTTCAGGAACAAGCACATTAAAGAATATACACCTTTCCACCATCAACAAAAGATGCCATGGCAGAGCTGTTGTATTTGCCGTGCTACGATGCTACTGTATTACATTGTACAGGAGTACCGGATAAAGTGGTCACTGTATATTTAGATCACCATCACAAGCAAAATTTACTTTGATACTAGTTTTGGGAAGCTTTGTTAATGACAGGGAAAAAAATGATGAGGCCATTAAATATAATGAACTAGGAATCGTAATGGTTTGATCATTTAACAAATTTCACATGTTTAATTTATATGACAGTTAAGAAAATAAGAGACCGATGAAGTTGCACACACATACTGTACAGTGACAGCTGTTTGAATGTTTACCTGTGAGAAGCTCAGAGGTAGGAAAAGGTTTTTTTTAACTTACCCGCCCCCTGCGGGATCTTTGTAGTTGAACGGCTGGTTGATGACGCCCATGACAGGCTCGCCTGTGCTCCGGAGATAAACCCCGATCAGGACCAAAGCACAGTGAAGACCTGAAGGAAACAGGTGGCCTTCCTTGAGCACCTCCTCTCGGCCCTCTATGTACTGACTGGTGGCATCTTGATGTGAAACAAGAGACAAAAAGGTCTCACTGAGCCTCTGCTCTCTGCCGTGTGCTTTATGGAATACATTTCTGGATCACTGCAGCATGCGAGAAAACAGCCAGCCTTTCACCTATGGGGTCGATCCAGATGCCGAGCTCAGAGGGGTTGAGGGGCACTGTCAGGTCATCCGTGTGCGCGTCGATGGTCGCTGGGTCTTGGTGGATGGCTCGAGCCAGCAGAGATGCTGCCGTGTCGTCATCGTCCAGCACAGAGGCCAGGAGCGTCGCCGTCTCCTCCTCCGTACTGCACACTGTCACTATCACACTCTCTCCTGGTGACACAGAGTGAGCGAGGCTCCATTTGATTACTTTATCACAAAGAACTTTAAATATTTACAAAGTTCAATGTGCATCATGATTTAATACACACATGATTATTTAAATACTTTAAATACAATATTATTCTGTCACTATGAGGTTTCAGGGCAGATCATTAGGTGAATTGTATTGTTAGGCCTTCCAGTATTTACTCTAACAACATAAAGGTGGGGTGATTTTTATACCACAGTAAGAATCAGGAACAGGTTTACTGGCACCTACGTTTTCAAATATAAAGACATTTCCTTTATGAGAGGGATATGTGGTTGGAAACGGAGCATCCTGAACGCTCACCTTTCCTCTTGAAGCTGTGTGCTTCTGATTCCCAGTACAACTCAGACTTCTGTCATCGGCAGAAATTCTCAGATGACTCTGCAGTTATGGGTTATGTCAGGGAACTGATTAGCTGCCTTCTAATGAATGTGGCCAGGATGAAGGAGATGGTTGTGGAATTTAGGAGGACCAGAACTATACGGAACACCAACGCCATGCTGACAGAAGAGGTAGATGTGGTGGAGGGCTAAAAATAGACTGGACTGGAGGTGCAACACTGGGCTTGTCGACAGGAAGGGACAAAGCAGACTCTACCTTTTGAGGAAGCTTAAGTCCTTGTTTCCCCATTTTTATCAATCTGCTGTTGAAAGTGCAATTTTCTTTCCAGCCATCCGTTGGACCAGCAGAATCAGAGCCAGTGAAGAAACTGAACAAGACATAAAGAAGACTGTCTTTGTGCAGGGGACTACTGTAGAGCCCTTAGAGTTGGTTGTTGAGAGAAGGATGTTACACAAACTGCTCAACACTTCACATCACGTACTGGTTAAGAAAGCAGTGTTTTCAGAGGGAGGCTCCTTTACCTCCGCTGTAATAAGTCTCCTCTCTGTAATAATGATGTACAGGTAGGACATTTATCCTCTGAGTGACATTACACAACGCACAAATTTAGTTTGAGGAGTTGAATCAGTCACAACATAAATGATAAATTTTATTATTAAATTATATATAATTATCCTTCAAATCCGTTTCCAAAAAAGTTGGGACGCAATGTAGAATGTAAAACAATAAAAACAATGATTTGCTGGTTTCAATTTGATGGTTTCAATGATTTGCCAATCATTGAAACCCCAGATGTAATTGAAAAATAGCACGAAGACATTTCAAATGTTGAAACAGAAAAATGTAATTGTTTTTGAAAATTATATCCTCATTTAGAATTTGATGCCAACAACACGTTTCAAAACAGTTTGGACAGGGTCATGTTTACCACTGTGCTGCATCACCTCTTCTTTTAACAACACTCTGTAAGCGTTTGGGAATTGAGGAGACCAATTGCTGTCGTTTTGAAAGTGGAATGTTTTCCCATTCTTGCCTGATATAGTCTTTCAGCTGCTCAAGAGTTCAGGGTCTCCTTTGTCGTATTTTAACATTTTCAATGGATGACAAGTCAGGACTGCAGGCAGACCAGTTTAGCACCCAGACTCTTTTTACTACAGAGCCTGTTGTAGTATGTGTAGAATGTGGTTTGGCATTGCCTTGCTGAAATAAGCAAGGCCTTCCCTGAAAAAAACGTTGTCTACTTGGCAGCATATGTTGCTCCAAAACCTGTATATATTGTTCAGCATTAATGGTGCCTTCACAAATGTGCAGGTTACCCATGCCATGTGCACTAATGCACCCCCATACCATCATGGATGCTGGCTTTTGAACTGTGCACTGATAACAAGCCGGATGGTCCCTCTCCTCTTTAGCCAGGAGGACGCGGCGTCCACGATTTCCAAATTTAGAATTTTCACTCATCAGACCACAGGACAGTTTTCCACTTCACCTCAGTCCATCTTAAATGAGCTCCGGCCCAGTGAAGGCGGGACGTTTCTGGATCTGGTTTATAAACGGTTTCCTCTTTGCATGGTAGAGTTTCAGCTGTCATTTGTGGATGCAGCGACAAACTGTGTTCACAGATGATGGCTTTTGGAAGTGTTCCTGAGCCCATGCAGTGATGTCCACTACAGAATCCTGTCTGTTTTTAATGCAGTGATGTCCACTACAGAATCCTGTCTGTTTTTAATGCAGTGATGTCTGTTTTTAATGCAGTGATGTCCACTACAGAATCCTGTCTGTTTTTAATGCAGCGATGTCTGTTTTTAATGCAGCGATGTCTGTTTTTAATGCAGTGATGTCCACTACAGAGTCCTGTCTGTTTTTAATGCAGTGATGTCCACTACAGAATCCTGTCTGTTTTTAATGCAGTGATGTCCACTACAGAATCCTGTCTGTTTTTAATGCAGTGATGTCCACTACAGAATCCTGTCTGTTTTTAATGCAGTGATGTCCACTACAGAATCCTGTCTGTTTTTAATGCAGTGATGTCCACTACAGAATCCTGTCTGTTTTTAATGCAGTGATGTCCACTACAGAATCCTGTCTGTTTTTAATGCAGTGATGTCCACTACAGAATCCTGTCTGTTTTTAATACAGTGATGTCCACTACAGAATCCTGTCTGTTTTTAATGCAGTGATGTCCACTACAGAATCCTGTTTTTAATGCAGTGATGTCCACTACAGAGTCCTGTCTGTTTTTAATGCAGTGATGTCCACTACAGAGTCCTGTCTGTTTTTAATGCAGTGATGTCCACTACAGAGTCCTGTCTGTTTTTAATGCAGTGATGTCCACTACAGAATCCTGTTTTTAATGCAGTGATGTCCACTACAGAGTCCTGTCTGTTTTTAATGCAGTGATGTCCACTACAGAGTCCTGTCTGTTTTTAATGCAGTGATGTCCACTACAGAATCCTGTTTTTAATGCAGTGATGTCCACTACAGAATCCTGTTTTTAATGCAGTGATGTCCACTACAGAATCCTGTCTGTTTTTAATGCAGTGATGTCCACTACAGAGTCCTGTCTGTTTTTAATGCAGTGATGTCCACTACAGAGTCCTGTCTGTTTTTAATGCAGTGATGTCCACTACAGAGTCCTGTCTGTTTTTAATGCAGTGATGTCCACTACAGAATCCTGTTTTTAATGCAGTACCCTCTGAGTTCTTGAAGATCACGGACATCCAATATTGGTTTTCAGCCTTGTGCCTTGCGTAAAGAGATTTCTTCAGACTCTCTGAATCTTTTAATGATATTGTTACTGTAAACGATGAAATCCCCAAATTCTTTCCAATTTTGTGTTGAGAAACATTCTTAAATTGTTGCACTATTTGCCAACGCAGTCTTTCAGAGTAGTGAGCCCCTCCCCATCTTTACTTTACAAAGACTTATCCTGGATGCTCTTTGTTGCCAGTTAACCTAATTAATATTGAGATGTTCCACCAGGTGTTTTCTTTTAGCATTTCACAACCTTTCCATTCTTTTGTTGCCACTGTCCCAACTTTTTTGAAACGTGTTGATGGTATAAAATTCAACATGGGCATATAATAAAAAAACAAAAACAATGACATTTCTCATTTTCCACATTTGATATGTTGTCTTTGGGCTGTTTTCAATTAAATATGGGGTTTCAATGTTTTGCAAATCATCACATTCTGTGTCTATTTAGAAACTACACAGCGTCCCAACTTTTGGAGAAGGGGTTGTACTTCATGTCCATGTATGTTACTTGTGCTTTGCAATGGTAAACTGCTGAATAAACTGAATATCTTTGTCTTTTGATCTATTGTGGAAAAAGACAAACAAACGGGATGAAGTGAGGTTGGGCTTTAGGAAATTATGAGTAATTGTTTTTCTCTCTCCACTTTTTCCCATTTCATAACCAAACAAATTAACTGCAAGCTTCAACAAACATGAAATACTCAGGATCCCTTGCCACAGGCAATGAGACCAACCACCAGTATCAGCCAAACTCCAACTTATAACTATGAAAACGGAAAAAATGAAATGACAAAAATCCCAAATAGCAAAAGGGAGCATTCAGTACTTGGTTGTTGTGTGTAAAAAGGTTTGTGAAAGAATACTTTTTTCAGTGATGCTCCAGAAAAGAAATGTAACAGACAGACGGGACAAAACCTATTCCTATATGCCCCTCCTCACCTCACCTCACTTCACTTATGAGAAGAATAATAATAATGTCCTGTTGTCAACTGATTCTGGAAAACAAACATTCAGTGTGTGAAGAGCAATTTGAAGTTATTACCAAGCCCGTTTTCAAATTTGTTGGACTCCTCTCCATGAATGAAGCCAGCCATTTCAGGGAACTGACCAATGGAAAAGACAGGACATGGTTACGATCCATCACACAGATCATCCAGCTTATTCCGGGAGTCCATACTTTTTAGCGACTTGTCCTACCTGAGCACCGACATCGTGCCGGATCATCTCCTGGATCACCACGTCGGCGAGTGTTTTACAGTCCTGAACGAACTTCTTGTTCTTGTCATCTCCAGTCTTTTCTTGTACGAGGAGCTGAAAGAGAGGAGCCTCCTGCCTGCAGACCCGAGCCACGTTAGCCGCCTTCTCTGCCACCTGGAGCAGCAGTCTCAGCAGATCAGCCATGTCTGAACAGAAGAAAAACACAAGGATTTTGTCAACATAGAGATGGACCACTTCATGTGTATGTGAGAGAGTGAGGGAGAAGAGGTGAGGTGGGTCAGATGTTCTCATACTGAGCTAATTATAGCCTCAAAATGAAAACAGGGCATTTATGAAAAAAGACAAGCGAGGGAGGATGTGGCTTCAGGTCTTTGCACATGAACCAGTTCAGCAGTTCTCAACTGAAAACAGATATAAGGCTCACAATCACCTCCATGAACATTTACAATTTCGATTATTTTTAAGTATGCAAGACTATATTACTAAACTGTACATAATGCTCTAGTAAGACATAATGAGAGGAGAAATATAATACATATTATAATACACATAATTATGTATGGACTTTAACAAAATGAAAACCAATGTCATTGAAGTTGTCCTAACCTGTAACTGCGCACAAATTTACGGCAGTGCATCTTATGAAGCTTCAACATTCCACTGGACAGGTTTGCAAGGGCTTACCTTAAACACGTAACGAAGCAAAGCAACTTAACGTCAGAGGAGACAAAAGGCTGTGAAATGACTGAAACCTTATCAAAACCCAGCGACACGCTGCTTTCTCTCCGCTCGCTCTCCGTAGTTGACTTTTCTCGTCCAGCCTACAGTAACCGAGCGCAGATAGTTTAGTGTAAAAGGATATGAAGTTGGAGTAAAACGGCAGTATTAAGGCGATAGATTTATACTGAGCTCTGTCTCCTCTTGTGTCTTTACGTCAGTTTCCTATCACAGGAAAGGCGCACGCTCGAATCCTGCCAGTGCGAAAGCATGACACACCCTACTCTACCTCTGAACTGGCTAGTAGTTGGTGCCTTGGCTAGTTTGGTTGGTTAGACTTACCCATGAGGCATGGTGATTGGTTAAGAATGGGTACGGACATCAAGCTAAGCCAATCAGAAACAGAGTAGACACGTAGACCGCCGATTAAAGGTGCAGACAGGCACGCAACCGGAGGCGGCACGGTGAGTACGCCACACAAGGTGTACGAGGCATCGTTGCTGTACAAAACACCATTATCAATCAAATGCATTTTGTTCCCCCAAATGTAAACTGTACCAATCAAACAACTACACAACAGCATTTATTGCAAAGACAAAAAAATAAATAATTTAATTATCAACTGACTTTTGGCACACCCTGTCATCAATAGCGATTGCACACAAGATTTCCTCAAAATTGTCCTGAGTGATTCATCCTCTGCAACAGCAGGTGGTGCTATGAATCAATTTAAAAGCGCTGGGAGGTGGACCCATAACAGAGCAGTGCAGAGCAGAGCAGATTGATCAAAGAAACCCCAGAAGGGTTTTAGACCTATTATATTACATCCTGTCTGCCTCAGTGCAGTTGGCGTACCACACAGTGATGCAGTGCGTCATCAGGCTGTCAACAGAAGAGCGGAAGAAGGTCACCAGCAGCTTTCTGTCCAGGTTATTTTTCCTGAACACCCTCAGCAGATGTAGTCGCTGCTGCCCTCATGATAAGCATTGAGGTGTTTGCAGTCCATGAGAGGTCAGCAGAGATGAGGGTGCCTAAGAATTTGAAAGTCTGGACCCTCTCTACACAAACGCCATTGATGTAAAGGGGTCGGGGTGGGGGTGTGAGGGATCTGCACTGTTCTTCCTGAAATCCAGGATGATTTCCTTGGTTTTAGTGGTGTCAGGTTGATTGCTGAACACCACGCTGATAGTCTCAGGATCTCATCTCTGTAGGCAGACTCGTCTCCCTCTGTGATAAGTCCAACCACAGTTGTGTTGTGAGCGAATTTGACGATGGTGTTACCTGGGTGGGCTGGGCTGCAGTCGTTTGTGTTGAGAGAGTACAGTAGTGGACTTAGCACACATCCCTGATGGGGAGCTGGTGCTGAGTGTGCAGGTGGACTAGTAGTGGGGGCCAAATTTCACAGTCTGGGGGCGGTTGGTTAAGAAGTCCTTTATACAGGAACAGATGGGTGGGGGGAGGCCTAAGCATGATAGCTTAATGGCCAGTATGTCCGGGATGATGGTGTTAAAGGCTGAGCTGAAATCGATGCAAAGCATCCTCACATAGTTCCTCTGGTGTTCCAAATGGCTCGGCGCAGTGTGGAGAGCTATGGCTATGGCGTCCTCAGTGGATCTGTTTGCCCGATAGGCAAACTGGTGTGGGTCGAAGGTGGGAGGGAGGCAGCCTCACAAAGCACTTAGATAGAAAACAGATATACATGTAGATAATAAAGCTCACATTTGTAGTAGTTTACGCCCTTTCGTTTTAGCTGGGAACAATGCAGCCTTTAGCGGAGGTATGTCCTTCTAGTTGAATCATGGAAATGCATTTGCTCCACTTGCTTAATTGTTCAGGACGAACAATCGCGACTGTGACTGTAGGCTGCCTATCCATAGCGGTTGAGCAATAGCTTCTGCTGTTGTACCGCAAACCACATGCAGTACCTCTACTGTAATACTAGAACCAGAAGTAATATTAATGGCAATTCGTGAGGCTTAATTATGGCCACCAATGAGGTTCTGTTTTCATCCATGTACGTTTGTTGGTTGGTTGGTTTCATTGATTGCATGATTACATAACAACTACCTGATGTATTTTCATTAAACTTGGTGGAAGGATGGGGCATGGGCCAAGACGGAACTCAATACATTTTGATTTTCTTTTACATTGCAATTAAAGGATTTTTTCCCACATATTCCCAAAGTAAGCAAAAACTACAGAAGCAATTTCCACAAAACATTGTGAAGGGCTGGGGCAGGCAATCTAAATAGACATGTTTAGGTTTGTTTAGTCTTGGAATAGTTATGCACTCTTTGGAGTGTGATTTTAGTTTTGATTATAATTACATTTGCTAATGATTATTTTGGACTGTGGTGTGTGTTTGCATGTTGAAGCACAGCAGTTTTTTAAAATTATCTTTTAAATGTCAATATAGGCTTGTATTTCAATATATCTTCAAAATTACTGCCTTGGTTTAATCCAAATTGCATCCATACAATTACCTGATTAATTGCATAACAGCTCTACTGGATACAGTGATACATTAGGCAACAGGCCCATGGAAATTGATAAAACACTGTAAAAAGTGATTCAATTCAGTCTTAAGGTGGAATGTTGTTTGATTCAACCATCAGATAAATAGATAACAAGTATATGTGTTTAATTAGTCTTGGAGACTTACATACAGTGATTTGTTTTCTTTGCCCATGTGTTTTTTTTTTACAGTTCCTGTTCCTGTCTCATCGATGGATATATCATTTTTACCTCTTGCCTCTATATTCCTTAATGGCCTATTCCATTTTCATTTTACTTCTCAATCCTTCTTTTCCCCCAGTAGCACATTTGCCATTTCCTGTGGGCTAACTGATGTAAAATATGAACCGCCACTACAATTTCAGATATGTATTAAGATTATACAGTGTTGGAACTTTGAGAGCTGAGTTTTCTTTGCTTTGAATCTGTACTCTGGTGTTGATGTGTAACCTTACCATTGATATTATTAGTCAACGTCTTGTCTACACTTTCATAAACATTGTCAAATAGATTTACAAAGGTTCACAGGTTTACAAAGGCTAATATACAACCACAGTCTATGACAATACTTATCAAATATCAAACATTAACTCTTATTTGTACTGTACTGAATTTGCAAGACATTATCAAGAGTCCACTGTAGTTTGCTGGACTGTGAGTGAGAACCCTGACAACTGTGGTGTGGTCAGACCACAAGTGGCAGGAAGACACACCCTTAATTCTATACAAGCTCTCTCTCTCTCACACACATACACACTGTATATGTGTGTGAGAGAGCTTGTCTAGTAAAAGGAGAAACTTGATCACTCTCAAATGACAACTTTTACACGCAAATGGCTTTTGGTAAAGGCTCTGACCACTGATATCCATTAGTCGTCCATTATGTAATGCTTTGTAGATGAGAAGCCTTCATCCGGTTGATCAATACAGTTTAGTGTCCACTGTCAACTGGGCGAGGCAGTCATCACACTGAAGCCATCCTTTGCACTTAGGATCCTTACAAGACAGAGGAGTTTCTTCAGATGAAGGTAAGATGGATTAAATGTCTGAGGTAAAGGTGGTAATTCTGTACATTTTAAATATATTCTTGGACGCTAATAATAAATTAAGGGCATGCATCATGTTAAAATACATAAAATGGATAAATGTATATGCTTGTTGCAGGCTTCGGAGGAGAATATGTCAGACCTGGAGAGAGGCATGGTCACTATTATCCGAGTTTTTCACAAATATTCAGGTCAGACGTGCAAGCTGAAGAAAGCAGAGCTTAAAGCCCTTATCAACAATGAGATGAATAATTTCATAATGGTAAGATATGGAAATAAAGGTTTAAATATTGGGATGTTTATTGCAACACTTTACAGTATAATGCTTGCAATACCAAAAAACCCCTAAAAAAATCAACTTCACAAGCGTGTGTCATTTTCATGTCTACTTTGGGACATGAAATTTAAAATGTATATTGCGTATAAGATACTTGGAAATGCTGAGCTAGTACTAAGGATACTGATATTGGTTGATCTATTTATCAGTCAGTAATACTGACCTAGACTGAAACATGACAGCCACATGGATTGTCAGAAAATTTGGCACAAGATGACTTGTCACATTCATTAAAATGACTGGAGTTGCTTCAACCTCAGATGCTTAGTAACCTTAAAGCATAGCAAGTAACCATAAATTTTTTATTGTGCTATGCTGAACAGCTTAGAGATTTGAGAAAAGCTTTGTGCAGAGAACTAACAAGGAGTCCTCTACCACCACCCTCAAACAAGGTTCATTCTATCCAACAATGTAGTTTTCTGGTGTGTAATGAGCTTTTGATCCTCATGGTGTCATAAGTGATGCTGTTACCTTTTAGTGTTGCTATTTGTTTTTGGTGCATAGCCAGTAAATGTTTCACTTTCATTCACCTTTTCTGCTGTACAGAAAATCCAAGAGAATGAAACTCTGGATGAGGTCTTTGCGGATCTCGATCAGAATGGAGACCTGGAGATCGACTTCAAAGAGTTCATCACTCTCATTGCCATGGTTACGTCAGCATGCGAAGAACTCTTCACCCCAAACTACCATAATGATTAGTCAGCATGCATATGCCTTATCCTTCTCATTAAAATTATGAGCATGACAGAAAGTGTGTCTGAATTTTTAATTGGGATCTTTGTTACATCTGGTGTTTGGTATTATAAAAGTTTGTTGCATAAAACAAAATGTAGAAATTATGATAACACATGAAGAACCACACATTCGCCATCAACAGGGCCACAGTGAAATCAGAATCAGCCAATACCATCCAACTGCGGAGCTTCAGCATTTCTGAATAAAGTCTGGCATGAAAGCAGAAACATTTTAGACCCAACAAACTTAGAAATGTAATGTGTGTCATCTTTTCTCGCTTAAATCATCTGTAATAAGAGCAGCTGCACCTGGTGACATAACATGTTTGGGTCTAAACTACTGCTAAGATGACTCTTTCCCCTCTGAAGGAGTTGATTTGAAGGTCAAGTGACCAGAAAGCTCCCCTTTGTGGAGAATCTGCAGCCTGCTACATACAAATGAGTGAGTTTGTGAGTTACACATCAGTTTTAGGGGGCCTTTTACATGAATGAATACAATATTTTTGCTATGGTTCTACACATGTAAAACTCTTAGGTAAATGCAGCAGTTCACAGTCAAATTTATGATACATTTTCAAAATCAAGATTGACTGAAGTTTCGCTGTCCCAGATTTGTCTCCATAAATTCAAGGATCTTTTTCCAGGCCTCTTCCTGGGCAAAAGCGTGAGGTGCAAGATGGCCTCCCCACAGAGAGATCTCTGTAGGAGAAAGAAAACAGAGCATCATTACAATTATTATTTTCCATTGTAGGACACATAAAAAATGAAGCAGTCTCTGAATAAAAATGTAATGACCACATGTATAAAAAATAAGATTTGTATAAAGACAAAAATGCAGCTCTGGGATAGGGCTCACTTTTATTTGGTTTGTTGCTCCACAAGGACACTCTTACATTTGGTGTGTAAGGTGGTTCAATCAAGTGACCAGCACCGGGGTAGGACAAACAGGTGAACAGATGGGATTTACCTGAAGCCTTCAGGGTCTCCTCGAACTAATGAATGTAAAAAGTGTGCACAGTGTTACAACAACAACCAATAACTGTCCAGTTTGCAGAGCTTACAGAGCACCACATCGTTCAGTCATTTTTTTCCGCCCCTGTGCCAGGATTCCCACTCGCACCAAGCCCTGGCAACACATCACCCCCACCTTCATCTAGCTTCACTGGCTCCCAGTTAAGTCCCGCATCCAGTACAAAATCCTCCTTCTCACCTACGAATCCCTCCAGGCGCTTGCCCCCCATTTTCTGACTGACTTTCTCCAATCCCACACCCCATCCCAAAACCTATGGTCCTCAGACACGGGCTCGCTTTTTTCCATCCCTCACACCAACCTAAGAACCTACAGCGACAGTGCTTTCAGTGTTACAACCCCTTCTCCCTGGAACCCAGCTGAGATTCACAATGCCCAATCTCTGGACACTTAAAAAACTCTCCAGTCAACATCATCATTTTATAGTTTATGTTCTTACTTTCCTTACTTTGCGACCTTGGGCATATTGAAAGATGCTATACAAATTAAAGTTATTAATATTATTATTATTATTGGTTGAAATACTCCCAAACTTTAGATGATCGAGGGCGAGCATTTTTAGCTGCAGCTTGTTCTCTGGAGGAATCATGCTTTAACGCATGGATGTGTTGTTTTAGACTGAGTGCAGCCATCTTGGTGAGGCGTCATAGTCCCAGCCTCTGCTGGGACTATGACTATGACTGCAGAGTGCTGTTAGCTTGTTTATTGTATCACATATCCAAATTGCACTAATGTCAACACAGCACTTCCTTGGGGCCCCACCAATTTACATAACCAATTTTGAAGTAGCTCAGATTCAATGGTTCCAACATCAATAATTTATAGTAATGAAAAAAAAGAGTAAAATAATCCAATCTACCAGTTTTGCACTCTCTTTGCTTGGTATGGTCCAGTCATCTTCACCCACTATGGACATTAATGGACAGGCAAGGTGCTCTATCTGGGGAAAAAAAGAGACATCCTCTGATTGTCCTGCAAATTTGAGGCAAACTTTCAAAATGTTGCAAAAACAAACAAACAGACAAAAAACAGGAAGAAGAAAAAAATTAATGAATGAGGTATGTGTCCATCAATTGGGCTGGAACAAATAAACAAGACAAGACTAGACAATGCATAGTTTTGTCTGAGGATGGCGGTAGAGGCTAGATTATGTAATGCTGTAATAAACCGTAGAAGATTTAACCCACTTTTTCTACTTCTCCAGTGCATCATTTTTGGTCATTTTTTTGGCAGAGGTAAGAATTATAAATCTGACATAATATTTGTGTAGTTTGGGTCGTTCCACAGACTTTTATGCAAATACATATTTGCACAAACAAAATTGCCTTTCCTCTTTATGGGGAGACACACATCATCATTTCTGCTGCTTGGAATGGCTGCAGGTAATGTAATTGATGTTTCCCTCATTGATGATTATTTTACCCTTTCAAAATTATTTACAGTACAATTTTAAATTTTACGACCCATCCCACATGATCTGCAGACTAATTGTAGTACCCTAGGATATAATTGATCTGTGCATCAATACTATAATATATTTTTTTCATTTCTGCAGCCATGGTGTCCATTGGTCTTTATTTATTCATGTTATTCATGTGCAATTATCTGAGGTTCGTCTCTTGATTATAAAAGGCTCATAGTTGAACTGGGTTTAGTGAGTTGTATTTTCCCAAGAAAATGACTTTCTTCCCCACACCTTGATGCCTTAGTGCTGCCAATGGTTCTGACGTATTTAACTGATCATATGACTTTTTCCACTTTGAGAGAAGAAGACGCCATTTCTGCTGTCTGTGTCTTCCCATAGGATTCCCATTCCCCAACTAATTCCCACTTTCTCTTGTGTAAGTACACTCTCTTAAATAAAGTACACAAAAATTAAATTCTCATCATATTAAAGAAATTAATGAACAACTGAATTACTATCTGTAAGTGGATATAATATTCAAATAGTTAATAACTTTCAAATTAACTGAAGGGATTAGATATACAATTAATAATAAATTTCACAATAATAAAAACATCTTCAGACAAAACTACTCTTTTCACATTTGCTCCAAACCAGTTGATGGAAATGTGCCAGCTCACATTCTCTCTCTTTTCTTTTTATGCAGCATTTCAAAAGGTTGCTTCAAATACAAGAACAGTATATGGAAACACAGTTATTGATAAAAAAAAAACAACCTATATACATATTCGTTAAGTTTGTGTGTTTGTTTGTGTGCATACAGTTTGACTTTTGTGTTCAGTGGAGCAGATAGGATTTTAAGTTTTTCACATCACCTTCACTTTGCCCTCAGGGGAAAGGTTAGCAGCCGAGGTGGCTTCTCTAAAACTGATGCAGCCTTGATCATCATATGACCAATTCCTCTGGTCACTAAAAGGACAAGTGCATAGATAACACACAACTTATTTTTTTTATTTTTAATTATTTCTTTATTCAGGCTATAGTGAAATTGTTGATACACGTTGTTTTTGCTTCTCAAATTGTTTTACTATAGATCTCAAGTGATTATCAATGAACTATTAATCTACTTGGGGTAAACTACAACTTTATTCTGTAGAGTTGAAGAGGCCATTATGCTCCCCCCCCCCTTTCCTCTAGTATCTAACTTTTTTGTGCATAGGGTCAGGTATGCAAGTCCAGACCAAAGGAGGTCATTCTCTGCCACAGAACACTGCTCCTGAACTGCTTGAAACACTGTGGTCCAGCCATTTATTCTGTAACTTGTTCACATCACTATATAACACAGCACCACCTACTGCCAGGGGACTGTTGTCCACCTAGGTGAAAATCCCAACCACTTTACTGTCTTTTATTAAGAAAATGTTTCTTGGTGAAACTAAAATCTACAAATGGTATGTTCAAGAGCTTCCAAATTTAAGATCAAATGCTTTGTAATGCTTTGTTATAGAGTCATTTGTTGAACTTACCTGATGAAGACGAGCTGTGAGCGTCTGTTGATATCAGACACAATACTGTTATTTTGTTTTGTTTTAGTTTTTGTTTGCTTTGTTCATTATTCAAACTGTTATTTTGTTGTCTTTATAATATTGTTAACATACTGATAGCAGTTTGCTGTGTCCTGTCCCTGTATAATTTCTTATATATATTTTGTGAGCGGTTGAGCTCTTTGTGGTCCTGGATTTCAGACTGTGATGAGTTGGCTATGTCTCTACGGTTGCTCAGGCTTGTGTGGGTGAAAAGTCCGGGTGTGCTTTTCAGGAGGGAGACCGAGAGGTGAACGGGCCTAAAAATGGAGCATTTCAGATAGAGAGCTACAACAATGGACAGAATGAAGACAATAATGTGTTGACCCCTAAAATGTAAATATGAAACTGATAATGAGCATAATGGCCTCTTTGAATATCCCATCTGAAACCACACAGATCAGATGTTTTGTAATGTCTTAATAATAATATCTTTTTAAAAATTGTACCTTTAATTTCCATTTACCTTTCAAATAGCTCTGTTCTGCCATCTGCATCTATGAGCTTCATGAGACATCCCACAGGACCATTGATACAAATCAAACAAGATGGCTGGAGAGGAGCACACATGTTGTTGAAAGTCAATATGCACTTAAGTCATAGTTCAGTTTCTATTCCTAGAAATGTTGCATATCTTGTTGTATAAACCTATTTATTCTGAGGAAAGAGTAATTTCACATATTCGGAGCCATGTATTAACCACACTGTAAATTTGTAATAGGAGGACAGAGACAGACGTACTTTGACATCAGTCTGAGTGGCAATTCGAAGAGTCAGGTAGGCTCCAAAGGACAGACCAATGATCCCAACTCTGTCCGCACAAACCTGATGATGATCCCGAAGAAGGTGGAACGCAGACTGTCCAAACAAATTTTTTAAAATTTTGATTATGACAAAATAATTAAGTGACATGTATACATGACATGGAAAGAAATCAACATATTGTAGTATAGAATAAAACAGAACCTGCATCTTATCTTACCTTGAAATATGAATCATCAACACAGACGCGGTTTTCTGAGCCAAATAATTCATTGTGCGCTAAATAGCCAAGAGACAGGCTTGCATAGCCTCTGGATGCTAACAGGGCAGAGCGGGTCTCTACTAGCCGTCTGCCCAATCCCCATAGGTCCAACATGGCTGGAAATGGGCCTGGGCCTGCAGTATATCAGTAAGGTATGTGCTGTTCAGTACATAGTGTTCCCACACCAAACCTTCTAAATGAATGTTTTACATCTTCTCACCGGGCGGCAAAAACAACGTTGCTATAATTCCATTTTGGCGAATCTTTATTCTCCGTACGCCTGGTGCCATGTACCAGCGCTCAATACTTAAGGTAGCCAGTTCAGAGCTCTGTCCCTCACTGGGTGAAACATGGCCCTCCAGTAAGGACACGAGCACCACTGATGGAGTCTCTACAACATTTTTCCTCATGCTGTAAAGAAGAGCACAGATCATTCAGGAAACTCATCAACCATTTGTTAAGGCCATTTACTACAACAATATCAAGCATTTTAATTTGGCAGTGTGGCTCTGCTCCTGTAATGCACAAGAAAAAAAGTGTGACACAGATTAAACCATACATCATCAGTCATAAATATCATGAGTAATGGCACGAGTACCCTTACTACTTATTGGGTGCCCCCACCTCCTGGTGAGTGTAGGTACATGAGGCCTTTATTGTGGCTAAATTATTTGCAAATGTGTGTGGAGGTAACTCAATCTGTGTGTGTGATCAGATTTGTAAGTGTGTAAAACAATCTTTAAATGTGTATTAAGATTTGCAAATGTATTGAGATCTGTTAATATAAAGACAAATCTGTAAATACCTGAATATAAATGTCTACACAAATCTACAAACATGTGTAAACTGCAAAATGATGCCACAAATTTTAGTTTCTTCAACTCTCAGCAAACTTATTTTGTCACTGGCCTTAAAACGTCTGTTGCACCAGAAGCTGGCTGCATCCCCCAGAACAGTCCCATTGGCTCACAGCCCAAATATGAACCACCAACAGAATGATCCCTGGTCACTGTTAAGAGAAGAGAGAAAGATACTCACTGCCATCATACAAGTTTAAATTGAAACCCGATTACTATTATTAAGTTGAATCCAATATAAACAGTTTAAACGTAACTTGTATCTTTCCTTTTAAAAAAAACAAAAACATGATTCAACTACAACTAGAATTGTGCTCTGACACTGCATGTGCTACTATAAAGGTAAAAATATAGCAATAAACATGGGCTTGCTGGATACAAAATACATTGAAAACGGTAACTGTAATATATTTTAAAAGTCCAGTATGCAGGATTTAGAGACAACTATAAGGAATCATGATTGGGCCAATATAATCAAGCAAAAATAAGACTGGACTCTGAGAAAATAAAAGTCACTGAAGTAAAATATGTCACCTCAAAACTCTAATTTATAACGTGCAGACAAAGCATTTGTATACTAATGGAAGCTACTGGTCTTTTGTTATATGGCCTTTGTGCTTGTGTCTCACTCATCAGACTTTTATTCTCGCTGTCTGCTTTGCGGTTACACTGACGGCGCTCTCATTTGCTTTGCTTGTCCCGATTGTCAAATGAGTTTTTGAGTGACCGCGGAGGGTTTGGGTTAGGGTTGGTCAGGAGACAGGTTGGAATTAAATGTTGCTACGCCAGTTTGTTACTTGGTTTGAATTTAGTTTATGATTAAACAGCATTGACTTTAAGAGTATCAAGACTTGTTTGCGGTAAGATGTTTGTGGGAAAGGTTTCTAGGAATATCAACTGACAGCTTGTATAAGTCCAGAATGGTGTTCTTGCTTTGTTCCTGCTATCAAACTCTGACAGGGTTTTCACAGTAATGTGGATGACAGAAAATTGTGGCTGGGATAAAGACCAAGTGGAAGCAAGATAACAGAAATGCATGAATAGAAAAAAGAAATTGGCGACCTTTATAGCAGGAGAGATAAATGCAACAAATGGGATCAAGTCTAAAATTCAAAGAATCAATGTTGTTGCAATATCTGCAGCAAACCATTTGTTTAAATGATGAACTCTGGTGCCCAACATGAGGCTCAGAGACACAAAGATGAATGACAGGTAGCCGGAACAGCCAGTGCAGCCGGTGGTTCCATGTTTACCACTAATTCCTCCGAAATCCTACACACTTGACCTATACTCTCATATTAATGATGATATTTTCCAACTTTTATCAGAACCAATTTCTTTGCCTATAATCCAACCATTGTACTTTCTTTCATTAGTTGTACATATTGATATATTAATTTTGTGGTAATTGCATTATTAGGGAAAATATTGTACTATAAAACTCAATGTTACTCACAGTTAACGGCTCCCTCTGCATTTGTATTATAGTGTGCAAATGACTCCCACTGGACACCATCTTCATTGTGCGTATGTGCAAACAATGTGACAGGACAGTGAGGGGGAAGGAAGCGTCCTTTAATGGTGATCTCTTCATCTACGAGGGGCCGAGCAGGAGCAGCTGTCAGTAGAGGGGCTGCTCTGTAGCTGCTCTTCCACCTAAGTCCTCCTACAGGAAGAAGAAACAGATACAGGGACAATCCATCCATCCATTTTCTGTTACTATTTATTGTATGCGATGTCATGATGGTGCTGGAGCCTATCTCAGCTGACATTGGGTGAGAGATGGGTGTATACCCTGGACAGGTCACCAGTCATCACAGGGCTGACACATAGAGAGACAAACAATCATTCACACTCACATTCACACCTATGGGAAATTTAGGGTCACCAATTCACCTATACTGCATGTCTTTGGACTGTGGGAGGAGACCGGAGCACAGTCACAGACTCGGGGAGAACATGCAAAGACCCCAGGTCTGGGTTTGCATCACTTGTGCCACCACACAGAGAAAATCAAGCAAATACTCAGTATCTCAGATGTTCAAATACAAATTAGCTCATCTCACATAGTTACTCAGGGTCAAAGCACATTTCACTGCCCAATTCTGGCATAAGCTTTTTAAAAACCCATTTGAAAAATACAATAAAGAATTACAAATATTCTTACCCAAGCCATGACGCAACAATGCCAGGTTCCTGTGTACACTGATGAATGGTATCATCTTTATCTCTGTGAGCTGCTTGTTGTCACACTCAAATGTGCTCTGGTGAATAAGTTATACGTTATTGCCAACCCTAAAAAAAGAAATGATTATTAATTATTATTATATTATATATTATCATATTAATTAAAGATTTTAAAAAACCAGCGCTAAATAACAAACCATACAACTCTTTCAAGGGTGAGCCTCAAACATTGCCTATAGAGTGTGGATACAGCAACAACAAAAAAATCTGGGAATAGTATCTTACTCCGTTTTGATTTGATTTCTTTTATTTGAGGCACACATACATACACAAACATAGAAGCATATATCAAGCTGTGTTGGAAGTCAATAAGATTTCTGTGTGTATGCCTTTATTTCCACTGCGAATAGTTTAATTTACTTATTTAATAGTTTGTTTAATGCTTATTTCTGCATGTGAACATTTATTTAGAAGAAAATGTCTTTCACAGTTTTTTGATTACATTTAATTTGAGCTCAACATAATCATGTGACTTCCTGTATTGTGAGCATGTGACCCTTTAAAAGCAATCATATGACATCCTAATACTCTCTGTGGAAGCAATGAGGCTCAGCAAAGACATTATGTGAGCGTACGAAGCCAACAAGCAAAGAAGCATCAAGATATATTCCCACTCTTAGTTCACAAGCAGGCAAAGGTGGTATGCACTGTATTTCAGGTCTACTTTGAGTTTATTTTCCTCCTCCCGTACAAAGCCCTTAATGGTCAGGCACCAACATACCTTCAGGAGCTCATAGTACCCTACTACCCATCTAGAACATTATGCTCCTCTCCTGTGGAACCATCTTCCAGTCTCAGTTCAGGAGGCAGACACCCTCTGTACATTTAAGAGTAGGATTAAAACTTTCCTTTTTGATAAAGTTTATAATTAAGGCTGGCTTAGGCTACTCTTTAGCTATGCTGCGATAGGCCTAGACTGCTGGGGGACTTCCCATGATGCACTGAGCTCCTCTCTCTTCTTTACACACTTATGTCTCATTAATTCATTTTACTAACTTGACTTGTTCCCCGGAGTCTTTGTGCTTTCTCATCCCGCAGGTCACCGTGGACCGATCTACTGCTGGGATCATGGTTGACACCCACTGACATCATCATCATCATCATACCCATTGTTATTATTGCTCTTACTCTTACTATCATTTTTATCAATATTGTTATCAGTGTTGTTATTGTAGTTATTATTAATTCTACAAACTGTAATCTCTCTATAATAATAGCAGTTATTGTTATTGTGGTTGAACATGTCTGTGTCCCTGCCCCTCCCTCTCTCCCCCTCCCTCTCTCTCTCTCTCTCTCTCTCTCTCTCTCCCAACCTTTCTCTCTCTCTATTTCTCTCACCCCAACCGGTCAAAGTAGAGGGCCGCCCACCTTGAGTCTTGGATCTGCTTGACGTTTCTGCCAGTAAAAGGCAGTTTTTGGTCGCCACTGTCGCCAAATGCTTGCTCATAGGGGATTGTTGGGTCTCTTTAGAATAAAGAGTCGGTCTAGACCTGCTCTTTTTGGAAAGTGCCTTGATTTAACTTTTGTTGTGATTTGGCGCTATACAAATAAGTTGAATTGAATTGAATGTTTAAGTAAAGTGTTACGTTTATCCTTCTTGTATTTTAGGTCTACGGATTGATGGTGTGATGACATGTGACATTCATTAAACATCAGTGAAAGAAGAACTCAAGCCTTCTAAATGTGACTAAGGGCGTCACACAAGCCATCTGGAACATGTAGTCCAAGACTAGACCAACCATAAGGGAAGGTCAGTGAAAAGCCAGTAAGTAGTTTGTGCTAAGTAGGTCTGGATGGTGGAGGACTGTATTTTTTGTACGGAATGTATGAAGGTAATGAGATTACAGATAGACCTGATGTCTAGAGAAGGGAATGGCCGCAGGTATGTGACATAAAGAAGAAACAGGAAGAAATGTTGGATTTTGGCCAATTAGTGCAGCAGATAATTGCATATTTCATAAGAATTGTTCAAATTGTGATGCAAGCATGAAATTTGCCACAAATACTCTTCAAGGTCCACTCTTTTGAAAAAGGGCGCTGGCCACTCAAAAAATGCAAAATGGCCACCATTTTTCAAGATGGCTTCCAGGAGTTGTACCAATATGTCCTATTTCAGCATGTAATTATCAAAATTAATTAATTTTGGTCCAAACTATTTTATGGGTCTCACGTTTTATTATTATAAGTGTTGTTTTGTTTGTCATAACTGCTATGTGAACTGCTATGTTGTAGCAAAGATGGCGTACAAGATGCCTGCTGTACTAGTTGCAATGATATCTCATGATCTATAAAACATAGAAACATAGTTTGGGTGTATACATAACATGGGTGTATACATAGGTTTTTTGAGTTGTAGATTCCAATAGACCTATTAGTTTTCTTGTCAGAGCACAATTTAGTAGTTGGAGGAAAGCTTAGTTTAATAGAGTGAATGTCATTGCACAACCAGGGCACAATGGTGACATCACTGCTGTGGAACTCAGCATTGGGTTACAGTGTCAGCTGATCTAGTTTTACTAATACTGTCGTTGTTGACTAATAGTGATAGTATAGCTTAATTCAGTGTCCCAAATGCTGTCTAACAGCACCCAATCAATTAGCTAGTAATAGTTAGTAGATGTAGTTAGATAGCCGCGCCTGAATTGACAGGGTGTGCCAGCGTGGGAGAGCCGAGCCAAGGGTAAGCGGAGCTAATTATGGCTTGTTCATGTATACTTACCCGGAAGGTGTACAGGTCACACGGGACACGGGACAAACATGGTTGTTGTAACCAAGGGACCTGATGTCTTGAGTACCTCTGAAACCAGTCTGGATAGTCTGGACAAATGTTTCCATGAGGAGGCTGCCACACGGATCTTTGTACATTCCAGGCATGCCACAGAGGAGGGTAGCAAAGCCATCATAATCAAAGCCAATGACACTGACATTCTTGTCATAGCACTAAGCATCTTCCCATCCCTTCAGGACATTAGTCTCCAGCAGCTGTGGGTTGCATTTGGGCATGGTCAGAGCCTAAGGTGGATTGGTGTACATGACCTGTACTGCTATATTTGACCAGAAAAGACCAAAGGCCTTCGCAGGTTGTGATACTGTATCAGCCTTTCGCAATAAAGGCAAAAAGACTGCCTGGCAAACCTGGGACATTTGCTCAGAGGCTACTCCCATCTTCACCAAACTAAGTCAGTATCCTCCCATACTGAATGATGACGACCTGGAGATCCTGGAGAAGTTTGTGGTCCTAATGTATGATAGATCGAGCACAGCTGTCAGTGTGGATGAAGCTAGACTTGACATGTTTGCCCGAAAGCAGAGGCCGTACGAAGCCATTCCTCCAACAAGAGCAGCTCTGCTTCAATACACTAAACGTGCTGCGTATCAGGCAGGCTGCACATGGGGTCAGTCAACCCAGCGTCAGCCAGAATCAGAGAGTCCTGGTGACTGGGGATGGAAGAAGGTTGGTGAAGAATGGCAAGTCTTCTGGACAGTCAACTCACCAAATGTGGCTGCAAATCAGCGTGCAGTGGAAGGTGCAAATGCTTCAGATTGGGTTTCGTCTGCACAGCACTGTGCAGTTGCAAACTGGAGTGTATCAATCAATGTTAGGTGCAAGGCAAGCTGTGATCCAGTTCTCAAGCGTTGTCCCCGGTAGAAATCATACCTCACGGTAGACAACATGGAAAACTTTTTAAAAAAAATTCTAGGCGGTACATTGGGCCAAAACAACATGTCTGTCCAATTCCTTGACTCCGAAAACCTAGATTTAAACCAAAGAAGCATGTCTCTATCTTTATTAGTTGCTGAGATATTGCTGAAAATATTTGTCTCACGGCGGACATCTTGGACGCCATCTTTGATACAGCTATTTTCAAGTAGCTGTTTCAGGCAAAGTAACATTCCTACTAAATTCTTTGACCCCAAAAATCTGGGTTTAGACCATAAACAGTTTGATTTATTCGAAATACTTACATTGATATAATGAACATTTGACCGAAATGGTGGCCATCTTGAAAAATGGTCGCCATCTTGAATTCTTGAGTGGCCAGCGCCTTTTTCCAAAAGAGTGGCCCTTAGAGAGTATTTGTGCCAAATTTTATGCTTGTGTCACCATTTTAACGATTCTTACAGTTATCTGCTGCACCAAATAACTATGTATCACTGTAGTGGGAGCAGTTTGTGCAGCTGTGATAGCCGATACCAGATCAGATAGATAAGTTGAAGCATGAGAAGAGGAAAGGATTCTGGGTTGGATGGATGCATGTACTTGGGTTGTGCTGGAAGCCAGAGGGAAAATGGGGACAGAATGAGTCAACTCTCAGACAGGATGCACAGGATTTCATACAAACTGGGCCTCCGAGAGGGCTGATGTGCAATGTTGGGCATCTTGGGCTGTGGGATCTGTCTTGATGTCATTGATGAAGGGTTTTAGAATGCAATCTCAGTTCAGGGCAATTGGTTTGGTGTAGCAGACTCTCCATGAGGACATTCAAACAGAGTGGAAGTGGTTGGTATGAGGGTGTAGAGGGTGGATTAAGAAAGGCCTGGAGAGTGTTGTTATGCTGTCTGTCTATGAAGAGTTTAAGAGTTTCCTTTCTTGCTAGAGAGGTAGAAAGTTGTTCCTGTGGCTGAGTGGATTCCTCAAGCGGGCGACTGTCCACTCGGATATGTTTGAAGCTGAGGGGCGGCTGTAGTGTTGGCTTGTTGGATGCAGGGTCATGGTGGCTTTGTCTATCTCCAGGATGATCCAGTTTCCAATCTTCTGAAGCTTCTGGAAGGCAAGGAATGCTGGCGTTGTCGTAGGTTGAAAGACAGAAGCATTTGAGAATGTGGATTGCTGAGTACAAATGAGATTGCTGACTAGGTTAGATAGTATAAGAAGGAGGGTTGTCCAGGACCTCAAGAATGTCCTGATCTTGTCTCTTGATCTTTGCTTTTCTTCTGCTTGCCAGTGTAGCATGCAGCCAATGATGTCATTTGAGACCTGGGTGGTGTTCTCTACATTTTGAGGGCCATAAATTAAAAATTAAGCATATGTGCATATTAAACTGAGTGTTAGAATTGTAAATTGTTAAAACAATAAAACTTAAAATTATATACACAGAAATGACCATGAATAGAAACTGTGGTTGGTCCTCATAATAATTAACTATAAACCTAAATAAATATATAACAAACAGTAAGTAATGTTCTTTTCTATTACTTTCAATGCTTTTCTCCTCCCTTGTACTTTCATAACAGCAGAAGACTTTGGCTTAGATAAAAGAAAATTCTATTTCTCTATTTTTTCTATTATACTGTCTCTAAATATTGCCAGATACCACCATACATGTAATTAAAAAGCAACCACAAATATTTGTTCTTCATGGGCTTGGCATATTTATTTCTGCTTAATATAGTTGTGAGATGAAATAGCTTGAAGCTTAAAGCAAGTGCATGAAAAAGCTGACAATTTACATGTGAGACAAAATTAGTCTGTCAACCATCAGAGATTTGCTATATTGTTTATAGTATTATAGCCATCCCTTTACTATCTATGTTTTGTGTTAGTAATGTTGAAAATCATTGACCAGAACTGTTTTATGGCACAATTAAATTTTTGACATTTGTAACAACGCAAAGTATTTTATGTCCTGGATCAGCCAGTCAAATCACACTTGCTACCACCCTGTTAGAACAGAGGTGAATATAATTTCTTTGTGGTATTTGCAGCATCGAAAAATTACATTGAACTGAATACCATGTTCTCAGTCCGTAGACATTACATAAGACAACAGAGAGAAATGTGAAAACAATTCCTGATGAAAACTGTTGCCAGTTATGTCTGTGGATTATTATTAAAAAGGTCAAATGCTCCTCCTCAATGCTGCCAACACCACATTTGTGACATTCCATTCTCCTCCTTTGTACCTTGATGACGACAGAAGACTCACGGGTAGATATGATCGTCATTCATTGCCCAACACACTGTCTGCCAGATACCATCATTAGTTGGTAAAAACAAAACCTTTGTCCCTCTCAGGCTAAGCATAATAATGTATGCTTAATGCTGCTTAAATGCTATATTTATGTTAGGTATTGACTGCTGAAAAAGTAGGAGTGTTACAAGTTATTTGGCAGAGAGAAAAAGAAGAATGGGGAAACAAGAGAAGAAAACACTAAATGAGGGTTGGGTGATATGAAAATGTAAACTGTGCAAAAAAGAATACTGCTATATCATGCTATTTTTTTTGAGATAGTGTATTCATCCCACAGAGGAAATTATTTCTCTGCATTTGACCCATCCCTGAGGAGCAGTGGGCTGCCCCTACATTGCGGCACCCGGGGAGCTAATTGGGGTTCAGTATCTTGCTCAAGGATACTTCGACTTGTAGACTTACAAGGGCTGGGGATCGAACCACCGACCTTTTGTTCTGTGAACGACCGCTCTACCTCCTGACCCACAGCCACTTTAATATAATTCTTGTTTATATTTGGAAGCAAAACTGCAAATCGATGTCCAGGATTGTTTCATGGCAATATAAGATAATATCTGGCTGATAACAGACATTCATTATTTTATCTGAAAACAGGTTCTCAGTTTGTTTTTAAGAAAATATGCAATATCATGATATACTGTATATCAGTATTGCATTATAAAAGTAAATGCACCTTAATTAAAATTTATTAGTTGGCAGAATATCTCTTCTTCATTACCCTTGGAATGGGGATGTGATGCTTAGACACTGAGGCAGATCCAGATCAAGGTGAGCATCCAGGATTATTTTTTTTCTTCAACTTATTGTTGTTAGCGTTTTACTTGGAATATAAGGTACATTGAAATAGAATGCTTACTTAAATATACATGCAGATAATAAAGAATGAAATTAAGCAGTTTAGGCTGGTTTGTGTTTGCTGGGCACAATGCAGCCTTTACGTCTTTAAGTCGTAAGTGACAAACCAAATCATGAATAGTTTTAAAAAATAGAAAAGTATGTGCTCTCTGAGTGCTCATCCAGTTTCATCTGTTCATTTGTTGTGAAAATGTCAGGTCTGGTGGAAATGAAAGGTAAAAATGTGACAGGTGTAATACATGTAGTTTTTTCAGACATAGGTTATAACAGTTCCCCTATGAAGAGAAATGGTACATTTAACCTTTAAACTTCTCACATTGACTCATCCTAGAAAAAACACAGATGTCACAGATGACATTACAACATCTCTGTTCTATTCAGATTCAGATGTTCCAGTAAGATACTAAAAGGGCACTCAGAGAGTGTATCCATCCGTAAAAGTTGCAAAAAACATTTACTGGGTGACCTTGATCTGGATCTGCCTCAAAATATAATAACCTCACCCCCATTCCAAGGGCCATCTCTCTACAATATTTCATTGAATCCAAACTTTTGAGATATTCTGCTAACAAACTAAGAAAGCAAACTGACAAAGGGTGATGAAAACATAACCTCATGGCGGAAGTATGGACTTTGTAATGGTGAGCCTAATGAACAATACCAGGAACCTGAAAGTGAAACAGTAACATGAAATCCAGCAATCATTCATTTTTATTATTTATGCATGTGTTTTCCCTACTGTTACATGCCAAAATGTCCGCTGGAAAAATGCATCCTGTAAAAGTATAACTTCCATGGTTGAATTCCTTTCAGTGTGAGTGGCAAAAAGTCAAAGGCAGGTTAAAAATCTTTTTATACAAATAAACTTGGTGCCAGGCAGAAACTTAAGAAATTTGAAACCTGGCCAGTAATCATTACATTTTGAGAGTCGTAAGTGACAAACCAAATCATGAATAGTTTTAAAAAATAGAATCCCAATTTACCATTAATCCATTAATGAAAACCCTATTGTCACATTGTGGTTAGTCCCCACAAAATAAAATCACAAAACTAAATGTATGTAAAAAAGTAAGGTTAAATGACCTAAAAACTGACTAAACATAGCATAGCTGCATTGGATAGGTTCACATACCTGGCTTTCACAGAAGGAGAGAAGTTAATCAAAGCCCACGATGAAGTGACAGCATTTGAGCAAATGTGACAAAGCAGACAGCACTGACTTAACTACAGGTACATACCAAACAGCCACACAACCAACTTTTCAGGTTGTGCGTTGGGGCAGTGATTCATATCTTTTGTTTTTAGACACAGCTCATTGATGTAGATATAAAGCAGCTCATCACAGGTCCCAATTAGCCTTAATCTGTCACAACAATCACATCTCTGTCTGTCAGATTACAATAGCTATGAACACATGCTGACTAACATGCAGGTCATGCATCACCCACCTGAACTTTACCAAAGTCAGTCAGCACAACTTGACCAGCAAGGATATGTTAATCAACCACTCAAACATGACCTGACAAACAGCAAACTTATTGCATTATAATAAATCCATCCATTTGTGATATACAGTACCAGTCAAAAATTTGGACACAGTTTCCCATTCAATTGGATGGGAAGGTATGTCCAAACTATTTACTGGTACTGTAGATGCAACCTGCTGATATTCAAGCAGCACAGCAGCTGATATACTGAGCAACAGTAAGTCCTGTTCATATTAAATATCAAAGGCAAATTATGGTTGACATAGCTTTATTCACACTTTAACGCTACAGAAAAAACGGTTTTGCACAAATTATTGGTTGTTGCCTTAGTGTTTACAAGTCAAAAAGTGTGGATGGTGATACAGAGAACAACAACAGTCAGTACTGCGCGATCACCTCCAGCATTTATCACTACTTCACATCTCCTGTGTATGGAATGGATAAAACAGTTAATCTGGACATGTGGGATGGCATGCCAATTTACTTGCAGTGCTGTGATAAGTTGTGCATGTGTTGGTGGAGCAGTATCTCTCTCTCATTGGCTGTTAGTCACTTTTGCAGCTGGATGCTGGAAATAATGTTACTGTCGTATGTTGAAGCATGTTAAGAAAGGGCGCTGCACTAGTACTGCTAAATCTTTAATTGTGGCTGAGTGATTAGTCTGTGTCTTAAAGGATTTTGGCAAACTTGGATTTTGTTTTAGCTTTTTTTTTGGCTTTATCGAAGTTTGTTGTATATATAATGTACAAATTATGACAACACGTGAAGAACCATCTATTTACTACAAAAAGGATGGTAAACTGGACTCAGTCATTATCATCCAGTTGAACAGCCACAGCTGCAGACCTACATTTCAAAACCACTTCCAGAGGCGGCAAATGGCCACTGGTCAGAATCAAACCTGCGCCAACCGCTAGAGGACTATAGCCTCGATACATGGGGCGCACGCTCTAACCACTGCGCTATCTGCGCCCCAGATATGTTCTATCTCAAGATTTCTATCTGCCACGGATTCATTGTCTCAGATTAATCTCCATAAAATCCAGGATATTCTTCCAGGCATCTTCCTGGGCAGCAGCGTGAGGTGTGAGATGACCTCCCAACAGAGCAATCACTACCAGAAAAAGAAAACAGATGTAGAATGATTGTTATTATTTTCAATCAAAGTGCATATGCAACATCTAACAGTCTCTCATTAAAATTGTAACGAGCACAAGTATAAAACAGGATTTGACTGTGCGAGAAAAACAGCTCTGGGATGGGGCTCACGTTTTTTTGGTTTGGTGCACCACAGGGACATTCGTGAATTTGGTGTGTAAGGTGGTTCAATCAGGTGACCAGCACCGGGGTAGGACAGATGGGTGAACAGGTGGGATTTACCTGCAGCCCTTAGCATCTCCTCCATCTGATGATCAATAAAACGGTTATTTGATAAAAACAATAACAGTACAGTGAGCTGCATAAAAGAGCATCAAAGTGACACTCACAGCTAACAAGTTTAAAAATCTGTTTCATGTAAAGCTGAAACATTTGGTTTAATAAAAAAAACAAAAAAACAACAAAAAAATTGTAACTCTGGAAAAACAAATTCCAATAAGACAACTTACCTGGTTTGCGTTCTCTATGGCTGAAGTGTTGATGTCATCTTGACTTGATATGCACATTATTGGACAGGTGATGCGCTCCATCTACAAAAATACAACACGTCATTCTTGAGGAAAGTTCCTCTCATTGATACCAATTATTGATAAGTACAGTATATTGATTCAAAATTCTTAAAGCATGTGTGTGTTTGTCTGTATGTGTGTGTACAGTCAGTATGTTGTGTTTGGTTCAGGAGTTTAGCGAGGCTGTAAAGTCTTTCTCATCACCTTCACTTTGCTCCCAGGGACAAGGTTAGCAGGCAAAGAGACATCTCTAAAACTGACATGGCCTTTATCATCGTACCACCAATGTTTGTCATCACTAAAAGTACAAGTTAACACAGAAAACACAATTGGTATTATTTTTTAACCAGTCTTTGGGGAAATGGTTGAAAACAGCCTCTGTGATACACATTTGTAGCTTCTCAGATTCATAGAGTTTGAGTTACATACAGGAAAAACCTTTTTTCTTGATCTCGATTGATAAGAATATTAACAAAGAACTATTTTTCTATGAGACTAAACCTATTACTTTAGTCCATAAACCTAAGCAGCTCTGTCTCTCCCTATCCTTGTGTTTTTCTGTTGTTCTCTGCCTCAGATTCTCCAACCCTCCAGGAAACTTCAGCAACGTCCAGCCTGCTCCCTCTGCCTTCCCAGCCCAGTCAGTCTTCTTCAGCCAAACCAACAGAGCCATATCCAACTCATTGTTCAATAAACCCTCTTAAACCATTCTCCTGCTCCTGGTCTGTACTTTGCAATTAGGTCCATATCTGAACTGCCATAACATAAGAATCTAATTGAAAAGTAGATTCAATCAAATATATTCAATAAATAATTCCACAGTGATGTCTTAATAATATCCTATAAGTTGCATCTTTTGCCGTTTACCTGTCAAAATCGTCAGTCCTGCCATCTGAATCTATGAGCTTGATGGTACATCCTACAGCACCATTGATACAAATTATACAGGATGGCTGGAAAGGAGAACATATATAGTTAAAAGTCAATATGAAAAGTCATAATTTACTTTCTATTGTTTGATATGTAATATATTTATTTTTAGGCCTATTCTTAATAGAAACAGGTGTGATTTTTCACATACATATAGCTACAGTATGTATTGGTCAAACCGTGGATTTATTGGATGACAGAGACAGACGTACTTTGACACCAGTCTGAGTGGCAATTCGAAGAGTCAGGTAGGCTCCAAAGGACAGACCGATGATCCCAACTCTGTCCGCACAGACCTGATGATGATTTTGAAGTAGGTGGAATGCAGACTGTCCAGACAAAAGGGAATGACAGAATAATTAACGTTAATATGACATTTTTTAAGCAGCATGTTTACATGCTGCATAAAGAAATGAACATATAGCATAAGGTATAGCCTGCATCTCATCTCACCTTGAAATATGGATCACCAACATTCATGCATTTTTGTGGGCCAGGCAATTCTTTGTGCCCTCTGTAGGCAAGGGACAGGCTCGCGTAGCCTCTGGATGCCAGCAGGGCGGAGCGGTACTCCATCAACCCTCCTGCAAATCCCCACAGGTCCATCATGGCTGGAAATGGGCCTGGGCCTATTAGAAATCAGTGCTGTTCAGATTCAATAAAGTTTCAAAGGCAGTCAGTCTTATGAGTGGATGCTTTCAAATCTTGTTCTCACCGGGAGGCAAAAACAACGTAGCTACAATACCATCCTGGCGAATCTTTATTCTCCGTACGCCTGGTGCCATGTACCAACGCTCAATAGTTACGGCAGCCAGCTGAGTGCTCTGTCCCTCACTGGGTGAAACATGGCCCTCAAGTAAGGACACGAGCACGATAAATGGAGTCTCTACATTACGTTTTCTCAGCCTGTAATGAAGAGCACAGATCAGTCAGGAAACTCTCATCAAGCATTTCTTATGACCTTTTACTGCAGCAATAACAAGCATTTGAGTTTGCACAATGACGCTGTCCCTGTAATCCTCAAAAAAAAGAAGAAGTGTGACACAGACTTAAATAAGACATTATAAAATAAACATGATATGATATATATTTGACATCAACCTAAATTCTAAGACGGGTGGTTGCTGGAGGGATGGAGAGAAAATCAGTCAATTGTTGTATCAACTATGTAGTTCACTGTTGAACAATTGTAAATGTGCAAAGAATGAAAGCCACATCATCTGTTGATGCACTCTACCAAATTTATTGATTTAGGTTGTGGTCGCATTTGGGATGATTTGTGAAAAACTTTTAAAAAGTTGCCACTGTGTACTGCCTGAACAACCAAAAGGCTCCATTAACATGGTTTATGTAGAGATGTTGGTATTGGCTAGAAGTGTAAAAGATAACAGGAAGTTGAGTTTGATACCACAAACTTTTATTTTCTTTAACTCTCAGCAAACTTCTTTTGGCACCTGCCTTAAACTTCCTGCACCAGGAGCCGGCTGCAGTCCCCAGAACAGTCCCATTGGCTCACAGCCCAAATATGAACCCCCGACTGAATGATCCCTGGTCACTATTGAGAGAAAGTTATGAACTGCCTGCATACAAGTCAAATGGTTAAAATAACCTAATTTCTAAAAGTTGCATCTAGAATAAACAAATTAAATTTTAATTTGTGACTTTTATCGACCAATTTTTACAGTTATGATTCAATTGCAACTTTAAACTACAATCCTGCACTTACACTGCATGTTCTGCTGCAAAGTAAAAAATACAAGACTAGAATATCTAAAAAACAATAGACAAAAGTCTCAAGTGCAATAAAATTCAGCTTTAAACTCACAAATCATGGCATTTTCCTACATTTATTGGAATAATTTTTTCATCCATAATCAAACCAATCAAATTCAAATGTTGTACAAATTAATCTATTCCATCTGTTGTAATTGCATAATTAGGGAATGCACTGTTGTATCAAGTCAGCGATACTCACAATTGACAGTTCCATCTGCTTTTGTATTATAATGTGCAAATGCCTCCCACAGGTCACCATCCTCACAGTGCATCTGTGCACATAATGTGACAGGATAGTGTGGAGACAGAAATTGTCCTTTAATACTGATCTGTTCATCTATGAGGGGGCGAACAGGAGTGGCTGTCAGTAGGGGGGCTTGTCTGTAGTTACTTTTCCACCGAAGTCCACCTACAGATAGAAAAATAATAATACATACAACCTTAGAAATGACACCCTAAGTGTACACTGTCATTCATCCAGGTCATGGTAATCCATGAAGGTTGAATCTGAAGCAACTGGACTTCTCTTTAACCTCTCATCCAAGAGGCTTCTGAAGAACTAAAGAAGACTGACAGACTGAAGGTATTGGTAAAAAACTGAGGGAAGGTTCGAAAATAGAATTATAGAAGAAAAGGATAGCCAAATATGACAAGAAGCTAAACTGTGTAATGCAATTTTACATAGAGGTCTTTCATTTTATATTGATTAATTACAAACTCATGACCCCCAACAGTTTTAGAAAGAACTGAATAAATTGGGTCCCAGAAAGTCAAACTAAATACATAAGGTTAAAGATAGACAATGGTGAATATCTCTCTCTTTTAGGAGTTTTGTGAAGTGAGAAAGGGATTTTACAGAGCTGTTAACTGATTTTAACAATTTATTAGATGGTTTTATTAAAGTAATTGGTTTAAAAGTCATGTAAAAGAATCCCAAATGAAATCTGATTTAAATGAACAAATGCAGACTTTTCTATAAAAGAGGTAAAACGTGTAAAAGATAAATACAAATTGAAAGTCTTTAAGTCTTGTTTACCATGTGCATAAATTATATTTCTCATTTGTAATAAGTGTAAGTTTGCTTGTGGATGAACAAAATGGATTTAGAAGAGCCAGATCATATGTTTTGATCATATATATGCAATCACTTTCATTATTTGTGCAAGAATTATGGACAATAAGTCTACATTTGTTTATTTTATTGATTTGGAGAAGATATTCAACTGGAAAATTCTTCTGTGAAGATTATTTCAGTCTGGTGTTAATGGGAGGTTTTATTATGCCATTAAGTCCTTTTATCTAGCAGCTGTTTGTAACAGTGACTATAGAGAAAATCAAACACTTAACTCAGATGTTCATATAGCATCACATTCAGATCTTCATGTAAAATCAGCACTTGTAAACCTGCAGTATCATAGTAGCATATGCACTCAAAGTAGATGTCTCTGCTCAACAATCTGCTCAGACTCAAGCTCTCAAATAAATAAAAAAATGATATTCTTACCCACAATTCGGTGTAAAAATACCAGATTCCTGTGTATGTTGACACGCGGCATCATTATTGCTGACACTTACGGTGTTTCCGTCTACCCTAGAAATAAAAATGAAAAGAGCAAATGCTAAGATGTTAAATATTAAACCAATGCTAAACTTTACTGACCCAAGGACTTTGTTGCCAGATTTGCCTCTCTTGTAATGGACCTTTGCCCTTCACAACTTCCCAGCCCAGCATAACAAAGCAGAAGTATCAGCTGCTTTATGACTGGTTACGTCATGAATATCCTACAAGTGCATTTCCCATTAAATATGAGCAACTTAATGTTTTCTTGATTTTCTCCTTGAATTTTATTTGCAATTAACCAATTGCTTACCTCTGCAGAGACTGAAACAATGAATTGCAAATAAATATTCAAGGAGAAAATAAAGAAAATGTTAAGCTAACATTTAATGTGAAATGCCCTTGTAGGTTATTCGTGCACCTTACAGTTTTCTGAGGTGAAGTCAGAGATATTCTAAGAAGTATAGAGATGTGCCACTCTCAGAACTTCCGCATATGTAGTGGGCGCTCGCGATGTGGTCCAAAATGAATGGGAGCTGAAGCTGAAGCCCCCAGACTAAAGGTTTATGGGGAAAAATATTTTTCTGCCAACTTTCATTATGTTTTTGATATAATCGATATAAGCAAAACCGCCTTCCTTGTAAGAAAAACGAAAGAAGATTGGTGTTTTTCATTTCACTTCTGATCTATAATCAATAATATTTGCACAAACTAAAATAGAATTTGGGCTGTTTTGTTTAGAAGTAGGTGAAAATAATTATTTTAGCTGTTTAGCTCCATTCACTCCCATCCATTTAGGACTCTAACGGATCAGGGAGCCAACAGGCTGCACTGTGTGTAGAATGGTGTGGTGAAGCTCCAGTCATCCAAGTCAAGATCAACGACACTGAAACAAGTTGTATGGCAGGTTTACTAATACGCGCACGCGTTTTAATTTTTTTTCATCCATGTCCCTTCCCGGTCTCCGTAGATCTCAGATAGTAAATAGTTACTCAGATTTGTGAACGTAAACGTAAATTATTTTACATATTCTTATTCAGTGTTAACTTTTCTTCTATTTTGATCATTGATTGTAGTTATAATTATGCTTAATTATATTTAGTATTTACTTTAAGGAAATTGTTAAATTTGTCTGACTTAATATGTTTAATTTAAAGAGTGGGTTTTGTGTGAAAGTAATGGCAGGTACATTTTGTTTCCTTTAAAGGTCATCAACCTAACTAACTAAATGACTAGCTACTTCTTCTATGCCATTAAAAGTGTTCTTACAACCCATTCAACAAATTAAATTGAACTGTAACAAAGAACAGGAAAGTGGACTGTAATATACACATTTTTCATTATGTTGAAAGTGAAAAAAGAGGTTCAGTAAAGGTATACTGTCGCAAAGGAAATTTCATTACATGAACCAAGAGGAGTAAAAAAAAACCTGACTTGATTCATATGCAGGCTCCACCACTGGCTTTATTACATCACTTGCTGAAAGATGTGCTATAATTGTAGCTTGCACAGCACACAATTTAGAGGAAGCAATACCAATAAAAAAAAAAGAGGCGCCACATTTAAAAAAACAAAAACAAAAAACATCCAGGAGAATGTTCTAAACTGCAGTTCATGTGAGAGTCCACAAAAGTAAGCCAGTCCAGAAGATGTCAAGTATCAACAAGATCTTAGTACCAACACAGGCAAAAATTGTACTACTAAAATAGGCCTACTTATAGGTATTTAGTTAGAAAATGTTGTACATATTGACTAACCTTAAATAAGTCACTCATTCAGTTTGGTTTTCCATCCCTCCGACTTGTGTTTGCCCAGGGAAAAGACACAGCTCTGAAAACAATCCAAAACACACAGCATGTAGCTTTTAACACACATATATAGTCGTGCATACAGTGTTGACTTTATAAAGTCTCTAGTTCACAAATATAGTATTTGTTAGTCATCATTTTAACTGCATACTCTAATTAAGGGAATAAAACCTGTATAAGTTTTAAGTCAAATGCTTAAGTGAAAATACTGGTTCTCCACTTCAGGTCTCTACAGATTGAGTTTGGCGTGTCCTCTCCTATTTCTGCAGCCGGTCCTTACTTCCTGCTGGATACTGAATATAATGTTACTATCTGTCGTGTGTTGAGGCATGTTTAGAATGGGCACTGCACCAGTATCCTTTAAAACTAGAAGCAGTGCAAGGTCCTCCAAGGTTATCATAAGTTATTTTCAGTACTGCTTTAAATGACAACCTGTGGGGGGAATGTTGAACAGAGAGGATGTCAAACGTGTTTAGCGGTGGCCGAATCTATTCTGCTGTGTGCTATTGCCACAATTGTTAAGAGCATTCCATGTAACAGATCTGAATGTGAATTTAAGATTTTAGAAGCTGAGTAGAATACCTGATACCTGATACCTGGTGGCCACTATACTGCTGTATAGTGTATACTATACACCATACTTATACCATCATTAATTCTGCAAGACAGATTTTTGTATTCCGCAACTATTACTTGAACGGTCAGTGATCAAATCACTTTCACCATCAAAGATAGATGGTAAAGCAGCAAAACCTGAAACCTCGATAACAGACTGCACTACACTGTAAAATCTAATAAGTTGAGTTACTTAAAAATATTATGCAAACTCATTACCCTAGATAAATTAAGAAAAGTAAACTTGAGATTTTGAGTTTGCAATACTTGGACCAACTCCTTTATTTTGTGTGTGTAACTCTTAATTGGCTTGCTTATTGTTATTGTGATAACTTATACTACCAATATCCTAAAAAGTATCGTAGCTTGCTGAAATTTCTTATTGCATGAATTTGACATGATGATTTGTTATTTGCTCTGTAGTGCTTGTTATTACAATACATCACACTACTTTATTTTATCACCCTCTTGCATCACCCAGGCGGGACGTCACTAACCGTGTGAAAGAAGTAACTCATGGTGCCATGGTGTTGTATAACTGACCATTTTATATTGAAATATTTCTAAAGAACTAATTACTGCTTGACTGATAATTATTCAGAACACATTTAAACACAGGTTACCGGGGCTTATGGCCTCAAACACATTGTCTCAAGGTATGCTGGGAAACTCCACCCACCTGTCTCCAACACGCTACAGTATCTGTTAACCCATTGTGCAAAACCACAGTGGTTGTTTCAATTAATTAATTGTGTCATTAAGTATTTATTTTCATATGGGCAAAAGACATCAGAACTGCAGAACAATAAACAAGTATATGTGAATCTATTCTGCTGTGTGCTATTGCTACTATTGTTAAGAGCATTCCATGTAACAGATCTGAATGTGAATTAAAGATTTTAGAAGCTGAGTAGAATACCTGATACCTGGTAGAGTTTAACAAAAGAAAAGTACCATTTATCCAACTTTTCTCACATAACAAAAGGGCTGTTTCCCATGAAAAGTAGTGGAGTACAAGTACAAAAGTGGTATGAACAGAAAAAACAGGCTGTTCAAGTAAATCTAATTGGTGGGGTACTTAAGTACAAGAACAATATACTTAGTTACATTGTGGGATGTAGTACTGAAGTACTGAAAAAGTTCCCAGTACTTGGTTTGTTTAAATGAAGCCAACTCAAGTAAACTGAGTTTGACACTTTTCTTGATGCCAAAGTACAAGTAACTAAAATGAAATTTGATAAAACCTGAGTTAGGTCAACTCAGTATTTCTATTTAAATTCAATCTTTCATTTTCCACTGCAGGGGTCATGGGTTCTCCTGAGCAAGGGAAGGTGGATGACAACGATAACCTGTTGCTGAGCAGTAAGAGGGAGATAACAGAGGTTATGGAGTCTTTTGAGAGCAAAATGGGTGCCCTGGACAAGACAGTCTCTGATCTGAACATGCAGCTAATGACCACAGTGACCTGCTGGTGAAATTGTATGCTAAGGTTGACACACTGACCACCTTGGCTGACTCCCTTTTCGAAGAAATGTGAGGACCTGGAGGGGTATTCGAGGTGGAACACTATTCGTCTGTTGAGTTTCCCTGAGGGCTCCGATGGGAAGCAACACACTGACTACATTAACCAACTTCTACAGGATCTCCTCAGTCTTGATAACAAACCAATCTTTGAAAGGGTGCATAGATCTCTATCTAATTTGTTCTTCCTAGGACTAGGTGATTCAACCCCTTGGTAGTTACACCATCCTGATGGCTCCCGGGCTTGAGGGTGGGAGACGGTGGATGGGTGGCGGGGCAGGGGTGAGAGGGCCTGTTTGTAGCTGGTTGTAGTGTTTTGGCCTTTATCCTCAGCCTGCAGGGGCAGTGACCTGGACCCATCGATCTAGGGTGCATAGATCTCTATTTAAAACATGTAATAGCTTCTTATTTGTCTCTGCCTGTTGATATATTAATTTTAGTTCCTTAACATACTATGTTTATTGAGATAATTCACCCTTTCTTTCTGGCAATGGGTACAGGTGCTTTTTTTTCAGTTGCTTGTTGACAGTACGCTGTAAGACTGATCTGAAATGAACACTTAATGTGCAACTTAATTTGCTGCACGGTTTATACTGTAGTGTGCACAATGTGCTCTTTACAGACCATCAATTGATTGAAAAAAAAAGTAATACAGAATCTAAGCAGAGAGAAAAAGCAAAAAAAAGAGAAATGTCAGTGTGACATGATATGTTCTCTTGCAGAGGTTATTTTCTCCCCAAACTTTATATCTGTTTATAGGGGAGGTTAGTTTGACAAGGGAGTGGTCATTTGGGATAAGCTCGATAAGCCATTGCGACTATTTCTTTAAAAAATAACTCAAAAAAGACTCAAGATTACTCAGGAAAATCAATCAAGCATAACCAAACCTCATATGTTGAGAATGATTACAAAACTTGCCCTACTAACAGAGGTACAACCAATTTTAAAATAGAGAAAAGGTTTTCTCAAATTTGGCCAAAATGAATGGTGTGTTTTTAAATTTTAATTTTCATGCATCAAAAAGAAATTCAGACTGCTACTAAAATGATGACTTTTTACGTTATAACGTGATAGTGATTTTTTCTTTTCTTTTCTGCCGTGGCAGCAATGCGCTTCCGTAATGACTAGCTCTCTTCCACAGGACTTTCTGATTTGAATGTCTCATTCTTTTAACCAACAGGGGGCGCAGTCTTAGTAAATCGTGCAAAAAACATGTCTCGTTCTTGATGACGTATTCAGATTTGACGATCTTACTTCCGGGTCATTTAGTTATGATTCTTCCTTCGCAAGCATTAGCATTCGGAGTTAATAATACGAGACTTCAGAATCTTTCTAATTCAGTATCAAGGTTTGTATCAGTTGTCTTTTAGTTTTTGAACCTGCTGTTCCAAAAGAAAGCAATAATGCTATCATACTGAAACGTTAGCTCATCTTCCGTGATGTGGAAACGTTGCCGTTAAGTGAGATAGCGATTTCAGTGTTGTTTTCTCCCACGGTTAAATATCTATTAACCTGGCTTTCATATTAACTGGATGAGTAGTAGAGTTATCAGCCAAGCAGTGCTAACACGCTTTAACTGGATAATATTTATGTTAAATTTATTTATAGGTTTGGGTTGGCGGACAGCTGGCTCCGAGCTCTGTTAGCTAGGTCTTGATTAAAATGTAAGGAAGGATACGTAATACAGCCAGGGCCGATACGTGAAGTTTACACATGCAGTGAACTGAACTGACGCACTACGAATTTATAGTACATCGTCTTAGAAATTGCTGGAACTGTACAGATGTAAGTTAAACCATAATCGGTCGTTGTCATACAAGGGTTGCTTGCACTAACACTTATTGAATTAGCATATAATTAATTTAAATGTTTCACCACACTCTCGTAATAAAAAGTGAGTAAGGACATTTAAGGAAAGTAAATAAGGATTGTTTGTACTGATTGAATTAATCACACCTGCTCTCCACACTGTAAATGCTCCAAGTACAAATTGCTTTAGGTGTCAGATAATAATTATAAGGTAATAGAAATTATTGCATGTTACCAACTTTTTTTTAAAAGTAGGCCTACAGCTTGTTGTGAGCCCTAGCACTTCACCTTCCTGTATTCTTTTTAAATACTCTTATTTGATGCAACATCTAAATTAGGTGTTTTTCAAATTTTAATTAATATTTATTTTTCCATCTAGAAATAAAGAGACAACTGCTTATAAGGTGCCGAACAGCAATGCAGTTGATTTAGTTGCTACTGAAATAGCTATGATCCAATCATTATTGTCCTCCTTTTCATGTATAATAAAGCTGTTGGGCCAAGACTCAAAACTCAAGACATGAAATATGTACATTATATGCAATTTCTTGTGTTTCAGAGTTTGAGATCACACACAGGTCACACTGGATGGGCCAGTTGGTAACAGTCGACACCAGCTGTTAACATCCTTTGATCCTGTATGTGTAACATCGGCTCAAAATGGCCAGTCACTTCCGTAGCTACATCTGGGATCCAGTCCTCATTGTGAGTCAGATTGTGTTGATGCAGTGCATCTACTACAGCTTCTTGGGCCTGTGGTTGGCTGGAGTGGACAGTCTGGTTCAAAGTAATCGGTCGCTGGACCAGATCTTCAGCTATGAAGTAAGTTATTAGATCCCTGTGACCATCTGTGCTGCCAATGTTTGTGGCACATTTGTACACTCTTGAAATGGTATTGGTAATGGTATTTTATCTTTGCTCTGCTTTGGCAGGTCCTTGGTTTCGCAACAATGCAGGGCAGGCTCTCAATGATGGCGTTCATCTTGAACTCTCTTACCTGGTAAGTAATTTCTTCATTTTTGTTTGTAAACGTGCAAAGAGATGAGACCTGTGACACCTCACACTAGTAGGTGATTCCGAAGAAACTGATTGCAGGGCGGGATTCAGAGAAAAAAAAAGGAATTTCAAAGAGGCCTGATAAGTGAAAACAATATCATAATGTCTAATGTGCATATGATTAAGTGCAATATAGAATGTTTTTTTTCTTTTGTGCGCTCAGTTTAGATTTGAGGGGTTGCATTTGCTCAGAGGATGCTCTGTACATTGTCTAGCAGTGATGCTTCAAGTCGCTGCTTTTCATAATTGCCATTGTCCCGAATATGAGACATACTGATTTTGAATTGCCCGTGGGAAGATTGAACTTTTAAGAGTCTGCCAATTCCATCTGATGGAAAGATTGGTTTTTACACTATAATTTTGCTTTTTTATCCCTGACCATGAAATAACAGGGCGATATAGTCGTTGTTATGTCTGTCCATAGTCATTTTTTGTTAGGAGCATATCTCACAAACTATACATTCTAGCTTCACCAAACTTACAGACATGTAAACCATATTACATTTTCCATTGAGGATGATTTTAAAATGATTCTGAGGGTCGATCATCTTCTCCATACCATATATTCAAAACGATATACATATCGGGGATATGTCATTTTCAGATGACTTGTTAGAGTATGCATTACTTTTCTCTGACTTATCTACTTTTCTCTTATTACTCTGACTGTTCTCTCTCATTTCAGCTCACCCCTGTGTGTATATCTGTTTCACTCATTGACTCATGTCACACTGCTTATCGGAATATACAGATGTGACTAGGGTTGGGCATTGAGAAAACCGGTTCCAAATTGGAGCCGATTCTAAAGCTCCAATTCCATCAGAATCGTTAAGAGGTCTTTGTTTCGATTCTGCTGATCAGTTCCTAAATACGTTTCACTCGGCGCTCACGTTAAGTTTCCATTTACGTGCTGGTGACATGCAGTGTCCATAGTTTCCGCCTCACAGGTTGGATGTGTACTTTGAGCCAGACTCCATCATGGACCACGTCTGGATCTGGATAGCCAGCATCTGGGTCCAGACTTGGACCCTGACATTTTCCTAACAGGGAGGATCACCTCCCCCTCAAATTGCCTACTGCCTTTTTTTAAAATGCTGTTCTTCAAGCATCTCAGGACAAAAAATATCTTAAAGGACATAATGGAATTATACATCATTCAAAATATTATGAACAACTGAAAATCATCCTTAGTAGGACTAAACACTGTTGAAAACGATATTTACTCACAGAGGATACAATACGAAAAACATTCTGTTGATTTGGAACCTAAGTGGAGCTTTTACAAATTTGCAGGGGTGTCATTATATCTACACATCTTATATGGAATATAAATGAGCAGAGCTGACAACGAAACTGTTGTGTGTCATTGTTCTTGCAGCGCCCTCGGACTGTGGTTCTTCATCCGTCGAGGGAAACAGTGCCTTGACTTCACAGTCACCGTGCACTTCTTCCATATGATTGGCTGCTGGATCTATAATGCTCATCTGCCAGCTGCCCTGTCCTGGTGGCTCGTCAATGTAGCCTGCATGGCGCTGATGGCTGTAATTGGAGAGTACTTATGCATGCAGACTGAACTCAGGGCCATTCCAGTCAGTAGTGGACCCAAATCTAACCTGTGAACTTTGGTGGACACCACGCCGTGTCAATGGTTAACCCTGAGGAACTGGCTCAGAGAAGGTTTTTCACTGCTTGCAACAGAAATAGAGGATGAACCCCCATAAATGAAGATGGATCCATTCTCTTCTCAAGTTATAAACCAGAACTGATCTATTTATTCTTATTTGTATTATGTTTTAATGCTTATGAAAGCAGGCAACAGTTTACACTTTTTTTTTCATTCACTGCAATTTATTTTGCGATGTTCAAATTGATCTCACAGTTGTTATCCTTTTTATAGTTCCATCTGAAAGATAAGTTTGTTCAACAAGTGTTCATACAGGTAAACAATAGTTCATTGGAATCTAAATCTAGGAGAGTGTTTTATGCTCTGTAATCCAAACATAATTGGTCAGAGTATTTTTATCTCTGCATTAAGTTTGTGCATTCAATCTCACAATGCTTGTATAGCAGTATTGTGCATACTTAGTATTGTTTCCGTGTCTTTATATCATGATGCTTGAGTCAGACAAGGGGGCCACTATGGAACAGTTTTTCTGCCAGCAGCTGTGTTCTGACAGCAGGCCGTATCTGCGTTTCTCAAAGCATCACTACTTTTTGTGGGGACATGACTTGAAACTGTTTTTTGGAACAATTTCAGCTCATTTTGCTACAATTTTAAAATCCCTGTCAGAATGGACTGCTTTTCATTAATAGAATATTACAGGCCCTGTTACACATAATGCATGTATCTTCATCCTCTGTGGTAACTGCCAGCTTTGAGTGTGGAGTGGACTATGCAGTGTATTGTTTTGAAATCAGTCCAATTACTGTACATCATTATGATGCAGGGGCTGATATCTAAATGTTTTACAATAGTTGAGCATTTTGGGAATTACCCTTATTTATTCTCTTGCTGAGTGTTGGATGAGAAGATCATGACTACTCTTAATTTCTCTCCATAAAAATATGAACCTACAGCAAGCAGGCAGTTTGCTTAGCCTATACTGGAAACTTGGAGCTAAATTAAAAAGAAGTTTTCTTGACTTTTAACCTCTTATTTGCACTGAGTAAACAAGATGGGGCCTTTATGATGTTCGTAAATGAGCTGTAGAGGTGTTGGTTGGTGTAATTCGTTACCACTGCACAGAGCTAAGCCAGCTGTTTCCCATGTTTCCACACTTTATGCCAAGATAAGCTAAGTTTACTGCCTCCTGGTGGTAGCTACAGACATCATCTAAGTCTCAAAAGAAAGCGATGACGCATAATTCCAGTGTTAATGATGTTGACCTATTCCTTTAGGTCAAACTCACAACAACTCTATGCCAGAGTTGCCTTTTATGTGTTTTTTTTTTTTTTTAGCAAATGCTGCTCTGAAATAGTCACATGCAAAGCCACCATTGTATTCTTTACACTCAAGTTTTATAATGTATTTAAATACAGAGAGCTTGAGAGATGGACCCAGTAAAGATCCTGGTTGTTGGATTTAGGGACAGACATATAAATTGATATTCCTGATTATATTTTGATTACAATGTAATCATAGGAAACTCACAATCTTTGTGAATCGTACTCTTAGAATGAGCCTTCTATATCTATGTAAGGAGTGGGTCTGTTCACAGAGTCTGTCATATTGCAATGCCATGTTTCAACAGTATAACGTACAAAGAGAGGTCTAGAAAGAGACCTTGGTGTTTTTCACATTTTTAGTGGCCACCTTAGGGTATGGTGAGATGATGGTTGTTCAGTTGTGGTTGTTCTCGGACAATTTAAAGGTAGGATGTTGGCACCAGCATCAAGTAACAATGGTACAATGTAAGTACCTTTGTGCATATGCTGTTTATTGAAACACTACCTCCTCACATGGAAATAATGTGTAACTCGGCCAGGAAATGTTTGGAGAAAAATATTATTAGCCGTTATGCTTTCGACATCAAATATAGATCTTCTAATGAGGGGCCAATCTGTGTACCTGAAAGGTTTTCACCTCAGGGTCCTGATCCCTCATTTTCTCCCTCCACTCCATCAGCTGGAAGTGTCCAGGTGGAAAGAAACAGATGGACTAACTAATGAGTTGAAAGATGCTGGTTGTGAACCTCAATGCCAACACTTTGCTTCAGGGATGCCTAAAAGCAGAAACTCCTGCAGTAAATGAGAACAGCAGAGGACTTACTGCATAGATGAAATACTCTGCCTGGACCACTTCGCGGATGAGGCGGACAGTCGCTCTTGGAATTCTGCTTCCTTCTCTTCCTTACATGAAATTAACCCTCTCCCTGACAGCAACCGTCTGAAGTTTAAAAACTTTTCATAATTGAGAGCAAATCAGTTGTATGTGCTACGACAATTCAACTTGCACCAGAATGTAGGCCCATTTGAGCAGAAATGTTCAGATGCTTTGACTTGGCAGGAATTGATGTCACTCTTTCTAAAAAAAACTATAAAAACGAATTAAACCCACACCCACCCACATCGTTTGCTCAATTGACACCAAACTTGCTAAACTGCATCTTCAGACATTTTTGGATTATCTAAAAATTGATAATGAAGTTCTGATAGGCTGTCATGTATGGGTCAAGGACCCTGATAATTCCTGCCAGCTGGGAGGCTACTGTGGGGAGCTCAGCATGATCACAATATGCCACTGATTGCAAAAGTTTTGACTTCAAGACCCAGGCAATGCAAAACAGATGCCTTACATGTACTCAGGCATTATACTTTGTAATTTAGAGACAGTGACTCCAAGGGTTAGCGATAATTTTGCTCCTGACAGTTCTGCTAATGGACCTGCTCCTTTTCTCATTTGTCTTCTCTTCCTTCTGTCATCCTCAACATGCCCCATCTAGTCTCACTGCTCTGCAGCAGCAATATTACCACTTTGCTTCTGTGGACCTTTCCATTACTATGGAGAAGGTGATGCACACACATACAAAGTCAGACACTATGCTTTAAACATGGTGGTTTATTATCACAAACACATTACCATATATTGTTTTATCAAGTTTTGTAAATAGTGCAGTTTTCTATCAAATACATGGATACTGAACTTATTTTTACATTCAGACGTTATTTCCATGTTTAATCTGTAATTAGCGTTCTTATGGTATAATGATTATGGCAACACAATAATTTTCATGCTTTCTTCAACAGCATATGAACTGATAAGAGTCCTTTCTTAAGAAGTGACCATACATATTAATCATGCTTTCAGGACATCACCACTGTTTTTGTATTCTTACCACCAGACACACAAAGGATGGCATAATGCTGCAACTTGTGAAACATGAAGTAAATATAAACAACTAGAACAAACATGCTAATGTTGGTAAGGGTGGAGGTGGGTACTTAACAAATCTGCGCCAAAAGGATACTGATACACTGAGGAGTTATAGCCTAACTTAATGCACAGATCAATATCACTGCACACGTTGTCCAAGGTATAATCAATAGACCGTTGAAACACTGTCACTAAAGTTATCATGCATTTGTGAGAAAAGAGAGTGTCAAAGGAAATATGCAAATGTTGACAAACAAAACGAAAATAAACCAAACAAACTGATGCTATTGCTTGTTAATTTTTTAATTTACTCTGATGAGGAGACTTTTGCAGTAATAGCTAGATTTTATGAAGGGAATTTAACAAATAGACTCATCTACTCATTTCAGATTATAGTATCGTCCCACATGGTTGAATAGGAGCGAATGATACAAACTGTAACACCCATTGAAGCCTTGGGTGTCACTTCCACAAACAGCTACCTCATTTAAAGGGCATTTCACCTTTAGGATGTCTGAACATTATTTAGTAACGACCTTTGGTGTAATTAAGTCTGTCAGAATAATGTCTGGGTTATCCGTAACATATTATATAAACTGAGATATAAGTTGCTAAGATATTGCTGTTGTCTTTTAGTGAATTGCCCCTTTGTGTCTTATGCCATGATAGTGCATCACATCATGAGGTGAAAGGTATTTTAGTGTTTAAGATAAGCTATAGCTTTTAGCGTTTAAAGAAAAGCACTTGCTTACTTATATATGTCACAACTCTCATGTCCATACACTAAATATAAAATTTCAGTCAGGAGCCAGTTATCTGAGCTTAGCTAAAGGACAAAGAAACGGGGAAACGGCAGGACTAGTTCTGTCCAAAGGTTCCAAATCCACCTTTGAGCAACTCTAAACCTCACCAATTAGTATTTCATATCTCAATCAGTACAATATTGTTACTGTGACAAGTTATGGCTTTATGGGGAAAACCATTTCTTAGCTATATCAGATATTTGCTCATCTAAGCTAACTGGCTGCTGACAGTATCATACTGACATGAGAGTGGTATAGATATTCTCAGCTAACCATACAATGCAATACATGCTGCAGGGAGTGGACGCAAAATCATCAACACCTTTCTTATATTTTATTTTATCTATAATTAGACTATTCTGTCTCATTTTTTGAAAACTATTACTCCAGCAAAGCTGCTTTAATGTAACTACAGAATGTTTTGTTGAATTCACAAAAACTGTAGTAATATTTGTTGCATTAATTGCAGAGCTCTTGTGTTAGATTGCATTAGATCTTATAGGTGTTCATGATATTTTGTCCCCGTTTTGTTTGCAACCCTCCTCACAAGGTAGCTGAAATCCCTTGAGTACTTGGAGTGTTTGCTTTAGTTCGCCTGGACTGATTAGTTAGTAGGAATGTTATTTTCTACTCTAGACATAAGGGAGGATCAAACAGAAGTATTTTGGAAGATTTCGTCGCTGCAAATATTAATTGGCTGGCCACAGACCTCCGTGGCTCCGTGTCAAAATAATCTTTATTGAAATATTTGCCACTCTAAAATCCTTGGCTTTAAATATTGGCTTTAACTTTTCCTCAGGTGGACTGACCCCCTCCCAATCTCCTCACCCTCTAACCCATCCTCATCTATACAGCAGACCAGCCGTGTCCAGTCATGACTAGCATGCTCATCAGCTGCAGAGTCAGGGCAGCAAGAGGTGCTTTTATGCTTGGAGAGGAGCTGGGGCTGCATAGGTCAAACAGACTTCCCTGAAAGTGCATCTTCCTGGAGTTCTGCCTCAGACTCTCCCAGATAGAGCTGACTTCCTCCTGACAGTCGGACAGCGCTGTGAGAGCACATGTGTGGAAAGCTTCCCAGTGGCTGTAGCAAACAAAGGATCAACAGATCAACACGACCTCTGCCATTTAACTCTGAGTTTATGGGTACAGCATGCAGACATGCACAGGCCGCCATGGATTAATTTACTTGCCAAAAATCTATCACTCAGATGGTTACGTTGGCTTCAAGTAAGTCCAACTGAGCTTTAATTACCATGGCAACTGCATCGTAGAATGAAACAGTATCTCAGATGATAATGCAATTGTGTGATTTTAAGCAGAAGGCCTATGTGTACATTTTTGTCTTCGATACAGAGTGCCGGGGTTGTATCGTCCGTGCTATAACAATGACAAAAGACAATCCTAGAATTTCATTACTGCTGCAACAAAGACATACATTATGTAGAACAATGGCTCAGTGTCTCAGCACCATTAATTTCACTATTCTCCTTCTGTGATTATGGCATCAGCTCTTTTTCTCTCCAGCATTTTGCCATGAGATGCATTCGTCATACTCCATATCTCTGTAATATGTCACTCATTCATGCACTGTTTAACATAAATTGAATGAACATACTATTTTGTTCACAGTGCTGCAGATCAGTTGCTTGTACTAAACGTTTTTATTCCAGTTGTCAGTTGGGTTCAAATTAAAACATACAATCTATTGGGGATGTCTCATGCATACTGCTGACAACCTCTTTCACTGATAAGGTTATTATCACCTGCACACGGCCGCCACTCCCCTCTCACTGGTCACATTCTCCTGATAGTTGTCCATGCTGTCTCCCAGCTCCAGGACACAATCAGAAAAATCCTTATAAACGTTCTCACACCTCACGTCTGCAGAATCTCCTGACACAGTCAGGGAGAGGAACACTGTAAGACAGACACAGGCAGCTTATTTGACCTGACTTTTTTAACCTTCTGAAACAATTTTCTTCAAATGGTCAAATATTGGAAAGATGAATCATCAGCACCAGTATGCCCTTGATGCAAGAACAATACTATAATTTAGTCAATAGACTTTGTGTTTTTTAATTTTTGTGTTCACTTTGTCACTTTCTTCAACACTGCCAGATTCTAACATTTTGCTAATATCATGAAGAATATTTAGAGGCAAATTAAAATTAAAATGCCCAGGCATGGACAACTCATGATGTTCCACCACTATGCGAAATTGGATTCAGATTTGAATCCTGATCCGGATCTAGGAGATTAAAACATATATTTGAAGGGGTGCGACATGTATTGGTCACAGAGAGGGGTGGAAACATATGATTTCAAATACTAGGAGTAGGTTTCCAGGGTCAAGGAATTAGGTGGTATTGCTTAATCATGGCGACATCATCATAGTGCGTGCTATGCCGTGGATGCAAAATGTCTCGCTGTAGGGATTTGATACAGGATTTTGTTTTGACATAGTCTGGAAATTATTTTCTGATAGTAACAATAGTGCTGGCAGAGATAAGCTTTGTAGTTAATTAGAATCTAGTATTTTTCGTATGTTTGAAATAGTATCAGTGTGGTGCCTCTTGTTCCACCATCTCACCACTTCTAGTAACTTCAAACACTCATGACTCATGACCATGCAACCTTTTCACAAAAAAATGTTGTTTGATTTTGTTGTTTCACGCGTAATTCCAAAGTATCATTAAGATTCCTTTGAATTAAAAGATTTTGTAATCCTGTCATCTGGGCCACTGCAGTCGTTCATTCCTTCCACATGGGGTGCACTACTCTTTTCAGAGCTACTTGCAATTTATATCTAAAACCATGTCTGTAAAACAGCATTTCATTAGAGGACGACGCAAAATAAGCACCATCAAAGCAGCTAATGTTAATAAGAGCGACATTCAAAACATTTAAATTAATGTTTGAATTTTATCTATGGATTTTGCATACACAACAGCTCGCACACATCACCTAATATGGGTGTACTACAAGCTGTCGGCCACGGCACAGGTCTCACCATCAACACTGATGGGGAAGGATAACCGTGACATTTTGGATGCAGCAAGATTAAATAAAAAAAAAAGATCTTTCCGTCAGACCATCCAGATTGGCTTGCAGCCTCATAAACCCACGGAGGAGATAGATGTCTTACCCACAGCAAACGCAAGAATCCATCCGATCTTGGTTGACGTGAAAAATCCCATGTCATCCCATTTCAAGTCAAGTGGAGGGGGATGCTGGCGAAGCATTCATGGATCGGAATAAAAAGCGGAGCTGAGTCGCATGGAGCTGATTAGCTGCCCATTATTAACGTGAGTCGGTGTGATTTACCGGCGTTAAACACTTGGTGGGTGTGCATGAACTGCCTTTCGCTGCTCCGGCAGACTGCTTACGTTACCTGCCCCCTGGCGCGCGCTGAGCTCATCTTCCCCCCACAGCACCGGACAGCTTTCACCTCCCAAAGGAGGAACCGCGGTGCAACCTTTCTGCAACCAGGAAGGTTTTTAGGAGTCAACGGGGGTCTGGGGCCTGATCCCAGACCATCTGAGTTTCTCTGTTCACACAGAGATTTTTTGGGTGTTCACGTTCTCACTACTGCCTCAATTTCATTTAATTTTTACAGCACTTCATGATCTACTGGGAAAATTGCATTTCATTTGAAATTTAATTTTTGATAATGATTTTTAAGAAAATTGCACAGATGAAAATTGTAAGCCTGACGCCCTGTCAGGGGTGTTGACCGCCTCAGACTGGGTAGGGCTAGGCTCCAGCCTAAATATCCCAAGAGATACGTGGTTATACAAAATGGATATATTCCAAAAGATAAGTGACCTATAGTGATGGTTTCTGTTGTTTTATGGAATAAGTCACACACAAACACTGTAAATACAAAAACTTTTATTTACATTTTTATCCCCACCGTAAAAATGACTATGGGATCTGGTCATCAGGAAACTCTAGGAAATTATTAGGAATTCATGGACCCATAAAATACTGGGTTACCAAATCTCAGTGGCTCATAACAAGTCAGCGCTGCAATAATGTCTTCCAGTATTCAAATGTTTTGATCATGAATTAGTAATCTTAAGCCAATTTTAAGGCAAAAATGTCCAAAATTTGATGAAACATGATCATTTCTTTCTTTTTCTTAACAAAAAGAACATATGAGTTTTTAGTGGTTTGTTGGACAAAACACAACATCTGACAGGACAGAATTTCTGATGTTAAGTAGCCTAAACATTATGAAAAAAAAGAAAACTGATGTTTTAGCCCTACATAGTTTTTTAAATTTCCTTGAGTGACATTCACCACTGTCATTTAATTGAAATGACTGCATGTGCAACAAACTGTTACAGAGCAGAGGATAACAGTATAATAAGGAAACGATTACAAAGAGAGCGACTAATAGGACAAAATACACTTTGTTCACCCTTTTATTGTTTTTGACAATGCTTGACTGAGCCTCTGACAACAATAAGATGAAAAAAATACAAAGTGGTAAATTAACCTGTAGAAATCCCCAGAACACTGTTTTAACGTTGCTTGTGATTATAGCTGCCATTGCCCCACTGAAAAACAAAGTTTAAACCTTTACAAACGTCAGGCCACGTGTGACTGGACGTTAAAGGCAGAAAGGTTCAACTTCTTAACATTGAATATTGGCAGGGTACCACAAATACAGAGCAGATAAGGCACAGTGGTCTTTACGTGATGAAGAGGAGGGGCAGACATTTCATTCGACAGATCAAATATGAACGGCTTGAAGTCATAAAATCAATTTGATTCTAAAAATGCAAATAGCAAATCTCCACAAGAAATGTCATTAAACTCCATTGCGATGATCACTTCATAGCTTTAATATGGGCAGAGTTGATGTATTCAGCTTTCTTTTGGGGGTAGTTGGTACCATATTCCCTTTCTTTTTCCATAAAAAATACTGAATGACTTATTGGTTAACCTTTCATCAATTTTCACACACATACATACAGATAAAAAGTCCCTTTAAAAAGAACTCTGGGTCAGTCCTGTTAGTGTCTAAATGGTGATGCTCTTGTCAGAGCAGTGGAGTCCAAGAAGCTCTCTGGTCATTATATCAGCAGGCTGAGGTCCATATAAACACATGTAAACACACTGCTTAGGATGGAAACCGCATTCCAGACATGTTGATCCATTTTGAAGTGTGATGGATGGAAACTGATTTATTGATCTGCTCCAGCTGCCCTATTGGCTCGTTTCCTTGGTGATGCTTTAGGGGAAGCCTTGTCTGTAAGACAGGATGGTAAAGATCAGATGTTGGTGTTGCTTCATTTTCACTGAGATAAACAGTAATAAGAGGACTTATCACATTTCAAACAACGGTTTAATGTCTCATTACTAAAAGAATGAACATACTCATGACATTGAGAGTCTCCTGAGGAATCCAGCTGATGTCCACATCATTCATTCCCCCTGTGCCCTTCTCTATTTTCACTGGGAGTCTCTTTTTCTGCAAAACACATATTGAAAGACGACATGTTATACTTTTAAACTATTATGTCCAAAAGCTTACTTCAATATCAATTTAACCTTATTTTACAGGGAGCAGGATGGACAACACCCCATAATGATGTGCTCTCTATTCCATTTGCTGCTGTTGACCTTAGACTTGATTTTATTACATTTGCATTGATTAAACAGATGGAATTAGGCCTATCCTATAACATCCCAACACAATATGCAGACCAATCATACATATCTAGACATTAAAATAGAACAGCTGGCAAAAGACAAAAACATACCGTCCTCGTCTCCAAGACCTGGTACATCCCAAAGAGCATGAGGACCACCAGCCCAACCAGGAAGATGTACATGAACATTCTGCAGAAAAAAACAAACAAAATGATTTCTTTGATCAGAAAAACAAGGCAGAACAGAAACCACTACCAGAAATATCCAGAGTAACTTGGTGTTTTTGCACACTAGACAATTAATAAGACAATTCAGGCCTTGACATCTGTTACATTCAATTCCTTGCCAAACAAGTTCGAACAATGCACACCTATAAACCTATCACCTTTAGATACATCTCTCTGTATTTGGCAGTATAGCAGAGTTTTTAAATCTGGAGTCTGTAGTGACTTTGGCACACTGCCACACCAGTAGCAATGCATTTTTTGTCAACCAGCTTTGATTGGTTTGCCAGAGCTGAAGGGGGAGCAACTGTAGGGACATTAGCATGTGGACAGTGTTCATGTGTGATTATTGTCACTTCCAGAGGGGGGAGACAAATGCAAGCTTGCAGAATAAGGTGGTATGAAAACAAATCTCTGGACTTTCCTTAAAATTCTGCTGTTTATTTACTAATTACTGCAAGTGCAACTTTATAGAAATAAAGAATAATCTTACAAAATCGGCTCGTTTATATCCTAAAGTAACTTCAAGTGACTTGTAACGGTAATATCTCTTACCTGTTTTGAACTTTTTCGGATGTAAAATAACATTTCTCTTGCTTAACATATTTGCTGGTGACAGTTTCTGTATCTTGCACCAGCAGCACATCTCTAACAACCGATTACTTCATGCAAATTTCAGACCTCCTTTTACAGGTTCATACATGTGCTGCATTTGGCTGGGGTAGGCGGTATTGTTAAGCCTCTGAGTGCTGGATGTATCCTTGAGGGACATGGAAAATAAGTAACAGGTGGACAAAATAATTAAGATTCACACATGATTTGCACAGAGCTGAGGTGGAGATATTGGTCTCATAGTGCTACAAAATATCTAGAAACTTTATAACACGAAACAGCAATAGCTTTCTGTCCATTTTCATTTATGTGTGTCCAAGATGTAATGTAACAGAAACCCAGTAGAAGAAAGACGTACGTTTCTCCATCCAGTCCCTCTTCTCGCTCAGTGATGGTAACCGTCTGGTTGTAAATGGCAGTCTGGAACATGCTGCCCTGAAGACAATTTGAAAAACTAGTGAGCAAGGATCTTGAACTTCCAAGAACATTCTTGTAAGTTTTTAGACCTGCTCTTTAAGAACCATAATGAAAACATATCTGAGCATTTATCACATCACAGAAACAACAGTCAAAGCTCAACAGGCAGAAAAAAATGACAGAAGATACTAGTAATGTCAATTATCCAAAAATGTTTAAAAAAAAAACTTTTACATGAAAATAAAGACAATTTGCTGCTGAGAATGACTTCTTCTGGTATTAATTTCCACGAATCACTATTTGAGGCTAGCAGTGAAAGAAACTTCATGTGGATCTTGACAGTCTAATATCGTCAAACTAAATATTTTCTCTAAAAAGTCAACATGAACAGACCTCAAGCACCAGCCACCAATACGTTTGTATAAAATAATGAATAATTTTTTTTACCTCAGCATCAACATAGTTGAGGAGGATAACGAGACCGAATGGACGACCTGCCATGGGCTGAGCTGGGATGAAGGAGTACTCGAAGGAGGCCTGAGCCTGGGGCTGCACTACGGTGTTCAGAGGCAAAGCTGTGAACTACACGAAACACACACCATTAAAACACAGTAAATACACATGCATACAAAATTAAAAAAACAAATTAAAAATGAAATAAAATGGTTTAATGGATTTAATTTGTGAATCTTTTATATACTACTGCTTTCATTTAGTATTTTATTTTAAGAGGCTATCGATGATTCCATCCCAAAAACACATTGTCTTTACTTTGAGACATGCTGGCATTTTCTGATCAGCTCAAAGTCAAAACAAATCAACAAATGACTGCATTTTTTAAATTATTTGCGATGGATCCAACTCAAAAGGTGGAGTAGTGTTGGCTGGTGGTTTGTGTATCTCATTAAACCTACGTTCTGAATGTAGAACTGGAAGTCTTGGGGATAACGGAAGGAAGCCTCCAATGACTGGACCGTAAAATCCTGACTTCCCTTGTTGGTGAAACCCACCAGGAACCTCACAATTTCATTGGCTGGGAACTCTAAAGTTATTATGGATACAAAGATAATCAAAAGAATTTAAGAATATTAGCACAAAGAAAGAATGAGTTGTAAGATGTAATAACAACACAACAGAATATTCTGATGCTGCACGTTGCACCATAAAACAAAAGCATTTTAGGATTTTGTCTTGACTCAGTGGACCAGTTTTCTACAAAAATGTGAAAAAGGTGCCAAACCAACCTTCTCCAGTGATGAAGATGATGGTTGTGTCAGCGTCCGGGTTAGACGTTAACAGTTTATCAGCTTCTTCATCGGTGTCATCTTCGTCTCCCTCCTGATGAGCAACACAGCACGACATTCTTACTATTATCACCTGCATGTAAATCTATCGCTTACTATACAGTAGTGTGATTGAACCATACACACCGTGGGTTGTATCTGATCTTCCTCAACAAGCACCTCATCTTCATCCTCTTCCTCCTCATCTACTGCAGCATCTGCATCCTCAGCAATGTCCTCAGCAGAGCTGGAGTCTGCAGACACGTGGCCTGCGTGGTTTAGAGGACAAAGCCGTACATATGAGCAACGATTGTACATTTCAGCATAAGAGGAACCATGAAACCATGGTGACAGTCCGTCAACTTTTTAGGATGAGGGCAGGAAGGCAAACACAGGATTTGATTGAAGCATTCTCCCATTTACCCATAAACCCAAACTCATGTCTCCCAGTTGTTGCAGCTGAGATCCTCCTTAACTGACTTTATCCATCATTGCTGACCAAACACTGATGTGAGCGTGCTCAGTGAGAGAAAAGCCACATGAAATCTGATGTGACTGTTGACACTGCTGTCACATCAGCAGGAATCAGATCTTTATCTGATTCAGGACCACGGATGAAAGTGGCTCACATCAGAATTGAAATTTGAACAAATTGAACAAATTGTTCAATTCTGATATTTTGCTCGGATTAGATTGGTTACCTTGAGGGTTCACATTCATAATAACAAGTGACCTATATTTGAATTTGAACATAGATGGGATTTTTGTCTTCACACAGCCATGGGGGGAAAAAAAGTCATATGCCACATTAAGGCAAAAAAAGAAAGAAAAGTAGTTCAGATGGAATCTGGTCTTTTCACTTTTGTGAATGTTGACAATGCTTTGTCAGCAATGGTGGAAAAAGTCAAATAAGCAGGATCGCTGCAACATACAAGGTTGTAAATTTAATGGGTAAATGCTTCAATCCAATTCTGTTTTTGCCCTCTTGCCCTCATCCTAAAAAGCTGACAGACCATCAACAAACTACTGATACCACATCAAAATATGCAAGAAATGAATGCCTGCATCACTATTTTATTATTTTTTTTATAATGAACTGGTATACCAATGACATTTTTTTGTTGTTCAGTAGCGAGCCTGTTGTAAATGTTGGGTAGTGGTACTTTGATCACACTGATATCTGATGTGGGTCACATACAAAGATAAATGTGAACAGTCAAGGCAAAAAGATCAGATCTGAGAAAAAATACAGAATCGTGCCACTTTCAATCACAGTGTGGATGTAGCCTAAAAGTCCCCATTTAAACGCACGTCAGAAGGCAGAAACATTCAGACCAACAAAAAAAAAAATCTTATCTATGATGACGTGTCCCAGCAGACAGTAACTATTGCTGCATCCACACAGACTTATATTCGACTAAAATCATCTCGAACAGCCTCGCAGAGAGATATTTAAATTCACAATTATTGGCTGAGATGATTCTTTTGTACTTCATCTGCAGCAGCTGGCAGGAGACGTTGATTTTCATTCATTTCAGAGTTCAGTAGATGAGCAACAACTCTGTTATTACTCAGCCTGAAACAGTGGATAAAACCTCCATAGTTTCACGTTAACGACGCGGTGTTAGAGACTAACAGCTGCCTGAGTAAAGTTCTATGACTATGCCACGTCAATACATCTTAGGCTGTCTATAACAGCGGTAACCGTGGTCCTAAACCTTCAAACGAGGGACGAGATGACACTTACCGATGGATAGTAAGCCACAGGGGAAGGCCAGGAGGAAAAGCAGCAGCAATTTTGACCCGATATTTAACATTTTTCGCGAGTTGTGGGATGTAGTTTGCAACACATCAGCGTTTGGGACAGGAGAGGACAGAGGTAGAGCAGGGGGCGGGATAAGAGGAGTTTGATCCGCCTATAAGGGCCGGCGCATATCACGGCATCGGTACCTAGCTCCGTCATTTCCGGTGGCACCCCCGATTGAAATGCGACTGCATCTGATGACACATGTCAACATATCAAATGTTGAAAATCAGAAATTTTATTGTTTTTTGAAAATTATATGCCCATTTTGAATTTGATGCCAGCAACACATTTCAAAAAAGTTGGGACAGTGACAACAAAAGACTGGAAAAGTTGTGAAATGCTAAAAGAGAAAAACCTGGTGGAACATCTCAAAATTAATGAGGTTAACTGGCAACAGGTTAGTAACATGATTGGGTATAAAAAGAGCATCCCAGAGAGGATGAGTCTCTCTGAAGTAAAGATAGGGAGGGGTTCACCACTCTGTGAAAGACTGCACTGGCAAATAGTGCAAAAATTTGCAAAGAGTTTGTGGATTTCATCGTCTACAGTAACATTATCAAAAGATTTAGAGAATCTCAAGAAATCTCTGTGGGTACAAGGCTGACAACCAATATTGGATGGCCGTGCTCTTCAGACCCTTAGAAGGCACAGACAGGATTCTGTAGTGGACATCACTGCATTAAAAACAGACAGGATTCTGTAGTGGACATCACTGCATTAAAAACAGACAGGATTCTGTAGTGGACATCACTGCATTAAAAACAGACAGGATTCTGTAGTGGACATCACTGCATGGGCTCAGGAACGCTTCCAAAAGTCATCGTCTGTGAACACAGTTTGTCGCTGCATCCACAAATGACAGCTGAAACTCTACCATGCAAAGAGGAAACCGTTTATAAACCAGATCCAGAAACGCCGCCGCCTTCACTGGGCCTGAGCTCATTTAAGATGGACTGAGGTGAAGTGGAAAACGTTCCCAAAGGTTTATTCCACCCATAAACTACTTTATTTCCACCTGCTAATAGATTTAAAGGTTTATCCCACCTATATAGGTTACTGAATGACTTCACTAACAGCTGTCTGAGGTTGCATCACTGAAACGCCAGCTTCTGCCAGCCTCAGGGTTAAGTGATGGTAATCTCATCAGGATCAATGTACAGTGCAAAACCACTCTTCATTTACACTATTATTAAAATATGCATGTTTTGAATTTGTACTTGTATATGTGTAACAAGACCTAACTCTTTGTTAATGACTTTTTCTTTGTCTGTGATCATTTCTATGAATGTAAGTACAATAACTGACTTCAATGTTTGTTTGTTTTTACATTTTATTTAATGAACAAGAAAATTATTCTACAAATAAATGGGGCCCAAGATATGCTCCTCCTTGCCATCAAAAGGAGCCAGTGGAGGTGGTTGAGGCATCTGATTAGGATGTCTCATATCTTATCATAGCCCCAAACAGGTCGCTTCTTCTATCTTTCCACAACAATCACACCCGTCTCAGTTTTCAGATACTATAACATGTTTTGTTTCTCTTTTTTTTTCTTTTTCTTTTTGTCTGTGCCAATATTCCTAAACATCTTCAACATAAGTTTACAGTCTCACTTGTTGCCTGGATGACATCCTCGGTCTAAAAAATGTTTGTGGTTTTCTGCAAAAACACACATCCTGTAACATGTTAACTGTCAATTGAAGTTTGAAGTTTCTTCTGTTGAAGAGCATCACACTTTGTCGGTAGAGGCTGTAGCCTTGTACGTCACAGTAAAAATAACGTAAGTGAGACACACAGAGAGAACTGTCCTTGGTAAAAGCTTCACTGAAATGACAACGGATGGTAAGTACTGAAGATAAATATATATAGAAGATATTTATTCAGAAAAAAGGTCATCCAAATGTGAACTGTAACACATTCTTGATGTAAAGGTTGATGTGAGATTGCTTGGTTGCCTCTTAAAGCTCAGACATGCTCAGTATTAATGATCAACAGTCGCATACCATCAGAACAACACGTTTTTTTCACTTTGTTTAACATTACAAGTGCCCTGAGGACAACCATTATGATTGTGTATATATTTCATAAAACCACTTAAGTATATTTTTTCAATAGCTGACACTGTTACAATAGAGAAAATAGGCTATTCTAGTGTAAATGGTTTTTGATTTTTTGGGAAAACAGCAGAAGAGAGTTTTACGATTGCCTGTTCTACTTTCAGTGTATTTCAGGTCACTGTTTTGGTTTTATTGGCGGCAGATTTAATCTCTCATTTACATTGTTTCCAGCTGCATCGGGAATCTGTCTTTCCCTTTAAAAAACTCACTGTACTCTCCGTCCCCAGCAACAAATGGCAGACAGATGATGTTAGTGTGAGATTAGCAAGTGAATATAGGGAAGCGTCAAGCAATTTAAGAGCCTGAGGTTTCGCTCAGGGATGGTGGAGACAAAAACAGATTGAGTATTAGAATTGCATTCACTATGTCGTTATAAATGCAACTCTGAATCAGCGCTTATGTTGCTCCATGTATATCTGTGAGTGTTAATAAAGGCAATAAATCTGTTAACATCTTTGTCATAACAACTCTATAAGGTTCTAATACATAAAGATATTTAAAACATATTTACCAAGCCAAGAGACAGACACCAAGATTGTATCTCTGAGGAGGATGAATAAAACATCTGCACACAACACAGTTGTTGAATAGCCTACTTGGTGTGTTAATGCAATCATTGTGATGTTTCATAATCACCATCAGTCAGAACATTTGATCCTTCACAACTAACATATGTATGTAAATCTTTGAAAAAGTTCATAATTACCCAGTACTATTTATCTATTTATACTCTAATGTGGATCTGCCATAGTAACAATATGATGCATGAATGTCTATCACATTTGATGTTGTGGTGTGGCAAAACATCAAATGTCATAGACATTCATACATCACATTGTCATACAATATTGATTGAATACTGTATATATTTAGGTGAAATATGGGTTCACTGTTAGAGTATAAGAAAAATGTTAGATTTTTGTCTCCTGTATGTTGGACTGAAACTTTTTTTAGGCAGAAAATGCACCAACATGCTTTGCTGATCATGCACTCTAGCAGTAAAAAAACCCACTAAGCATCTCAATAAAACCACATGTTCTGCTACAGACAACTGAGCACGTCCGCTGAAGAAAGTTGCAATGCAAATCTCTTGCACCACTGCAGTGCTTCTTTCCATGTTTTTCACTTGTTGCCTTGTTTTTGTGTTATTTACTCATTTGGATTAGAACATGAGACAAAACCTCAAACTTTTTTTTTTTTAATGTTGTTTCAGGCTCATGCGATGACCAAGCTACATAAATTAAAATATTCATTTGTATCCAAAATACCACATAGAAATGTTCAGGGCTAAAGTACTGAAATGAGCACTGAGTTTTATATTACAACCAGCTAAACAAAACTAAACTGTCTCACTTCCAATGATAAAATAAGTGGCAGTTATATTGCAGCCCATGTGACAAACCTAAAGGACTGAGGGAACAGGAAGCTACAGTTCTCCTATTATCTGCCCAACTTATGACTTATTTGCCTGTATGTTGGGATTTGGTTTGGGCATGAGCTATATTACAAGGAAATAATAGCAGGGGAAGCTAAAACAACCTGATCTTTTTCCAGCAAAGTTGTTGTCTGCTTAATGAAAGCGAAAACAAATCAGTTTCCCTGCTCTTAACTTTTCACAGTATCATCAACTAGTTGTTGTACAGGTAAACTTGCCATTGCCCTCATTTTCTAAAATAAACGTTAGCCTACTTGATTCTGTTTGTCAAGATTATCATTCAGCCAGGTTGTAATAATCCTACGAGGTTAATTAATAAAAAGCAACTGCATTTCTTTCTAAGGTTTGAAGACGTTTCACATCTCATCCAAGATGCTTCATCAGATTTAACCAATTGATGGGAATCAATGTGTACTGCAAAGTCCAAAACTCCTACCTCAACATTGACATTTAACCTTTACACACAGACCCAAACCTGATGTCTCACTCTCACTATCCAGTGGATAGAGTGGATAGAGCAGACCATCACGGAACAAAAGGTCAGTGGTTCGATCCCCAGACCCTGCAAGTCTGCAAGTAGAAGTATCCTTGAGCAAGACACTGAACCCCAATCTGCTCCCTGGGTGCTGCAATGTAGTGGCAGCCCACTGCTCCTCAGGGATGGGTCAAATGCAGTGAAAGAATTTCCCCCTGTGGGATGAATACACTATCTCAAAAAAAAAATATGTGAAAAGATAAAATATATGTATACATTCATTTTTTATACACACTAGTGTTGAAAAGATCTGGATGGCAGTGTTCCTTTTTTTGTGGTCGATAATAGTTATACTTCTTTTTCCTGTTTCTCTAGACGGGGACATTGTATGTCCATTTATAGTATATGTGCTGTTCGGGGTTCTTGGCACAATCCTGGTCTTCTCACTGTCTTGGAATGTTTTTTGGTGTGTGTCAAGATTCTGCTCAGGTAATTATATGATTTTAAGATCCAGTGAAAACACATTCACTTCCTGCACCTGATGGTGATTTTGGTTTTAATTCTTACTTTAACAGGAAAAGGGATGTATCAATCAAAGAAATTACAAAGGCATGTAGCCCACATACTCACTGTAAAAAATATAAGGCAAAAGTCATTTTTAGAAATCAAATCAAATTAATGAAATATATTTCCTCACTGTCCAATTTAAGACAGAGCCCAAGGCAGATGGAAGAAAATCCTATTTATGGAAACTTAAGCTACATGCAGACAAGTAAGTGATTTCTAGTGTCTCGCTCTATGCCTTTATCTGTGTCTGCTTACACTGATGTTGTTTTCCACAGGCAGGACTTTGTTCACCAACACTGATCCTCCACACTCAAGCGATCAACAAAGAGTCGATTGTGACTCACAGGTAGAGTCTTTACAACTCCTTAAAAAGACTGTAAGCCCACATCATTTCCTGCATTGTTACACATACCCCTAACCGCACAACAACAATTTCTTAGAATGGATAAAGGAAAGCAGCAGTAGCATTTAAAGTGTGTGGAAGCAGCAACATGAAAAATGAAATATAACAAAAGTACGTGTGTGTGGATCCGTGCCATCTTATAAATAAGCCTCAAAATTGAATCCTCTGTTCCCCTCCCCAGGGCCTACCTTTACACCTTATCCTGCTTACACACACACAGACAAACAAACAAATGTCACTGATCACATAACCTCCTATAACTCTCGTTGTGCCGAGGTAGAAAGGAGGAAAGAATTTGTTTTGCGCCACAACTTTGCTTAAATGTTCACTTGACTCCTGTCCTGTATATACTGTATGATGTTGTGTGAAGATGCTACGTTGTACTTAATTTTTTTGTTTTTGTTTCTCTTTCCAGTCCAAAACTCAGGACTGTTATGCCAACCTGACCTTGAAGGCTCCCAGGCTGCAGTCTGGCCACAGCTCTCCACAGATACAGTACTCAGATGTAATTCAGTTAGAGAAGTTGTCGGAGTCACAAAAGGCAGATGAAGGCAACACAGACACCATCTCCACCATGTCTGATCTGTATGCTTCTGTGCAAACTCAGCGCACCAAGACCATTGACCCTTCAGTTGGTGGAGAAGAGTATGCCAATCATCTGTGACAAAGTCTGACCGCTGATGCTGAAATGCCACAAAAAGGCCATTGTGCCACTTAACCTGCCACACGGGATGGCACTCTTTGTTGTTTGTCATTATTTTTGATTATGTGTAGTGATGTAGTGCATGTCATTCCTCTCATGCAAACTAACAGAAACAAATTGAGTTAAGCCTGTAAGCTAGTTCAGGCAGACAACTCAACCTGCACTGCTGCAAACACACATATGAACATGACATGCCCCATTCTCCTCAGTCGTCATCAACACACCCTCCCAATTTGGCCCTCTATTTAAGCAACAGCAATTTCTTATCTTTCCCTCTGCATGTCAATTCTACTGCTGCTCCACATGCATGTTGCTGCTGCACTTTCAGCCCCACCACCACCCCAGAATCCACTTGTAGGCTCCAATTAAGGGGTTCAGTATATATTCATATAAACATATCTGCAGGGAGTGATGAGGTCAGACCAAGACGCCAAAATAATATATATATAGCAAAATATATTCTGCTGCTGCAATGTTAAATATTTCAAATCTGACTGAATTTATTTTACAAGACAATATTATATGCAATTGCTTGCCTTTCATTTGGTGTTGGTGATATTTCTGTTAAAATGAAGAATTTGATTAGCTAATTTCCTATCTTTAAATTGTCAGTTCTGAATCATCACATTCATTAATTGTGTGAGATTTACTTATATGATGTCCATGGATTTTTAAAGACACCCTCCAAGCATGCTATTAAACTTGAAAATACTCTGCTTTTAGTAATAATTTATGTCTGGTATGATTTTTACATCATTACATCTAATTTCAACTTTCAGGTTTTCCTAATCGCACTTGATATTATTTGTTTAATTCAATGTTAAATTCTGATTTTGGGTCGGCAGAAGTGGATATGGCTAAAGTAACTATCGATTAACACGTGTGCTGACTGTAAATCTTAGTTTAATATATTTAAGAGAAACTTTCTCCCTTCATCAGATCAAATGCCAAACTTTTAAAATCATTCTGCATAATGAAGTTCAACGGAAGAAACAATAGGTAAAACATAATTTTGAGTGGAGGCGGATTCAATAATGCTTTTCAAGTGTGGATAATTTAATATCTGACCCTATAAATACATTTAAAATTAAAAAGGGTCTAATATCAATTACTGTAATGTATTTTATACATACATACATATATATATATGTGTGTGTGTGTGTGTGTTTAATATTCTCTACCTTTATGCATACAGTACTGTCCGTTTAATATTCTTGTTTAATACTCCGAAACATTAGAGGGAGCAACGACAAAAACAAAACAAAAAAGAAATTTAACAAAAAAGAAAAAGGAAGAAGAAGAAAGACAAGCAGAGTGACTCCCATAATGCATTGCATTGCCAACGTATGCAAACAGGAACATGGCTACCGGTGTTAGCTCTCCATCGTTATAATATTCTTCTTTCGGCCTAACACACCTTGTGACATTCTAGTATTTGTTGTGCCTCCGCCACAGAAGAAAAGTCTCGTGGAGTTTAATAGCGTCTTCGTTGTCCATCAATCACAGACAGGTAACGGACTTGTTAGCTCTTTCGACAGCTAACGTTAGCATTGTCACCTCAATTCGCATTCATTTTACTGATTTGTTTTGATGTTCATTTGGAAATAGGCGTTAAATCATGAGTCGTAGCAGTACATCTCAAAATAATCGTAATGATATGGACCAATATTGTAAAACATACACATACACCATCTGTTGTGTGTGCTAGGAGTCTAGGAGCTTTGACACGACTGCAGTTCTGTGGGGAAACGCATTGAGTAACTAACCTGTGATCATTTTTGATTGAATGATGGTATTTGAGACTTGTTTTTTTTCACTAGCAATTATATCAGCTAATAGTGGCTGTTAAAATGATAAAGCCAATGTTTTTCTATATATTTTGTTATTGTCACACGTTTATGTGTAAAGAACAAAACCAACAATGTATTCTCTCAATTTTCTCCAACTTTCCTACCCTGTCTGTGACTCTCAACCCAAGTTCCTCTCAGTCCTATTCAATATGTAATAAAAAAAAACAACCTTCCTAAAACAGCTGGGCACTGTAGTTTTTAGGTGTCATTATTTTAACAGGAATAAATAGTGCATATTAGGTAATTATCAGCTGTGCAGTAATACACATTTGGTGCTTGCCCATGTTCATTGCATTGCATGAACATATCGGCTATTGTAATGGTGTGTGGCTTACTGATGTGTTTGCGTGAGATCTATAGCAAGAGAAATTAGATATAACAAACTTTGGCTACATTCTCATGAAGATCAATTAGTTGTTAGTTTTAGTCTGTAGTCTTGAGATTTGTTGACAAAAAGAAATGAATATCTTCAGCCCTTAACATCTCCACTTCAAATTATGTATGGGAATTAGAATATCTTGATATGATGGTGTCTTTAGGTGACGCTTTTTTGGTGTTTTTTAGTATTTCTTTATTTAATAACTAAATACTTGTGATTAAGAAGAGCAGCTCTCACATTTTTCTTTCAGTGTGGCTCAAGATGGCGAGTCCAAGGACCAGAAGAGTTCTGAAGGAAGTGAGAACCCAAGATGAAAATAATGTAAGTCTTCATAGCAACTTATTCATGCGGCTTACTTTCACCTTTTCACATTATGAGATAAGGCGTTTTCTGGCATCATACGGAGAATGTCTATTTATCAGGAAATATATGTCATTAAGTGCCAGTCTGGATAATGATTTGGACTCAATGGATTTGAATTCATTCCAATAAATGAATGAAATGTGAAGAAAACAGTCAACAGCCTTGGCAGATGTATGCGCTCTCCGAGTGCTCTCTAGTTTTACTTCTGTAACATTTCTTATTTCTTTAAAATGAACTTCAGGTTGTTTTTATTTTTTTGCAAATGCAGGATCAGGCTTATCATTATCAACATACAAATTGATTGATTGTCCAATGTCTCCTGTTCTTGTTTCAGCTATGCTTTGAGTGTGGGGCTTTTAATCCTCAATGGGTTAGTGTGACCTATGGGATCTGGATTTGTCTCGAGTGCTCAGGCAAGCACAGGGGCCTGGGAGTACATCTCAGGTAAGAATAGTGGAAAGTATTTTTGGGTTGATTGTTATGGATTATTCTATCGACTTTGTTTACCAACAGCTGAACAGTCCAGAGAATTCAATGTATTCATTTCACTCTTTACCACCATGATATTATGGCCTGATGATAATAAATGTATCTCTTCTGTCCTGTCTGCAGTTTTGTGCGCTCTGTCACCATGGACAAGTGGAAAGACATTGAGCTTGAAAAGATGAAAGCCGGAGGAAATGGAAAATTCCGCCTGTTTCTCGAACTCCAAGATGATTATGATCCCACATGGACTTTACAGGAGAAATACAACAGCAAAGCTGCTGCTCTCTTTAGAGACAAGGTGAGATATGAAGACCTAATGGTCTATTATTAAAAGATGTCCCGTTCTCCTGTAAGATGAAGACCGCTCTAAGTCTCAGACGGGAAGTTAATATATGTTAGTTGTTTGTCAGTAGACATCCATTTATCCATTCAAAACATTTTAATTTAAAGACGGGTAAACCAAAGTAACAAATGGCTGTGATATGGACCAAAGTTCAAACTTGATTTTGAACTCATATTCATAAGTTTGTATGCTAAATAAATATATATCTCACATTTGAAAGCTGGTGACAGAATGGTGCCATATTTTGATGAGGCTTCTGGGAGATTTCTGGTTTGTGAGGGTGTTAATTTACCCTCTTTTGACTCTGTATATGACAGGTTTCAACTTTAGCAGAGGGTAAGGAGTGGTCCATTGAGACATCCCCTGCCAGAAACTGGACATCTCCTCAACCCAAGACCAGCCTTTCATCTTCTCATCGGTAAAAGTGGAGGAAATGTTTAACCTACCCTAAGCCGTATGTAATGTCAGATACAGGGCAGGTGATAAAGCAATAAATTCATGTTTCTGTCTCATAGGCCTGGAGGACCTGGGCAAAACTCAGCCAAATCTAGCGACAAAGCTTTTGAAGACTGGTTGACTGATGACGTTAACTCATATCAGAGGTAAGAACATAATACTCTTAAAATTTCTTTTATTTTGCATTCCTGGTTTTCTCTCAATTAAGTGGATTTTTATCTCTTTTTTTCAGTGGAGGGGGTTACAGTGGCAATCAAGAGAATCGGTATGTCGGCTTTGGCAACACAGTGACCCCAGAGAAGAAAGAGGATGACTTCATCAATAATGCAATGTCTTCTATTTATTCAGTAAGTAGATATATAACTTTTGGCTGAGTTGTACTTTTTATTTAATTTTCCCTTTGACGTGTTTATTTCTCTTTGGTAGGGTTGGAGCAGTTTCGCTGTTGGAGCTAGCAAGTTTGCTTCTATTGCTAAAGATAATGTAAGTGTGTCTATGCAATAAATGTTGTTCCATGTATGTGCTTCATAAAAATTAGATTTATCAATTAATTCTTTTTCTATCTTTGTCCACTCATCCAGACAACAAAACTAGCAAATCAAGCAACTTTAAAGGTAAGACTAATATTGTCATTGGTCACCTGTTATTAGTACTGCTCATGGAGGTTTTTCTCAGTCATGATTACATTTACTTTTTTCTTGGTAAATGTTGTAACATATAATGTGAGCTGAAATAACTGTTACCACCTTAATATTTCTTTGCCTTCGCTGGATGTAGTTAAAGGGCTATAAAGCACCCCCAGAACCGGTAAAGCAGATAACAGGAGCATGGCACTTTTTCCGCTTCATGTTCTGTCTTTTATTTATTTATTTATTTATTTTAAGATACACATTACCCATCTTTCTTAATCATGACAGCTCTTTAGTTGTTTTTGAAACGTGAAAAAGTAAATGGAAGTTGTCCTCTTACACGCTTCTGCTTGGATATACATTGTGCCTGCCTCTGTGTCTGTGTTTTGAGTTTATGGATGAAGCTGCAAAACACAGTTGGTAACTGTGGCCTGGGGATTGCCTTTAACTCCATTCATGCATGACAGTCTTTGCTTTAACTGTTAACAGTGCTGTAAAGGTGTAATGGTATGTTTTAAAAAAAAAAAGACATCACAGCAATACTTCCCAAATGTTTGGCACTTAATTGATATCAGAGGTGAAAAATAAGCAAAGATGATGTTTATTTTATAGTGATGATGAAAGTCTGGTTGCACCATTACACCCTCTAGTGCTTGTTCAGTGTCATTGTGAATGGGAACGATCAGTCACTTCATGGAACTGCAGAACAAGCAGCTCAGTGTCTTACTCTACTGTGAATGTTAAACTGTTTTTCAATCAAGTGAATTCTCCCCTCTGATTTCCAACTAGGCCACAGAGTTAGGACAGACATTAAATGAGAGTGTTATCAAACCTACCCAAGAAAAGGTAACATTGATGTTTGAAGTTGTTGGTGTGGTGGTGGGATGGAGTGCTTTAGAAAAAGAAAACAGCTTCAGATGTGAATGTGCTATTTTCTGCTCTGCTTGTCTGTGCCACTTTATGCCAGCTTACATTAAACGACAAAAGCATTGGTTTCAAGGATGCAAAAAAGAAGAAGAAGAAAAAAGACCAGCCCTGGGCCTGGCATATGCAGAAGCATAGAGCTGTGAACTGTTTATTTTGGAATGGTTGTGGATCAGGGTAAACTCTCAGTACTGTCACTCTGCAAGGCACACACTTAAGGCAAATTACATAAATGTAGTAATTCCAATATCTCTGCATAGTGACACTTCTTAAAATATAATTCCACAGACTTGATCCTTAGGTTTCAAAGTTTCAACTTCAGCATTAAATGACACAACTTGGAGCTCTCCAACTGATCATTATTTGCTCACTGGCTTTTCAGATTCAGTGTGTTTGAGGCTTTGCATGAAAATAAGCTTTGTTTTTTGGCAAAATGTATCCTCTAAGCTGTGTGTCACCATCCCTGAGGTCACTTCTGTTTCCACATCACTGCTTCCACGTATCTGCTCTCACTTTTATTGTCTAGTGAGTGGCTCCTGCTTGTGTCTTTTAATGAGATCAAATGAGTCGTGTGTAGCTAAGTTGAAAATCTCTTATCCAGCAGTGTGCTGGTTTATTCTCTGTTTTATTGATGGAATGCCAGTGACAGAGAGGCTGGTTTTGAAGAAAATGTTTTTGTCTTCTAATGTAAAGTTGGCTTTGCTGATTTAAGGCACATATAGTATATGCTTTTGTAACAATCTTCATCTTCATACTTTTGCAAAATGGCTGTGTTACATTGGGGTTCTTTTCTTTTTAGAGGAATAACATTTTGTTAGGCTCAAACTAAATTTTGTTGTTTTCTGATATTGATTATTAGTGGCCTTAACAAAACACAAATCACTTTTCTCACCGTCAAGACAAGCTGTTGCTCACCACATGTACGCTTTAGCAAATGAATGCGGGTGAAGATTATTGTTTGTACTATTTTTTTTAATAATAATTTGGCTCATCCAGGTGAAAGATGGCAAATTGCTAGATGAAATGGCAGTCAGCATGACTGGGCTGGCAAATAAGGTAAGATGGGCAGACATCTGCCACGCTGTGCAGATGCAAACCCAGTCTCCTGAGAGAGGAGCAGCAGCTCTGATCCAGCTCCTATCTTGTCTGATCTGGGCCTCTTAGTGCTGATATGGAAAAGCTATAAATGCAGTAGTTCCCAAATTCATAATCCTCAAAGGAGACTGGTTTTGCTGTGATAATGAATGTTTGAACAATATTAATTTAATGTAATCTCTCATTTCTCTTGCTGCCATTTTTAATCTGGTGGTGAGTACTCAGTAGTCAAGCATTCTGATAGAATGTTGGTGGAAAACATATTTTTGCAGTTTTATTGTTACTACCTCTATGACTGCCGCTAAAATCAAGATTGCACCATAATGTTTAATATTTGTTGTGTAGCAAAAATTGTTTTATGTTTTTTAAGTTCTTTCAATTGTCTGTCAACTGAAGTTTTGGCTTTAGCATTTAGGTTTCCGTTAAAGTAAAACATTAGGTCATAGTAATTTGTTTCCCTAGAAAGTGTTGATATTTTAACACCTGAGGTAATAACTGCATAAAAATGTTGTCAGCTAAAGTCTTCTCTGTTCTTTAGGTTCAGGGAGCTGGTACAAAATTGACAAATCTCTTCATGGGACAGCCGGAAGATGGGTAATAGTAACAACTTCACACATTTTTTAAATCTCCCTTGTACGAAATCTTGTATTGTGTGCTTTAATGCTGTGCAACATGAACCATTCACACATTTCTCCATGTTTTGACTTTGTTCAGTTCTGCTGGAGAGAGCTACCAGAACATGGATGCCACTGAGGGATATCAGGGCAGTTCTGGCCACGCTGTCTCAAAGGACTTCTGGGAAACCTTTGGCAGCAACACCTCCTTAAAGGCCAAGAAATCACCCAGCAGTGACAGCTGGACCATGGCCGATAATTCTGCAAAGAAGAGCTCTGACAGTTGGGACAATTGGGGCTCCGAAGCAGCATCCAACAACAAACACAGCACAGAGGAGAGCTGGGAAGCCTGGGACAACAACTGGGAGAATGCGGATGGTAAGACGAAGAAGAGTCCCATGAAACCTGCTGAGGAAACCTGGGATAATGCAGACTGGTAGCGACCTCACAACCATACACCTCCTCACCTTTTTCCCCACTCAGACCTTTTCCCTTCTATTCCTCTCTCTGTTCATCTCACTGGCACTTTCCTGGAAAGAGCTGCATCAGCTAAGTTCCTGTCAGTCCATTCAATATACTGTATATTCATTATAAACCCCAAAAACTGTAAATGAAGCCCAGGGTGAAGTTGATCACAGTATTGAATGAATATTCCTAAAATGTACAACTATATTTACATGCAGTCATTTATTTCATTGTAAATTGGCTTCATCACAAGGGACTAAGAGAAATCACTGTATATATGGTCATAATTTGCTCATATATAATACTCCTAAAGGTGAACGAGCCAGTGGTCATACAGTGTCGGGGGTTAAATGATACTTTTTCAAAATCAAAATGAAAATTCACTCAAATTGATTTGTTCTGCTCCTGGACTGTTTGCACATTTTGTTTTTGTAAAACTGATTTAGAAAAACATTTTTATGAATAGATACTGCAGTCACAAAATGGTTAATTAAAAATTAAAGCATCAAATATCCACGCTAACAGTTTGGCTCACAAAAAATCTAATTCTGTGTGGACATGTAAATTTTGAATGAGCATAATCTACATTGTTTGGATAAATGACCTTTATAATATTATTTTTAATATATATTTTTGTTAATGTACAAATAGGTAAGGGTTTTGAAAGCGGAGAGCTGTAGATACAACATTATCATGACTATCAAGACTGAAAAATGGTACAACAGAATCCTTGGAAGATAAATTTGTTATGTCCTTAAGAAATTAAGTTTATGATTAATTGCCACTCTGGTGAAATTCTTATGGTTCTTTATGAATAATTCATGCATTCTATCACATTTATGTCATGAAGACAGGCTGATGTAAAATTTAACGCTTTCTCATAAATGGATGTATTTAGTTAAAATTAATGAGCTGTCGTGTTTCAATATTGTTGTTTAATTTCCTTCCATCTTCAAAGCCTGCTGTTGACAACAGCTCAATACCTGTCTGTGACTTCCATTCAATTGTTCATTGCAAAAAAGTTGAGTGATCTTACCCAACATTATCTAAGGATTTTATCTGTCATGCAACTCCTGAAGTATTGCTATGCCTCCATATCACTGGGCACATCTATAATATGTCTAAGCAGCAACTCGTGGACATTCTTGTAATCCCACCATATGTGCTGCAGCACGATTCTGAAGCAGATCTCCGATCTGCTCTGTTTTAAATACAGTATGTGGTTAGTCTGTTTGATGGAGGCCATGTTTAGATGCACAGATCAACGCAGGGTAGAATCCTGATGGGATATAACTTCAGTCACAAAATAAAACATTTAACAATGTAGCCTAAAATGACCGATCGATAAAATCTGAGCAAGTCAACAAAAACAGGATCGACACAGTGCTCTGCTTCTGAAAAGGTCCTGGTGGAGTATGAAGTTGTACAGAGGACAGAACTACAGCCTGTCGTAGCCTAACATGATGCTGTCGTGCCCAGTAGAATCAAACCATTGCTTTGGCCACTTGTCACATTGTTGTTGTTTTTTTTAACCTTTTCAGTATTCTGAAAATAGAAAAACAGCTTAAATTACTCTGTTTGGGTTTAAAATTGTCAAAGTAAACTATGCCAGAAAATGCTTGCAAAATAAAATTCAGAATCAGTGAATTATAATAGTGTCCCTAGACCTGTCTATAGTTATTGCTCTACTGGTGGGGGAGATGGGGAATTTATTGTTATAATGCTATGTATTTGTTTGTTCTTTTTTTCTTTTTCTAAACTTAAAACAGGATTATTCTACTTTAATTTCAAATTAATTGTAGACCAACTTTCAAATGGGAGTACACACAAATGAGGACTGGCTATATTCACGCATTAAGTCCTTAAAAGCAGGCTTTGGTTGGGCTTTTTTTTTTTTTTACAAAGTTCTGCTCATGTTAGAAATGCCACTTTTTGGACAGCAGCAATTGTTAAATCCATACTTTTGTAATTTCCTTTTTTCATGATGCAACATTTGGTCATTTTAAATAAGAATCTATGTAATTTCACAAAGACGCCACTCATTACATGGTGATATGCTGTATGTACTCTATATGAGCATGGAGGTTGTGTTTCAATTACTGGATTGGTGACTGTAGACTTCATTAGTAACTGCATCGTACTGCCTGTGAGCCTGTAACTTGTGACCTCAACTGAACTGTAAATTTGTGTGGAGCAACTGTGCTGTCCACATGTATATCATTGCACCTTAGTCATTACATACTGTTATGGTTTGATGTTATATCTGCTATTAACATCTGAATGGTGGAGTTGGCTCATTATGCGCTGCCTGATTAGGTGATTACGGCTCTAAAAGCTAACATTTATTAACCTAATTAATGTAGCGCATTCCTCAGTAAGATGGAATGACAGCTGCTTGTTGTTGTAACAAGTAGATATTGGTCATTTTACCAAGGTAATACGAAAATTCTAACAAGCTGTCAAGGTTCAGAATGATGCCAGTTTGTCAACTCCTAATTTCCCTTTGTGGCCTTCAATTTCCTAGAACAAAAGGTGGAGCAACTCAATCATACTGTTAATGACTTAGTTTTATTTATTGATACATGTAATAACCTAGATGCTCAGTCTTTATAATTCTTGCAAACCACTCAAACTAAACTCAAGTTAAACTTCACTTGAACCAATTCTAGCTCCAGGTTTGGGTCTGATTTGTCCTTATTTGTTTAAAACTTAACAACAAGAAGGTAACTAATATCTGGTCACATCATAGCATGTTTGGTTTACATCTGATTCTTTTAGGCTTGGTGTCTGTGATCATGAAATGACTGGTAGTCAATTATTAACTGCCCACAGAGCAGTGTACCAGTGCAATATAGCTGTAGTTTGTTATCTGGGTGTTCTGAGGCTTTGCTCTACTTCTGTAGACAGTACTCACTGGGCCTCAATGTTTTTACTCTTGATGTAACGTTATTACAACTGACTCTGTTTTGTGTGCCTCATGTCTTTACTGAAAGAAGTGTGTTAAAGCAAAGCGACAAAGTTGGGTCTGCATTGTTTGCGTGTTCTCAGTGGCGATGCAGTGATGCTGAATAAAAATACTTTAAAAAAAACAACAACCCACTCCTGGAACATTTGCATCCCTGAACCTCTGCTGTTATGTGCTCACGTATCGTCAAGTCAGTTTACCTGTGTGTTTCTGATGCTGTGAGATGTTTGTGTCAGTCAACCAATCAAAAATCATGTGAAAATATATATAGCCACCTTCATCTTTGCCAATTTTTGTATTTGAATGAAAAAGTGCTGTGATGTCTCAGTCTAAAAAGGAGAAATATGTGAACACCCACTTGTCTGAATTAAGCCTTATCGTACTGGCGTACCAATTTTTTTTATATTAATGAATGTTCTGTCGGAAAAGCTGGTACACTTGAATCACGAATAAACTGCATAATGTGTCATTGACTGAAACACATCTGATAGGTCTTGATATGTGATGAATTTTAAAAATAAACAATGTAATCTAGAAATTTAAATTTTCAAGAGGAGAAGCTGAGCGCAGTGTTTGCGTCTGTTTAACATTTGAGATTAGATGTGTCCATATTTGTTGATGAAAAATTTATGTCAGAAATACTATTTTTGATGTCATGCATGAGCTAAATACATTCAACTGTTAAATCTTCAAAGTTGTCTCACTGAGTTAAAGTGCATTTGTCTATTTGCCCCTTCAAGTTTCACCAGCAGCCAATCCAGGAGGTGAGCCAGTGTTATCTACTCATTTGAGGCTGTGGATATTTTTCCTGTACATGTTGTTTCTCTACTCAATAAAAATGTATTGTGCTGTTAATGCAATGGTATTTTAATTAGTTCCTGTCTGGCAAAGAATCTAGACCCGTTTTATTTTTTTAACCTTTAATTGGAGCGAATCTTGATACATACCAATATTACATGTGAGAGAAAAGGGTAGCTTTTGGCCAAAAAGTCATGTCAGACAATTGAATTATGAATTAATTAGCAAGTCGATACACAATTCTACACAACAGTTATAATGTCCTCCAGCCATATTCTAAATTTATGTGTTGCTGCCTGTGGGAAATTTAAGAGAGTCAAGGAAAAAAAGTCTTAAAAGTAAAAATGGCCTGTCCCATCATTGTCAGAGTTTGTAGTAAAAATTGTAGTGACTATGAAAATATTGAACAGGTTGATCTAACAATTTAGCCTTTATGGTCTTTTCACATTTTTGCAAATGCAAGAGTAATGTTATCCAGCATTTAGATAGAATCAATTATATTTACTCAAGTGCTACAGCACAAAAGTAAGCACAAACTTATTCATTAAAATGTTTTAGAGCTCTATTTGCGACTTATTTTGTAGATTAAAATTTTTGCATACAAAACCTGAAAATGTACAAGAATAGCTGAAGCAATTATAGTTGAGCTATTTTAGTAATTTAAGTAATTTTCATGCAAAAACATTTAATGTTTTCAGTTCTGCAAATCTCAGAATTTACTGTATTTCATAAAAACATAATTGACTTTAGTTGTAAATTAAAAATAAATTAAAATAAATTAAAATATTGAATTATTGGTTTGACCAAAGTAGCATTACGTCACTGTGGTCTCTGGGTAGTTGTGATGGCATTTCTCATAATTTCCTGAATTTTCCAAACTAATCAATCTATAAACAGAGAAAATAATTGCAGATTAATCCATCTCGATAATAATCATTGGTGGCCTTCTGATACGAAATAGTTAAAAGTAGTTTTATATTAATGCATTAGTAATAAAAGTACTTTACTTTTAATACTTAAATATAATTCCCTGATTGCAGTGAAAACCTATTACTTAAGTTGAAAAGATGGACGAGTGGGGCATGTGTCAAAAACTGAACCCTTGGATTTTGAAATAGATCCTACATTTAAGGTGAATCTATGATTTTATTTTTTAACTTAAACGGAACACAGGGGGCAGCCACTATGGTTCACGTCTTGTTGGAATTTGGATTAAGGTTTAATTAAGTAAAAAAGGAACGTTGGGCCTTGGCATTGGCAAAGGAATGCGCTTTTATTGGGTGCTCTTCTGTTTTTCTTCATATGTTTATATCCGTTTGATTTGTTTTATTTTAATTGTGTCTTGAACAAGTATTGATCACAAGTATTATTGTTAATGTGCAACAAAAAAATACCTAATTAGGCCTTATTAATACACGTCTGTAAAAGATCCTGACTGTCAAGTTCTGCATCCATTATAAGTAAAACACGCACAGCAACAGTCATGTCGGTTCTTTCCCACAGTACCGCCGGGTTTGAGGCAGATGTCAGTTTGAGTGTAGAGATCAGGTCTCTCTCTCTCTCTCTCTCTCTCTCTCTCTCTCTCTCTCTCTCTCTCTCTCTCTCTCTCTCTCTCTCTCTCTCTCTCTCTCTCTCTCTCTCTCTCTCTCTCTCTCTCTCTCTCTCTCTCTCTCTCTCTCAGGACGGTGACATTTAAATCGTGTCCCGCCTACGAGGCGTGGGATTGTCTCCGTTCCAAAAGTGCTTCGCTGTAGAGAGAGACGGATACGGTGAGCATCATCTATGACCCAATCACAGAATAAGTAACGCGGACTATCGACAGTAGCGGCTAGTAATCAGTAAAACCATGCAAAGTAACATCAGTGCCAAATAGCGTCAGGACAACATCCACCGAGAGACCGTCTGCATCATGACTGACTGCAATGGAGGACCAGACCAGGACTGATGGATGACTGTATTACATTAGTCGCCTTTTGAAGAAAAAAACGCCGCTGCTGTTGTGTGTTTACAGCGGGTGAGTTTGAGGTTTGATGACAGTTTCACACAGAGAATAGCGAGAGTTGGTGCTGTTGTCGTTACAGTCGCATGTTTAGTATGCCGGTAATAATGTTCCGTGTTGTGTTTGATTTCGAGGTTGCAAATGCAGCCCTTGCCTCATCAATCTGTTAGCTGCCCGTGGTTACCACGTCGTCAGCTCTGCATGATTGATTACCTGTGCCGATAATCGGGCCTTAAATCGACTTACACGACAGGTTTAACTGGTTTCTGATACAAGAAGCCTGTGCAGACTGTATTATTGACAGTGACTGCGGGCATGAGATGATAGCTAAGCACAACTCACGCCAACAGACGGTCCATCTCCTTACATACGAGTGTAAAAGACTCTAAATGTGTCTTAATTAGACAAAGGAAATGCCCCAAAGATGTTTTTCTCCTGTCACATCTTAATGAGCACCTTAGAACCGGAGGGGGCGCCACTCCGCATATTCAACCAGCTAGCTAACTAGCTTTTCCAAAAGTTAGGCTCTTCGCAGCTCACATGTGTGAATGTTTAATTTGAGCCAGCGCAGACAGGAGCCCCAAAACCACACCATAATAAAAAATAAAATGGCGTCAGAAACATTGTGGTGTGTGGTCGTGGATAGAAGAAGTCTGCTGAACTGAAAGCTCAGACCACACTGTGGGAATTTCTTTCAAGCTAGAGCTCCTCCTTAGCTGCTGTTGTTGCTATGCTACAACAACCACGACAGCGCGCGAGGCCAAATACCATCGCCAAGTGGTCTCCCAGTAAAAAACCTCCCAGCAAAGGAAACTAAACATTAATTCATGCATCTTGCAATTGATTAACGTGAAAGAGTTACCATCGCGTCACTTTGCAGTTTTCATCAGTATGCGTCTGTTTCATCCTCACACTGCGATGTCAAAAGACATTTTTATTTATAAAGGCCAACATCACAAATGTGCATCTATGTTCTTTTCAATCAGTGCAGCTTATGTCACTCTCTATACTTAGAGCTACAATTCAGATGAAGAATAACTTTCCAAAACCTCTTTATCAGGGAAAAGCAGAGGGCACATACAGGAAAATAGTTTCCAGGCTATGTCAAAACAAAATCGTATGAATTGAGTTATGGTATGGTAACAGAGAGTGGTAGAGACAAGGCACTGATACTAATATGTAGCTGAGAAAATGTAGATTCAGAGTCATTCAAATGGATTTTCATGTATCTGTAAAAGGTTAGAAGTTATATGTAGATAAAATGAATTCTGATCCATCTTTATGGAAAATCATGTTGATAATCCATAAACTACAGATGATGAGCACACAAATAGTGCGACACAAATGGGATTTGGCGTATTTATTGACTACAATAATAATCACGTCAAAGTCAACAAAGCACAGCAGACACAGGGCCCAGCCACCGAAAACACGAACCTGTCAAGATTTGTGTGTGTTTGTGTTTGTATTTATGCATGTATGTGTGTGTGTGGTTTTGTAAAACCTACTGACTTCATGCTTATTGATCCATTCACTGACAGATTTGTTGCAGAGGAGAGAAAAGCTCCCTGGGTTTGAATGACCGGTTTGCATGATGGCTGTGTGGGTTTCTGTGTTCACAGAGGAGCTGCCAGTGTTTTACAAAGCAGAACTTGGAGAGTGACTGACCCCCCTCAACACTTCTACATTAGGTGATGTATATTAAATATTATTTTGAAGCTCTAAGCATTTTCACATACTGTAGGAATGCGGAATGATAAAAATTTTATTCCCACAGCAGCAAAGAGCAAAGGAATATTCTAACAAAGCTATGTGCTGATATTACACGGTGAAGTTTTATGGGAATAGTCTATTGAGAGCAAAATGATACTTATATATTGTATTCTAAATAGACGAGTTATTAGTCAACTATCTTTTAAAAAAATAAAAATTTCCAAAGCCATATTTAATTGGGATTCAGTCATTAAGTTGTGTTAAAAGTTGTTGTTAATGACACAGATACCATCCAACAAGTATAGTTGTACTGACAATATATTCTCTTCAACAGAGTGCTACGATCAAGCAGCCATGCCACCCCCAGCTGACATAGTGAAGGTGGCTATTGAGTGGCCCGGTGCCAACGCTCAGCTTATAGAGATGGACCAGGTCTGTGTTTGCATTAAACATGACATTAAATGCATCTCCAGTTTGCCTCTAATGACCTTAACCTGTCATAGATGTTAGTGGCTAAACCTTTACAGAGTCATTCGATTTTTCAATTATGCAACTTGAATTTCTTTTGAATGTGAATGAGTAATGCGGAGATGTGCTTTAGCTATTCAGAAAACCTTAGGGTACGTCATAATGGATTATATTTCAAGAGTAATTCACTAACAAAGACCGCAGCAATAAAGGTATGAACGTAGAACAGTTTGTTGGACATTATGGAATGAGGAGTGCTAAAACGGTGTGGTAGGGAAGGATTAGGAGTTGGGGGAAAGATGAGGAAGGGAGGCATACTGATGTTGACTGAAGGGAACTGTGGGAGGAGCCTCCACTTAGTTCACTTTGTTATTGGCCCCAATGGTTCCTGTAATGAAACACAGGGGATAGAGAAAAGAAAAAAAGGGGGATTAGGGGTGAGGGGTGTGAGAACTTAGTTAAAGAGGAAGGAAATGGATCTGGTGAGCTTAAATAATGGGATGTGTATGAGGTGCAGTTTGTATTATTCATTAAAGGTGAAGAATGTAAGCAATGTAATTTTTTTTAAGTATATGTCCTTTCTAAATGATAGCTTATCATTTTTGACATAAAAAAACATGGCAGTGTGAATTATGATTTATGTCTCGGTTCATTTCATGTTAACTTTGTCATTTCTGGTGTTTGCAGAAAAGACCTTTGTCCTCAATAATACGAGAAGTCTGTGATGGGTAAGCATCGCTATCCCATTACTTTAATATTTCTCTGATTTTTTTAAATTTTCTCCAGCATTATGTTCTACTATGTGTGAAGGGTGGTACGACAGGAAAAGGCCCAGCCACCAGCTGACTTCAGCGTAATGCTGAGATTGGTGTAACATGATATGATTATTTTGTTAAGACTATATAAACATTTCAGAGACTTGTTGTGCTGGTGCGTGGTAGACCAGACCACAAAAAAATTACATGCATGTGTGAATGAAACAAAGGCATCATGTAAGATCTCTGCATCAGCGATCGACAAGAACCATCTTATTTTTGAAATGCTGCACATGTAAACCTGTCTATGATTTAAGACTAAAATAAATGGAGAATGGCTGCTGATGCCCAGTCCTTTAACAGGTAGTTTAAGGTGGCTGACAGGAGTTTTATTACAGCACTCCAGAGGGTTCACGCTCACACACACACACACAGATATAAATAACTGCTGACACTTAACTTAACCACCTTACAAACAACATCATTTTTCACTCTAATCTGTTACCATTTCTTCTTGTATCTCACCTTGTGATTTGGAGCTTCACTGCCATCTTTGGGTTTTAAATTTTTAACCTTCTCTTTTTGTTGCACTACAAGGTTTAATATTACAATTTTCATCTAACTAATCATGTAATTAAACCTCATGACTGTATCTACCCACTAGCTCTCTTTGCCGTTTGAAACTGAAAATTCTCCTTCACCCACTGAATAATTCTCCTCCACATGTTTTACCACTCCAGTAAATGCTTTAGGGAGCAGTCTGGCTTTTAACAGCTTTTTTCTTCTTGTATATTAAGAATGCTGCAGTAAAACAGCCAACAAAAAATTGACTGTGCACCCCATTGCTTCTTTAGCATACATCTAGCCCTTTATGCATTTATTTTTACGCATTTATTTTGAACAGATTTATTCCTCTTTATTCTCAGCTGGTCTTTGTCAGGCTCAGAGCAGTTTGCTCTGCGTTATGCTGATGGGCCTCAGCTTTACATCACAGAGCAGGTGAGCGTCACTGTTTTCTTGTGCTGATGTCATTGTGAATTAGTGTTGAATGTTTGGAAGCATTTCTCCTTTATTATCTTTCAGAGCCGCGGTGACATCAAGAACGGGACGATCCTTCGATTAGCCATCTCACCTGTGAGTCACGATTGTCTATTCCTGTTGTGCCTTTTAAAAAAAATATTTCAACCACTTTTACTTTGTTGTGAACTTAAAAGGTCTAATCACATGAACACATTTTCTTAACTCATTTCTCTTCTTTCATGCATGCCGATGTCACAAACTTTTAGTGTCTTGCAAGTTTCCTCTAAAGACGAGCGTGTCTGTACTCGATAGGAGAGCGCTGCTTTTGAAAGGATGAAAGGAGTTGATTTTCCATGGTTGATACCAACATCTAACACACTGAATAATAATTTATGATAATATATTCCTCCTGATCCGACTCGGCCTCCAAGTGTGCTCTGGGTGCTTCTCACACCCCCAACAACAAAACTCTGTAAGTGCCGCTCAGTGCACTTTTGAAAACAAGCCATCACAGTTTACAGACTTACTTCCTGCTTCAACTCTGGACTATCATATTTAAAGTACATGTGCATGTCTTTATGCTCTGCGCTGACATTCCCAAATATAAAGGCATTGATGTTTTATTTTGAAATTCTCTTGCTTGCATTTTAAGATTAGTTCAGTTTGTTGAATTTATTTATGTCAGGGACTATGTACATATGCATTAGTCTTAAGGATGAGAGAAGATGCTTTGCAACATAATTAGCTATTGGCTAATTTCTAATTCTAATCCCTAGGCAGGTGAGAGAGGACAAAAAAACCAAAGAGCAATCTCATCATTTCTACTACAAAGAACCAACAACACATAAATACCCTCTTCCCCATTTCATAAGAATAAGCATAGTACAAGTGTCAACAATTACATTCATACATCCAAAATGATAAAAACGTGTTGTCAGAATGTAAAATTAAATCAAATGGCTTTATAAGAAAAAGCAGATTGTGCGAAGGTGGAGCCACTTTTAATGAGACCGTCTCCATTTGAAGGAGTCTGTGAAGCTCTGCTCATTTGTTCAGCACAGCTGAATAAAGCTTTTAAGAAGTGGAGGAGAGACATTATGCGCTAAACACACATCTGAATATAAAATTAAAACATTAAACCATTAAGCATTTTATATTTAACACTGTGATGATACTGTTGGGATTTCCCATAGGCTATAGTCATCTAATCACAATAAAATATTTTGAATGAAGACAGGTAAATATTGTATAGACCTCACTACTCTAGTTTGGGTTACAGTACATAATGAAATAAATAAATAAGTGGTGTTCAAATATGTGAATCCAACAGATTGAGCAGATACAACAAAACTTTTGTAAGTGATTTTATATTAGTAGTGTTAAAAGTATTTGTCGAGGTAAACTTATCAGAACTGTGAACAGATTTCTTTTTGTGACTAACAGGCTCGTGCTGCTCGTCAGCTCCTAGAGAGGATCCAATCCCACGGTATCGATGCTCGCCTGGAGGCTCTAAAAGAGCTCGCCAAGCTGTCCGCAGACCCAACCTTTGCAGCAGAATTCATCAATATGGAGGGCATTGGGACACTGGCTCGTCTGGTTGAGAGTGGCACCCAGTGAGTGCAAATTAAGTGTCTCTACAGCGGAAGGTCTTTGCAAGGCTCATGCTGCATTTACTGCCTGGCAGGTTAAAAGATAACAGCATGTCACCAAGGCTGACTGTGAATCTAATGTGGACTGAGTCGGATGAAGTGAAAGGTCCTGCATTCACTACTCTCTTTGTTTCCCCCAGCTTTGGTGAAATGCTAGCCTTCACTCTCACTGCTTTCCTGGAGCTAATGGATCATAGCATTGTGTCCTGGGACCTTATCTCCCTCTCCTTCATCAAACAGGTACCTCCTCAAATAAGAGATGAATCCATCCGACACATTATAGTTTCACAGCCACTGGACAAATTTCAAGGTCTGCCTCTTTGTTCATTTTCATTTGTATACCTCTACTTACTTACTTTACTTTTCTTGCATCCTACGTACCAAAAATAAGTGGGTGCTGTTGCCTAGCTACTACTCGCATTATACAGAGCTCACTCAGTGTGTATGTGACTAGTTTTAGTTTTCTTTTGGAAACTTTTAAGTGGCCCTGACTATCACTCAGGGAGAAACTCTCTGAACTCTTCGTTCTTTTACAGATTTACTCTTTCATAATATAACACATTCCAGCCCGATGGAGTCGACTCAGAAATGCATGGTTTTGCATGCATCATAGTTATGTGGCCTGGTCTTCTCTCCTGTCCTCAGATTGCAGGCTACGTGAACCAGCCGATGGTGGATGTGTCCATCCTGCAGCGCTCTCTCGCCATCCTTGAGAGCATGGTCCTCAACAGCCACAGCCTCTACCATCGAGTGGCACAGGAGATCACTGTGGGACAGCTCATCGGACACCTGCAAGTGTGAGCACACACACATGCACAGGGGCTTCACGCACTCTGATATGAGCGGGGTAGTCTTGTGAATGTAGATGTGTGGGGTTAACTGAATAAATGCAATATTCAAAGTCTTGCCATTGTATTTGGCTTGTGGTAATATTTAAAGGGTGAGTACAGGATGCTTAGATGACCCCAACCCAACACCAAGGCTGGTGTCGTTCTATATTTTTCTTATTGTCAATAAATCCTCTGAAGGGGAAAAAAACAAAACCAACAATGCATTTGTCTGTCTCTCAATACTGTTCTACCTCTCTATCCTGTGTGTGGCTCCCAGCTCAAAGCCCACTGGCTCCTATTGAAGACGTAAATCGTAAAAAAAAAGAAAGAAAGGAAGGTCATGTCCATTGATTGATTTCTTCATTTCATGTACAACATTTCCTAAAACAGCCTGGCACTGCAAGGTTTTAGAAAAAGTTACCCGTGTAGAAGGAAATAGTGAAGTTGTTGGGTTACTTCTTTCATCATTGGTGGTCTAGTGAGTATTTACAGCAGCAGAACGGTGTATTTGGAATCTCTAACAAATAAAATCATTGTAATTGTAATGAGCCAACATGTTAGATGTGTTTCAAGATTCTGGAGACCGATGGTGCTCTACTGCACAGAAGAATAAGCTACAGTATATATTAGGTTTGGCTACTTGAGCGATACTTGACAGCAGGATCAATTCATTGTTGGTTTTGATCCCTTTATGTCCATAAAGATATTGTCAATATGATCTTAGTTTTACTGCTCGTAAAACAAAATTAATGGCAACATACCAGTTTGAGTCTTAGTAGAATTATTTAAAGCTGCTGGTGTGGACCAGTGGCTTCTAAAAATCCTGCACCCATGTATTAGCGGTGATAACGATAAAAGTAAGATGAATTGTTATGTAGTATAGTTGTTAGCCTGTAGTTCAAACTCTGCGTGGAGACATGTGGAGCACGATACTTCTAACTGGTTGTTACGTTGCTTGATATTCCTTCAGGTCAAACCAGGAGATCCAAACCTACGCCATCGCCCTCATCAACGCTCTTTTCCTGAAAGCACCAGAGGACAGACGGCAGGTCAGTGCCTGGCACCCACAGGGCATTGTACTGTATTACAGGAAAGGACTGAATAAATTAGACATAACCAGAATACTTACAGTCTCGCATCTTCATATCACACTCTAAAGAAGGCCACCCATACGTAATAGATCGACACTTACTCATAATAGTCGCATACCTTTCGTTGCAGAGAGATGCGGATTTTTCCTCACCCTTGCTGCGAATGTTGGCAGCAGCGGGTTACTTAGTGAAGCTAATCTCATGAATAGACGTCTGTCTGCCGGCTGTCATGTTGTAGATTCTGTCTGACACTAAACACAGTAATGACATACTCGCTTTCCTTTAAAGTTTGTGCTTTTGTTATGCTGCAAATGATTTCAGAATAGCTCAGCCATCAATCTGTAACTGAGGGGTCCTTTGATTATTAAGGATTTATTTGTAGGCTCATTTATAACAAGTGCTTGTTTCTCTTAATTTCAAGGTCTGGACTCTTAATCAACCAGTGGTACAATATATCATATGCCATCATAATGAGCTCATAATGGAGAGTAGAGTGTGAAAAGATCTGCTGAGCATTGTTAACATTGTCGTCCTAATCTCACAAATTAGGTGTGGAAGCTATTCAGATACATTCAAATCTGTTAAAATAGGACATTACGTTCTTTGTAGCATAGCAAAATGCACAAAAAGTAATGGAGTGAGTGCTTGTTTGGATGTCTGTTCAGTACTTGGCTCATCACTCTCATCATTTCTCATTTGACTCTTCTCCCCCTGCAGTAGTAACTTCTATTCAAACTCACACAGTGCCCTAGCATACTGTTTCATACACTCTCTTGTCCTGTTTCTGTCTATGCGTTTGTGTCTCGTTTATAATAATGAGGATCCATGTTGACATTGGATTTGTCAGTCAACACCACAATTTAAATGTGTCACATGTGTATATTCAGGTCTTTATCATAGTATAAACGAAAACTTTTAAAGCTTGGATCCTCTGTACCAGACCTAAAAATTATAGTATCTCATATATTAGTTTGGAGGAAAATACACAAAATTCAGCAGTAGAAAATCACTAATTACATCCCACAATTGAATCTTATTTAAATAAAACTATGACAATATTGCAGTCTGTAGCATTATGTAAGTATAATTTATTTAATAGAATACATGATATGTAATTCATTTTAATCTTCTTGTTCTAAATAATTTTACAACAATGGAATAAACGGAAAACCCACAACAGACATCCTATTTTGTTCACAAGCTCTTTCCATTCTGCATCTGCATTTATCAATGACGAACTCTTTCCCTTTCATCAGCTGTTTCAACATCTATTAAAATGCAATGAGGGCTGAGGATATGCAGGAAAAGAAGAATAGGGATCTGGAAATAAAGAGATGGCAAATGCCTGCAAGAAACCCTGACAAAGATGTTGTGGTAATTATGTTAGTCTGACTGAATGGCACAAAATAATAACATTAAGTGTTTGAGGCAATAACATGTTGGGATGTCAATAATTATGTGTTTGCTTCAGACATATACAGTCATTGTAAGTCACTTTTTGGGGCAAATTAAGACAAAATATTTACAAAGCAAAATATTTCTTTTCAATAATTCTAAATCTAAATTCTCAAATCCTCAGAAAAAAATCCTCAGTCAGTTTTAAAAGTACATACTAATGAAACAAGTGTGGGCATAAAGGCAGAGGGTAACATTGAGCAACATTCCCTCTTTTTTGTGGTCAGCGACGTTCTGTATGTTCTGACAGTTGTCCTTGAAAATGCAATCATCTCCGGCTGCTACTGTTAGTACAGCTAGAGGGCCAATGGAATCAGTTCCTTTAACATACAGTACATCAGAGGGACATACAGGACATAATGTACTGTTAAACTGATTACTGACAATACTACAGTAAATTCCAGTCTACAGCTTATTAAGTGCATCAGTAGAGTTACTCTTTTTGATTTAGATTCATATATTTCTTCACACTTTTCCATAAAAAAAAAAGAGTTTTCAAATAAGTTCTGGTTACAGTGTAGCAGTAGAACAACAGTCCAATACATCATCCATCATCTAATATTGGCGCCTTTCTCATCACATTAATTTTCATGCATAGATGCTGCTGTAAAGATCCCCTTTTCCTCTGAGGGTTGGATCAAATTTGACACTTCTTTCAAACCCAGCCCGATAAACCAGTCACTGCGTGGTTGTCTGATACTGCATGTTGGACATATGAGGTTCCCAAACAGCTATATATGTCGTACTTAAAGTCCTTATTTGACATCATGTTGTTACATGTTTTTATTCCATTGCATGTCGATGTATCCCTGTATCTTATTGTACATATGTGCACTTTTGTTCCCATTGCTGTTGCACCCACGTCCCTCGTCCCTCCCATCAACCTGTAGGAGGACTATACTAACCCGATGGAGCAGCACCTCACTGTGAGTACTCATCTCTCAGCATCTCATACCATCCTTTCCACCCCAAAGCCCTTCTTCTCTTTCTCTCTCTCTCTCTCGCTCTTTCTGTGCCATGGAAAGTCTCTGCGTAATCCATGCAAATTAAGATAGAAACATGGCTTGCTGCAGCAGCAGACAGACTGTGTTGACAGATTTGAGTTAGACCGTGTCGTCATGTTTTACAGAGGGTGTGACGGGCATAAAGTCAGTAATCTAAACCAGTGCTTGAAATGTAGCCACAACGTGTTGTTGCATTGCAGAAAAAGACTAAAAGTTCCATTTACATCAGGCGGAGTCAAATTCTGTGTACCTCTTCTTTGTGTACCAAAGTATCTCCCTTTCATCTGACGTGTGTTGAATTGTTATATCTTGTTATTTCTCCATAGGAAATGGCAAGCACTTTGGCTCAGAAACATCTGCGGTCCATCATCCTCAATGTGAGCATCAATAAATAGTCTCCCCCTCACCCCCACATAGGGATACAGTATCTTAGCTGTTCCTATGGCTGCAGTCTTCTGGACAGAGACCTCAGATGTTGCACCTGGAGTCTGCTGGAACTACTCATCTAGTTTTTGGGTCTAAAATCTGCTCTGAAAATTATTCTCTCTGTCATTGACTGCTGCATGTGCCTGATTGAATGGGCTACTCTCCTGCTTCCTCCAGCAAGGAAACATCTTGAAGCAGCTCCAGCATTGTGTGCTCTGAGTCTGTGTTCTGTTAATGAGACCTGGTTACCTCTTGAACACTCATACTTTTATGAAGCCATAGTATTCTTAGTCAGTTTATTGTCCTCTTTTTGAAACTTGGTAATTGCCTGCAGTGTAATCAATCCGTAAAACAAGATCAGCATTGGCAGGCTTCTGTCTTCAGGGGACTTTCCAAACATTACAGGCGATGTGTAGTTCCTCTTCAAGTGGAGCAGAACAAGTCATTAGACTTTGTTGTGTGATGGGATGTAGCCCAAAATGAACTTAACTTGAATCTTAACTTCCCGTTCTTCTTTTCCAGCATGTTATTAGAGGAAATCGACCAATCAAAGCAGAAATGGCGCATCAGCTTTATGTGCTTCAGGTATTGACCTTCAACCTGTTGGAGGAACGAATGATGACGAAAATGGATCCTAATGACCAGGTAAAGATGTACAATACTGAATTATCTGCAGGTCATTGTCTTGTGTGTTTCCTTTATGCCATGTAAACTGTTCTCCAACACTGGTAAGTGAAATACACCAAACATGTATTAAATGTAAAAGAAAATTAAAAGACACCTATTCAAACATGATAAGTTATAATAATCAGAGATAACCTTCATTCAGTTTGTTTTCATCAGTTTGTTTACAGTGTTTATATGGCCTTTAACTGTGTCTCACACATAATAAAAATTGTTCCACTGACAGGAACATATAGTAATATATGGTCTATTTTTCCTCATTATTATTCACTTCTTATTCCAAAAATAGTCTAATATTACACTCAAAAGTTGCGTTTTCACCATCTGCTGACCACTGATTCACTCAGTATGTTTATTGTTTTGTTGTTATTATTGCATAACTAAAAGTAACTGTAATAATTCTAATTTTGCCTTGCTGCATTTCAGGCTCAAAGAGACATCATTTTTGAGCTGCGTAGGATTGCATTTGATGGAGAAAATGACCCCACCGGTACAGAAAAGAGGAAGGCCATGTACTCCAAGGATTATAAGATGCTGGGGTTCACTGTGAGTTCCAACAGATCTCAGTTAAAAGATGTGAACAAAGTAAATTGTTTTTTTTAATTTCAACTTGATTAATGTCATTTCTGTTTTAAATGCAGAATCATGTCAACCCAGCCTTGGACTTTACCCAGACTCCTCCTGGGATGCTGGCTTTGGACAACATGCTGTACTTGGCCAAAGTTCACCAGGACACATATATCAGGGTTAGTTCTCCTCTCAGGCTTGACGCTGCTCATCTCACACAGTCACACCTAACATGTCCTCTCACACATGACACATCACAGATTGTCCTGGAGAACAGCAGCCGTGAAGACAAGCATGAATGTCCCTTTGGCCGTTGTGCCATCGAACTCACTAGAATGTTGTGTGAGATACTCCAAGTTGGAGAATTGCGTAAGTAGATATATATTTGACAATAGGTGAGTCTGTTGTGCATTTATTTATACACAATCTTTAAGCATCGTAAAAAGTCATCAGAAATTGTTGTATGACACTCATTAATCCAGTTCAGGATAGTGTGTGTTTGTCTCATACTGATTTTCCATTTTTTTCATCTAACAATCGAAACATTGTCTTTTGTGTAGCTAATGAGGGCTGCAATGACTACCACCCCATGTTCTTCACTCATGACCGGGCTTGGGAGGAGTTCTTCTGCGTCTGTATCCAGCTGCTTAATAAAACGTGGAAGGAGATGAGGGCCACAGCTGAGGACTTCAATAAGGTCAGAGTTCAAAAGAAATTAGTCATCTGTAACACATTCATGTCCATATCCTTACATAGACAATCACATTCCCTGCTTTCACTCAGTCTTCACTGTACAATGGATATGGATATGAATGATTCCTCATATTTGTTGTTGTAAGAGCTAAACAGCCAAATATGTAAACTATGTGGCTTTAGAGTTACTTGAAAATTTTTCATGAAAATGTGATTGCACATGACCAATTCACGAACGAGAACTGGGATAAGTACTGGAAAACTCAGCTGTGAATCTTGAGTGCCAAACGACAACAGTGATCAGCAGCTATAAATAAAAACAGTTTAGGTTTATTCATCAGCTAAATGATCATTCACATGATGCACAATTTCTCTCTTGCTACACTGAAAAGTGGGCTGTATTTTTATTGTGCAGACATACCTGGACCCCAAACTGACTTTGGTGAGCCCTTACACAATATGAATTAGGGAAAGTTACTCTAACACTCCTAGCTAAGATTGTGATCACAGAAAACAATATACCTACTGAACATGTTAGCATGGTGGTGTTGCTCAAAACACCACTGTCCTGAAGAACAGCACCACAGAGGCACTAACATGGGGCTGCCTCTGGCAAGATGGCTGCTGCTGTCATGGTAGCTGCTGCTGGCATGGTGTCAGATTTTTGTACAGGTTATATTTAATTAATTTTGATAAAAAGTGAGTGTCACAATGTCAACAGAAGCTGTTTGGTAAGATATTTTCTATGAATAGTTAACACCAAAAAAGGTGATGGAGGATGAAAATTCAGTCATTACTAAATACTCACCATCCCTGCACTCATTTGGAGTATATGTGTTTGTGTGCTTGGTGGTGTTGATCAGGTGATGCAGGTGGTGCGTGAGCAGATCACCAGGGCTCTGGCAATGAAGCCGCCGTCTTTAGACCAGCTGAAGAGTAAACTGCGAGGCCTCAACTATTCAGAGATTCTGCGTCTGCGGCAATCAGAGCGAATGAGCCAGGATGACTTCCAGTCTCCACCCATCATGTCAGTCTCAGACTACACCTACCTCTAATTGTACTGTCTTAACCACAGTCTTATTAATTTAGGGCTCTAGCCTTTACCATTTTCTTAGCAACAGATGACGTTTTTTGGTGCTTAATTCATCTCAAATCCAAACCCTGCTCTGTCCCCATAATAGCAAACGCAGTAGGTGGGTGTGCTTTTGTTCCTGTTGCTCATGCTGTGTTTATGCTGTAGTGAGCTGCGGGAGAGAATTCAGCCTGAAATCCTCGAGCTCATCAAGCAACAACGGCTGAACCGGCTGTGTGAAGGAAGCTGCTTCCGTAAACTGGGCAACCGCCGAAGGCAAGGTACAGACAGTATCAATGCAATCACTCTACGTTCTTTCTTTAGAGAGGACAAGTGCTGTTGATTTTGAGCTAATGCTGTTCCCTCTTTCTTTTTTAGAGAAGTTTTGGTTCTGCAGACTCTCTCTGAATCACAAAGTGCTGCATTATGGGGACCTTGATGAGTCACCTCAGGGCGAAGTGCCTTTTGAGCTACTCAGTGACAAGAGTACGTTACAATGATTTTTTGAAGTGGCTCCATTTCACTCACTAGTAGACCATACTGTATCTTAATAAACATTTCATTTCATTAACTTCTTCTTAGTCCCTGTCTCGGACATCAAGTCAGTGGTGACCGGGAAGGACTGCCCTCATATGAAAGAAAAAAGTGCTCTAAAACAAAACAAGGTACTATGATTTTCATTGCATTCAGACAGCTGTCCTTTCATTCTTTACTGTCTCTGAGGGAGGGAGTGTTGTTTGCCCCATTTGTCTCTCTCAGGAGGTGCTGGAGTTGGCCTTCTCTGTCCTCTATGATCCTGATGAGACACTCAATTTTGTTGCACCCAACAAGTATGAGGTAAGTGAAGCTTCAAGATGCATTATTCAATATTTTCATACAGGCAGTGGGACACTTTTTTGCAATTGGAAAGGCATATGTTGTAGTGAAGTGCCCACAGAGAATAATCACTCAACTCTACAGATGCCCTGAGCTTTAAGGAGAATCTTATTGTCTTTTTCTTTTTTTGTTTTCTTGTCCACAACTTTACAGTTCAGTTTATCAAGTATGCTTCCATCCGCAGCAGGCAGTAAAAGCAGCTTCACTAGCTTTAAAGCCAAAATAGTTAGCCACTCTAGGTGAATTAGAGCATTCGGCAGCTAAACAGATATTTTCCCTCATGAGTTAGTGGAGACTAAAACTTCAAATGAATGCTTATGTTCTTCTCTCTGTTATTTGTGTAAATAGGCAACTGTTTGCTCACATGTTCCCAATAACCACTTTATAAGATACTATGTCAGTGTTTTCAGGTTGTTTTTGTTGACTTCAATGCTGCTTTTAATTTAGCTTGTATTTGTTTTTATTTATGTAACAATGGAAAAAGGACAAACAGTTAGAACCACACAAATTAATTTCATATATCACCAAATCAACTAACTAACCCACATGCTGGTTATTATCCCTGACACAGGACAATGTCGCTACTCTGATTGATATTTTGACACACTATTTTCAGCCTTTTTGTGTGTGTGTGTGTGTGTCATCTGAGCAGTACTGCATCTGGACTGATGGACTGTGTGCGCTGCTGGGCAGAGAGATGGGCAGTGACCTGACACGCAGTGACTTAGATACTCTCATCAGCATGGAGATGAAGCTCCGCCTCCTTGACCTTGAGAACATCACAATCCCAGAAGCCCCGCCCCCTGTGCCAAAAGAGCCCAGCTCATATAACTTCACCTACAACTACAGCTGAGATGTCGTCAATGAATGATTTGCCGGCCTGGGCACCCAAAAAGGTTATTGTGAATTTTTGTTTTTATTTTATTTTATTTTTTGAGCTTTGGCGACTTCTCGGAATCTCTCAATCCATGTTTGGGAAGTTGTATAGCTTGCCAAAAACAAGAAATGTGTTTATACCTCCACAGCAAGTTCAGATGTCAGGGTCCACTACAGAGCAGTTCTCTTGAAGCTGGTACAGATTCAGTGAGTGGATCTCATTTCTTCTGTGTTTCCAGGCAACATCACAATTTGCATTGCATTCCTCATTCTTTGTTATATGTAGATAGAAAAGCTGTTTATAAGGTTAAGGAATACTTTGTGCCCAATGATGAATATGGATGACAAGCTGTACAAACCTGCTAAATAGTCTATACTCAAGTATGTTTTAATCAAACTGTTTTTAATTGGTCAGTAATGCTATGTGTGTCATCTCAGTGGCAACAGAAGATGACGTGGCCTCCATTTCAGTTTCAGTTCATATTGATTCTCTCTGTTCCACCACATGATGGACACAGAGTAAAACATCATACAGAAAAGAGTGAGTGGGCTGACAATTTTCATACTCTTTGAATGAGATTCAGCCTGTGTCTTGCTCAAGATCACAACAGTTGAAGGGAGAGATGCTGTCAGACGCCATTAAACATGATGTTCCTGTGCTTGAATTCACTAATACAGAGAGCTAGATATATCATTTAAAGATTTAACATTCAGTATGTAAAAAAAAAAGGAGCTGAAAGAGTGGAAGGATAACTCATATGTGTTACTTTATACTGGAACACAAAAGTCTAGGGTTTCATCTAACAACCATTTTCATGATTGATTATTTGGTAGATTATTTTCTTGATGACGTCATTATTGTTTAATCAATAAGAAAATTACTCATCACAGTTTGCCGTATTAATATCATAATGGCTTGTTCCAAATCCCAAACAAATCATGTTTGTTATGATGGAATAAAATCAACAAGTATTCATATTTGAGAAGCTGGAACCAGGGGAAAACATTTTTTCTGATTAACTATCTGTCCAATAACTCATCAGTTGCTACATTAATCGTTAATCACTGTCAGCATATGTCTGTCAGATGTCTCTTTACTCAGTGTTCTTGTTGCTTCACACCATTTGGTGCATTTCTCGGCTCTAAGACACCTTTTAATAGCCTGTTATACATGTATTTAATTGAAACTGTTCAACTATGGGGTGTGTGAAGATTCTTGACTGTGAGTGTTTAGTTGTGTGTGTATGTGTGTGTGAGTATGTGCAGATGTGGGGTCTTTTTGTATGTTTTTTTTTGAAGATTTAAAGGAATAATCTCTTTTGTTGCTCATGGAAGTCGGGGCCAAAGCTCTGACATGCAACACATTAAAAGCATGAATGGTAAGAGTCTTTTGTGTTGTATTATAGCCACTGCATTGCCTTTGCAGTCATACACTCACTATGTATTTTGAGTAACAGTGGCATGCACAGTATAAGCAGTACAGTATATGAATGGTTTACAACACACCATAACGTGTTGTGGCAGACATAAGGATATTCTGAGTGTTTATTCATGTTTTTGTGAATAACTTTGACTGTGCAGCATTCATAACTGGTATATAAAGTGATGTTAATAAAGGTTTGATAACAGTAAGAAATATACACAAAAATAATAATATATCTCAATCAGTCAACTATTAGCATTTTTTTTTAAATTTTACAATGTGTTATAAAGCATTTATACATGAACTGTATAATGTATACATAGCAGGATTAAAACTAGGTAAATTTAGAACTGCTCAAAATGCATGATTACAATTACCTTATGCTGCTGTATCAAATATTCATAAATGGTATGATACACCATGTACGAATGCTTCATAGGAGCAGTAGCAGTTGTTCACAAAGACATGAATGACTACTTATAAGTGTCCTTCCATCCGCCAGAACGACATCACAGTGTGTTATTCACCATTCATTTCTCTTGTTCATATACAGATTGTTAATCCTAAATTGGGTTTAAAACAAATGCATTGATATTTATTTTCAGTACAACAAACTTAGCTGACATTCCAAGAGTGTTTGATGCCCCTGGAGTTTGAATTGATCAGCAGTTTGAGGCTTGATTTTTAAAATTTTTTACACTACACACTTTTCTTTCACACACTTCAATCACACGAAAAAAGCATCTCAGTTGACCTGTTTAACTGTAGGTAATGCACCAGAAGCATGACCCTTCGATGAGTGGAGTCAGTTCAAAAACAGCTGAATGACTTGGTCGTGGGCATAGGGAACATCAAGTACTGCTCATTAAACACATGAGCATACAGTATTGTGTGCTTTCTATACAGTTATATAAATTATTGTAATATTGCGTGATGTCATCTTTGTATTTCTTTGTATTATTGTATGTCATTTGTCCTAACTTTTCTGTGTATTTTATTCATGTCACTCAATGTCCTGTCAACTTCTAAACCAGTACTAATCACTGTTGTCATTTGTTAATGCAGAATAGAACTATATTTTTGTAAATGAGGTGCAATCTTTTCTGTGAAGACAATGGGTATTGAACTATTTCACTTGGCATCACTCTGTACAGTACATTCAACATCCTCCTTGATGCTCCTTGCTTTAGACATTTCACACTGAGAAAGCGTTTTGTGGCTTTTGCATTTTTTAATGTCACAAAAACGTTTGCATAGCATATTGTTGAGGAATGACACCCACTCCAGCACCTAATGATGATGTCAATGTTAACGTATCTTGTGCTATGGGGAATAATAAAATTACCATTACTGTTGATGCTGTTTTTGAAAAGGAATATGTTTGGATTTTTTTTCAGATGTTTTTACAGTTTTAACTGATGGAGATTTTAAAGGTTCCTTGTGGAATTTTTTTTTTTTTTTTTTTTACGTCTTACTGAGCTGTGGAGAAGTTTATCTAAGAGAGGGCCTGTTTAGTTTCTCCTGCTCGGGCTCGAGGTGACGCATGCAAGTGTGCATGAGTGACGCAATACACATTCTTTAGTCACTACACTGAGCATCATGTGATGGTAAGTCACAAAGTATTACATCAGTGCACCAACAAAGGCAAGGTAGAAGACTTCAAGGTCATAAACATGGATGTAAACAACACAAATGTGCCAAATGTAAACACAAGAAAACTCCACAGGGCGCCTTTAACTGCTTTAAAGAATTATTTTGTATTTCCAGTAAGCCATTGAACCATTAAGCTGCTCTAAAGTGCAGCCATGATATGTCAGTTGCATTGGATGTAATAACAGTATGACTTTTTTGCATCTGGTACATTACATGACTTTCTAAACTATTTACACTTGCTACTAATGATAGTAAAGAATGTCGTGTTGATGGTTAAGAAATAACATAAAATCTATGGTATACATATAGATCATTTTCTGTATATACAGTATTGTGTTGCCTTATTAAAAATGTATTATGTTTTGTGTGAATAAATTCAAAGTCTTAACTACTGTTAAAAATGTGATTTTCCTGATCAATGCTTTTCATTATCTACCTTTTTCATTTAAGACCTACCTTCTACCTTTTTCATTATACATATATATATATAAATATATATATATATATTTATATATATATTTATATATATTTATTTATATATATATATATTTATATATATATTTATATATATATTTATATATATATATTTATATATATATATTTATATATATATATTTATATATATATATTTATATATATATTTATATATATTTATATATATATATTTATATATATATATTTATATATATTTATATTTATATATATATATTTACATATATTTTTATATATATATATTTTTATATATATATATTTATATATATATATTTATATATATTTATATTTATATTTATATATATTTATATATATATATTTATTTATATATATTTATATATATATATTTATTTATATATATTTATATTTATATATATATATCTATTTATATATATTTATATATATATCTATTTATATATATATATTTATATATATATCTATTTATATATATATATATATTTATATATATATATCTATTTATATATATATATATATTTATATATATATATATATATATATATATTTTTAGGGGAAATTCTCTCATTCTTATAAGCTCATTTTATATCCTTTATGTAAAATCTAAATTAGCAACTAGAAACTTCACCATCACCAAATGCAATGAAGTAAATGTAGACAGCATATTTCCTTTTGAAATGTAGCAGAGTTGAAGTATTAAATAGAAGAGTATTAATTATTAATAGTATTGAATGGAAATAGTCATGTAGTTTACAAGTACTTCAAAATTACTTCAGTACTTGAGTAAATGTTGTCACTTAGCTGATTTTGACCACTGAAGAAAATTTAGTTGTTAAACGTTCATCTTAGACCACTGTATGTAGAGTATCCTGTTCACTTTGAGGATAGAGAGGAGGAATGATTACAGTGGTCAATACTGTAAATGGCATGGTGGCATAGTGTATTGAGACTTTCAAAAATTGTGAACCTATCCTTGAACTAACCCTCCGCTCAGTTCCAGGTCTTATCCAGCAGGGGGCTCACTGTCTTGTAAGAGATATTCTGAGCTATTATTCTCAATCCTACTGTGCAGCAGTGGCAAATATACACAGATAATTCTTGATGTTAAATCTGAAGCAACTGGACTTCTGTTTAGGGTCCTCTATCCCTAATAGGTGACTTATTCCAAATAAAATCTTCTGTATAATGTCATCTCAATATGGCAGAGCAGAAATAAACAGTCAAATCGTTTAAATTAAAAAGATTTTATTGTACAATAGCTCAAAATAGAATTTAACACAATCACTTTTAAATCACTTTTATACTGAAGAGGGATGTTAGGCAAGGACTCTAGATTAGTTTACTGTATATGTACAGCAAGATGGACAAACCAGTCCAAGGTACTGAAAGCTAAGCAAAAAGGCTGTTTATATCATTGCAGGAATTTCATTCAGCTTCATCGTCAAGTTTCATCTCCTTGGAGAAAGTAAGGTACAGTCCGTGGAACATGTAGAGAGGAAATAAGACAAATACCCTGGTGGTCTCTCTTTGTAAATATCTGTCCCTGGTTTGAATGAGATTTTCTTTAGTTTCAGTCCAATGGCCATCGTCAGCTCAGACTCCTCCCGTGTTCACTCACTGTGCTGCTGGAGTGTGATTGTCCACTTTTATTTCCCTGGTTAGGGTTTAGGCATTATTTACAATACACCTCAACACATAAACAATGTCAATATATACTTTATGCGGTATATAAAATAAGTACAAATCTCTCTCTACAGTACACTGCTGTTCTGAGCTATGACTCCACTATTTTTGATGTGATTAACAGTTTATAATCGAAATGTGTGTCAGTGTTTCTCTTCTGAATTTGATTGTGCACAAATATAATAATCTCAGCAGTCCTGATGTAATTGAAGATTCTCAATCTGCTTTAGCTGAAGTTCGTCGCTCTTTTCTGTCTTTTGACTGATGATCAGAGCCTTGGGACTTTTGATTTCCTTGATGAGAGTATTGTGTTGCTTTCCTGCCCCCTCACTGGGATCAGTGTCCCAGCCCTGGGCTGCCAGCAGCAACATTATGAGCGTAAGGAGCAGTAGTGTGATAGCTGTGGAGGTCAGCTCTGGATTTAGCTGTAGGCTGGGCCGAAGCTCTGGGACATCCTTTGTCATGAACGAGACACACTGAGTCTCTCTGCTCTCTCTTGATCTGCTGCTGGTATGCTTGGCCCCCTTACCTATCCCCAAATGTAGACACACTCTGTAAAATGTCTCTGCTCGCAGGTGGGTCAAATTGAAGCTCTGTGTACCTGCGAGAATGCGTGTGGTGTATGTAGGTTTGTATGTGTTTGAGTAAATGGCTTGCCAGGACAGACGAGTTGATGGGAGGTTGCGCCCGCTCTGCCAGGACAGGACAGCGTAGTGTTGTCCTACCTCCCTAACCTCAAACTTGGCATTCACTCTAATTAATTGATATTTCTTCATATTAAAAGCCACTCCCCTCTTTCTCTTGTCTCTGCCATGTACACCCACAGTAACACTTCGTGTATCTGCTCCCAGTGCATTCTCAGCTATACAGGTATACAATCCTGCCTCTCTGAGGGTGACCTTGTTCAACTCCAAAGTTCCCTCAGGTAGAAGCCTGTAGTGTTTGGAGATGTTACAGGTTGTAACATCTGGAGCTTGACTGGGAGAGATGCTGGAGGCGAATGTGTTAAAACCCTCAGAAGCTATCAGGGTGTAGCAGGGAGCAGGAGCTGGTAAATCTGTGGATGCATGGCTCTGTGCAGGACCAAGTCTCAAACCAGAGGGAGTCACCCAGTACAGTTCTGGATGTGGATCTGCGAGAGCTCGGCAGTGTAAGACTAGTTTTCCTCCTTCTCTTACCCCAACATAGGAGGGGAGGGAGCTGGTAGGGATCATGGGGAGGCATGAGGCTGACATCTCCCTGGAGGATACCTCTCTCACCCTGCGAGCTCTCAGCTCTGGAGGTTCAGAGCACAGTGTGGCCTGAGGTTGAATGAAACGCACCTTTTGAGGTGTTTGTGTGTCTGTTTGTGTATCTTCAGTGTGAGGATGAGAGGCCTCCTTAGCAGCCCAGTGAAACAGGCAGTCACATCGGAGTGGGTTGGAGTGTAAGCTCACCTCCTGAAGACTCGGCAGGGAGAGCATGATGTGCTGATGGAGAGTGCTCAGAGAGTTGGAGTTGAGCATTAGACTCTCTAGCCTGGTCAGCTGGAGGAAAGCCTGCGGATGAATGTATGACAGCCGTGGGTTGTTTGTGATCTCGAGCTTGGTGAGCTCTGGAAGATTTTCCAGGGCGGCTCTCTCAATGGACACCAGCTCCTCCATGTTGTTCAGGCCTAGCTCCTTCAGGTGAATCATGTCTCGGAAGTCTCCTGTCTCAATCAATTTGATCCGATTCTTGTTGAGGTCAAGGAACTTTAGTCCTGGTACTCTCCTCAGGGCCTGAGTTGGGACCTTTATCAGAAGGTTATCATAGAAGGAGAGGCTCTCCAGGCTTTCCAACCCTTCTAGTGATTTTTCAGCCAAACGTCTCAGACCCATACCACCAAGGACAAGACTCCGGAGGGATTTCAGGGCGAGGAAGCCCAGTTCAGGCAAGACCTCCATAGGATTTCCTCCAAGCATGAGAACTTCCAAGTGAGGCAAAGCCCTGAACCACTGAGGGTCAACAGTGGTGAGCCTGTTGTTGTTGATATGCAGACGCATTAGGGAATCCAGACCGGCGAAGGCTCCAGGTGCAATTGATTGTAAGTTGTTGTGGCTGAGAAAGAGTTCCTGCAAAGTCGGCAGTGTGGAGAAGGAGGCATCAGGGAGGCGACTGATATGGTTTTCCTCCAGGTGTAGAGACAGCAGTGCAGGCTGGGGGGAGCTCTGGGTTATTGCCCTGACATGGCTGAAGCGATTCTGTGAAAGGTCAAGGTCGGTGAGGTTAGGGAGCCCATGCAGCACTGCAGTCTCGAGCTCAGACAGAAGGTTACTCTGCAAACGAAGTGTGTGTGTGTTCGTGGGTATGAGTAAAGGGAGCTTGGTCAACAGCAGGTCATTGCAGTCCACAGTGGGAGCTTCATGGTAGACAGAATCAGGGGAGAACCAGGGCTTGATCTGACAAACACACCGTGACGGGCATGAGACATGCCATGGTAGTGCTTGAGGTAGAGAGCCCACTACGCTGGGCATGCATACACCAATGAATGCAGACAGAAGATACTGTGTCTGTAGAAACACCAAAATCGGCCTCATAATCCTCACAGGTAACAGGAGCTGATTCAGACAAGGTGAAGAGGAGTTTGTTATGGGGCTGTGAGATGAATCTGGACCAGAAGGGTGTGTGAAGTTGAGTTATTAACAGTTTTAAGGTGTGTGTGCAAACTGTAAAAGGTAGGTCATATGATTCATTCCTAAAAGTGACAGTGTTGTATGTTTGATTTCCGTTGTCGAACAGGGTCTGCACAAGGGCCGTAGCTTAATGTCTGCAGTCTTATCTCATATCCAGGCCATAGGTGGAGGACTCATGGCTCACAGCATGGTGGCTCACCTTATTGTCAGAAGAAAAAGAAATTGATTTAGAGAGAAAAAGAGTGAAACTAAAATAACTAACTAATGACTCAAATTAGCTGTTAAATATGTTTTGTTTAAAAAGAATGTGTTATTCAAATATAAACATTTTTTTTAGCATTGTACAGGCCATCAGTTTCAAATCTGAACACACATCTGCATGAATTCCAAATATAATAGATGTCTGAGCAAGGTCACAAGGATGTATTTCGCAGACAAATGCTCTGTGGCCGAGGAGAGCATGGGGAGAGGTGATGAAGAGAAGATGGATGAGTACAGAGAGAAAAGGTTGAGAAAAAAAACGTGTAGGAGAATTTATGTTTTTGAAGGGAAAGAAGGAGACATGGCCCCAGTAATTCCCAAATGAAAACAACTGGTAATAACCGGAAGAAAAAATAATAAAGTAAAAAAATATGTGTGGAAGAAAATGCGAGAAAAACAGCTCTGCTTGAATCTATTCATGCTTCTTTCATCCCACAAGAGAATAGCTGTGAGAGATGAAGTCATGTCGCATTTTAATATTTCATGGCAGTATTTCTCACTCAGTGCCTGTCAGAACATAGGTTAGAATCTCCAAGAATCTTTTATATTATCAGCCTTATGCGTTTAAGGCTATAATGGGATTGCATAAAGGCACCTGCCCACGCACATACTCACACACCTGTTATACCAGTATTTACATTTACAGCATTTGCCAGACAGTGTTATCCAGAGTGAGTATTATGTGTAGGTGTTATGTTATGTAGGCTATTATATGTTTCATTAAAGCTGCATTCATTGGGTCAGCATGGCAAGATGTAAACAAAACAGTTACATGTGTTATAGATATTATGGTGAACTTGCTAGCAAATAGTTGCCTCTTCATAGCACTCAGCAGACAAAGAGCTGCATTATCATTTGTTCACTGTTTAATTCACTGTATAACTACAGAACTACTGAATTTAAGTCCAATATTCTCTCTCCTTTTTACTCAGGTCTCCATCAACTGGAGAGAAAAATAGCTGGCATGCTGGCTGCTAAATTTCCATCATGTTTAACATTTTCTGCAGTGAGCAGAGATGTTTGAAAGATTTTTCTGGGGTCTTCACTCAAAACTGTGATTACAGAATTAATTTTTCTCAGCTCACCCCAGTGGGGCCCTGTAGAAAGCTATGCCAATAAGACTGAATCGAAACATTAAAACTACAAGTTGTAAAACCAAAACAACAATAAGCTGAAACATGATAAGAAGGTCTGAGAAGAACTGCATTGGCTTGTGTTCTTTCTCAATGGGTTTCAAACTACAAGCGATACATTTCACATTACACGTTGTCATTTGATTAATTGTTTGTACAATAATATTAATTTAGCAGCTTCAAGTTTCCCTATCCTAATTCTATTTGGATGCCTGAGCCACCTCAACAAGCTTCTTTTGACATGAACTAACAAGAGGTCTACTTTGAGCTCCCTCTGGATGTCTGGATGCCTCACCCTATCTCAAAGACTGAGCCCAGCCACCCTACGAAGGAAACTCATTTTGGCCGCTTGTATCCGCCATCTCATTCTTTCGGTCTGGGTTGGAATGTAGATCAACTAGTAAATCGAGAGCTTTGCCTTACAGCTCAGTTCTCTCTTAACCATGACGGATGGATACAACACCCGCAATGCTGCTGACGCTGCACCAAATTGCCTGTCCATCTCATGGTCCATTTTCCAGTCATTCTTGACCAAGATTTCAAGAGACTTAAACTCCCTTGCTTGAGGCAATAACTCACCCCCAACCTGGAGGATTACAGTCCACCTATTTCTGGCAGAGAACCATGGTCTCAGATTTGGAGGTGCTCACTCGCATACCTTTCCGTGCCTTTTCCTTTTGCGTGATGAAGATCACGGACTGATGAAGTCAACAGAACCACATCATCAGCAAAGAGCGGAGACGCAATTCTGATCCTGCAAACAAGACACTCTCCTCAACCCGGCTACACCATGAGATCCTTTCCATGAATGTCACAAACAGGATCGGAGACAAGTGGCAGTTTTGATAGAGCCCAAAACCCACTGAGAACATATTTGACTGAATGACTCTGAATTCGGACACAACTCTGGTCATATAAGGACAGAATGGCTCGCAATGGCCACGGTAACCCATACTCCCACAGTACCCCAACAGGCCTTCCCAGGGGACATGCTCATAAGCCTTCTCCAGATCCATGAACACACAACAGATTACGATGCCTCCAGGGTGCCTTACTTCCTTCAGAAGTTTTCCAGGTATGTCCAACTGGAAGGAGACCCTGGGGTATACCCAGAACTTGCTAGAATGCCTCAGGATCCCCTAGGAGGAAATGGAAATTATTGCTGGGCAGAGAGAAGTCTGGAATAGCAAAAGAAAATGGATGGATGGATGGATGGGAGTTTCCCCAGTTTCATGAGGACATTCACCCCTCAAATGAAGAACACACAGTGTTACAGAAATGCAAGAATGCAAAATTTATTTACCAATAACTTAATCTACCTATATGTGGAGAATTTATGTGATTGACATTTTCCAAAGTATTGATATTTTACATGTTCTTAGACATCATACATGGCTTTTATTCAGTGAAGCGACCAGGTTTTAGTCAGTATTAAAAGGGTTCAACAACAGCAACTGTTTCATTTTGATTTTTTTTTTCATTTTGATTTTCTTGTTAATGTGATGAGTAACTATATTACATTGTTATGCTCATTATTAGTTATATTCTTAATTAAGTTTATTTGTAACTTTCTTAACTTTCTTTTACCTTAAATATGATGCTTTTTGTCACCCTGATAATAAAAACAAAATTCTGTGGGACCCAGAAGAGTTGTATTAATGTGATATTGATATTACACACATGCCAAGAAGCGATACAAGGCTTACTGCGGAGTTGCCATGGAAACAAATCTCCCAGCCTTACTCTGTCTCAGTGTTTTGAGATTTTCCTAGGAATTTGTTTTGGTCCAATATGTGTATCAGGTGATGATACACAGTTGAAATCACTGTGGCTGCCCTGTAGTGTAAACTATTCAATAAGGAGTGGAAGGTAGATCTGTATGACTCAGTGACTTTCCCAACACTGTGTCGTCCCAGCTCTTCAGAATCTCCTTGTCCTGTGGATAAATAGAGAATAGTTTTGCTCTTAGTGGCCATTATTACTCCCCTGATTCTTTTGACCCAGATTTCTTTGAAAGTACTCACTGACTGCACTATAACTCACATACCTTCCACAGCAATACCCAGGCCATATACAAGGAAGGGTAACATTAACAAAAATGATGAAAAAGATGAAGCTGCACTGACCTTAATCAAAACCTAATGACCTTATGATCTTCCAGTTAATAGTGGAGAAAGAAGAAGAAATATTTCTATTTGTAAATAGTTGAGGAACCTATGTTGTGTAAATACTCTTAATAAAGAGAGTGACTGGATTTAATTGTACTGAACTAAATCTTCACAAGTTAAAAGTGAATTGCTAACATTTAAAAAAATACAGATGCATCAGTCACAATAATCTTTCTTCTTAAAGTAGTGAGGAGAAATCAATCAATTCAATTCAATCAAAATCTCAATACTAACACAAAGCTCATATCCTACTAAAGGGGTCATCGACCACATTACTCCAAGTGTCAATTTTTCTAAACAGACAAAAATTATAGAGAAGAGATAAAAACAGCAGGCTCCAGAGCTCTGGGAAGCTTACTTCTTTCTAATTTACTACTTTTAATTGAGCTTGCAAAATTTGTTTCATTTTTAAACTTTTCAAACTCATTTTTAAACATAGTTCATCCATCCATCCATCCATCCATCCATCCATCCATCCATCCATCCATTATTTTCCTCTGGTTATCCAGTGTTGGGTCACGGTGACAGCAGGGTAACCAGGGTATTGATGTCCTCATGGGAGTTCCAGAGGCATTCACTGAATAGATTAGATATATAATCCCTCCAGCGAGTTCTTGGTCCACCATGGGGTCTCCCCTCCCTTTTGGATGTGGCTGGAAAATCTCCAAAGGTAGGCCCCAGAGAGGTATCCTAACCAGATGACCAAATGACTTCAACTGGTTCCTTTCAACGCAAAGAAGCAGCAGTTCTATCATGAGCTCCCTTCGGATGTTCCAGCACATCATCTCATCTCTGAGCCTGAGCTGAAAGAAGCAGCTTGTACCTGCAGTGTCATTCTTTCAGTCACTATAGCCAGGGCTGAAATGTAGATCGACCGGCAAATCGAGTGCCCTGCCCTCAGTCCCAGAGAACATAGATACAACTGGCCCTTTGCTTATATAGGACTCTAGTTGCAATGGTGTTCTCGCATTTCCCCACACAGGACTCCCCATGGGACAAGATCACAGGCCTTCTCCAAGTCCACAAAACACATTTAGACTGACTGAGCAAACTGCCATGACCCCCTCGAGCAATATAGGGTGAAGAGTTGGTTGACTGTTACATAGCCAGGCCAAAATTTGTGAATTACTATTAACTTTTTATGTCTCCAAGACCTATTGCTTTCACACTAAATACACTAAACTAGTCAGCATACCAGATTTTTGTGCGTATGTCTGCATTATACGACTTTCATATTCATCCTGAACTCAACATATGGAGCGATAGTTCCTCGATCAATAACTAATCAACCCCACACTTCCGTTATGCCGCGCTTCTTTTTCTTTTCAACCAAATTTGAACAGTATTTCCCTCCCACATCCCCATCCGTTTACTAAATACCCATACATAATACCAAATATCCATCACTTACTCTACCTATATATTACTATTATGGCAACAAATTAAACAGAAATGATCAAATCCCTCAAAAATCATATTAGTGTGATTACCTTTTTTAAAACGTTCTTGGCAAATTGTGTGCACCTCACTTCACTTGGCACGTCTGCAGCAAATTCAGTATTATTCCTGTTCCTGTTTCCAATCGAGCCTGTCTGGTACTATAATGATTAGAGGGATGTAACAGATATTTTATGTTTGATGCAAGATAGGGAAGAAGGTCAATACAATGATATCATGATTCATGAGGAGGTTTATCATGCAATAAAATACAATACACACTTCACATACACAAACAAACCTTTGCTTTACAGAAAAACAACCACTGCATTTCCTTTGTGTGAATCAAATTTTTGCAGAAAAACTAAACAAAACTGACATGTTGAGGTAAAGATATTTAGCTTTCCAGAGGCACGTCTTATAATATGGCTTATGCCATGTAATTTATGTTAGGCAATTAAGTGTGGGATAATTGATTAGCTTGGGGTCTTTATCGTCCAATAGGCAAGTATCAGGATGTTTATGGCTTGAAAGTTTTCAGAACCCCTGTGGAGGTGAAGCAGGAATGAAATGTCGGTTATTTCAGACCGGTCACGTAAATGCTTTTGCAGAAGTTACAGTCAAACATGCCTCTCTGTTGGATCCATCTTCTAATTTAACAGAAAGAGAGAGAGAGAGAGACGGACAGAGCCGGAGAAAGCTTTTAAAAACTTTTTGGAATAATGGATCGAGGGAGAGAAAAGAACTACATGCTTACATGCGATGGTCCATTGCATGAGGTTTGTTTGTGCTGTGCAGCTTCGACACAGAGAGACACTGCAACAGGGCGGAACACAGAGAGATGACTTAGAGAGCAGGAGAGAGGGATGTATGACAGAGACAGAGGTGCCAGATGTAAATCCTCACAATAATAACACTAAAAAGAAAAGAGTGTCCTGTTATGGCATTCATTTAGACACACAAATACACAAACTTATGATTTATTTCTCCCCTCTGCTTAGAGACCCCCGAGCTTCTCCATTTCTAACACACACACACCTGCTGCCAACACATTTGAATCAATTCTGCCTTCACCAAGTCAGTGTATACTAGTGACTGCATGCCTGTGTGAGTGCTGTGATATCCTGCTTGCTGAGGAAATTTTATGAACATAATACAGGTTCTTACCGCAACTGAAGCAGCAGCTACATCTCTCCCTGTATTTTTCCTTTTGTCTTCATTCGCTCCCAATCTTACTTTGCAAATGCTTCACGCGTTGGGATTTTTTTCGTCCTCTCGCTATCAGTAACACGTTTATGGGTCTCTTAAGATATTCTGAAATATCACCTCCCTGGCGTTCTCCTCTCTGTCACTGGAGCTAAAAAGCAAATTGGCACAGCTTGGATCTCTCTCTCTCCTGTCTCTCTCTCCCTCTGGCTAAAATGGAGATGAGGTGTTCTGCAGCAGAGCTTCTGTCCTTCTCATCTCTCCTCCTCGCTATTTCCTGCCTCACTGTGTCCCTCTTTCTCTTTTCCCGTGTCACATGCTGAAGGGAAAGCACTTGCATTAGTACGGTGTGTTACTTTTCTGGATGAGAAGTTTTCTTTGGCTCCTGGTGGCATTTTAGTTTTCTAACATTGTCTGCACGTTAAAGACGTGCTTACAATGCCAGGTCAGGGTAGCAGGTTGCATCTCGTCTCTTCGTGAAACAAACTTGTTGACCATGTCATTTCAGTTTCAGTTTTGGAAGTGTCTTTAAATCCCTACAAGCCTACAGTGCAGAGCATGAATTCAGATCTCACTTTTCTGCTACCTGAGCTTAAATGATTTTGTGGGTTTAGATAACTTGGGGTTTCAGTTTTATTGAGCCTTAATCCAATTGTCCTCGGAGCTCCACGAGCCTCTCATATGCCTTACCCAATGGGTATGCCTAAAAGTCTAAATCGATAAAACAATGAATTACAGAAAAAGCCAAGAGTGGAATCAAGCAAAATACACACCAGAGGCAAAAACAATACACAAAGAAGCATTTTACTGTGTCCGTTGTTTAGAATCTGGTTCTGAAGAGGGAGACTGAATTCACCAGGGATTTCTAGTCATTTTTCAATTTCTATGACAGAAGTAGTCTCTTTGCTTTCTGATCCTTTAGTTTTTATATTATTATGTCGGGGACTATATCTATGCTTCTGTCTAACTGTCTGTCTGTCTGTTTGTAAACATTTATTGTCCGGGCATAATTCAAAAGCCGTTGAATATTTGGTTCATGAAACTTGGCTAACATCCCAGCCCTATGGTGGAGTGGTTTTGCTAGATGTAGAAATATTCAGCATTTTTCAGTGAAAATGTCCCATCCAAAATATGGACAAAGTGTTCAAAAATGCCACATTTTCACAGTTTTTCAACTATTCACTACACATTCATACAACTTTCTAAAAAATGATATTTTCTCATTCAGAATTGTTATACAGTCAGAGGTTAAGCTTCATGGAATTTCCAGAAATTGTCAGGAGTGGGTAACATCATGAGTGGAGAGGAGTTGGAAAAATATTTAAAAATATTCCAGATACATTTCACTCAATCTCACAAATATCATTCCATGTTCATAATCTTTACACAGAAATGTAGTAAAAGTTGTGCTACCTCAATTTGTGCTAGTATGGATGCAAAAACACATCATTTTGGCTTCAGAGGATCTGGAGCACCAACAAACTGCCCCATAACATCCCATTATAAATGACAGAACATTTTGCACTAAAGCAGTAAGTTCCAGATTTTTTATTTATTTTAAAGTTAACATTTTTAACTCAGACAAATTATATATGGACTTTTTCAATATCTTTGGATGCTCATAATGAGGTAATTTCAACGGTATGACCTATGGTTTTCTCCAGAGCCTCATTTACTCAGAAGCAAGACTCTCGTTTCTTCTCACTCTCCAAGCCAGTGTGAGTAATATCAATTGCTGTCATATGGCAACCTTAACAGCAGTTGGAGACACACAACTCATTCAGATGAAATAATCAGTCTATTTTTAGACACATATACCATCTCCTGATGGCTCTTGTCTTCTAACAGCTCCTGTGTAATACCAAACTGATAGGTGATGACTACTGTTGGCAATTTATATATGAAAGAACAGTAACTTAATCCAGTATGCATACAGTCATTAAGAGGCTCTCAGCCTTAATGCAGTAATATATTTTCAATAACATCACCATAGCTCTGTAAGGAATAACTTATATCATTACTTTGGCTATATATAGAAAATTACAAAGATAATATATGTAGATTGACAGTACTGGAATGGAGGTAGAACTCTACTCTGTGGACTGGCCTAGGTCGCAGCAATAGCAGGATAGCATGATAAATAGCATACATGGAACAATGTAAGTAACCCCCTGTGGAAATTAACTTTGAAGTAAAAAAACAATTGATATTGAGGTGGCAGTTAAATCAATGGTGATATTGCTCATTTGGATACTTAATAATTTCGCAAGCAATATTTAGTTTGGCTGGCCAGTAAATTGTTTGCAAACACATAAACCATTTAACGTGAAACAGTGGTGTGTTATCTTTGCAGTTTTCTTTTTATATAAAAAAACAACTTCCTTCTATCTCTTGCTGTTGCCTTGACACTTGCCTCCAAGTGTCAACACAAAAGAACCATGACACAATTAAATTTAAACACATTTACTACTTCTTGTTTGTATTACTGCAGAACATCACTCCTAAAGTTGTACATAGATGTAGGATATTACTGTTCAATCCTGATGCATGCAAAACATTCTGCCTGTAGAGACAGAACTATATGATCATGTCATATACTGCTACCTTTAGTGGATACTGAGATTGCACATGGCAAATCACAGCGTTGGATCACCAGATATTGAAACCAATGTCTGTACAGATATTCTGCATGACATGTAGAGTCTTTACTCGACTGAATGATGCTCACAGCTGCCAGAAACCTGCATGACAACATGATAGAAAAAAGCACTAAGAGAGCTTATTGTGCTGTTTGTGAAGAGTGAAGAGAGGTACATAGAAACCCAGCCTCTAGTCAGAGATGAAAACCCCCCCAAAAATACCACTGTTGAGTCATGCAGGCTTTGAGCATCTCCACCACACTGTGGAGAATAGTAGAGACCAGTGTGACTACAATAAAATGATCTTTCTCTGTTACATCATCAAATACTTACATTGCATGTACTTTGTTTTTCCACCCACACAAATGATGGAATTTGAGGTCATTGCATACTTAGAAACTGTGATGTGATTCATGGAATAGGATTCACATAAAGCTTTTATGATCACTGCCGTCTTTCTAATGGAAAAAAAAGACAGACAAACTCTTTTAGCTCCCTATATGTACAGTATATCCTCATAGTTTTATTTTCCATTGTAGTTCACATTTACAGGAAGTAGTGGTATAGAGGAAGTGTGTGTTTGAGAGGCTGTTTGGTTGTGAAAGATAGAAGAGGACAGAAGGGAGCTGCTGCAGAATATATTGTGAGACGAAAGAGCAAAAAAGATGGAAGAGCAAAGAACAGTGAAGTCAGCTAACTCAAAAGTATGAAGCATTTTGCCACTTGTGGGCTTATTAATGTGTATTACTTGTACATGTCTATACATGTCTACGTATGTGTGTGTGTCTTGGCAGTCTAATGACTTTCCCCTTCATTTGCTTGATTCATTCAGGAGCCAACACACAACAGCACACACACCCTCATGCCCTGCTGACTGAAAGGCAGCAAGGATAAGTGGTAGTTCGCTGAAAGGAAGGGAGAGAGAGGAGGTCGCCATAGCAACACTGGGGGGTTGTCGCTTTTATTGGAGACAGAAAATCCGCTCTGTCTATCTGTTATCTCCACTCACTCCTTCAGTTCCTTCTCTGTCTCACCTTTCTTTTTCTCTGCATGTTAATTTCATCTTCCACAAACTGACATCAGCCGTCGGGACATCTAAAGGAGACATGAAAATTAAAGTCACGTCCTGTGTTAAATTCTGTTCTTCCCTTCATTTTGCAACATAGTGCTGTAAATCTGTAAATCTGTACAGAGAAATAACAGTGTTTCACATTTTTAAGGATATAATCCTGGCAGGAGTGGTTATAGCAAGATGCCATGTGGCAAATGAGAGTGTGCTTTCAGCTGTCCGTAAACCAAGATCCTATATTACATGCACTGGTATTATCAGTAAATTGACTATTTGTTTTTCGCACCTCTGAACAGAAGCAAGGATGTCTATCAAGTTTTGAAATGTGGTTCATTTATCAGGGAAAGCTTGCATGCATGCATGCACACACACACACACACACACACACACACACACACACACACACACACACACACACACACACACACACACACACACACACACACACACACACACACACACACACACACACACACACACACACACAGCCATGTGACACACGTAGTCATATATTAGCACATGATGCCACTGGTTGCAAATGAACATGTTGAAAGTGGTGGCATAACAGCCCTTCCTTGTCACAGCATTTGAATTCTGTTCACTGGTGGACTGTACTCCAGCTGGTCCTGGGAACACGCAAGGACTCAAGGACAAGACTCCCACGTTACAGCTCAACGTGCATGTGAGTGTACCTAGTCTGGGTCCACATGGAAACATGGCAGAGAGAAAATTTGCTGCCATGGCGACAAGCCCAGCAGCAGTAATGGGAGGTGATGAGGGGCGAGGGGCAGAGGTAGATGGAGGGAACTAAACACACAGTGCTAGTCACATTTTCCCACAATATTCTTTTTTTGTGTGGAGAGTGACATCATATTTCCCCTACAGTTTGATGTTTTGTGACAGAGGAGAAATTATGCACTGCTACATCTCTGAGGAACTTCACCCGATCATGAAAAAACAAACCCTCAGCTTTATCTATATGAGCAGATGGGTGTATTTCTGTGGCTTCACAAAGACAATGCGATGCAGTAAGTCATTACTAAGAACGCTGTCATATTTCAATCAACTAGCACTGTGTGTGTGTGTGTGTGTGTGTGTGTGTGTGTCTGTGTGTCTGTGTGTGAGTGTGTGTGTGTGTGTGTGTGTGTGAGTGTGTGTGTGTGTGTGTGTGTGTGTGTGTGTCTGTGTGTGTGTGTGTGAGTGTGTGTGTGCCTTTGTGTACTGCGTGGGAGGTGGCAACTGGTATGTTGTTAATTTGCTGGTTCTCGGCTCATGGTTGCCATGGTGAAGGAGTTTATTTTGTGGTTCAGTAAGTTGTAATCTATCTCTCTGGCAGAAGAGATGCTTTGCTTGCAGCATAGTTGAAAGTTTAAACTATTTCAAAGACCAGATCACATCACTGGAGGAAGAACAAAATATGTTATATAAAATTGACTGCACATATTACTGACTTTATTTGGTAATAACATTTGGTGGAGGTGCACAAGTCTCTGGCCAGTGTTATTGTGGATTGAAAAGATCTGTCCTACTCTGCCTCTGATTGGCTTACCCTGATATTCTTAGCTGATATGAAACTACAATGAATTAATCGTTACTGTTTATAGTGTTCAGTAATCGATTATGTCAATTCTGAAGGACTAGGATTTGTCTTGTTGTGTCTGTGTTTTTTTTTGGCCATAGGTTTGTTAAACAGTCAGCAGCGGTGCTTATGCAGTGGATTGTATTGCTGTAATTTCCTCAGTAAACACACTGAAGCAACCAATAAAACAAAAGCTATCCTTAACTTAAACTGAAACTCATAGTCATAATACAAATAGATCCGTAATTCATCATTGTGATACATCACAATGATCAGTACAGTGTAGCATCACTGTCACATGAGCAAATGTTGATTCAGTGATGTTACTACTTCCACTACTGACTCAGAGGCAGAGTATTAATAACCCCCTATGGTTGGTGGTTGTACCTCACCTCCTGTCCAATGTCAGCAGCATCCCGTGGCCCTGAACCAGATAAGAGGTTACAGCTGTTGTTAGCAGGGATAATCATTTACCTTTGGCAATAATTGCATACAGAATGAAAGACAATTGAAAGCAAAGACTGTCTGTGCACCCCAGAGGTGATTATGTGTTTATTAAAAAGGGCATTTAATTACATTGGATGGAAGCTTGACATTTATCAAAACCACATTGCAACATTTATCAATGTTGATGGCATTATTTCTTTCATCATCCTACAGTGTGGCTCTGGGGATGAAAATATAGGTTGGCATATATCTGCTTTGGTCCAGACAAAAGAATATCTCAACAACTATTGAAACTGGGTTCCAATATCCAATATATCTATGGAATTAATCCTAATCCTTTGATGATCTCCTGGGGGTCCCTGGACCCCACTTTGAGAACTACTAGTTGAAATAAAATCTACAAATAATAGATACAGTAAACCTGTCCCCTTGCAAATGACTGAGCAAACAAACACTGAACTTTAACAGATGAAGCCCGAATAGCAGCTATGGATGTAAAACATTATCTTCTATGTTTGTCACGTCTGCCAATGAGAGTTTCGAGGAGGTTATGTGATCACAATGTGTTATTACTCAATTTGACATGAGGCAGATCAGAGTTAAGCAATACCATCATGGAAACATCACATGATGTGTGCAATGCCCTTGGTGTAATGACACAACAATTGGTGATCTGTTGATACTCCGTGAGGATTATTGCACCATTTTGTTTTGACTTAGCCTTGAAACTATTTTCTGATTATTCAGGTTTTAGTGACAATGGTGTTGGCGGATGTATGGCTCTCTGATTGCTTTCCAGTTCAGAAAGATTTAGATGGCACAGCTAGTGTGGCATTCATTCGACAATCCACATAGCATTACAATCACCAAACTGCTGAGTCACATTCAAGGACAGGGCAAAAAACAACAACTTTTTATGTTGTTAAATGACAAACAGCACAGTTCATTTCAGGGAAAGGCTAACAGTAATAAGTGATATTAAACCATGCCTGAGGGTGATAAGGCACAGCAGAGAACGTGAGCACAACTGAGTAAACATCAGTATTAAAAAACTGAAAAAATAAAAATAAAAAATAGAACAACAGAAATTTTGCTGTGTAAGAACTATTGAACCTTAAGTGAAATTGAGGAGCTCTCAATAAAATCAGTTACTTATGATTATTAGAAAAATTACTTGACTAGACGGGCATTTAGAAGCATGCATGACTCCATCAAGGCACAACCGTCTCTAATGAAATCAAACCCTACTCCAGATTACAATTATTAGCCTAACAAGATTAATGAAAAGCTGCCAACTAGTTTATCTGTAATATATAAAAATACTGGGAAAAAAAGGCCTATCTTGCAAAGTTAAAGGTGAAAAAAAAATTATATGAAAAAATAGTGAAAACTACCCTGCTATAGAAAATGAAATACATCCCATCAATTTTCATGAAAATCCATCAAGTAGCTTTTGTTTAATCCTGCTAAGAGACAGACAAACAGACAAACAAACAAACAGCCGCTGGTGAAAACATATAGTCCTTGGCAGAGGTAACCAGCAACGTGCTCACAATACTGCAAAGGTTTTTGGATGTTGTTGCATGCACTTTAAGCACACAACAGTAACCTTGAAAGTATTTAATTTAATCGGTTCATATCATTATCAAAAGTCACTTGAAGGTTATCAGTGCGTTTTTACAATCCAACTTTGACAAGTCTTGACCAAACAAATGAATGAGTTTGACGTTTGAGTTTTACTAAGTCGTCAAACCAAATCAAACATATGTTACAGATATGGGGAGGAACTCAAGAGTATAAAAGACTCTGCTGTACCTCAGTTCGTTGTACAGAGGCACCATGGGCAAGCTACTTATCTGCGTCGGTAAGCTGAACCCCACACTCATGGAATGTTTTGAAATGTTGTTACTACACATTTGAACTTCATTTCAGCTTGTGTATCCTGCCTCCTCCTCACCCACTGTAATTCTCTATGTTCTCTCTGCAGGACTGGCTCTCCTGCTGCACGTGCAGCTAGGTGATTATATCCTTTACCCATTCAGTGTTGGTGTCATATGTGTTGACATATTTGAGTTGATACCATTGTGTAGGATAAATTGTTTCATATGTTACAGGATCATCCTACATCCTCTCCTGTTACTTCACTAACTGGGGACAGTACCGTCCTGGGGCAGGCAAGTATTTCCCTACCAACATTGACCCATGTCTCTGTGACCACCTCATCTATGCCTTTGCTGGAATGGACAGCAACATGATCAAGACCTACGAGTGGGACGATGAGAAACTCTACGGACAGTTCCAGGCCCTGAAAAACCAGTTAGTATACACACATACTCAAAGTGTGACTCCGGTACACATGAGAACACACATTAATAGATATTAGCATGCACACATGCACACATTCAGTGTAAGAGGTTGATGGACGTTATTGCTGCTTGTAGGAATGGCAACCTGAAGACTCTGTTGGCTATTGGAGGATGGAACTTTGGTACTCAGAAGTAAGTAATAATGGGATGAAATGAGGATCAATACCCTAACCAAGAGGAACATGTACCACAGATAGAAGCAATCCTGACTGTCTTCATGTCTGCAGGTTCACAGCTATGGTTTCCTCTGCTGCCAATCGTCAGACCTTCATCAACAGCGTGATCCAGTTCCTTCGCCAGTACCAGTTTGATGGTCTGGATATTGACTGGGAGTACCCTGGCTCTCGTGGCTCCCCACCTGAGGATAAGCAGCGTTTCACTGTCCTGGTCCAGGTCAGTTATTCACCCTCTGGCAATAGATGAATTCAGGTTGCAGTTGCTGTAATGATGCCTCACTTGTAAACCTGCATAGACAGAATTTGATTGGACTTTTTAAGGGCTTTTGCTAAGTAATCCGTCCAGTAGATCCCATTGAACGGGTTTATGCATATTCATCAAATGCATCATTAGTTTAAAAAATAAGATACAGAAAGTAAATGTTTCTTTCTTCCTTTATGTCTGTACAGGAGATAATGAGTGCCTTTGAGGAGGAGGGCAAGAAGACCAGCCGTCCCCGTCTGATGCTGACTGCTGCTGTCTCTGCTGGAAAGGCAACTATTGACTCTGGATACCAGATTGCCCAGATTGGAGCGTAAGTACTTGTGCAGACAGATGCTAACATCACATACCATCAAATTTGTTGCTATTACTCCACACTACTTCATGTCTGTTTGCCAGTGTGCTGGACTACTTCCACGTCATGACCTATGACTTCCACGGTTCTTGGGAGCACAATGTCGGTGAGAACAGCCCTCTGTACAAGGGCCCTGGTGACCAGGGATCTTTGATCTACTTCAATGTGGTGAGTGATGGCTCCTGCTGTGATACAAATTTTATAAGAAAACAGTCACTCACTCTATGCTGTACTCTCTGTGCAAAGGACTATGCTATGAACTACTGGAAGAGCAATGGTGTTCCAGCTGAGAAGCTGCTGGTTGGTTTCCCCACCTATGGCCACACTTTCCGCCTGGCTTCCTCTAACACAGCTGTTGGAGCTCCTGCCAGTGGACCCGGAGCTGCTGGAACCTTCACCCGTCAGGCTGGCTTCTGGGCCTACTATGAGGTTTGTGCTTCTTTTTTTTCAATCTGTTTGCATCCATATACTATAAGACAAGACAACATGCAGTATGTGTATTTTAATCTTTAATCTCTCTCTTTCCCTTCTCAGATCTGCACCTTCCTGAAGCAAGGAGCCACTCAGGCTTGGGACAGCCCCCAGGATGTGCCATATGCCTACAACCAGGGAACCTGGGTTGGATATGACAATGTTAAGAGCTTCCAGAATAAGGTATAAATTTGTATTTCATTATCAGAGTTCCTGTCACTAGGGAGAGAATTTTTTTTAAAATTTATATTTAATTTAATACTTGCAACATGTATCAACTCTCTTCCAATCTACAGATTCAGTGGTTGAAGCAGAGTGGTTTTGGTGGAGCCATGGTGTGGAGTTTGGATTTGGATGACTTCAGTGGCACTTTCTGTGGTCAGGGAAGATATCCCCTGATCAACACTATCAAGAGCGGACTGGGAACTGGAGCTTGTACGCATGAACCACACATCCTCTGGTATACAGTATATTGAGGCTGCTTCTGTCTTTTAAATTATTTTATTTCTCTCCTCAGCCTGCGTGTCTACTATTCACCCACTGCCTCCAGTCACACCTACCCAGCATCCTCAACCCAAGCCTGGTGGTGGTGGCAGCAGCGGTGGTGGCAGCAGCGGTGGCAGCAGCACAGGAACTGGCTTCTGCGCTGGGAAGGCTAATGGACTCTACCCTAACCCAACCAACAAGAACCACTTCTATCATTGCGAACAGGGATACACCTATGACCAACACTGTGCTGTCGGTCTGGTGTTCGATGACAGCTGCAAGTGTTGCAACTGGGCTTAAATCTGTGGTTGAACTTCATTCTTGTTGCTCTTAAGAGGGGAGCAGGGTTAGCTATCATGTAACATAAGACCACTCAACTAAAACCCATTCAAGAACAGCTCTGTAACACCTGTCAATGATGTAACCTAAATAAACACTGCATTTAAAGCAACTTCATATCTCTGATGGCTTTGTGTGCTTCATATTTAGTTATTAAAATCATAAAACCACAGATCAGTGTCGAAAAATTAAGCTATTGATTTAATTTTAATTTTACGTTAAAGACGTTATTCACTGCAGAATAACTTTAAACATCAAACATGGTAATAAAAAACTCTCCTTATGTATTGCACAAAGGAGTACAGCAATAAAGTGAACAGTATAACAAGTAAAGACACACATGACTGACTTTAATGCCTACTGCAGATAAAATCATGACAAAAACCAACATGCAAGTACACATTGTCATTAAAACATGTGGACAACAACTGATAAAATATTTTCTATGCTTTAATTTGTCAACATCAAATGAAATATGATCAATAAAAAGGAAGGGAGATGCAAGCGGAGCATATCTCAATATCTGTGTCATTTACCAAATTATTACCCATATTACTTCAACACAATACCTCCAAATAATATATATCGCTTCTCAGTTATCACAACACATACAGTATGATGATGTAAAACAGATTCAAGAATATGTTATATATCACATGTAACACTTATAATTCTCTCTGTGAAAGTTCAGGTCAAGACACATTCTGCTGCCTCACAACAGTGTAGCTTCGGAGTAAAAGAGTCTGGGTACTGGCCTGTAACCAGTCAGACCTGTCCCTTATTGAAAATAAGGTGCAAGTGCAAAAAGAAAAGTGCAAAATGCAACAAAAGAGACCTCAGACTGTTGAGCATCTGGAGTCATATATCAAGTTATAGGATGGGACAGAATTCTACTTTACAACAATTAGTATCCTCTCTTCCCTAATGCTTTCTGAGTGTTGATAAAAGAAGAGGTGATGTAACACAATGGTAAACATGTCCCTGTCCCAACTTTTTTGAAATGTGTTGCAGAAATCAAATTCAGAATGAGTGTACAACCACATTTTTTAAACTACATGTGGGTTGCATGTAAATGCAATTTAGTTTAGCATTGGTTTTGATAGTGATCCCTCTGAATCATTGACATAATCAGAATCAACACTGTTTGATTGCCCTACAGTACAAAACAATGTAACGTGTCAGTCAGCTGATACAATAATATTATAACTGGTGCAATAAACTAGAAGTTGCGTTTACATTTGCTTAGAATTTGTTGTCACTGCTCTTCTTTGGCGTTCTTTTGAGTAGCGTTCTCCTCGATGGACATCCAGGAAGGGGTGCCATTCCTCAGAGGGAGAAGACAATAACTTCAGACGCTGTAGAAAGTATGGTACAATTAGGCTCAAGAATATGGGTGCACACCTAAAAGGATAACACTGCATGATCAGCCTTTTTTTCAATGCTTCCTGTATTATACAAGATAATACCCATACCTCCCAGAGGCTTCCCTCTGCTCTGATCAGCTTATACACAGCGACGACAGGGATCCAGATGATGACGAACACAATCATGCACCAGCCCAGAGATATACCCCAGGCTGGGTACTGGACGTTTCCATAAGTGGGGGGCACAAAGGTTATGAGAGACCAGACCAGGACCACCTAAACAAAAAAGTGTTGATGAGCATGATGTCCATTCATATAGTCACAAATGTTTGCTGCAGCAACTCTCTCCACCACCCCAGCCTTGCACATTTTTGTTTTTGTTTGATTTAATATGATCTAATGTTTATGTGCTCTACTGTATATTATATGCTGGGGACAAGCCTCTGAATCGCTGGCCACACCTCTGATTGCAGTTTATCTTAAGTCAACTTACAAAAATAACAACTCTGAAAAATAACAGCTCCTTACAAAGAGAGACAAAAGAGAAAAAAAGAAAAACCATGCCTGTACTGTACGGTTACAAATTGGAAAATAAAGCTGCACTGCCAGTTTGGCCACTCTGCTGTAAAACACACTTACTCTGCTTCAGAACATTTGAAAGTAAAATTTGTACTCTTATTTCAATATAGTGTCTAGATCACATTTGTTATTTACCACAAATTAAACAAAACATACAGCCATATTGCAATAAATCTACAAAAAGTGTCTTGTGAAGTGGGATTAATGTTGAAAAAGGACTGTACAATACAATATTAAAGAAATTAACAAAAAAGAGGTTATTCTCACCAACACGATGCAGGGACTGATGAAATACCAACATACTCTGCACCATAGCCGGAAGTAAAAGTTCTTTCTTCCAATCATCATCTCAATGTCTTCTATTAAACGGTTCCCTCCTGTAATGCATGAGAACAACATGTGTAAGTGCACAGCTCAGGTCTCACTAGTGGTGCTAAAGCATAAAACAGTCAAGCACTTCCAGCCAAGGTTATGATCATTTTATTAGCCAAAGAAAATCACTGTGAATTTGTTAGTGGGGCAATCTATAATTATCGGAACTATTTACATGTCAGTTTCCCAGAGAAGAGAGTAATCACACATAACTTATTGTGAAGCAGACTACTGTTTGAAAGATAGGTCTAGTGATATTATATATTTTACTTGTCAACAAAATCCATAAAAGGACCAAAAAAATCAACCATATCTTCATCCTACTAACAAGTATTTTCTCTGTAGCCAGAATATGATAGAGCTTACAGACCTCCACTGAAACCATTAAACCACACATCAATGAGCTACACCATTGCATCAGGTAACACGTTCCTTCATTATGATGCATACTGGCACTGTAACTTATTTTGAAACAATTCCATTATACACCATCCGGCTGCCAAAATATACTCATCATACCATATCCCCCGCTGAAAATAGGCTCCAGGAAATATACTTATTCCTCTTATTTGAGTGAAGTTACAAACTACAGTGACCACCTGTTTTAGGAAATAATTTAGACTTTTTAGCCACACTGGTAGCATGGTCCAAGGGACAGCAGTGTCAGTCAGTTGTCCACCACTTTGGCCCAGCCTGCAATAATAATAATAATAATAATAATAATAATAATAATAATAATATTAATAATAATAATATTAATAACAATATTAATAATAATATTATTATTAATATTAATAATATTAATAATATTATTAATAATATTAATAATAATAATAATAAATTTTATTTATAAAGCGCTTTTCAAAATACTTAAAGACGCTTAACATGTCCAGAAATAACAGGAGAAATAAATATTTAAAAATGAATCAATATCAGATATTTAAAAAAGCAAATATAAACTATACAATACTGTAACAACAGAAGGTACATATTTGTCAACTACTTTACCTCCTCATAGAAGGCAATGCCACAGAGAGGGAAGGAAAATGTGAATATAATGAGACTTTGTATTTTTATTGCTGGTCTTGGTCTTTTCTGGGGAAGCTTCATCCTTTCATTAATCACCAAATTTGAGCTAATTTAGGTCAAATAGATAGCAACTTAGTCAACAAGCTGGGTGCCTCCAGCAGGACAGACAGGACAGACCTATGATAACTAAGTAGTGCAATGACTGCACTTTATGTTTGAACTTGTTCAGTCATTTGCCAAGCCCAGTGCTTTGGAAACATTGCTGTGCGGTATACTGTAGACATACACATGTTCAGTAAATGCAGCTAAGCCAACGAAACAAAATGTAAAGTTTAGTTCATCAAATGTTACGTCACTTTTAAATATCACATTAAAATATCATTATAACAGTTTTTTTATACTTACCATATATGTAAATGAAGCCAATGATCTCCATGAGAGCCACAAAAAGCAGCACCCAGCTGCCAGCAAACAGGTCAGTTAGAGTTACCCAGTAGACTCCTGCCTAAATCCAGACGCAAATACACACACACACACACACACACACACACACACACACACACACACACACACACACACACACACACACACACACACACACACACACACACACACACACACGCACACACGCACACATTGCAGGTACAGTAAGCAGGATAATAATACCAGATAGTAGTCATAAAGTCAGTGTCAGCAGATTTACAGTACCCTTGTGACCAATGGGAGGCCCAGGAGGTAGGTGACCAAACATATCGCAATGGTTAATAAAGGACGTTTGGGTTTTAACATATCAGGGGAGGCATCACACAGGGCGGTGACGATCACCTCTAATGTCAAGAAGAGAGATAAGGATCAGTGAATCTAGATGTGTGCCAATAAGCGAGGTATAACTGCAGAGCCATTTGAAAATTAGAATCTCACACCTATTTGTGCAAAGAGAGAGTCCAGGCCAATTATGAAAAGCATAAAAAAAAACAGGATGGACCAGAGAGTGGAAATGGGAAGCTGAGATAAAGCATCTGGATATGCAATGAATGCCAGGCCAAACCCTGCACAAAGGAAGAGAAATAAAACATAAGAGATTAGGTAGTAACAATTTTAAAACTTTTTTTTTTAAAGTAAGTGATGGTGTAGGTATCTGACCGTCTTTCACCACTGCCTCAACAGGCTTTCCATAGATGTAAGCCATATGACCCAGAATTGAAAAGATGGCCAGGCCTGCAATCACACTTGTACCTATGAGAAGAGGACAATTGTTCGCTGATAACATGCACTTTTCACACATATTGTGGATTTATGTGTATCTGCTCAGTAAGGCAAAAATGAAACTACTCAGCCATAAGAGATATGGTGACACTCAAACCATTTCCTAACAGTCTATATCTAGCAATAAATGACAGAAGTGAATGACTCCAAGTACAGGTACTTCAGTACAATAATATTGTTGTATTCAATGACTGTATATATAAAGCTGGAAGACATGACAGCTCCCAAACGTGAAGCCAAAACATCTTGACCACCCTCTGGTGGTTGGTTGCATATATGTCATAAATCCCAACTTCCTTTGTGAAAGCAGAAAGGGTGTAGTCCAAAAGGAAAACTCAAAATACTCGTCAAATACATTTTTTCCATACGATGATTTCTGTCATTTTAGGTACATATTGTCACCCTTTATGTACATATGTTCTTCTGATATATAATCAATACTATATTTACACAAACTAAAATACAATTTGGGCATGTTTGTCTACAAGCAGGTGAAAATAATTATCTTTTATCCGTTTAGCTCCATTCACTCCCATTCATTTAGGACTCCTTCACGAGCGCCTTCTTGGTGAATTGCAGCTGATTTCGGTACAATGGAATTGATAGGGAGTGAACAGGCTGTATATGTAGAAGGGCTGTGGTAATAGTTGCTCCGCCAAAACTTCACCACAGGCATTATGGTCTATTGTTCTGTTTGCTTTTGGACTGAGCTGCAGTTGCATGAAGGAGACTGTGAGACTGCTTTGTAAAGTAGTGGGTAAATATGCACATGACTTGTTAAAGTTTGTTTGTGCTTTTAATAAGTCAACTGTCATTATCTTAACAAGATGGTGTATTGTGTGGCGCTTTTTGGAAATTATGTGTGGCGCTGATTGGAAACTGCCATTTGCCTCAAATGTGTAGCAAGAAGAAGAGCTAACTGTGCAATATCTATAGTGTCCAACATGAGTTGTGAAATGTGTCTGTAAAAATTTTACACTCCACATTTCCACTGTCTGATCACCACCACCTCGCCCCCGTTTACACAGATATCCGATTTGTTGCCGTTACTAAGTCTGCTGCAGTCACTGATACACCTGTCCTACCTGGACTAGGCTGTGTAAAAGGCACCTCTGGCTTTAAATGACATTACCTGCACAAGATGGAAGCACCCTGGATATTTTGGCTTTGCTCATAGGTTAAATGTGAGGAAGTGGAGGCACGTCATCAAAATTTATATATGTCAATGGTTATTTACTTTCTTTACTCATCTCTGATGATGAATTTGTTGTCAGCAGTGAGGGTGCAAAAATAAATTAACTTTATCTGAAATTGTGCTTCAACTGAAATGGTAATTGGACTGTACTTAAATTGTGTTATCCTACCATGATTAATGAAGGTCACCAAAACTGTGTCCAGGAGCATGTTGTTGTGGAAGTTGCTATAGGAAGAAAGAGTCAAAACTCCACCCATAGCAACAGATAGGGAAAAAAACGTCTGAGTTGCTGCATCCTTCCAAACCTAAAACACACCAACATATTTGTACATTATAGGACACATTTTGCAAACTTTAGCTACTCTTGTTAGCCATGCTACTGGCTGACTGCAGAAATCGCATTGTTTGTCTGTCAGTGTGTTCACCACAATTTGATTTTTTTTACAGGCATTCATGTTTCCTGGATGATGAATTCCACTGACTTTGGTTGGGCCACAACTTTTTCTTTACCATTACAATGAGATTCCCATTTGTCACTTTCAGTGAGGCATTAAAACAACAATTTTAAATTTATGCCAACAAGTAAATGTTTCCAATACTTTGGTTTGTGATGAAATAGCTGCAAAACTAATGACATTCCCATCAACCTCAACTTAGCTTTAGTGTCAAACAACAAATCCTTGCATGCTAACACATTAACTTGTTAACATATTGGCATGCCGATATTAGCATCTTAACAAAGAAACACTGTCTCACAAAGCCTCAAATCTAGCAGTAGCCTCTAAAGGTCTTGGGCTGTATTCAGACCAAATCAGGTGTTGCTGCCAACACACAATCTTCCCATTCATTTTGAGTGTGTGTAGTGCATTTAGGCTGCTGTAGTGCAGGCCGCAGGGGTCTCAGAAAATTTTTTTTTTTGAAGTGAATATTAAACTTTAATATTTAAACTTTTAAAGAGCACAACTCAATGTCACGCTATGGTTGCTAGTCACTTGGTTGGTCAGTATTACTGTTCGAGCAGAACATATAGAGTTTCTGTTATGTTGCTTGGTGCATCAAACAATATTGTGCTTCCAAAAGGTAGGTTAAAGGTTAAAAATTTTACAAATGGAGAAAGCCCACATAGCGGAGTTGTTGATTCCAAACCAGTAGCAGGAAACCTAGCCTGGCGGGAACACCTGACAACAAGGACACCATTTGTGCCCAACAACATGGTGTACAAGCCTGTGCTGATTATGCAACACCTCAACTGGTCTGATTGCAGCCATAAGCCAAGTTCTGTGGCCTTCCTACCAGTGTCGTCCCACTACTCCTCCCAGTGTCGTCCCCCAATCATCCATAAATGGTCAATCCTAAATAGCTCATGAATACACTGACGTTGTTAAGGAGCCTTTGTTGGACTATCAGTGAGGGAAAGCTGGAGATGCCGAGTACGAAGAAGAAAGCAAAGTTTGCAGAGGTGCTCATCACAGAGGTTGACCACTGTAAAACTGTTTTTTTTGGGAGGGCTTAGCAGTGGAATATCAAATAAAAAAGAAACAGGCTGAAGGGAAACTGTCAAGGTATTGGGTAATACTGTAGACTGACATGCTGCCTAGCTAATAAGAGCTAAGCAGCATGAGGTTGAGACTCCGGTGTTATTGGCTTAGAGCAAAGAGATGTTGATTCCCATGTCTGAAAAACTTGGCGTGAGCTCTACGGCAGGGTGAAAGTATGCGTAGAAATCCGCACTTTTTTCCGCATAGAAATTCTCTATAAATATGCAGTGAAAGATGCTTACGCACATTTCACCCCCATTTACGTTACTTTTTTGTGTGCAGCAAAATTTATAAATGAGGCCCCTGGTTTTAGAACGTAAGACACATCATTTGTTTTACTGCTAACCTTTTGCTCTGCTCTACGTTCACATTCACTGTCGCTCTCTGCCTCTCTCTCTCTCACTCACACAACCGCACTCACTTTTTGTTTTTGCTATTTCATTAGTAAAGAAAAAGAGCTGTAGCAAGTAACCCTATATCAATATGTTTAAGTCACATTATAAGATGCCACAAATATTAAACTACAAGAAAAAAGCTATAAAAAAAACTGTCAGTTAGAATGGAAGTAGGTAATAAGGGAAGTATGGGTTATTGCTATAGAAACAATATACCATATTGTCGAGTCACATTGGTGCACATTCCAAGTAGCTGACAAGTTCCAACTTGTCCTGTTGCAAATCTTTGGTCTAAATAGGGCTGTAGTTTGTTTGCATTTCAAAGTAAGACAGTTTGGTTCCTACCTCCCCTTCAGTCAGTTTAGTCAAATTGGATTGGGAACCAATGAAGAACTCTATCCCTTCTCTAGCTCCCTCCAGTGTTGCACCTCTGATCAGCAGGATCAGGATCACCAAAAAAGGAAATGTAGCAGTAAAATACACAACCTGGAGAGAAACAAAAGCATATATTCATACAGCCAGTGTGTGAGCTCATAGAACAATGCAAGTGCCTTTATTTGAAAGACAGTGAAACTAAAAGTTCAATGTGCAGGACAGGACTATGAATATAATATATACCATAATATACCATGTTACCATTCCTTATCAAAATGAATGCATGAACCATGGCATGTATGACCCAAATTCTTGTTTTATGCACTGGAGTGAGAAGTTCCCAAACTGTGGACAAGGAAAAGCTACTGTATGAGGTGATTGTTGACTTACTTTGCCTGATGACTTGATGCCTTTGATGAGCACTGCAGCAACAAGTATGCTGCTCAGCAGCAGACAGAGGGCCAAGTGCCAAACTACTGGTCCTGTTTCATCTAGACCACTGGATCTCTGCAGAACCACAAGACTGAGGAGGAGACATCTAACTGTACAGCCACTGCAGTTTGGCCAGTGTGTGTATTATTGTTTGTTTGCATGAGTGTGTGATTCTTACTCCCAGTACTGCTCACTCGGTGCCTGGACTGGAACTGTGATGATGTTGGAGGAAGGACAGGTGCTGTTTTCCTGAGTCCAGTTGGCCACTAAAACCCCGCTTACATTGCAATATTCTAGAAAAGAAGAGATGACCAGTAAATAGCTTGCATAATATTGCATGTTTATACCCATATGTGATGGGTATATACAAAAATAAAATTCCAAGATGCAGTGTTCAGGGACTCTCTGGTATCCTTGTGGGGTTTCCAGGGGGGTCAAAAGCAAAACAGGGAATCGTTTCTTCATTTTATTCTTCCATCTATAAGTAACACAATGACAGATTGTATGACAAATTTGGTAATGGGTTTAATACTACAAGAAAACCTCTGGAAGCTAAATCTGTATCACATGGGAAACCTGGGACACATTCTAGGGGGCTTGCTTTTGTGTCAGTTTAAAGAAAATGGCTCTATGGTGCTTAATATTTATACTTGGTACAATGCTTTTTCAATCTTTAGGAAATAGATAATTTTGTTAAAACTGAAATGGTACTAAGGTCAAGAGTACAGATACGTATTTATCAAACAGCAGATTTGATAGATGGATAGATAGATGGATAGATAGATAGATAGATAGATAGATAGATAGATAGATAGATAGATGGATAGATAGATAGATAGATAGATAGATAGTTAGTTAGTTAGATAGAAAGATAGATAAATAGATAGATGGATAGATCTACACACACAATGCAGTTTTAGAGAGATTTGTTGAAGATTGTTGAAGTTGATCAACGTATGGAGGAGTGGAGAGGCACCTATAGGCGTGATGCTGCATTTACTGTCCGCCCAGCTAAAGCAGCTGGACCACGGCAGAGGAGACTGGAAGGAGGAGAACATGTAGTACAGGCTGTAGGCGATGATGACGTTATAATAGATGGACACCAATGTGTTCACTACTAACATGGAAATGCCAACACCTAGAAAAATGGAAAAGATAATCGATTATACTTCACATGCAATACATTTTATTTCAATATAAAACCGAATATGTCACTTTTTGGATTGTTGAACGTAGGTAGATTGTTGAACATTTTCCTATTTGCCTAAAGTAAACATCAGTCACATTTAATCTCTTGGTCTTACATGCGAAGATCTCCTCACCCTGCAGTATTGGCACTGCGTTCCATATTTTAATTGTGCCTTGGCTGCAAAACTGACCAATGGCGGCTTCCAGGAAGAAAAGAGGAATTCCACACAGCAGCAACATCAGGAAATAGGGAATGAGAAAGGCACCTGCTCACAGGGATAAATGCAAGTTTTCATATTGATTCATTCATACTACCTAGCATGATATTAGAATATGAGGGTGTTATCATTTCTAAACAACGATGCTAAATAAATACCCCCTCCATTCTTGTAGGCTAGATATGGAAATCTCCAGATATTGCCCAGGCCAATAGCATAGCCAATCATGGAGAGCATGTACTCTGCTTTGCTGGTCCAGTTCCCACGCTCAGGATTCTCATCACCATCAAACACCTGCGATTCCTGCTCACAGAAAGTTTTAAATAGTAAATAGTTTTATATTACCCATGGTATAAATGAACTCAATAAATAAGAAAAATAAAGGACACAATATAAGACTAACTTCAAACCACCTTATACTTTATAGTATACTGTATATGGTCTTACGTCTAAGCATAATCTCAGTTCAAATCCAAAGCTAACTTCAGCATCGTGGGATTGTTGCTAAGTAGCTCAGATTCTTCCCGACGCCTTTTCTGGAGTGTTTTCTTTAGCTTTAAACTTCAGTATCTCAAAAAATGGCAGCAGCTGCTGTGGCAGACCTGTGACAGTTGCCATAAACAGTGACAATTGCCATGATAGAATAGGCAACTGCTCTAAACAAATGTCAGCTACCGCAGCAGGTCAGTAGCAACTGAACCTACCACCGCCAGATGTCTGGCAATTACTCAGTTGCCACTGACCAGCCACGGCAGCTGCCACTGTTTGGGGCAGTGGCCACGGACCTGCCACCCACTTTTTTGTTCAGCTGTCACTGTGGAGTACTGTGAGAAATTTAAAGCTTAAAGAACAAGGTCTGTCTGTAATAGATGATCACTGTGTACTCATGATTATCAGTCAGCAGATGTTTGCATTGTCTACGTTATAAATCATACGCTATGCAATATATCATTTTTTCATTCCTATTTTCATTCTTCTGTTGGAGTTCGATTAGAATTAATTACTTAATTATTCTTAGGGTTTACATATTCTGTTTTGTGTAAAAATAGGCCCTTTCACCACTTTAAGAGGGCTTCAGGCTGAAAGCCCTGAAGACTTCTTTCCTTTTTGTTACATCAGCTAATGACATCAGGAAGTTTAAAGTTTATGAATATTAATGGCCATCTATGCTGCATTCAACTTAAATGCATCATTTGATTCATATCACAGTTTGTTAAGTTGCAATTCTGAGGAAAACAATAAATGATGTGTCTAGTTTGATATATTTCTTATTAATAATGCAGTGTAATGGGCTACTATTGTGATTACTAGTCACTGAAATGCTCTTCGGCTATGCTCATTGTTTAAAGCATGATCCCATTAGGGGATCCATGTTAATGCTATATTATGCCTTTATTTGTTTGTTGTTGTTTTTTTGTTTTTTTAATCTTCGTGTGATAACTGAATTTATAACTGAATTTTTCAGACCCTGATAAGCAGAACACCAGCAAGTCTTGGGCTAAAACCTGCAGCACCATCAGCAGATGCACTAGCTGCAGAATTGTGCAGCTAGTGCATTATGATATGATATGTTATGATATGATACGACAATGTGATTTACAGTTGTGCACCTCTTTTGCTGACTGGTTAAATTGTTTTAGCAGTAATTTCAATAGGTTTCAAACCAACTTTTCTCCCTCTCTCAAAAACAGCAACAGCAGATTTGTGACACTGACGAAACACAGCACACATAAGAGTTATACTTTAACCAGAAAGCCTTTCCAGAAGGCTTTAGATTAACAATAAATTAAAAATCTCTAGTCGTGAATATAAAACACTCCTACCACAGACACTGCTTTAGCTATGTGTCACTTTAGTTTAGTTTTGTTCTTGTTGTATTTGTTGCAAGTTTAAATATCTAATTCAAACATTTGCTCTTTAAACAGAGAGAAAATTAGTCTATTACCACAGTCAGCGATGTGAATAAACCTAAACAATCCTACCTGATCAACAAGAACTGCAGGATCCTCGGAAACATTCAACATCTTGTTTCATCTGCTTCTGATGCTTCTGTCAGATAAATTTCAAATGGTTCTTAATGAACGTCACAAGGTGTAAAATTAAGTCAGCCAAACACCGTGAACTTACGTCAGCTGTTACCTGAGCTGTCAGTTCAGCTCTGTAGTGCAAAAGATTGTTTGCCTTTCTTTGGCAGTTTCCAATTAGTATCACAAAAAATAATTACTGATATTATACTGTGGAAGGTGACAAGCGTGTCTGGTAACGCTTTTAATTATTATTCCAAAACATTTGTAATGCAGAGACATCTTATTATTACCCACAACAGTTTGCATTTATTACAAGCGTCACACGCAGGTACATTGCTCGAATCATTCGTAAAATGCTATTGTTTCTATGAGGTTTATTTTCAGCTGTAGATTATGCAGGCCAAAACATCATTTATTCATAACATGACATTTTAATTCTATTTATGGAAATACCATCCTCTTTTGCTGATCTGGCTGCATTATTATATCTTCAAGTTGATTTCAGGTAGATAGAGAGAGAGAGATAAAGAGAGAGAGAGAGAAATAGATAAATAGAAACGGTATGAGTTCAAGGTAAGACAATCAAATCAGGTAGGAATTTTCAGGTCTGTCCTGTCTTGTCAGCATTGTTATATATATATATATATATATATATATATATATATATATATATATATATATATATATATATATATATATATATGTATATATATGTATATATTTATACACATTTTTTGAAATAAGAAATTTGTGCCTCCAATTTAAGTGAGTGTTAAGCTCAATTCAGTCTAAAACAGCTTTATTTTATTATTAAGTTTATTTATGTAATTACTTTATGAAGTTTTCCTTTGTGTTCCTCCTGTCCCTGTCTAGTATTTTGTGTTTTCGCTTGTGTACTTTCTCCCCTTCTGTGTCTGTTCATTCCCTGTGACTTGATTCTACGCTGTCGCGTACCCGTCTTCCCCAAACTGATTGCATTTACATTTGCTTATAATTTGTCGTCACTGCTCTTCTTTGGCGACAGCGTTCTTTTGAGTAGCGTTCTCCTCGATGGACATCCAGGTAGGGGTGCCATTCCTCAGAGGGAGAAGACAGTAACTTCAGACGCTGTAGAAAGTATGGTACAATTAGGCTCAAGAATATGGGTGCACACCTAAAAGGATAACACTGCATGATCAGCCTTTTTTTTAATTCTTCCTGTATTATACAAGACAATACCCATACCTCCCAGAGGCTTCCCTCTGCTCTGATCAGCTTATACACAGCGATGACAGGGATCCAGATGATGACGAACACAATCATGCACCAGCCCAGAGATATACCCCAGGCTGGGTACTGGACGTTTCCATAAGTGGGGGGCACAAAGGTTATGAGAGACCAGACCAGGATCACCTAAACAAAAAAGTGTTGATGAGCATAATGTCCATTCATATAGTCACAAATGTTTGCTGCAGCAACTCTCTCCACCACCCCAGCCTTGCCTTAATGATCACATTTTTTTTGGTTTCGTTGAATTTACTATGATCTAATGTTTATGTTCTCTATGTGTTATGCTGGGGACAAGCCTCTGAATCGCTGGCCACACCTCTGATTAAGTTTATTTTAAGTCCACTTAATCAGCATATTGCTCCTTACAAAGAGAGACAAAAGAGCAAAAAAGAAAAGACAATACAATACGAACAAAAAGCTAGAAAAGCTATCTTCACTGTCAGTTTTTACTCTGCTGTAAAACACACTTACTCTACTTCAAAACATTTGAAAGTAAAATTTGTGCTCTTATTTCAATATACTGTCAAGATTATCTTTATTATTTACAACAGATGAAATGAAAACACACAGCCATATTTTAATAAGTGTTTTGAAGTGGGAATAAATTTCAAAAAGCACAAGGATGGTAGAGTACAGTCTTGTGCGAAGAATCTTCCTGTCTGTAATTTACCCACCGTGAGAACTGTTCATCTGGTTCATTGTAAGCTCTGCATCACCGCATTATTTAACAGGATATTGTTTTATATTTTCTGTTTAGTCTAATGGTCGTCTATGCATGAGGAAATAGCTTAAACTGTTGTTACACTCTGTTAATCATTTCAGTTGTCTTCTTTGCCCCACACTTATGCAAACATACATTTGTCAGTCATCAACTGCATACTCCAGTTAGCATAAAACCGGTATATGTTTTAAGTCAAATGTTTGATTAAAAATACTGATTGTCCTCTACAGGTCTTTGCGGACTGAGTTTGGTGTATCCTCTCCTACGTCCACAGCCGGTTCTTACCCATCACTTTTGCAGCTGGATGCTGAGCAAAACGTTACTGTCGTGTGTTGAGGCATGTTTAGAACCAAAACTGCACTAGTATAAAGGAAATGAACAAAAAAGAGGTTATTCTCACCAACACGATACCGGGAGTGATGAAGTACCAACATACTCTGCACCATAGCCGGAAGTAAAAGCTCTTTTTACCAATCATCATCTCAATATCTTCAATAAAACGGTTCCCTCCTGTAATGCATGAGAACAACATGTGTAAGTGCACAGCTCACGTCTCACTACTGGTGCTAAAGCATAAAACAGTCAAGCACTTCCAGCCAAGGTTATGATCATTTTATTAGCAAAAGAAAATCATTGTGAAAATTTTCTGAACTATTTACATGTCCATTTCCCCAGAGAAGAGAGTAATCACACATAAAACACTTATTGTGAAGTGGACTATAAGTAGACTATCATTTAAATGATAGGTCTATTGATATTATGTATTTTCATTTTCAACAAATTCCATACATGCACATGTACATGTATGCCTATGAAAACAACATGTGATGTTTAGTTTAGCAAATGTACGTCTAAATCTTGCTTTTAAATATCATTATAACTGTTTTTTATATTTACCATATATGTAGATGATGCCAATGATCTCCATGAGAGCCAAACAAAGCAGCACCCAGCCGCTAACAAACAGGTCGATTAGCGTTACCCAGTAGACACCTGCCTAAACCCAGAAACACACAGACACACATGCTGCAGGTAAGCAGGATAATAACATCAGATAGTAGTCATAAAGTCAGTGTCAGCAGATTTACAGTACCCTTGTGACCAATGGGAGGCCCAGGAGGTAGATGACCAAACATATTGCTATGGTTAATAAAGGACGTTTGGGTTTTAACATATCAGGGGAGGCATCACACAGGGCGGTGACGATCACCTCTAATGTCAAGAAGAGAGATAAGAATCAGTGAATCTAGATGTGTGCCAATATATATATTATAATATATATATGACTGCAGAGCCATTTGAAAATTAGAATTTCACCTGCTCCTGTAAAGAGAGAGTCCAGGCCAATTATGAAAACCATTAAAAAAAACAGGATAGACCAGAAGTTGGAAATGGGAAGCTTAGTTAAAGCATCTGGATATGCAATGAATGCCAGGCCGAATCCTGCACAAAGGAAGAGAAATAAAACATAAGAGATTAGGTAGTAACAATTTCAAAACTTTTTTTTTTTTTAAGTAAGTGATGGTGTAGTTATCTGACCGTCTTTCACCACTGCCTCAACAGGCTTTCCATAGATGTAAGCCATATGACCCAGAATTGAAAAGATGGCCATGCCTGTAAATACACCTGAACCTATGGGAAAATGACAATTGTCACACAGACTGTTCACAGATAACACGCACTTGTCCCACATATTGTAGATTTACGTGTATCTGCTCAGGAAGCCAAGAAGAAGCTACTGAGCCATCATAGAAATGATGGCAATCAAACCATTTCCCAACAGTTTATATCTAGCAATACATAATGAAAGCAGCAGCTATGGATGACTCCTGCCATGGACTTGGTGACTGAGTGACTGACTTCACTCATTGTCATTTTTGATACTACCAGGGGGAACCCTACAATTTTCCAAATCTCTACATAGTGGCTTTAATATTTACTAAATTAAGTACTTACAAAATGATCTTGTTATATTAATTGACTGTTTATTTCTAAAGATGGATGAGATGACATCTCCCAAAAGGGAGGCAAAAACATCTTGACAGTCCTGCGGTGGTTGGTTGCAGTATACCGTAGGTCAGAAATCCAAACCCCCTTCATGTTAGCGAGGGATGTGGTCAAGAAGAAAAACTCAAAGTTCTCGTCAAATACATTTTTTCCAAAAGATAGTTTCATTCATTTGATTTTTTTTTTATTGTCACACGGATGTGCATTCAAGTACTGATTTTCCCGATAAGTATGATTTCATTAGCCATTTGATGCTGTAAAAAATGGGCGTAAAAGTCGGGCGTTTGCACAGGTGAGAACTCCACTACCCGATCACTAGTGCACCGACTCTGGCTCCAAATGACATCACCTGCGCAAGATGGAAGTGCTCCGGATAATTTGGCTTCATTTAGGTTCGATGTGAGAAAGTGGTACACATTGTCAATATTCATATACATACTGTATGTCAATGGTTATTTATTTTCTGATTATGATTTCATTCTCAGTAGTGAAGGTCCATAAATCAATTACCTTTAACTGAAATAGTGTTATCCTACCATGATTAATGAAGGTCACCAAAACTGTGTCCAGGATCACGTTGTTGTGGAAGTTGCTATAGGAAGAAAGAGTCAAAACTCCACCCACAGCAACAGATAGGGAAAAAAAAGTCTGAGTTGCAGCGTCCCTCCAGACCTAAAAGACACCAACATGTTTTTAAATATAGTAAACTTAAAGGACCTGCTTTGCAAATATAGGCTACTGTTTTCCCCCCCAGCATTATAGTGGCTGTAGAAATAACAGTCGGTCTGTCCAAAACATTGGTTACATTTTTTACATGCATTCACAGTTACAGATGGTGAATCCCACAGACTCTGTTTAGCCCCTGACTTTTTCTCTATACCATGAGACCAACATTTGTGTTTTTCAGTGAAGTGTTGCTACAGCTATTGGCCGGATTGCTATAAAATGTGAAATTTTGGTCATAAAAAATTTGTTTATGACAAAATATCTGCAAAACTAATGACATTCCTATAAACCTCAGCTTGTGTTTAGTGCTAATTAGCCAATTGCATGCTAACACATAACCTGCGAGCATATTAGCATGCTAATATTAGCCTTCTGACCAAAGATTCATGACAAGATAACTTGTAGCATTGTAAACTGGGCAGTCTTGGCATATTGAAATTAGTTAACCAGTTTCAACTCATCTCTTTTCAAATCTTTGGTCTAAATAGGGCTGTAGTTTGTTTGCATTTCAAATAATGACAGTTTGGTTCCTACCTCCCCTTCAGTCAGTTTAGTCAAATTGGATTGGGAACCAATGAAGAACTCTATCCCTTCTCTAGCTCCCTCCAGTGTTGCACCTCTGATCAGCAGGATCAGGATCACCAAAAAAGGAAATGTAGCAGTAAAATACACAACCTGGAGAGAAACAAAAGCATATATTCATACAGCCAGTGTGTGAGCTCATAGAACAACGCAAGTGCCTTTATTTGAAAGACAGTGAAACAAAAAGTTCAATGTGCAGGACAGGACAATGAATATAATATATACCATAATATATACCATGTTACCATTCCTTATCAAAATGAATGCATGTATGACCCAAATTCTTGTTTTATGCACTGGAGTGAGAAGTTCCCAAACTGTGGACAAGGAAAAGCTACTGTATGAGGTGATTGTTGACTTACTTTGCCTGATGACTTGATGCCTTTGATGAGCACTGCAGCAACAAGTATGCTGCTCAGCAGCAGACAGAGGGCCAAGTGCCAAACTACTGGTCCTGTTTCATCTAGACCACTGGATCTCTGCAGAGCCACAAGACTGAGGAGGAGACATCTAACTGTACAGCCACTGCAGTTTGACCAGTGTGTGTATTATTGTTTGTTTGCATGAGTGTGTGATTCTTACTCCCAGTACTGCTCACTCGGTGCCTGGACTGGAACTGTGATGATGTTGGAGGAAGGACAGGTGCTGTTTTCCTGAGTCCAGTTGGCCACTAAAACCCCACTTACATTGCAATATTCTATAAAAGAAGAGATGACCAGTAAATAGCTTGCATAAAATATCAGTACTGTGATGGTATACACAAATAAAATCCCAAGATGCAGTGTTTTTACCAGTGCGTTCCAAAGTAGGGTTTAGGGACCCCCTGTGTTCCTTGAGGGGTTTACAGGGGAGTCCAGCAAAACTGGGACTAAGTTATTTATACTATGATTCCATCCATAAGTAACACAATGACAGATTGTATGACAGTTTTGGTCATATGTTTAATACAACTCTGGGAGAAAACCTCTTAAAGCTAAATCTATCAAATGGGGAAGCCTGGGACACATTCTAGGAGGTTTGTTTTTTGTGTCACATTAAAGAAAAAGTTTGGGTACCACTGGTTTACATTACATGGGTCTATGGTGCTTGATGTTGACAAAACACACTACACTGTCCATCTTAAACATTTTTAAGGATATTTGGTACGATCCTTTTCAGTCTTTACAAAATTATGCTATTTCAGTTCAGTTTAGTTTCATTAAAACGGAAATTGGAACAAAGGTTAAGAGTAACATATCAGCATTCATCAAACAGTAAATTTGAACAACATATTTTCACAAGTAAACGTGATAAGTGGAGAGGCACCTATAGGCGTGATGCTGCATTTACTGTCCGCCCAGCTAAAGCAGCTGGACCACGGCAGAGGAGACTGGAAGGAGGCGAACATGTAGTACAGGCTGTAGGCGATGATGACGTTATAATAGATGCACACCAATGCATTCACTATTAACATGGAAATGCCAACACCTAGAAAAATGGAAATGATAGTAGATTATAATAAATTTTATGGCAATATAAAATGTTTTACTACATAATGGGGTCAATCTGCCATTTTCTCTATTTGCATTTTCTCCAAAGTCATGGAACATTGCCAACAGTAAATATTTTTACTTAGTATTTTTAATCTAAATCTTGCCAGCAATAACATCCCAAAAGTCTGGAAATCTGCTTTTGACTCTCCTTGCTGAAAGGCGGTAACCCCTCAGATCTTAATGGCCAATCTCTAAACTGTGTATTTTGGCAAAGGTATTTGAAAAGCTTGTCAGCAACTAAAGGAATTTCTAGATGCTAATGATATTTCATTATTTATCAAATATTTCATATTTTATTGTATAGGAAAAAGCACAGCACTGTTATTGCTGCCCCTAAGGTCTTAAATCACATAATTGAGGCAGTTGACTGTAAAAGATTTGTTTTAGCACTTTTTATTGATTTATCAAAAGCACTTGATACTGTTGATCATTACTTATTAATTAACATACACCATCATTTTGGTGTATCAAAACAAGCAGCATCTTGGTTTAACAAATATTTGTCTCCTAGAATGCAATGTGTTCAGATGGCAGGCTCCACATCCTCTTTCCTGACAGTGTCAAAGGGTGTGCCCCAAGGTTCCGTATTAGGACCTATACCATCTATAGTAATAAGCTGTGTGAAAACTTATCAAGTGCTATGTACCATTTATATGCTGACAGCACCATTATTTATTGTTGTTCGCCATCTGTTACACAGGCCTTTGAATTTTTGCAGCCAGCATATAAAGATATACTCCCACTCAGTATAGTCCTGCTCAAGGTATGTGAAGAGTTTTAAAAATAACCACAATACTTTTATTCAGTAGGATGAATCCTATTCTACAGCCTGATGTAACGGTCGTATTTTTAGCACAGCGGAATACAGACAACAATTCCGATTTTAAACCCCAAATATTTTAACTTTTAAATGTAAACAACTTGAAATAGTCACAAGTTACAAGAATTTGGGTTTTCTTATTGATCACCACTTGTTTTTTCTTATAGAGCAAATCTGGTCTCCAAGCTCAAGGTAAAGCTAGGCATCTTCTATCCTGCTTTTTTTTTTTAGAGCAAGAAAATAACTTGTATCGTCAACCTTCTTGCCTCTGCTAGAGTATGGTGACATGTTATACATGGGTGCTTCTGCTCACTGTTTGGGGTCTCTGGACACTGTCTTTCATCGTGCCTTAAGTTTTGTGAGTGGTTGTAAATGTCTTACGCACCATTGCACTTTATATGCTATAGTTGACTATAGTTGTCTTCATATGTATGCAGATGTGCACACTGGCTGACTTTCATCTATAGACCTCTTCATACCTGTGCACATCCAGTATTTACTTAGAAGCCAAAATCATGATGAACTGCATTCACAAAATGTCCTGCAGCTGACTGTTCCGCATGCTCACACTAAATTGGGGAAAAGAGCTTTTAAATTTGCTGCCCCCATTCCTTGGAATACCCTACAAAAAGGCATACAATTGCCCCAGATCTAATTTCTATTAAAGATTTTGCTGTGGTCCTAAAGGATCTAGAACGTGAGACCATTGGACAGTGTGGTTGTACTTGATACATTTGATTACTTGATTTTAATGTCACTACCTGCACTTTTTAATGTGATTCCATTGTGTATTTTTATTGCTGTCTGTACCCATTATTGTATTTGTACATTGTGTTGTGATGTAAATTATAACATGTGCTGCTGCCTTCTAGGCCAGATCACCCTTGTGAGAGAGATCCTTGATTTCAATAGGTAAATTTTCCTGGTTAAATAAAGGTTAAAAAAAAAGAAAAGAAAATATGTCGACATCTCCTCATATTCTTTGAGGCTTACCCTGCAGTATTGGCACTGCACTCCATGCTTTGATTAAGCTTTGGCTGCAAAACTGGCCAAATGCAGCTTCCAGGAGGAAAAGAGGAATTCCACACACCACCAACATCAGGAAATAGGGAATGAGAAAGGCACCTGCTCACAGGGATAAATGCAAGATTTCATATTCATTTATTCATTCATTTATTCATTCATTCATAATCCTTAGCCAATCAGAATCAGAATCAGAGATTGTTACAATTTCTAAACGTTGATGGTAAATAAATACCCCCTCCATTCCTGTAGGCTAGATATGGAAATCTCCAGACATTGCCCAGGCCAATAGCATAGCCAATCAGGGAGAGCATGTACTCTGCTTTACTGGTCCAGTTTCCACGCTCAGGATTCTCATCACCGTCAAACAACTGCGATTCCTGCTCACAGAAAGTTTTTAATTGTTACATTTTACCCAAGGTATAAACTAACTTCATGAATTAAAAAAGGGCACAATATAAGACTAACTACAAACCATTGTACTAATACTTTATAGTATACAGTATATCAGCAGTTTCACATTACAGCCAATCAGCATAATTTCACTGTGCACAGCATGCACATGCATACACTACAGTGTGCATGTTGCAACTGGTACACTTTTGTGCACATTCTGCAATCCATGTATTAGCACTGAGGTGTGATAACATGATGATAAAAAAAATGATACTGATGATCTTATTTAGGTGATAAAACAAACTAGTTCATATAGCTAACCAGGTTTAGCAGGCTTGTAAAAGCCCAACATATTTTATTAATTCTGCAAAGACTATATATTCTAAAAAAATTCTGGGTTTAAAGTACCCATAGTGGGTTGTTTTTAATCCCACCACTCGGTATATTCGACTAACCCAAAGCCTTGTGGCTTTACATCAGAATGACAATAATATGGTGTTCAACAAGTTTAACGTTAGCTCTGATCTAGGCTAAGCATTGTCATATGTGAACTTCACTGACAGCTAACACTGAGTAATGTCTACAAACAAAAAAATTTGTTAGCAAGCTGCAATAGTATTACTAATATGTCAGTCATTCCAGTCAGGGCAAGTCTGTACAGGACTAAAAAAAGGTTAAAAGTAGATATTAAAATAAATTAGCATCTCCAAGGGAATCCTTTGTTTACTTTTATGTCATGATTGGTGTTTTAAATGTTCTTTGCCCTGAAACATTTGAGAATGTATATTTTGTGAAATGCAAATGAAATCAAATTTTCAATCATTTAAATCTTGAGCTGTGTTTTGTTATTATTTACACATTCAGGATAAAAACATGCTTAGAATGTATGTGATATATGGTGACATATATTTTCATAAATATTCATACCTCTATATTTTACCTTTGTCAGTAATTGTTTCCATAAATTTTTTTTTTAAAAGAGGTTACTCATACACATACTGCAAATTCAAAAAAAAATGGGATCTTGATTAATGGGGGCCTGTGCTCCAGTAGAATTAAATTAGATTAGATTAAGGTCTAGCAATTCCACTGCCACTACATTAGAGATTATGTGTTTGTTGTAATTATTCTACTGTAATTATACGTGTTTGTCCATCCTTTCTTTCTCTCTCTCTCTCTCTCTCTCTCTCTCTCTCTCTCTCTCTATATATATATATATATATATATATACACACACACACACACACACACACACACACACACACACACACACACACACACACACACATAAACGTGTTGGGACACACCTCTTAATCATCATCATAATCAAATCATGTTTCAGTCAGACCCATTGCCACAGGTGTAAAAAAAATCAAGCACCTAGCCATGCAGTCTGCATTTACAAACATTTGTGTTACAATGAGTTGTTCTAAAGAGCTCAGTGAATTCAAGTGTGGTACTGTCAAAGGATGCCACCTTTGCCATCAGTCAGTTCGTGAAATTTCTTCCCTGCTAGATATTCCAAGGTCAGCTGTGAGTGGTACTATTGAAAAGTGGAAGCATTTAGTAACAACAGCAACTCAGGAAGGAAGTGGCAGACCACGTAAAGTCATAGAGCAGGTTTACAGAGTGCTGAGACACATAGTTTGGAAAAATCGCCAAGTTCCAGTCTGGAACTCGGCTGTCTAAAAAGAAAGAAAATTAGTGATAAATCTGTGATGAAAATAATCCTTATTATAGCGTTGTGACAAATAATGTTTGTTATTTACATAGGTTACTGTACTCAATAAGGGCACATATGTCTGCAATCCTACCTGATCAGAAAGAACTGCGGGATCCTTGGAAGTGTCTGAGCAGTTCCACATTTTGTTTCATCTGTCTTGACTGATGTGTCAAAGAAATTTCAAGTGGCTCTTCAAAAAGTGTCACGTGATTGACTTAATTGGGTTCTTGCCAAAAGAAACAGGTTTTACTTGGGGTGGTTTCAAGTCTGTCTTGCAATTTAAGGTGACAGGGTATGAAAGTACAGTCAGCCAAACAAAGTGAGGTTACCGTTGTCAGTTCAAAAGTTTTTTCAATAGAAACTGTTTGTATGATTTCAAGGCGATATTGAGACAATCATGTCAAACAGAAAATTTCAATTCCACTTCCCATCTTGTCTAAATGGTTTTCTAGGTCAATATGGTCTCAATAGGAAATCATCCTCTGGGCTAAAGAGGAGAGGGACCATCTGGTTTGTTATCAGCACACAGTTTAAAAGCCAGCATCCGTGATGGTATGGTGGTGCATTAGTGCACATGGCATGGGTAACCTGCACATTTGTGAAGGCACCATTAATGCTGAATGATATATGCAGGTTTTGGAGCAACATATGCTGCCAAGTAGACAACGTCTTTTTCAGGGAAGGCCTTGCTTATTTCATCAAGACAATGCCAAACCACATTTTGCATGTATTACAACAGCATGGCTCCGTAGTAAAAGAGTCCGGGTGCTAAACTGGTCTGCCTGCAGTCCTGACTTGTCACCTATTGAAAAAATTACAGCATTGGTCTCCTCACTTCCCAAACGCTTACAGAGTGTTGTTAAAAGAAGAGGTGATGCAACATAGTGGTAAACATGACCCTGTCCAAACTTTTGTGAATTGTGTTGCTGGCATCAAATTCTAAATGAGGATATAATATTCAAAAACAATTAAATATTTCTGTTTCAACATTTGAAATGTTTTCTTTGCGCTATTTTCAATTACATCTGGGGTGTCAATGATTTGCAAATCATTGCATATTGTTTTTATTTACTTTTTACATATAGCATCCCAGATTTTTTTGTAAAAGGGGCTGTAGTTTTTAATAGAGCGATCCAAATATGTATTATTAAATTTGTCCACATTAAAGATATCATTATCATGCATTCATTCATTCAATTAGAGGCTTTAGATGAAACAATTATATATAGTGAAACAATTAATGTGGTCCCAGGATAAAAAAGGTGCCTTTTAAAAGCATTGTCACCCATATAGTACAACAAATATGGAGCTACATTTTAGATCAGAGCTGGTGTCCAGTTCTCATTACGGTCAGAACAAGCTTATAGTTATATAGATATATGTGGATTTCAGAAGGACAAATGTCAAACTATGCTGATAAAGCATACTAAAATGAGTTTATATAGGTCATGTCACATTCATTATAGAAATCCATTCTATGCTTGAGTAGGTGTTGAGTTTTGTCAAGTTTGAACAAGAGAATTATCCATAAAGTGTAGAAATTACCTGATTGGTCTACATCATGAATCCTGCTTTAGCTTTTTGAAGAAATACAACAAAAAACTTTAACTGGTATTCACCACTGAGTCCCATCACACAATGTTGCCAACAAAAATGAATAAGCAGAATTAGCAGAGCAGTAACACAATCATTTAAGTTGCAATAACCTAATTTCCTTTCATGTCATTGCAAAGTTCAAACTTTTTCCGAGTTGACCTTATTAAAGTACCATCAATTACAGAAGACATGAAAACAAAGAACAGGACATGATCTGTGAGTTTGTGTATGGACCTGCCTTCTGGCTTCTTTAAAGAGAACACACCCATTTAAAGAGGTTTCACTACTTTGACGTCATCAGTTTTAGCCTTCAGTTACTGTAAGCCAATTTCTGTTTTTCACTTCTCAAAAAACCGCAAAGGAAAAACACTTAAATGAACACAACCTCTCAATGGAATTAATAATTATTTTATTATAGTCAAATTCAAACAAGCACAGTCATACATGCAACACACATTATAATGTCCTGCAGGCTAAGATGCACCCATAGGCATAATCAAATATCAGTTCATTGTGTGCATGCTAAGAAGCACATTTGTAAGTATTCAGTCAATAGTAAGTAAATATTGATTATTTGTCTCTCTCTATCCCAAACAGCTAATCTAGTTTGACAGCTTTTGCTCAAAAGGAGTGTGCTCCTTAAACAGTGGTGACTACTGAAGAGAGCTGCTTTTGCTCACGCTGCGTTGTAACTTTGGAGACAAAATTATTTCGTTTCGATTTGTAAAGGCTTACTCTCTGATAGAACAACTGTGATAGTATCACAAGCTTCCAGATGAGGCTTTGACCTTGTTTTTGGAGGTGTTTCTAATATCCATTCTACCATCATTGATATAAACGTGTACAAAATATTACAAACACTCAACAGAGCAATAAAACTACATCCTCCAAAATGACCATTCAACACCTCTCCAAAACATTTTCTATTAAAAAAAAAATTACTTTCATGATGGTATACTTTATTGCAGGACTGCTGTATTAGACCAGCTACATTTTAGCAAGGTATATTAAGTAAAATGGTGATTGTTCATGTCCAGTGTTTTGTGCTGTGAGACTTTGACACCCCCTGGTGGTTCTGTCAAAACAAAGACTGTGTGAAACCTGTCAGTGGGAGCAACAGCTACTACAAAAACTAAAATATATTTAAAGATGTACACCTTTCACGGCACCCTTGGAGAAAGATGGATCTAGATAACGAGACCGGCTTAAAAAGGTAAGGAAAAGAACTGAGGTCCATGTGAGATTAGCTTTAACACACTTAATAATATCTGATCTATTTAAATTAGTGGCATAAATATAATGGCATTTAAAACATCTCAATCACCGATCTGTTTGTCTCATATGTGATACATTACTAACTATAGTCTAAATAATTTCATCACATATCAGAGATGCAGAAAAAAGTTAATTATTGTAGCAAATCAGAGTAGCTAACTGACAGGAAAAACAGTCATGACACAGAACACTTCATACTAATAGAAGATTAAACATTTTGGATGAAATACAGTGAAATAAATAACAAGTCCATGGATCAATGGCAAAATAAGAAACACTCCCTGATTCTTAATTCTTTTTAAAATGCAAATCATTATTATTGCTCTATGTAGTTTTCAGTCATTGGTTTGTGAGGTTGAGTCCTAATCAACTCTGCTCCATTTACTGTAAACACCTCATACAAGTTTGTCATTTGCTGCCTGTCCCAACAGCAGGCAAAGAACATGGTTGGTGGAGAGAGTCAAAGAGATCCAGATATTTATGAAGGTAGTAACTAAAGCACAGCTTTGAGTTTCACTCTGTCCCGTGGAGGTCAAAAATCACTCACAGCAAAATTCACTTTCAGTACAACGTGTTTACAGATTCCAGTGTTGAAAGGAGACAAAATGACAGATAAAAGTGCAAAAACAATCATCAGAGCCATGAGCTAGAAATTACATTTACATTTACTTCTGGTGTGTTTCTATGGTTCATCCGGTGGCGGCAGCGTTCTTCACTGTAACGTTCTCCTCGATGGACGTCCAGGTAGGGATGCCATTCTTCAGCTGGAGAGCACAAAGACTTCAGACGCTGTGGAAAATAAGACATTTGCATTATGTTTTTATTCAATAAAAAAACCTCAAGCTGTGCTTTTTAAACTGTTTGAAAAGACAAGAGTGGCCAAACACACACACCTTCCAGAGGTTTCCCTCTGATCTCATCAGCTTATACACAGCGACGACAGGGATCCAGAGGAGTACAAATCCAGCCATGCACCAGCCCAGAACCAAGCCCCAGTCTGGGAATTGGACTGCTCCATAGGATGGTGGTGTAAAAGTCAGCAGAGACCAGACCAGGATCACCTAGAGAAGAGAATCGTCTGTTGAATTTATAAAAAATGATCCAAACTAATGTGATGTGGGTGTGTTTGAGAGATGGTTGAAACAAAGTTCAGATACCCATCCACATTTTTTCCATTTCATTCTGACTTTTGAGGTAGTGCCATTACAATGATGCTTAAACTGCTTCACTGAATTCACTGAATTCATAAGATTAAAAAAGTGTGGTTCTTTTGTTTCAGGGGCATCATGGGATGTTGTACTCACCACTATGATGCAGGGGCTGAGGAAAAACCAACATGCTCTCCACCACAGCCAGAAAGTGAAACCTTTTTTTCCAAGCATCATCTCAATGTCTTTGATAAAACGGTTTCCTCCTGGAAAGCATGAGAGGAATGATCCCATGTACACAGCAGGAGTTTACGGTTCACTGTTATATGTATATACACGTTTCAAATAGTCATATTTACCATATATGTAGCAGACACCAATGATCTCCAAGAGAACCAAAATTAGCAGCACCCAGCTGGCAACAAACTGGTCGATAAGAGTCACCCAGTATATTCCTGCCTATTTCAAACACACATACACACACAAATACACAAATGCTGAGCAGGTAAACTATGTCAGACAACAGTAAAATAAAGTTACCCAGTCAGACTAACCCTTGTGACACATGGTAGGCTCAGGATGTAGAGGATGGAACATGTTGTTATAGTCAATAAAGCACGTTTAGATTTGAAGATTTTAGGGAAGGCATCGAGCAGGCAGGTGATGATCACCTCTAAAAGTAAGAAGAGAGATTTCAGTGAATCTGTTGCAACAGCGATGGTCTGACTGTTAGTCCTGAATGCCAACTGAAGATTTTACCAATTCCAGCAAACTGAGAGTCCAGACCAACAGTCAAAAGCATGAAGAAAAACAAAATGGACCACAGAGGGGAGATGGGAAGCTTGGAAAGAGCATCTGGATATGCAATGAATGCCAGGCCAAATCCTGCTCAAAGATAAAGAAACAAAACATCAGAGACCACCTGCTAGTCTTCAGAATTCTTCATGTAATATGTGTCCACATGGTGTGTCTGTTTGACCTTCCTTCACCACTTCTCCAACGGGCATTTTGTAGATTTTAGCCATGTGACCCAAGATTGAAAATATAGCAAACCCTGCAACCACACTGGTACCTATGAGAAGATGAAAAAAGGAGACATAGATTAAAGAGAAAAACATGATTTAAACATGATTTAAATGATGATGTTAGAATAGCTGCGCTTTTACCAGCATTAGTAAGTGACACAACAAATGAGTCCATAAACACATTGTTGTGGAAGTTGTTATAGGAAGCAAGAGTCATGACTCCACCCCAACCAATAGAGAGAGAGTAGAAGGTCTGAGTTGCTGCATCTTTCCACACCTAAAAACACACAATCACACTTTGAATCAAAAGAGACTTTTGTTATAGGTTACTGGTCTTTGAAGGGATCAAAAGGTGAGTTCCTACCTGTGCCTCTGTCAGTTTAGTCAAATTGGATTGGGAACCAATGTAGAACTCGATCCCATCTCTAGCTCCCTCTAGTGTTAAACCTCTGATCAGCAGGATCAGAATCACCACATAAGGAAATGTAGCTGTAAAATACACAACCTGAGGACACAACAGCCAAGACTTAAAATCATGAAAAAAAGTCATTTATATGTTTGTATTTTTCCACTGTTGCTGGGAATTTCCAACTTAAATTGTAAAGATGTATCTGGGCTTATGAGCATAAATGAGTTTATATATTTCTATTCATTTTCTGCTTTGCATCAAGCATCCACACACAATTCTAATCTCAAGCTTGTTTTGCTTACAAATTTGCTTTCTTGCTGAATGACACCATGAGAGGGATAGGAACTACGTTAAATATGTAACTGCAACCACCTGCTGGTATAGTCTTAACTTAAAGAGGTAGAGGAAGTGGTGGACATAAAGAAATCATACCAGTGGCTTGAAACAGGCCTAAAGGACAGAACAGAGGCTCTGATCATGACAGCACAATAACAGACCCAGAGTACCGGATCAGGCAGGCGGATACATATTGTGGAGAAAACAGTGGACTCCCTCCACTGTCTCACGGCAGCTACAGCACCAGATGTTCAAAAGATCAGTGTTTTTCAAGTCTCAAACAATGAAATGCAGCTTTATGGATTGTAGCTTTATGAATGCAGAAAACCCGTCAGAGAAGAAAGAATGATTTTTGCAATGAATTTGGAATATTGATTGGTACTTCATCTGGACTGTGGACAGAGACAAGTCGCTATGAGGTGATTGTTGACTTACTTTGCCTGATGACTTGATGCCTTTGATGAGCACTGCAGCAACAAGTATGCTGCTCAGCAGCAGACAGAGGGCCAAGTGCCAAACTACTGGTCCTGTTTCATCTAGACCACTGGATCTCTGCAGAGCCACAAGACTGAGGAGGAGACATCTAATGTACAGCCACTGCAGTTTGACCAGTGTGTGTATTATTGTTTGTTTGCATGAGTGTGTGATTCTTACTCCCAGTACTGCTCACTCGGGCTCTGCACTGGAACTGTGATCACTGTGTTGGATGAAGCACAGGTGCTGTTTTCCTGAGTCCAGTTGGCCACTAAAACCCCACTTACATTGCAATACACTAGAAAAGTAAAAAAAAAAAAAAAGGTCTGTATAGTGATTCTGTATAATCATTAATTTCCAATAATGGAATAATTATTTGGTTATTTAGCTTAGTTTTAGGTAGTTTTAATTTGCTGTAATTTCGTAAGGTATCACCATCCTGTCATCATTATTTTTATGCCACCCCCACCCCAGAAGAACGACACATCAGCTTTCACCAAACAGCAGATTTGATTAAAACATTGTCACAACAGCCGTAAATCAAAGACGCACCTGTAGGCATATTGATGCAGTTACTGTCAGCTGAAGTGAGGCAGCTGGACCATGGCAGAGGAGACTGGAAGGAGGCGAACATGTAATACAGGCTGTAGGCGATGATGACGTTATAGTAAATTGATACTATTAGAGTCACCATAACCATGGCAATGCCAACACCTGGAGAGATAAAAAAAAAAAAGAAACATCCCCATAAGAGGCAACTCTTTTTTTAATGTCTTTAAACAGATATCTGCATATGAACAGAAAAGACAAGAGCTACATGGTTCAGAGTTTTCTCTCTTTTTGGTGATTTCTTTAATCAACTCATGTGTAATAAACATTCTGAATCACTTCAGCCACTGGTCTCCCTTGATTGAAATCTATATACACTTTTTGACCACACCCCAAATCATATTCATTCTGGATTTAGGTACTTCATTGAGCATTAATTTAATTTTTGTTTATATCATTTAAAATAAAGTTGGCTCACATGAAGCCCATCTCAAATTTCCAATTGATTTGCTGGAACAAAGGACACATTGGACACATAACAAACCTTTAAAACCAAACAACTTAAAGCTCAACTGAAGTCAGAAGTCATAAAAAGTTGACAGCGGCATTAAATCCCTGATGTTTGATCCATATGTGGCCAATTGATCTTTCACAAAAATGAAATGGTAGTCTTACCCTGCAGTATTGGTACTGCTCTCCATATGTTAATTGGCCCTTGGCTGCAAAACTGACCGAACGCACTTTCCAGGAAGAAAAGAGGAATTCCAGTCACCACCAACATCACAAAGTAGGGGACAAGAAATGCACCTGCTCAAAAGGACAGATTGGGTGGCACAGAGGTAAAATAAAAGACATTGGTGCTATCAAACAGGATATCAGAAAATCATCAACAGATGGATTTAGCGAACATATACCCCCTCCGTTCTTGTAGGCCAAATATGGAAATCTCCAGATATTTCCCAGTCCAACAGCATAGCCAATCGTGGAGAGGATGTACTCCTTTTTGTTGGCCCAGTTCCCACGTTCAGTGTTCTCGTCACCATCACCCACATGTGGGTCCTGCTCAGTGAAAAGTTTCAAAACTTATTAAAGTATCAACATTTCTAAAATGTCTAAGACATTTGATGTTGTACATATAACATGAATGAAATGAAAAACATCTGCAGTGAGAACAGTAAATTCAGAATGATTCTATGCAGATTTATTCAATACAGGATAAATAATCTGACAAAAATAAATGGGTATCATAGGAAATCCCAGTGTTTCTCTGCTGAATGCTGAAACCACAGAGTCACTAGAGTCACTACTTGTTTATCGTATTGAAGAGACCCTGTATGTCTGTCTGGATGGAGAAAAGTGGCATCACTAGCACACAGAGAACCACTATTGCGCAAGATTTAAAATACCACAAATGCATTATCATACGATCATTACAACTACTGTAAGTATTCTCATTGTATCCACTGCTGTCCAGGAATGTGTCCCATAATCTATACAATTGTGGTGGTTTAAGCGAGAAGACCCTTAGGAAAAAAAGGACATTGGCTCCTTTTGCACTCAAAGACAATTCACTTCAATGGATCCACTACATGTTAAACCTTCAAGTTGTTGCAGCAGATTATTAAAAACACAGTTTTCAAAATTTACAGCAATTAGAAACAGAAAAAAGGATATTTTTCTAGATTAGATACCAGAGATAGCATTATATTTCTATGGAATCTTTATTTTTAAATCAGAATAACACGCATTTAATTCCTCATATGTTTTTAATGCAGCTATTTTTGAACATTCCAGTTAAAATCTAGGTTTGTAATCCTACCTGGTCGACAACAGCAGGATTTCCGAAAATTAAATCCTTGAAACTGGTCCAGCTGTATTCTCTCATGTCCTCTCACCTGCTTGTTAAAGGACAGTATAGGAAATTCACATGCTTCAGGTAGGTCTTACACAGGTAGGTTTTAACCTCCCATGCCCTCTGACAGACAAGGGAGTGATCTTTTCCGACCAATCAGCAGCACATACCCTCCCCCAAAACTACTGAACAGGTTGGGTGTGTGCAACTGATCATTTATTAAACTGGAACCATGCTTAATAATGGACATTTGTCAATGAAGCTTCCTTTTGATGACGTTTGTGACTTGTGACCTACAACTTGATAGAGCTGGTTTGTGTTGCTTATGACTTTGTTTCTGAGCTTAATATTTCTGTTCTGTTACATCGTTCTTTTAAAATAAACACGTGTGTGATGACAACATTTTTCAGCTCCATTACAAATGTGGGAAGAACATTGGAGCTGTGAAAACCACTCAGTGTGTATATCAAGAATATGACATGAGGTGGAGCAGAGGTGCAGTTTGTATATTGTCGATCCAATATTAATGTAGCCTGCATTAGGCTACAGGCGGCGTGTCAGTTAATAAATGTTGCAGCTTCTCAAAACCAAGGAAGGTCTCTGTTTCCCAAATTCAGAAAAAGTCAAAGGAAACAAATCCTACCTCTGGTGGAAACACAAAACAGATGAGGGTTAATGTACATTACCTTAATTATTGGTTATGTATGGCTTCCCAGGCTTATATACCTAAAGCACTTTTGTGAAATGGAAGTCTGTGTGCGTGCATGCGTGACTCAGATGAGTGACTCTATAACCTGTAACCATGTCTTAACATCTTTACCTGTAACCATGTCTGAAAGCTACTGGCGTGACTAATGATGGCTGGATCTCATGTTGGTCAGTGACAGCATCTGTTTCACCCATAATCACAGCCTGATAATGTGACCACAACCATGTCAGAAGTCATAACTGGTGACACAGAGAGACAAAATGAAAAAACATCACTCTACCCATTAATCAGAACATTGAATATCTATTGCTCATAACTAAACAGACATCTTCCCAAATCCATCAAGTGTGTTGAATTCATCTCTTTCTAATGTGGTAAAAGCTTTTCATAAGTCATGTTAAAACATTGAAATGGCCATTTAAAAAGTCAAATTCAGTCTCCTTTTACATCTGGTTTGGTCCACTACCTCTGCTGGCTCTTAAGTCGCTAAATGCTTCACTGTCACTAGCAACAGGCTATTTTTATGTCTGTTATTTTGGTTTGAGCAACGCGTGTAAAGTATGTTTTCAGAGATTGTGGATTGAATCAGAACTACTGAATGTGATGAGCTGTAAAAACCAAAACAATGAGCTGAAAGTAAATAATAGTGCATGAATTAAATATAATCATCGACACATTGAAAGACAGCTTAAACAGGTTTGTACATGTTTGGTAGGGCGGCTCAGTATGATTATTATAATACTGAAAAGCTGACCTCTTGGCAGCTACACAGATACAGGTGTGGGTGTATCTCTGCACAGTGTTCTCATTGTTCCTCTGCGTAATGTTCAGGTTGATGTTTTTTTGGTTTCGGAGCAATTCTGGTCAGTAACGTGTCGTCACAACCTAACCGCTTGTAAGCCTATAAAATACATTAGCTGTAATGATGGTATCTGCTGCTGTGGCCACAGATTACAAAATTACAAAACGGTGACACAATATAAGGGTGAGACAAACACACAATCACCAAAAGTCAAGATGAACAACCTGATTCGTCTTAAAAGGCACTAAATTATTTTAAGATAAGATTTTAAGATCATTTGGAGGGAGCTGAAAATGAGAAGAAATGATTGTGGAAACAAACAGTGATGAAGAGTCAAATTAGGTCACAGAGTTGGTACATTTAAATCTGTCTGATACCTCTTCAGAAATTCTTATCCTTTAAAGCATCACTTCCCAGAGTGTCAAAGTTTGCAGCTCTTTCAAAATGTGCTTTTGTGTCTCTTTCTGTGCATTGCCTATATTAACCGACTATATTATATTAGCAGACTAACATACCATTAGCTATTACCTTTGATTATTTCTGTTTTCCTATTTTGACATCTATTTGTCTTCTAGAACAGAGAGTAAATGAATAATCTTTTAGCGGAAGCAGGTTCACCCTCTGAATCCTCTACAGTCCGAAAGGTCATGCATCCTGCATGACTTTGTTGACATTCCACCCCATAAATAACTTGGATATGAGTTTGGAAGTTAGTGGCACCATCTCCAGGGAGCAGATTAAGATCTACTGTCTTTTGAAACTCTCTCTGTCTGTGTATTTTGAAGGTATGTCTCATAAAATGTCTCATATCCTTCAAATTAACCTTTGATACAACACATGCATGTGTGTATATAATACTTGGAGAGACTCTAAATAAGCCTTAATTCAAAAGATAGCAGATTTATAGCATCAGTTCAGTGTGAACTAAAGCTGACTCTACACTGTGTAAACTATATGACAGTGCTCCTGTGTTTCTTCTCAATCCACCCTTAGGCCATAAAATCGCTGAATCAAACCCACATCACACAGATACACACAAAGACAGTAAAATATAGTGCACTATAAATACTGGATGTAACCTACTACCAAAAAAAAAAGCAAAGTCTTTTTAATCATCCAACATTTATGTATTTGGCAATAGGCTTGTATACATAAACTCTTTGTTAGTAACCAATCCATACAATGCACACAATAATCATAATCATACAAAATAATAAACCAAAAGGCCTCTGTATATATTTCACTACAGTCCAGCTATTAGAGATATTTTTCACATGGTCGGCTACATATATATCTGTCAGTGTTTCTCAGGAAAGTTGATTTCACTGTGAAAAAAGAGGATCCTCTACAGAAACAAGCAGTCACAGCAATTGATAACAGTTTGAGTCATGATCGGCAGAGGAAAAATATTGACAGCTACTGCAATTATTTAAAATTACATTTCACATCATCTTCATCATACATATTTCTTTTGACTTATCAGGCAAAATAAGTGAAGGCATGCTTTTTAGGGGGGCAAAGAGAACGAATTAATGAGATAAAGACAGCTAAAAACACCAAAGATAATTAGTCCTCACAGAACATATGAGGAGGATCAGAATCAGATCATTTTCAGAATGCAAAAAAAAAAAAAAAGTATCTCATTAGGCTTATGCACTGTATTTTGTGGCAGAGGGCTCATTTAACGCTATTTAATAAAAAAACAAAACAACTTGGCTATCTGTCAGCATTTGTTTGACAAACTCATGTTTAAATAGTTGTAGATAGATTCATGTTTTATTTATATTTTACACATAAAATACCAAGTGAAACGTTAAGTAGTAAACCACCACCATGCAAACAAATTCATATGGCAACCACTGTAAATTGAATGGAGGCTGTTACAGTATAAAACTGCTGCCACCTGCTGTTGAAATTGTTTTTTATCATCAACCCTGCTGTGCGTCAGTTTTTATTGGTACATGCCACACAAATAATGTGCCACCCTGTTGGCACATGCTCCATTGAGCTGTGTATCATACACACAGTTAGATATCAATGGTGGAAACCAGGCGTAAGCAGTGGGATGACTCTGAAGGGATGTCCTGGCGGCTGATCTCATTCCCATCCAGTCTTAGTGTCCGCAGATTGGAGAAGCTGGTCGAATCCACAGTGCTGCAGAAACTACCCAGAGTGAACTCTATGGAGACAGATACAGGATGTGGTAAAGAATTCCTTTCAGATCCACATACAGAGCTGCAATATATCATCTTAAACTAAACCAAGAGATCCTAAGTATTCTTAAGTATTTCGCTACAACATAGAATATGCACAATTAATGAGCGACAATCTATATAAAGTATGGAAACAACATCCTTAGTTAACACTTTTTAAGTTTGAAACCCAAAAAATATAATATAATGTTAATCATCAGGAAACAGTGGGTGTGGTTTGATCAGAATTGATTAACAGTGACTTGGAAACATCAATAAACAACTCAATTGTTTGATATTCAAAAAATAATAATAATAATAATAATAATGTGAAATGACGTGAAATCTATGTGTTTATGTAGAACTGCTTTCCAAATCAGACCCTTTAATAACTTTTCTAAATAGCCTTTTAAATGAGTTTTCTATAAAGATCACCACATACAAACAATAAATGCAACATGTATGCATTTTTACCTTTGATCTGGTTGGCTTGCAGATAGAGATGCTGTAATGTGGTGCTGACTGGGGGGATTCTCTCCAGCTTATTGAAGCTCAGGTCCAGTTCCACCAGCCCAGTCACATTAAAGGTGTTTGCAGGGATGCCCTTGTCAGTTAGCTGGTTGTGGGCCATCCTGACATACTGCAGCTGAGAGAAATGGCTCAGGAAGCTCTCTGGCAGAGAATCAATAGAGTTGGACTCCAGGTAGAGTTGGTGCAGATGTTCAGGGAGTCCCTCTGGGACCTGGGAATAGTGTACGAAACTATTATGGGAGAACTGGAGATTATTCACCCACTTAATGGAACAATTGTCAAGAGATACAATTACCTTTGTCAGCTTGTTGCTGCTAATATCCAGCAATGTGAGGGATTTTAACGGCGTCAGTGATCTGCTCATATCTGTCACAGCATTGTCATGGAGGTAGAGCATAGTGAGGTTATCCATTCCCTCTAGGTCTGCAGGTGTCACCTAAACAACAGCATAAATCATTTTAACGTTTAACGTCTCTGATGCACTGTCCCTGAATCAGACGAGAATAGAGAGGGGCTCTGTATGAAAATCAAACTATGCAAACATTACCTTTTCAATCTTGTTGTGGTTCACTCTCAGGTCTCGCAGGCTGCGAGGGAGGTTTGAAGGAATGCTGGTCAGATTGTTGTGTTGGAGGTATAAACGCTCTAGTCCCCCCAACTTCAGAAATGCCTAAAAAATGTAGTTGAGAATGAACAACTCACTTATATCCACACGATCCTACCTGAGCATCATGAAATCACAACTGAAATCATATTAAGTTACTCCTTAATGAAACAATCTCATTGTTATTTTACAATTATTTATCATTATATACCTCTTCAAAAGTGACATTTGGAGGTTTATTCAAATGCTTTTCAATCTACTGCAGCTGACCAACCAGTCCGATATGTGACTTTCAAACTGACATTACCAGAGCATTTCCCCAAGTAACTGCTTGTTAGGTTGCTTGTTTGACAAGGTAAGACGCAGATAAGATGTGAGCTCATGTTTGTAAGTGATGTAAGAAGCCAATAAGCTTGTTGTTTGTGCCTGTGGGCCAGCGGCTGTGTTCAAAATCACTTGTTCACTACTACTTTCACATCTAAACGAAGTAGTGCATTGCAATGTTGTTAAAAACATTTACACATTTGGATGCACAAAATAAAATGTCAGGCAGTTACTGTAGTGTACCATAAGGGTAACAGGGAGTGATTTCTGACATAAACAGTGTGTTTGTCTGCTTATGATAGAATCTAACGTTACTGCTTTTATTGGTTTGTTAGATCACCTGTATGGAGTCTACATAGGTGGAGAGGCTACTCTGATGGGATAATGCAAAAACACAGGTAGCCATCATGAAGGCAAAACTGGTCAAATATCTCATTTTTTGAATTCAGATTTTTTTCCCCTCAAAGTAGAACACAGGACACATGCACGATCTACAGTATTGAGCAGATATTTATGCTCCAGCAAAGAAAAAACTTGTAATTTAAATTCATTTCGATTTTAAAGAATCCAAATGCATAAAATTTCAGTGTTTGCAAACTAAAATGCATGAAGAAGTAAAAAGAATTACTTTTACACAGTCTTTCACCTGCTATTCTAGACCAGCATGCCTACTTCATACTTTGTGCTCACATGTGTTGCTCTATCTGACTGAGGCCACATGTAGGTTTACCTTCTTGCCAATGGCATCAGATGTTAGCTGGTTGTGGTGCATCATGAGCCAAACCAGATTGGTTGCATTGGCCATAGCTGAGTCGGGCACAGCTGTGATGGCATTATTTTGGAGGTACAAGTATTTCACACGGGAGGGGATGGTTGGCATGGCTGTCAGGCCCCGTCCATCACAGTACATGGCAACAGGGAAGGAGGGGGGGCAGTCACACTCATCTGGACATGCCCCTCCTGTGGTGTCTGCTTGCAGGGAGCCATATCCTCGGCCCCTGTACAGCCAGGCCAAGGGGTCCGGTGCAGCGGAGAGAGAAAGTGGAAACAAGGCAGACAATAGGAAGACAATCACCGGGCGCATGGTCACAGTCACACAAATCCTCCCTGTAATCTAATAGAAACAAAGACAGAGACACAAGGTGATAAATTTACAATAGAAATTAAGTAATTCACAAACTGTCAGTATTATTTTGTTTATGGGGCTATATTGACTCCTGTTTTTAAACATTTTGAAACAGACACAGCGTAAACAAATCTGTAAAATGTGTTGATGGATATGGATAATGGGTACAATGGGTCAGCACCCATTGTATCCATTAAAGGCAGGTTCCCCCTTGTACAGTAATGAGGTAGATAGACATTAAGCCACCAAGAAGTCAAATAATAAACATTACAAAAACATAACTTCTCTCATACCTTTAGAGAATAAGTTCAATTCAAATGAACAGTCAAACAAACATTGCTGCCGTGGACTTTATTTTGGAAGTGTAAGAGAGGTACATTTTGAGGGGTCTTAATCCTCAGGAAATCCACAGAGGAAGCATTAAAAAAAAGAAAAAAACTTAACCATGAATGCCAGCTTTGATAGTGGTTCTCAGTGCTTCCCCAAAACTGGTGGGAAAATCCAGTAACTACACCCTGATTTCTGGAACAAACCTATGACTCTACCACCATATATTTATTTGTCTCCTATATGGTTTCATAAACAAATACAATGGATACTCATAGACACATATTCAAACACATGCATTTACATACATAAAAATGCACAAACAAACACACACACCTACCAGATCATAGAGACTGGCCCTCCTTGTCTCTTCTCTCTCTGAGTGCTCTCAGGACTGGACTCGGACAAACACTTAGGAAAAGCACTTTTGTCCCCTCCCAGCTCTCTTTACCATTCTGCCATCCCACCTCTCCATCCCTCCATCCCTCCATCTGTTCCTTCACTGTTGGCTCCTTCCACCCCCTTACCCGCCTGCCTGCACCCTATTTTGCTCATTTCGGCATGCCCCTCTGCGCCCCACACCTCATTTTGCAGCCTCTTTTTCCACTGAGGTGCAGTGGGTGTGAGAGATTGTTTCCATCTGTTGTGCAGCAGATTCAGTGAAATGTTTACTGCTCATTATCACAGCAGTGATTAGATGTTTTTAAATAATTAACGGTGGCTCCATTTCTTTGGAAACTTGTTTCATGCCTGCTGTTCCTCAACATCTGTGAGGGATAATGTCAAGGTTAAAGATGATTTGAGCATTTGATAAATTATCTTGCTGTAATATATTCCTGACAATATTAGTGACAATACTAGTACAGTAGTTTTTATTATTTAGATAGATATTGACAATGACAATGAATAACAAAACCTGCTCTACTATTCTAATGCTCTTCAGTCCATTTGGCAAAGTGCTTTGTAGTAGAGGTGAACCCAATTCTCTCCATTCCTCCCCAACAGCCTTACATCTTGTAAAGGGTTAAATGAAAACATGTGTGACAGTCCTCTAATGTTGTCTGTCTGGCCCTCTTCCTGCTCTGCCTCGTTCCTCCATCACATGCTCCATCTGAAACAGTCTTGTTCACGTATTTTCATCTTTCATCTCTGCAGACCGTCACAGATTCTCCAATACATCCTATTCCTTTTTCCTCTCTCCATGTCCTGTTGATGGTTATTATGGAACAGCCCTCTATAATGAAGAAAGAATAGGGTGACCGTTGAATAGGTTGCAAAATACATTTGAAAAGAAAACCATGATTCTGGGCCATATTTGTTTGACAATAGAAATTTGTAAATTATTTAACACAGGGTAATGCATGAAATATAACATATATTGATGGTTGAACGAAACCAGTACATGTTGACGACTAAGCCACTGGCTTGTGTTTACTCAATACATACAGTCCATGTATAATTTCCATGGGAAAAAATGTGCTGGAACTAAGTGATTGATTTGCAGCCTTTATTTCGCAAGCAGAGTTACAACAGTGTTTCAAAATGTCCAAATGGAGAAAAACATGAGGGAAACACATGGAGAGTCAACCTAGAACAGGTGTACAATTGTCAATGGATAATAGGTTTAAAATAATTTCAAAACTGTTGGGTCTGTGTCTGTGTCCATAGTCTGTGTTCACACCCCATCACATCAAAAATAAAAGAGCACAGATTTATCTTGAAGTTAGAAATGTAGGAGTACAGAAAACAGTGCTGCCTCCATCATGAGTAGCATCCGCTGCACGTTCCAACCTCTGCAGTGCAACAAACAAGAAAAGGCTTGTAACAATGTGAAGGCATCATCACACCAAATGTGTCACTGTAAACTGCTGGTGATGTAATGGTGTGCTGTGGTGACCTGGTTTATTCTTTTTATGCATTTCTTTTAGTTAGATGGGAACATTAATGAACTCTAATGTCCTCTAAACATTCAGCAAGAGTCAGGAGACAGTTAGGGACTGAAGTTAAATTATTGTGAGTGTGCTAGGCTGAACCTTATGTTTCAAATTGTTTAAAAAAAACCAAGGACCTCCAGGGTTATTAATGCTTGCTTTGAAATCTCCTCTTGATTTAGACAAAAAATTAATTTCCCTCCTCAAAGCAATTAAAGAATAATAGAACCGTCTTAAATGGGTACAACTCATTTAATTGCGTATGCCAAAGTAAAACTTCATATTTGAAGTTCTAATATGTGCCACTAATGTGACAGACCCTCTCCTGCTCTCTCTGAAGGCAGCACTTCTAAAACTCTCAAAGTACCATGTTGCATTTAATTTTTTTAATCAGTGCAAAAACAAAAATAAAAAACGAGAAGAGAGAGCGCATACCTCCTCCAAGATCCACCTCCACACAATATTTAATCAAAACCTTTTGAGATATCATGCAAACAACAATAACAATGGGCGATTACATAACCTCCTCCAGCCCTTGTTGGCAGCAACACTGTACTACATTGTAGTTTTACAGGACTGTTTCAGACTATTTCTTGGCTGGACGCAGTGACTTCCTAAAGCTTTCAGTGGCTTCCTGTCAACTGAGTTAGTTTTTGAGCCATCAAAGAACAGTCCTGCAACACCTGTCAGAAGACTTCTGCCTCACATTTGATTTAAATTGGTTGTTACTTCGTATAGCCAAAGCCATAGTGTCTGATATCTCACAATATATGCCTACAAAAGGGAAGAAAGGAACAACCAGATGGCCACATTGCTTTACAACTGAGCTGGAGAACTGTGGTGAGGAGCTTACAGGGCTGAGATGATTGTTTAAGTTTGGAATGAAGGCGATTGAACATAGCAGGGAGGAGGGAGAATAAACAGATACATAATGCATTGTATTCTTTACTGCTGTTCTGCAATTTATTATAACATCAAGAAAAACTTTTCTTCTCTTTTCTGTGTATCCACAGGCATCTGTGGACAGCAGATGCAGCAGAACAGATCAGCCATTGATCTGCCAGCCTTATGAAACACCACACCAGTCATACTTGTTCTTTAAAATGTTTTTGTATATGGCAATGGACTTCTTGTTTTTCAGCCAGCTGTGTGGAGAAGCATGTATGAATTGATCCAGGAAGAACTCAGGCTCTTCAGTCATAAATGAACTCCTCCATCATAACATCATAGCCCCTTATGACGAACTTGTGTCAGTGACAGGAAGATTCTTATCTACATATACAACAATAAAAAGAAAATAGACAGAAATTGATTATCTGTCGACTAGGACTTCAAAGTAAGAGGCCAAGGTGGACTATGCATGGCCTCAACACACTTAGCCCCCACCCATGACCATTCGCCCCATCTCCTGTCAGCATCATGAGCATCACTGAGCAGGGATCAGAGGATCAGAGGACCAAGTTCTTTCTACTCAGGCCATGAACTCTTCACAGGAATGTCACAGGAATGTTCATTCTATTCTTCTCTGGGTGCTCTCCTGCAGAAAAAAAAATATATGTTTGAAATATTTTAAACTATATTAAAAATCCATTCATTGGTCAGTGAAAGGAAATTGACTTCAAAGGTCATTGTTTTGTTTGAAATGAACTAAATGGTTTTAATATGTATGTTTGGAAGTAAGATGTTCTTTCATCTGGCTGCCAATGCAGATTCATATGGCCTTCATGAATTTGAAATAATAAAAAAAGATGTTCAAAATGTTTTGTTACTTGACAATGAAGGAAATGAATAACATTAAATGTAGAAGCAGTAGAAACACACAAAAAAAGTAGTGTATAAAACATAAACTGAATCCTGTATGTTACGTAATCTCTGGCATCTTTTTCTACATAGTTTCACACAAAAAACTTTGTCACAGGATATTTAACTCACTTACATAACTCCTGAGACATGAACTATACTCTTAACCAAAAACATTACATGCTTAACTCCATCTCTTACGAAGTCTGAATCCTATACTCTAATGTTTAACCTGGTGGTAACCTGGTCGTTGTCTCCACTATGTGATTTATACAAGTACTTAAACACCATGCAACTATCAATTTGGCAGCTGTCGGCCCTTTTGAAGTATTTTCAACAGCAAACCTTCTCTCTTATTGTATACCAGAAAAAAAACTATAACTTACATACCAACATTGGTTAATGTCATAACATACCATGAATAACACATATTTATAAAGATGATGCTCTTGATGATAACATACATGTGTTAATTCTACAAATGATAGAAATTCTGTCTTTGTATTCCCTTGACAATGTGTCTCCTTACCGTAACTTGAACCATGGCACCCTAGGGCACAGGGGGAGCATAAAGCACATAGATAGAAAGCAGATGTCCACACACACACACACACACACACATAAATAATAGACAGATGTTCATGATTACACCATGTCCAGGCTTTTCATCTTTTTCTCATACAGGTACAAGCTGCAGATTTTTATGCATGTATTGGTTGTTTGAAGCACAGGCCTAATCTTAATTCTAATGACATCCTATCATAACTTATAATTTGATCAGTGTTAAACACAACAAAAAGAGATCTTGATAATACACTGAAGGGCATCTTAGTGACCAAGAGGTCCACATGCACATAACTGAGCCTGTGTGCTGTTGATTGCAGAGAAAATAGTGCCCTCCAGTGACAGTGACAGGAACAGTTGAGGGACAAATCGATACAGCAGATGTTCAATTAAATTTTAGGGAAAAACAAATGATGGAAGAGGAAACAGACTAAAGACTTAATTCCTTGTTAGGTGCTGCTGTGAGATACAGATTGTCTGAAATTCACTGACAGCAACATGTCAACAAACATTTGTATTAGAAATGTCACAATTTACCACTGTTGACAAAAACCGTGATTAAAGAAAAGGCATGTTGATACTGAGTAAACAACACACATATGATAATGTTGTGTCAATGATGCAGCACAGATGGTAGGACTTCAAGTTTTTTTGTTTTTTAGCTCATCTGGTTGCCTTTTCACCAATAAATCAATGACATTTTCTTTTTGTGCACTTTTGTACAGGTATGACTCTCTCTCCACCTCCTGACACTTGTATTATGACTATAATTTATTTGCACACAAAAAAGAGATGAAATACATAATAAACAAATTTAAAAATGAATTTGACTGAAAGCAAGGAGGCTATTTTTGCTGTAATTGGTTTGTTTGTTTTTTTGTTTTGTTTCTTTCTGTCTGTCTGTCTGTTAGCAGGATTACTCTAACGGTTATGAACAGATTTTGATTAAATTTTTTGGTAGGTAGGTATGATGGAAGAAACAGTCCATTAGGTTTTGGTGGTAATCTGGATCATCATCTGGATCCAGAATATTTCAAAGGATTCTTAACCATTGTAGGATAGAGACACTTCTTTGGACAGATCTTTGCTTCTAACTTCATGGATAATGGCTTAAATGCTTGGACAGAATTCAAATGATGACATCCCCATAAGATCGACCACAGGCCAAAGTCTGATATGGATCCAAAAAATAATCCAGATCTGATGATCCAGAATTTTTGAATTTAGAGGGATCATGGAAAATTGACTTCTGCAAAATAGCAAATAACAACCCTAAGTTGAACTTAGGATCTAAAAATCAAAAGTTACTAAGCTAGATCCTGAAGAAAATCTTTGAAATATTGATTTTCTTGAATAACTATCAAAGTAATAATGATAACAATGTGATTCCAAATTCTATGGGTATGTTTTCATGGTCGAGGAGTCATATTATGAGGGTCAAACTATCATGGCACTATGCCTTTCAGGTGCAATGACATAAAGGGGGAAACTGAGCTGTGTTGATGGTTTGCGCTCTCTTAATGCAGTCTAGTTATTATTATTATTAATTTTCTATTGATGTTGCAATTATACAGTTATCATGAATTGAATATTGTGATGATAATAAGTAGGCGTCACAATATCTGCCAGGCTGGAGGATCTGCTATTTGTGCCAGCTGTCAAACAGGAAACCACCAGAGGGCAAACTTCTTTTCGGAAAATGCGATTATTCTAAAAAGTTGATGACTCATTAACAATAAATCATATCCCATCAAAGATTACAATAAAAGATTGATTCATCTTCATACGTGTATTATGTTTTCTCATAAGGAACACCAGAATTGGCATCACATTAATGCTGATGTAATACATCATCTATGACGGATATGACTGTTGATACATTGGATGAGGATCTGCTTGTTAATACTGTTGCTTTCAAGATGCAATGTGTCAACTTTATCTTTAACAGTTAGCATGGAGCTAAAATTCCAAAAAAGTTCAAAATCAGCTAATAGTAATAATGGTAATTTGAATGCTAACATGTCTATTTTGCTAATGCTAATTTTTTTTCTATTAATTCATAATAATATGATTTCCTGTCAATTAATTTCCTAGCATTATTACACGTACATATTACATACTAATAGATTTCCTCAAAGACTAAAACAGTAAATCTTGCTCAGACAGTGACACTAACTTTCATAGTTTTCTGTCAGTTTCATATAGTGCTCTATGTATATGAGCTATTCTATTTCATTTTTAATTTATCTTTATTTTACTACGTTATATGTAGTCTATCTATCTATCTATCTATCTATGTATCTATGTATCCATCTTACCCCTTGAGTTTAATTTTAATGCTAAGCTTTTCTATCTTCTTTCTTCTGCTTTATTTTTCATCAGTAAAATTTGAATTTCTCTATGTAACGCCCAGTTTATCCAATTTCTATATCCAGTTATTCTGTGCAGATTTAGGAGGTTAGAGCCTATCTCAGCACACATCAGGAGACAATTGTATTTGGGAAATCTATTAGCACATTATTAATAAAGATACTTACTTACTTTTCTGCTTGTATAAAACATTTTAATGTGACAATAAATAAGAAATAGGCATTTATAATCACAGAAAAAAACTTTAGATTTCATGAGTCATATGAAGTAAATAGGTCATTTATTCATTTGAAGGGAAAGAAATGTTGCAATGTTTCAGTGAAAAGTGGTGGTGTCTGGAGCAGAGGGATCAGAGCCAGCAGAGGATGGAGTGAGGCCTTTTCCATTTCCTTCTTCTGGTTATGACTAAACCAGACACAGAGAGAGTGTGAAGAACAGTAAAAAGCTGCCAACGGACAGATGTCGACATACAGTGAACTCATTCATGTTTCCAGAAAACCTCACTCAACCAGTTAGAAATCAGTTACAAAACATGAAACTGCTTAACAAGAAAGCCTACTTATGAGGAACGAGGAAAATGAGGAAAGGTAATAATGTGACTGACTGAAAATACTGCAAAATATTACATGACATTGGATCCAGATATCCATGGAGTCATGAAAATGACCATTAAACACTTATGTTACATTCAGGATGAATTATTAAATCATCTGGTCCAATTCTTTAATTTAGCACCATCATCAAATTATTAATATTAAGGTGTCACACTTTGCTTACAACATTGTGCAAACAAGGGTAAAGTATAACAGTTAAAAGCCTTATGAGAAACAATAACACTTCAAATGATGAATGATAAATAAAAAAGTTGTAATATATATTCATATGTGTCATTGTTTATGATTTCATCATCATTTGAACATTTCATTAAGCATTAACAGATTGGGAAAATAGGTCATTCACACCTCAAATAAGTAAGGCTGCATATGTAAGAAAGCTGTAGTTCAAAATGGGAATCATTTGAATGAATGTTATGAATTTGTTATGAATCAATTCATAACAAAGTTTAGAGTGGAATTGACAAAGGATTTAAAAAAAAAGTATATTCATCATCAACAGCATTAAAACTACATTGTTTACAAATGTGTTTTTCTAGTGGTCTAACGGCCAAGTTCAGCTTCAACATGGAGTACCACAACAAAATTATTATACTGTGCTTTTTCCCTTAGTATAATATGTTTAACCATATGTTTATGCATTAAATGGACATGGACATAACATGTTGTTCTCTTGTTTACCTGCACAACACAAAGGAGTTAAGAGACGAGCCTAGGAGTTAGAGGAGCCTAACATGCAGGGAGAAAACTATGAGACATGTGTGAATATATAACAGGTGCCTTAATAGCTACAATGGGCAAGCTACTTAGAAAAAACCCCACATGTGACAAACCTCAGTTATTTATTTTTCCTGCATAAAACAACTGAGGCAACAATTCCCTCTTCTAAAGAGTGGAGTTTAAGAGTAAAACACACACACCCTTATTATTATGTCATGCTATCCCATGCTATACTAGAGGGCGCTGTTTCTGTGTTCTCATCATGAACTACTGTCCCCACTTTTCCCTCTTGTTGTACCTCTTGCCTCTTTTCTCACTGTGCTCCCATTGTATTGGGGGGAATGGAATCTGGAACCATTTTTCTCTCTTCTGCTCAGCTCTCTCTCTTTCTCTCTCTCTCACACACACACACACACACATGCATACACACACAGTGGAACACACAGATGCACACTCAGGCACACTAGAAATTACACACTTCTACAACACAGAATGGTCTCTTTGGCTCCCCAGGTACTTTGTGGCTTCTATGCCTTCAGAAAGCACAGAGACTGTAGATTTAATCACACACACACACACACACACACCTACACACACACACACACACACACACACACACACACACACACACACACACACACAAACTCACATAAATACATATTCACACAATGAATCTTGCTGATCAAAAATATCTCAGAAAACTGCACCATCCAAACTGATCTGTTTCCTTCATTTGATTACTTTCTTCTTCGCTCCCTTTCTTTAGCAGTTCTTATCTTTTGTGTGTCTTTGTGCATCTCCATAATACAAACAAACAAGTTTCCACCAAGTGATGTGGGTTCAAGTGTTACCAAGAGCTGAGCTACTGTATGAGAAAGGAGAAGAAAGATTATGGACGATGATTTGGGGTCTGGGAAGTGGCAGCATTTAAAGAAAAGGAATGCAGCAAACAGTGGGGGTAAACATCGCTGGTAGCTTGAAAACACTCACATACATACACACACACACACATACACACACACACAGATGCATTCACTTACAAACTGTTCCTTACAGCTCCCAAGGGTTTCATTGGGAATTTAAGACAACCTTCCTCTGTTCTGTTGCTCTTGACCGAACAGGTAAGTGTCAGTCTGTTGTTGGTTTGTCGTCTGCTCCCATTTTCTTTCTCTCTCAGGCAGGTAAAACTGGAAATTTTAAAATCTGCATTGTGCATTTATTTAATTATAGTTAGGTTGATGAGGCATGATCGCATAGTTACATACATCTCTAAGGCAACCATTTGAGCATGTGCTGCATTGTAAGACTACTAAACGGGAGAAAAGCAAAATGCAACATTGCAAACATGCTGAATAAGTCAAACTTTCTGAAGATGCAAACCTTTCTTATGCACTGCTGGGTTATGTAACTGACAGCATCTGTGTGTTTGCCAATTTTGCGAGACTTGCCGTAACCTACAGCTAAGCATGCAGGGAAAAAGTTATTCTTCCCTCTCATACTCAGAAGTTTTAATACAAAGACGTGTATGAAATAGCAGTCATCTGAACTTGTGCAGCATTTGAAACAGTGCCACGCATTCATTTAATTCTAATTTATGCATAAATGGCACAGAGAGAGGCTACCATAAAAAGGCTTATTGTTTTTGACCGCATAATAAAACCATTTTTACCACTGCCAAGGAGGTTAAATGTTTTCACCCGTGTCTGTATGTTGGTTGGTTGATTGATTGGTTGGTTGGTTGGTTGATTGGTTGGTTGGTTGGTTGGTTGGTTGGTTGGTTGGTTGGTTGATTGGTTGATTGGTTGATTGGTTGGTTGGTTGGTTGGTTGATTGGTTGGTTCGTTGGTTGATTGGTTGGTTGGTTGGTTGATTGGTTGGTTGGTTGGTTGATTGGTTGGTCAGCAGGATTACGCAAAAACTACGAAATGGATTTCCGTGAAACTTGATGGGAGGATGGGTCAAAATAGTTCCCATTAAATTGTGGTGTATATCCAGAGAAATTGGCTTTGACAGAGATACTGAGTGTCATTCTAGTTTGACTTGATATTCAATAGATAACGTTTTTTTCACATTCACATTTAATACATCCAGAAGTTGCAAAGAGTTATGTCAATTCTTAAAGGTATACAAAGTATTGCACTTCTATCAAACTGGACGACTTGTAAGAGGCTGATTTAACAAAATTAAGAGTCTACAGTCCTGCTAGCAGCTCTGTGAACATAGACACAGCGGTGCTTCGAGCTACATAATGCTTGTGAGACAATGCTAACATGCTGTTCAGCAGGTAAGGTTCACACTGTTCACCATCTTAGTGTAGCTTGATAAAATGCTATCAAAAGCTAGTTAGTTGCAGGTATTGGGTCAAAAATCAAACTCATGACAATGTTGGCAGTGGAGAAAAAATGTAGGATCATGAAAGTTACAAAAATTCATCTTAAGTTGGACATGATTTTTTCTACTAAATTCAATGACAATCCATCTGGTAGGTTTGGAGGGATTTCACTGGATAAGTGAAAACTTTGCCCAGCAGGTGGCTCAGACATAAAATCTGTGGATCACAAAAGCCATTTGGGTCAACACACAGTAAGGTATGAATGCCTATACAAAATTCCATGGCAATCCATAGATGAAGTTATTGTTAAGATATTACATTCTGGACCAAAGCGATGGATCAAACATCAGAAGATGTTGGTTTCCTTAAAGGTATGCCTAGCATGTCTGAAAATGAATAGTATGGATCAGAAGTCCTCCACTTCGGGGCGTTCGATCAGTAGAGCGTGCGCCCCATATATCGAGGCTACAGTTCTCTCGCGGCCGGCATGAGTTCGATTCCACCCGAAGGCCTTTGCTGAATGTCTTCCCCCGACTCTCTCTCCCCCATTTCCTGTCATCTCTCCGGCTGTCTCTGTCAATTAAAGGCTACAAATGCCCGCAAAAATAACTTTAAAGAAGTCCTCGACTTCATGTAAATGCTCACATCAGACAGTAAACTGAATAGCCTGCTGTCCGTCTGTTAAAACCTTGTTGTTCCTATGCTCAAGCAGAAACTTGTCACTAAAGTAATTGTTTCGTTTGTTTTTATACCACCTTTGTCTTAATGTTTCATTTGCAGGATTGTATATTTTACCAACCGTCTCCATGGCTCTGCTGTGCTGTGTCGTGTTGGTGCTGCTGTGTGTTTCGGACTCTGCCTCAGCTACTGCTGTAGCTGACACGGACTATGGAGGTGTTCCTCTGTGGATTAATCGCCTACTAGGTGAGCCCAGTGTGCTGAGCCTGCAGGGACGAATGGACTCATCTTGGTTCCGAGTCAACAACCCCCAGACCTGCCCTCATCAGTGTGACTGCCCTATCCAGTGGCCCACAGCGCTTTATTGTGACCATAGAGGCCTGGCAGACATCCCTGACCAGCTTCCAAACAGAACTCAATATCTGTTTCTACAGGTATGAAAAACATCGACATGGGCACTGCACGTCTGTTGTCTTTTAAATTGTCTGTCACTAACCCACATTTTCATTTCCTGCTCACACTGTATGCTTCACTCAGTCACTGACTCCAGCTGCATTCTAAAATCTATCAAGCATTTTTTTTCCCTTCTGTTCCCAGCACAACAACATCTCGTCCATGTCCTCCTCTTTTCTGGCCAACATTACTGATCTACGCTGGCTCATCCTGGACCACAACCAGCTGCAGAGTGACAAGCTGGACCAGACTGCTCTGCGGAACCAGACCCACCTATGCTACTTTTTTGCCAGCTACAACCACCTGAAATCAGTGCCCAGCTCTCTTCCAACTGGACTCAAGCAGCTGCGTCTAGCCCACAACCTAATCAGCAGCATCAGCCCCGGAGCTTTCCAGAACATGCACGACCTGACGCTGTTGCTGCTGCAGGGAAACAGACTGCAAACGATCGCAGAGGGAGACCTCAAAGGTTGTGTTATGTGTCATTTCCTTTGTTTATATGTGCAGACTGTAGTAGTGGCGTGGAAAGTCAGAGTGTACAGCACAGCTTTGGACTTTATTCACATCGTGCAGAAAACACAGTTGACAAACATTTGCCACTGTAAACATGTTTTTCCTTTCGTTTATGGTGACAAGTGCCCATTTTACAACAGTTGCTGCTAGAGTAGTTTGAGTCAAGTCTTCTTAGTCTATAATGTAATTTGATACTTAATAGATAAAATTGGCTAAAATCGTTGCATTGTGACATGCCATTGATTGCTACTGTACCTCATGATACCTGTTTGGTGTATCTGACTGTCTTACTGTAGTTTTTAAAATATCTGCCATGTGATAAACTTGGCTTATTTAACACATTTGACAGTTTACACTCATCCACAAAGATGACATTTTTATGTCTGTGTGTCTTCCCCTTATCTTATACAGGTCTGGTCAGTCTGAACTTCCTGGACCTCAGAGGGAATTTGTTCTCATCTGTCCCCAGGCATTTACCCCCATCTGTCCAGCAGCTCTATCTGTCCAATAACACTTTCTCTCAGCTAGATGAGGACAGTTTTGTGGGATTTCTCAACCTTAAGTACCTTCGCATAAGTCACTGTGGTCTGCAGAGCAGCAGGGTCCACACACAGGTCTTCAATGTCTCAAGCTTGGTGGAATTGGACCTCTCTTATAACAAACTTACCAACGTTCCCACAGTCCCCACCACCCTGCAGTACCTCTACCTAGAGGCCAATGAAATACAAGGTGAGGTGCAAACATACTCACAAAAACACATAATGTAGAGGTGTCACTGCTAATTTCCCCACACATTTTCTCACTTTATTTTACAATTCAGTTTTACAATGCAATGCATTCACTTCTTGTCGCAGCAAAGCACAATATTAGTGAGTTATGTAGCTAACCATCTGGGTAGGTACAACACCCAAATCCTGCAGTGAGAGGGGAGATGAAATGTGGAAAATGTGACAGGAACTGCAAAGTAACTCACAGCTGGCCCTCATCACTGCTTACAAACATGGGAGGGGTTGGGGTTGGGCAGCTAGCAGGCAAGGCAAGTCTGAGATGGGAGACAAGAGGGAATAAAGGGAGGGACTGAGAGATGTGGAGAAAAAAGTGAGAAGAGGGTGGACAAGAGAAGAGGGGAGGGAATATTGGGGTGTTGACTAAAGGGAAAGTGGGTTAGCAATAAAGAGAGAAGAAAACATCTGTGATGGATTCAGAGGTAAGAGTGCCAGATGAGCTAGGCACATGCTGTTCCCTTCTTTTTGGTCTCTTCTTTCCTCTTTCCCACTGTCTGCTACCCATCACTCTGGCCCTTTTTCTACAGATAACAATCATGTCACAATGCTGCCCAGCAGCCAGGAGCCACATTTGGACTCACTTGACCCTCTAGCAACAATGATCTGACAGTACAGTTTTGACTCATTGGCTCTGGCAAAGTGAAAGTGTGTTCTGGTTTCTCACTTCATTATGCAGCAGTGTGTGGGGCTGTGTACCAACGAGACACACAGACGGCAGAACACTTCTGCAAAGACACACGCCTCATTGTCTCGCAAGCAGCCTGACGGCTGCCAAAGCCTGGAGCCCGAGCTAAGGAAGGCTCCGATTTTGAGAAGCGAGAAAGTAAGAGAGGGTGTTGAGGTTTTTCTCAGTCTCCATTTTCACCACAGCACCTGCAAGACATCTAATGGGAAATGCAGACTCTATAGGGAAAGCATTTGCAGACTGCGCCAACCCTCTCATTATGTGATTGAAGCATTTCATCTGAATAATTAACATATGACGAACAAATGGTACATAATGAGAGATCAATGCTGGTTTAGTGTCTACAGTGTTTTGACAAGACTCACTGGTGGCGGCAGGAAATCTCAAATAAAATATGGTCTGTTTGTGTTTGTTTTCTGTCTGTTCACCACAGACTTCAACATGACTAGTTTCTGCAGAGAGGTGGGACCTTTGTCCTACTCCAGGATGAAGTTATTACGGCTGGACGGAAACAAGATCTCTTATCAACAACTGCCCCATGACTGGGTCTTCTGTCTGCGAATGCTTGAAAGTATTTACATCTGACTCCAACCTTTTGAACATGCATTTAAAATAGGATCAATGTAAGAGACTGGAGGTTATCATGGTATGTGAATCAACATAAGATCTTTGTCTTGTTAGCCAACTCGTCATTTGTAAGCTCAAACTACTCTGAAAGCTAGAAACCAGACAAGAAGCCTCCAATTCATTATGTCTTCAGTATGTATACACTGCTGATACACAGAACGGACCTTCAAAAGATGCCAAAGCCTGATCTTACACACTAAACCAGTGTTATTTTAACATCAATCCAGATGTTGGATTCAAAGCATTCAAAGCATTTCTCATACCATCAGTCTATTCCCATGAAGGTCTGTCTCTCATTCCATCTTCAAGTTCTGCCTCAGCAGGGTCGTGCATCTGTGTGTTATTACTGAATATGAACCAGTTCCATTGCTGACTCTACAGAATAAAATGCTCTGTTTAAACTTAGCTGTCTTGAAGGAATAGGGAAACATGTATGAATGATAAGTTCAATAGCTTTTCAATGAGAGAATGTTACTCAGTTAGCTGGACAGCCACACTAGTTCACACATGGAGCCTGGTGGAATATGACTGTATTTTGATGCAAATTTTGAAAAGATTTCAAAACATATTTTTGCTAAATATTGTTACATTAAACTTTGATGTCAAAGCTGAGGTCCTTGATAATATAAATATGATATTTTGTTTGCACAAGCAAAAGAAAAATATGGATGTCAAAATAATATTGTGCACTTGTCTTTTATTATTTTAAATATACCTTATTGTCAATATCTGAAATACAAGTTCTTTATTATTCTAAAGATGCACATTGCAAATTTGTTATTATGTCAAATTGTTTTTAGCTTCAATTAAGGGGAGATTGTTTGATGTATTTTTGTATTCTTTGTTTTTATTTGTTTTTATAAAAAATACCAACAGGCACTTACTGTAAGCATCTTTGAGGGGAACTAGATTAGATTATGGGTATTTTCACAGGGAGTTCAGGTGGAATGCTGTTTAGAATCTGACTAGATATTTCAAACTGTTGCAAAGTGCATATAAATAAATGTAAAATATTAATGAGTGGACAGACTGGAGCAGTGGTGTGGAGATTTATGTAGCAGCAGAGTTCATGGAGATTTCACTGTTTTTTGTTATCTTGGCTTTTGTCTTTTAATGGTGAATTAAAGCATACAGTATGTACCCATATTGACTTTCACCTTTGTATAAAACTTGCACTCTATTTTCAAGCTTGTCATTACATCATCTCACCGTTTATTCTGTTAGAGGAAATGCAGGTGGAGGTGTCACTACTTTATAGAAACACAACTCTCAGTGACAATTATTAATAAAATGCCAGAATTCCAGGCCTATGAGCACAAAAAGGCTAAATATCTCGATCTGGCTCAGGAGAGCAGAGGGCATGGGTGAAAGGCCCACTGGGAACCCACTGAAGTTGCCTGCAGAGGTTTTCCAGGGGAATCTTTAAATCAGACCCACTCCCGGGCATTAGAGGGTTGCAGGAAGAAGAGTCACCAAGAACATAATTGAAGCCGCTGAAAAAGCATAGAGGTTGCTGTGGATCAAGAGGGGAGATCCATGGTGTAACACGCTACTTGGACACAAACCAGGGACATCTCACCCATGTTTGGGTCACCCAGGTGAGGGTGTCTGATGATCTAACCTGAAACCTTAAACATCCTATGAAACTGCCTTCATCATAAATAATGTGTCCAAGTTGCACCATAATGGTGTAAACTCAAACTGAAATACAATTTGTCCATCATAACAAGACAAAGGTCACATAACTCTGAAACAGATAGATGTTTCATAAGTACACAATGCAAAGTTACAATTATAAGCTATGTAATATGAGCTAATATTTATTTCTTCAGTGAAGGTAAAGTAGGTCCTTAATAAAATCACCTTTGTATTTTGAAAATAAACAATATGAAACTAGAAATAAGATGGTTTTATTAATATTACTCAGTTACCTAGTATAGTGAATAATTTACAGTGGCCTGAAGAGATGAAATTATCCAATATTTCACAACTAAGATTGAAATCATTGTCCTTGAACCTCCTGTTTTATGAACTGATCATTTCTGTTCAACATATCAAGGAAAAGATAAAAATCATTAAATGTAGAACATTTTTGAATCAGTTGAAGAGAGTGAAAAGTTATGTTTTGGAAAATAGGCTTTTTCTGTACGGATAAAATCATCTCAGGTCCATACTATAATACTTGAGAACAAGAAGTCAACTACCTACTGTACCAATAACTACTCAAAGTACTAACGCCTATTGTTTCTCTCTCTCTCTCTCTCTCTCTCTGTGTGTGTGTGTGTGTTTGTACAGTACCATTACTAAAGCTGCTGCCATATTTTCCATGGGTGACACCATGTCTTCTAAATGCTGTCGCTGTGTTTGATGGTCTGATCCGACTTGTGCTAAATCTGGAGCAGCATTTCCTCACACTGCCTTTTAGGGACAAACCATAAAGGTCTGTGTAAGCTTGTTCTAATGATGAAGGGCTGGCCGTCTACTGGGTACGCATGAAGTCATGATGGAAAAGTTCACTGGTTGGTTCCACGGTGGTACTGAGAGGCTGTAAACACAACACAAGTTGTCCATCTGCTACATTGGACTACTGTATATTAACAGAATAGCTCAACATGTTCTTATAGGTAACATGTGCAGTATGTGTAATAGCTGCAATATGGGTGATTTCCAAAATGTGTAATGTGCATGCACGATGCGTGATGCCTGACAAATACAAAAGTCTAGGTGCTGAAGACATCTTTATCAAGATTACCAAATCTTATGAGATCCTATCCAATGAAGACAAACGCACCAATTATGACCATATGCTTATAATAATAATACACATAATTCCCCTACCTGCCAAATCCTATTTTAACCCCTGACTATTACAGATCATTGATAGCAGCGGACACTTCTGTTGCTGTTGACACTATAGGGAGCTTCATTGCACATGTTTTGACTTTTGTTTTCTAAGGTAGAGGTCAGTTCACAAGAAATGGGCAAAGCTTTAATGGTTCCACCAGCCAGAGGTTTGTTCTGTTTTTGAATGGCTGCAAACGTTCTTCCCTGCCACATGCCCAACCCTCCTACCAAGTTTCATGAAAATCCATCAAGTAATTTCCTGCTAAGAGACAGACAAACACACTGAACTTCATCTCCTTGGTGAAGGTAAAAATACTCCAAAAAAGTGAAAGCTTTGTTAAAGTAAGGAGAGTAATGTAATTGTATTTCATCACTTTTGCCCTTGCTAGTTGGTCAAGTGTTGCAGTGGCTACAGGATGCTTAACCGGGAAATAGTGTGATGTTTTTGAATCAGCTTTTAAGAGGCATGTGTAAATGTAATGACTGTTTCATAAAATCAGTTTTCTTAGAATCCATGTTCAACAAACAAGCCTAAAACAAATCAGTTGGCTGATGGACCAACTCACTCTAAAAGAGGAACAGACATGTTGCTGGGTGGAGAATCATCTCTAAGTCCATTTGTGTAGCACTTTTGGCTGATGTCTAGGCTTGATGACTCAAGACTTCATCAAAATGTTTACAAGCATGACAAAGACCTCCAGCCCTCTCATTAGACCACACAGACAGATGCTGATTCTGCTTACTTGTATTTCCTTTAAGCTCTTAAGAAAGAGAGAGAAGGATCACATTTCTTGACTTATGGCAACAATTAAGTTTTGAACACATTTCAGACAGAGTGATGGCCAAAGGCTTACAATAATAAGCTTCAATAATATGGCAGGGAAAACAAACTTTTGTTCTGGCTGTTAGAATCTTTAGTTTTGGAACGGATCAAGAAACATATTTTTTGGTACAAATCCAAAATCTAGCTTTTAATCTGACATCTCATCTAATCACGATGTCTGATACTGGATGGATACAGAGGATCTAGTGTGGTTGTAATCCTGAAACTACATAGTTCATATGCTGAAAAACCCTTTTCATGACATCTTGAGGTTTTCTCACAGTCCCTGCACTGTGCACCACTGCATGGTTTTCCAATTCTCCAGACCATGACGCTTTCATTACCTTGCTGACTAAACAGCATGAGAGGCGGAGGTTGGGGTATGGGGTGTAGGTTGTTGCATCAGAGTGGTTAAACTGAATAACATGGTGTTCAAACTCCTGACTGAATGCTGTATGAGTGATCTATATGTGTTACGTTTGACAGGCCTCCTTATGGCAGTAAAGGAGGAGATGTGTTTGTGGTGCCAAAGGCTCCGCCATACTGCTACTGGCTATAGACTACTGTGACGCTCCTCCTTCAGGTCTGGTGATCCAATCTCTGCTGGTACATCTGAAAATACAGGTGTGCCAGTACAGTAAAGTTGCCACACACTATAGTTAAAGAACTGTGTGAAATACAGAGAGATGTATCTTTGTCAAAATCATCTGAACTTGTTGGCTAGGGCTTGAATGTAATGTCCATTTGTTGATATGAAACATGTCCTGCTCTCCAGTTTTAAATGAGAACCTATGCAGGAGCCTTATATGTGAAACACATGCATCCATATACACTGCTATACTGCACCATTGCTATTTATCATGCTAAGAAGCATATGGGCATTCCTTTATATCTTAAAGAATCCATCTGTTTAACATCTCAACTCCTCTGTGTCTCTGAATTAGTGGTGAAAAGCCAAAAAGTACAAACAAATGCTACATTTAGGTCACATTCATGCCTTTGTGGAGAGTGCAGTGAAAGGTCCCTATGCTTTACAGATTTATTTGCATCAATTAAGGGTTAGTTCATGATTTATCAGAGGAAGGAGTGGCTGGGGTGTGACTACAACGTTTTTTTTGTGTGTTTTTTTTTTTTACTTTAAGATATGTATTAAATACATGATCTTGCTAAACAAGCTGTTACCGAGGGGTTGATACTGTACTACGGTATAAGCTGTATTTTATTTCATTTTCAGTGGGAATCTGGAAACTGCTGCAATTCATTACAAAGCACTAATGGACTGGTTGCACGGCAGACATTTTGGCATGCTATAGCAGGAAGCTCACAGTTGCATTGATGAGTCCTACATTCCACTAAGGTGAGGTCCTGCTCACTGGTTCGCTGTTACTGTTACTGGTCCACACAATGGAACTAAGTTGTTTTAAATAGTCCATCTGTGTATCTCTTCCAGTGACAAGTTGAAATGTCTGATATGCAACCAATCCATTAAACAATCAGATTGATGTGAGGAGAAAGCAATAAAAAAATTAATTGTCCAAGATGCCAAACCACATGAAAATCAGTACTGATAAAGGCGTGGAAAAGTATTTTTGTGCTGTTTTGCCAAACCAAGATTTTGCCAGAGAAGTTCATCAGGGTTTCTGACATGACAGTATAAGCAATACAAATATGGAATGGGTTCAATCATCCATTCATGGTCATCAGATTACATCCAACTGTGGATTAGATCTGGTCACACCAACCTATTGTATTAATACCAAAGAGAATAACAAAGCTTTAATATTTGAATTCATTTCTAATAGTGAATGACTAACTTATTTTACTCTTTTTGTCTCACACTGAGTTGACGTTTCATAACCAAAGCTCATCAGTTTGTGTGTAAACTGTGTGAGCTGAAGCCAGTGTGAGTCAGATAGTGTTTAAATTAATGCATGAAGGATGGGCTTTGATTTGGAAACATCCAGCGCCCGGGTGGCTTCCTTTTAGTCTCTTGATAAACAATAAGCTTACCAGAGAAAGTATGTTTCAGTTCAAACGATGTGTATTATGACTCCATGCATGATGTAATACTTCTCAGTCTCTCCAGCTGCCAATGAGATCCAAAGTTACTGATGGTGTTTAGTGTTCTAACAATTTCACTTTACTGACATGGTGAACTTGCACAAACATTACATGCTTTAAATATATTGGAACTGAGATTTTTTTTGTTCATTTTTTTTTGTTAGATTGACAGAGACTAATTTTTCCCATGTTAAAATGGTAGAAATGTTTCTCATTTGACTTCATAAATAAACTAAAAGGCATTTGGAGAGCTCATACCTCACCAAGGTTGGAAAAAAAAATCCTGGATCAAATAAAGGGAGCTTATCAGTTTATCTATCTGTTGCTGCTGAACACCCTGCACTGGTTTAAGTGAATGGGAAATTTTAATCATGATTAAGGCAATAATTGTAGAATTTGTGAAATTATCAATTACATTTCATGGAATGTCTGCTGACATTTGCTAAGGTGGATGTCCAAAGTTGTGGAGAAAGGGTGCAGCATGCAGAGCTGTAAATGTCAGGGAGAATTTTAATACTCCTCTGGTGGTATTTTGTCAAGCAATACAGTGCTTCTGGCTGAAACTCATTTGTGTCTCCTTTAAATCAAAAAGTTCAATCATGCAAATCTCTCTGTAGATGACAGAACAGGCAGTACTTGGAAAGCTCTCAGGTTATTACACAAACCAAGTCACTGTAGGCTGGAGCCTGCATGTGCGTAAGTCCCTACATCTGTTATGAAAACAGCTGCTGCAGTATCTAGATCTTAAAGATCTCCTGCAGTAACAGCAGGTTATCTACCTTTTAAATATCTCTTCCCTTAAATCAACAGGTTAAAATCTGCCTTGAAAGACATAGTGCTAACAGTCAAACAAAGCCTGTCTCGACTCTGTCTGAGAACTGCAGACCAAACTCTTGCATTCCACAGGCCACGTGACTTCATTTTCACATGCAGAACCAGATTGCACTGTTTTATCCTTAAACTCTAATAACATGAAATAACAATACATAAACAGTCATTCCGGGGATGGTGGGTACATGTGCAGGAGGGCAGAATGATGGAAGGACTATGAGTTAAAGGGCACCTACAGTAAACATCTGACAGAAAATATGAGGTGATAAACACTGTTTTTAAAGGTGGCCTGTTTTCCTGCAACAACTTGACAGGGATTTCAGACAACAAAATGATATGCCAAGTACAACTGACAGATTTTTAAGAGGTAAGAAGAGAAAAACAGGTCATCAAGCAAACACAAAAATCAGAACAGAACACAAGGAAGTATGACAAAACAAAACAAAAACAAAAAACCTGATTCTGACCCTTTTTAAATGTTAAATTTTAAATCTGTCTTATTTTAATAGATTTTAATGTGTTATTAAATCCTACTTATGTTGTACGCTTTTAATCTTAAAAGTACTGCCCTCGATTAAAACAATTTAATTGCACTAAATCAAAAGTAATTAGGGGTGGTGTAGCGGTAGTGCTGTTGTCTCACAGCAGGGGTTCAAATCCACCTGACGACCTGGGACTTTTCAGTGTTGAGTTTGCATGTTCTCCACTTGTCTGCATAGGTTCCCTTTGGGTACTCCGGCTTCCTCCCACCACCAAAAACATGCAATATACGTGGATTGGTGACTCTAAATTGACCGTAGGAATAAATGTTAGTGTGAATGGTTGTTTGTCTTTCTATGTGGCCCTGTGATGAACTGGCGACTTGTCCAGGGTGAACCCCGCCTTCCGCTCAAAGTCACCTGGGATAGGCTCCTGCCCCCTCATGAGCCTACACAGGATAAGCAGTTTTATGCACCGTTTAATTCCCATAGACTGTCTTGTATGCACATGTGTAGAAACATGCCACCACTTTGTTACAGAGGGAAGGGATTTTTTCTGTGCTCTTTTTGGTTAGGAAGTTAGCAGCATGGTGGAGTGGTTAGCACTGTTGCCTCACGGCAAGAAGGTTCTGGGTTCTGAGTCCAACTGGGACCTTTCCACAAACACTTGACATAATAGAATTAAGTAAATTCAACATTTCTTTCAGTATAGGACTCATTGTCAATATATGGGATATTGTGTCTTTTATGTCTTAATGCTGCAGCTCAGGCCAAGTGTGGTAATATTGGTGATGATCCATAGGTTTATAAGGGGACAGGGGAAAAGTTCAAATAAATTATTGTAACCAGTGATTCTCCTATATTTTGTGTGGCATTGCTGTGTGAATGGGGCCTTAGTGTATCAGTTGTTGTTAATTCTAGTAAATGATTTGTTGAACAGTGTCAAAAATGGCTGTTGTATTCTGGCTACAGGCATATTTTAAAAGCTGGTAACTCATATTATACAGACAGGTACTAAAACTTGACTTCTTCAGCATTTCTGCTCAGCTACTTACTTCAGCACTGTTGAGTTGGAGTTTATTTTGGCATAACCTGCCATTCTTTTCTAATGATGTGAACATCATTGGTTGGAGTGGACAGTAAATTGCCTTTATCATGTAGTAATATTTCATTCTCACTAATATGACACATTCACGTTGTCTATTCATTGCTTATTTTGATTGCATTAAATTGTATGTCCTTTTAATTTGTTGGTTGCCTCGAGAGAGAGAGAGAGAGAGAGAGAGAGAGAGAGAGAGAGAGAGAGAGAGAGAGAGAGAGAGAGAGAGAGAGAGAGAACTCTGCAGTTACAGTTAGTGTCAGCATAGTGCCGAACAGTGGCTGGGTACCAACCATTTGTGGTGGACCACCAAATTTAGAGAACCGCAAGCAAATGCTTTATCTCCCAGTTCACTCAATTTAAACTGTTTTACATGTTCTGTGCTGGTCCTATTCTCTCTCTGGTGATATTAAATTATGGACAGTATACTGTACATGAAACATTAAACATAGTGACCCACTGGTGTTGAAATTAGAAACTATTTCCAACAATGTTATGTTTGCAGACAGAACTTAAAAAACAGTTCCAGAGAAAATGAGGTCACTACAGTTAATCGGAAGAGTGTTGAATATCAATAAAATAATGTTATTTTAATAATAATAAAAATAATAAATGATATTATTTGATCCTTCCTTAAATGGTAGCAGAAAAGATGAGAAAGAAAGAGCAAAAAGCCAAAAGCTGATGTATTTGTTACACTCACCATTTTCTCTCTGTGTCATATTTGTTGAAGTATACTTCTTTTCCCTATTGGGACCAGTCTGCACCAGATGTTTGACCCAGCTGAGCTCAGTATCCCAAATTTGGTTGCTGAGCGAAGAAAGTAAGGAGTGCAGTTGGAAGACTTCATGAAAAGAAATAGAAAATGAGCAAAAAATGAAACAAATATTTGTACATGTGTTCCCCACATATGTTCACCTCATTATCCTTAAGCTCACTCTATAGGAATGCAGGGCAGCAAACATATGTCCGACTCCTAAACCCCAGTAACACATAAACGCACACAGACACATATAGAGGCTCTATACTTTGTTAATCAAGGTGCCACACAGCCCTACTTCCTTTACCCTCACCCCACACCACATCTCAGCCTGACCTCAGTAATCAGTCTGTTTGAGTTTACTGATGATGGAGGTGAAAAAAAACCCCTCCTGAGCGTTTAGCTGATGCAGAAAAGATGCCATGGAGTCAGCAAAGAGATGCTGCTAATGAAAACCACATGACTGAATGAGTGCAGTCATCTAAACTGACAGACTTACAGCTGGGCCTCCCCCAATAGAGGTCCAGTGTTCACAGCATTACCCCTCTGCAGAAAAGCAAGCTTTTGCACACACACAAATTTGCATAAAACCCATAGAACTTAATCTTTTCTGAGACAAACATTCCCATGCTATGCTGCAACAGAACAAAACAATAACAAACAGTGACACAGTTTAAACACATGAAAGTGCCCGCGGTCCTCCTGAGGGAATTAGATTAAACCTAAGTGGCCTTCAGCCGAGTAGAGGGGGAGAAAGAACCACTGTGACCTTCAGAGGGAAAAGAGCCAGGGAACAAACCCAACAGGCAGGCTTGTCCACTGAAGAAGAGAAAAAAGAGAGAGAGAAAGAGGGAGGGGAGAGTTAAGGACGGAGGGAGACAGAGGAAGAGGGAGAGGGGGGAGAGGAAGGCAAACAGTGAGAGAGGCAGAAAGAAGACAAGACAAAACTTGTGACTTGACAAAACAGGCAGAGGCAGGTAAGAAACTTTATTTGTTGTTTCCTGGGGCGCTAATTTAGATGGGACAGGAGTGTGTTTGTGTTTGAAACAGAGAGGGACAGAAAGAGCAATGTGTGTGTGTGTGTGTGTGTGTGTGTGTGTGTGTGTGTGTGTGTGTGTGTGTGTGTGTGTGTGTGTGTGTGTGTGTGTGTGTGTGTGTGTGTGTGTGTGTGTGTGTGTGTGTGTGGACTGAGGGGGGATCCTGGCACAGCTGAGCCATGTTGGTGCGTTTCTATAGAAACGTTGTGCCATACAGAGCGCTACTCTGTCCTCCAGGCAGCTGTTGCATGCTTTGACTCTACAGGTTTTTCTCCACTCTTGCCTGCTCACCTTGAATTGATTTCAGCTTTTTCCATCAGTGGGCGAAGACACCAGCAGCAGCACAGTCAGAATATGAGGAGTTTCAGTCATGTTTGTGAAAACTCCCTCTGACTATCGTTTGGCACGAATGAGTTTGCAGCTCATCAGATGGATCCTCAGATCATTTCTAGGCATTGCTTTACATTTTGCTGAAATTAATTGAAGTTATGATTGTAATCATTTATTTAATGGATTATATGTTTGTATCTGCGGTGAATCACTCCCAGTAAGAGGATTAGGCTTTTAAAACCCATAGGTGCAGGATGAGAAGAAAAAAAAAAAGATTTAGGGTGGGCCAGCTGATGATCCGGACCAAGAAGCAGTGATGACAGGAGAAGAGAATGTTTCCAATCAGAATCATTTTACTTTAGTTTGTTAACATATTAAGCATTTATTCTTACCAGTGCACCTTTTAACTCACCACTGCACATCCAGATTACAGAGCTTTACCCACATGAGGTTTTGGTAATGGTAGTGTGAATATCTGCTGGTGATGAGTATTTGTGTGACTATGACATTACCAGTGAAGTATGTACCGAGCTGTTTTACGTGCATTTTCAAGTTAAGGTGTATTTAAGTGCCTATAACTACGTTTTAGATACTTGAATGTGAGATGTAATAGCAATTAGTTTTCTCTAGCAAACCAACATAATATTGCACTTAGTCACATTATTCTACTGTGCATGGCGTGGCTCCTGCTGAAGGCTTGTAGTGGTTCTGTAGTAATTTTCTGTTTGTTTTTTGGTTAAAACAATGACAGTGTCTGCTCTGCAGGGAAAGGGGAAAATTAATTGGCTCTTGTAATAACAAAGAACTTGTTTTGACAGCTTGTAAAAAAAATAAGAATGATACCTTTTTATTCTCCTGATACACATGATGTACATAAAAGGTCTGGATATTCAACTCTGATATTAACTGAATATATTAATAAGTCATCTGAGGACTTTATGTTATGACACAACTAAAATATAAAGATACTGAAAGCGTAAAATAGTTCAAAAGTTCAAAAATATCTTGAACTTTTTAATCATGAGAAAGCTATTGGCTTTAATGAAATGTTGATCTTGATAATTATAGGGCTCGTCTTAATTTGAGTGGATATACAGTATATAGAATATACATTTAGCTAAGTAAAAATTAATTGAAGACAAGGTTCAAAATACATTGTTGACCTTGAGAACAGGAGTTAAGAAAACATTCCCTTCAACAAGTCCATTCAATAGCTGTCCTGGAGCTTTCGGCCGCACCACATGAGCTTCATCAGCAGATGGAGTTTGACAATTTAAGAACTGGGAAAAACAATATCTATTATACAGCTGTATTAAGATCAGAAGCTCCAGGACACCTACGAAATGGACCTTGTGTGGAGTCTTTGAAAGAGGGTCCAATTAAATGCTACCAAAACTGGCTGAGGATACATGAAATACAGACATCTGTAGAGTGAGTCTGATCAATGCACAATGAGGTGGTCTGTGCCATCCTAACCTTCAGAGATGTACAATAGGAATCTATGTGATCCGATCTGTTTATCAAATTCACAAATAACAAAGCCATGAGTCATCCCTCACTGACACTCGAAGTCTTTAGTTGTTTCCAGACTGCAGGTTATGACAACAGAAGCAAGAAGGAGAGCAGGTTCTGATTTTGAATGAGGGGCTGGGAGGCTCTGGCAGTGGGACAAGAAAGTGCAAGTGCCAGAAAACACTGTAGATGTAGTGTTATTTATATTCCTTGATAGATTTTGGGTGAGTTCCCAAGTTTGGGAGATATAAGCTGCAGAAATGTTTGCTTTATCTCAAATATGATAGAACTAAATGGAACTTGGCTTGAGATGCTCAATGCACCAAAAAAAAGCACTTGAATAACTCAACAGCAATGTCTCTTTCCAGAAAGCATTACCTGGTTGCTCTAGATAACCCACAGACATTGTTTGGAGTGGTTTCATGCAGGAACTGTTTTCTTTTTATGTCTGCAAAGAAGACAGCATGCTCATGGGCGAGAGGCCAGCTAACTAAGCGGAGTGAGCTGCGGAGTAGTTCGGTAGAGAAAATACAGTTCCTACATGAAACTGCTCACAACAAGGTCTGTGGATTATCTTGAGTATCCGGGTCATTTCTGGAAAGAGACATTGACGTTGAATTTTTCAAAAAAGTTCCATCCAGTTCCATTACATTTGACTCAGCAACTCACACCAAAACAACCTAGATGGATAAAGAGTGCTACAGTTTTGGGGGCAAACTCTGCTTTTAAACCTAACAAAAATACTCATGGATTTATTTCAGGTTCTCAACATTTTTGTATTTACCATTGTTTGAAACATTCTGCTTCCATCAGAGTCTGATTGGAATTTGGGCCAGTTTCCTTTGAGCCTCTCTGGGGTCAAAGAGCCTTACCCTTCCAGGCCTGCGGTTCCCCCCTCCACAACCCTCCCTCTGGGCCAGCACTAACAAAAGGGCCTTTATCCCAAAATCTTTCCTGTCCTCTCTCTCCTAAGTACAAATTTCCTGTTTTACCCCTTCTCCTCTTGAAATTAATTGAATTAAAGAAATCACTGCTCATTTTCTTGCTCACTTTCTTTCACTTCTATTGCATAGCCACATATAAGATGGAATAACATAATTTATGTCACTTTGTCACATTATAACAATAACTAAATGATCCACAGCATTCATTAACATTATTATTATTATTATTTATTTATTTTTCAACCTGTCCTGCCTGACAACCTCAGCATGCAGTATGAAGATCTGGGTGCCTTACAGTGCCAAACAGATTTTGCTCTGCAAAGGAGGAGTCTATCATACTCCTCCTGTTGCGTAATCTGCATTTTATCTATTATTGAATTACACAAGGCGACCGGACCAGAAAGGGAGTGGGGGGGGTGGGGTGACAAGGGAGACAACCATAATAACCTCAAAACAAACAACAACAACAAGAACTACAACAAAAACAAAAACAACAATAACAGCAGTAATATATACAATAGTATCAACATTACAACCATAACTGTGTAACCTTGTTCACCTTAATGTGCGTGTGCATGTGTGTGTGCGTGTGAGAGAGATTGGCACTGGATGTGGTTTTAAGTGGGGGGTCGTTACAACACCATGCCGACCCCCAGCAGTAGGCAGAGAAGGACCCAAAGCCAGCCAGGGGCCACAGAGGGAGCGACCTGGCTCGACCAGAGGCCAGCCCCCCCAAAGCTCGAGCGGAGCCCTCAGCCCCAAGAGGACGTTATTTTCTCCTTCGTTCACACCAAAAGACACTGGATAGGTTCATGAAAGCTTGAGTGAACCCTGCTGCTCTATTAGAGTTCAGAGAATACACTTGGGCCATGACGAACAACATCATACAGCATATTTTAAATTTGATGTTGAAATAAGTGCAATAAAAGTTCAGGCAGTAGATTGCTGAAGATATCACTTTGCAGTTTTACAGTCTCAGTGCTTTCACTGACAAAAGACATATGCTTTACGTTGTCTATATAGTGATGTATTGGCCAGTTCAACCCTGATTTTTCTTCTCTCAAAAGCAAGGGCGCCAGATTCATTTCAGCAGCGGGGGGTCAAAAAGTGTGTGTGTTGGGTGGAATAGAGCTGAAAACCCCACGCTGTGTATTAGGCTACTACAAGGTTAGATAATCCCACTTACTCCTTTTCTCACAGTCAACACTTCTCGCAATAGAATATATGCCATACTCATGTCTCTCTCTCTCACGCACACATGCAGACAAGGGAGAGAGAGAGAGAGAGTTATAATAGCACAAGCATAGATTTCAGGGAAAATACAGCAGATACATCTGGCGATGACACCAACATACTTTAAGGCAGACTTGATTCACAGAATATCCGTCAAACAATGCACATGTTCCTGGTTTGCCACAAGAGGCACATTAGTCTACCCATTCCACAAATGTAAAAGTAAAAACACATCAGCAGCAGATTAAAGATGCTGTTTAGGCTGAAGTTGCCTAGACCACAGTGAGCAAGAGCATTACACCGTCGCTGAGGTCACACAAAACACAACAAAATGAAGTTTCCAAACCGGCCCTATCATTAAAATTATACTCATAATTATTATTCCAGTTTCAAAGGAGTCAAATACCTCAGTTGCTGTTGAAAAGTTGTTATACAACATGTCTAGCGACTCTTCTGTCCAATTACAGTGAATGAACCATGAAGGTGTGTGTGTTTATGTGTGTGTGGAAAGGATCCCTTTATTTCGGACGCTCATCCTCAGAACCAGCTGATTAAAAATAAGTCAAAGAAATATTCCCAAGTCTCTCCCAAAATGGGAACAATGAGGTTTTCATTATACTCAAGTTAGGGTCTGAACTGAGCCTCCAAATCTGCAAATCAAGGAGGAAGCATATATGTACTTGAGAGTCAAAGCAAAAAAAAAGAAAATAAGGACCAATATGCATGTATTTCTGCTATTAAACTTCCTGCCTCACAGCAAGAAGGTCCTGGGTTCAAATCCACATGAGGACCTGGGACTTTTCTGTGCGGCGTTTGCATGTTCTCCCTGTGTCTGCATGGGTTCCCTCCGGGTTCTCCATGCAATATAGGTGAATTGGTGACTCTTAATTGACCATAGGCATGAATGTGAGTGTCACTGGTTGTTTGTCCTTCTATGTGGCTCTGTTATGAACTGGCAACTTGTCCAGGGTGTACCCCGTCTCTCGCCCAAAGATAAATGAATGATTGCCCAGAAGGGAGGCTCTGTTGTCTCTACAGTCAAATTTATAAAACAACTGCCTCTGATCTGTGCTCTATCATAGGAACATGAAGGCTGGCTGGGGACTCGTCTCTGCATTGGCTCTGTTCCTCCTGATAGGGGCAGTGTTTCCTCAGAGACTTAAGCCAAAGAAGCCCACAAAGCGCCCAGCCACCACCAGAAAGCCTTCTGGCAGTCAGCCTGCTGCACCAGAACAGCCAGAACCACAGGAGCCTACAGACTTCCCCCCACCCATCCTTGGCCCACCCTCCATGTATCCTGACTGCCCCCTAGAATGCTTCTGCTCCCCAAGCTATCCCAATGCTCTCAACTGTGAGAACCGGAACCTCCGTGTGATCCCTGCCATCCCACTTAGAGCCCACTACTTGTACTTGCAGAACAACTACATCTCAGAGGTGACAGCAGAGCCATTCCTCAACGCCACTGAAGTCCGCTGGATCAACTTGGCTAATAACCGCATTCATCGGATAGACAAACAGGTCTGGAAGCTTCCACGATTTATATTCATGATTTGAAAATATGCAACCATCTAAAAATTTTGTGTCTTGCATCTAACTCTTGTGCAGGTGTTTGAGAAGATCCCAGCTCTGCTGTACCTCTACGCTCAGGGTAACCAGCTGAAAGAAATCCCTTCAGGTCTCCCAGCAAGCCTAGAGCAGCTTCGCCTCAGTAAGAATCGCATTTCTAAGATCCCCCCTGGTGCCTTTAACAAGATGGGGAACCTGACTCTGCTGGACCTGTACAACAACCAGGTACACACCAGTTTAAAAGTACCTTTGTGCTGCGTCTACCACCTATGTGCATTCCTGGAGCAAACATGTCTGTTGCCTTCTCTTCTAGCTGAGTGACAGTGACCTGAAAACAAACACCTTTCAGGACCTGACGAACCTCATGCAGCTCAATCTGGCTCGCAACATCTTCAGTAAGATGCCTACTGGGGTACCTAGTGGCATCATACAACTTTTCCTGGACAGGAACAACATAGATGGCATCCCAAAGCAAGTATACAGAGCATACATCGTCCCATAGCTAACGATAACACATACATACACATAATGTATGACTTATAAAAGACCAGTTGGTCTGAAATGTTTACTGTTGTTCTTCTCGTCCACTATCATTTGTTCAGAGACTACTTCAAAGACTTTGCTCACCTGGCATTTGTGAGGCTGAACCATAACCAGCTGAATGATAAAGGACTTCCCAAGGCTGTGTTCAACATATCCACCCTGTTGGACCTGCAGCTGGCCCACAATCAGCTTTCTTCTGTTCCTCTGTTCAACTCTCACCTGGAGCACCTGCACCTCAACCACAACAGCATTGAGAGTAAGTCATCTCAGAATCAGTCAGCACCAGCTTAAGGAATTGTGAGAGGAAGCAAAAGTATGTCCAACAAAATAGATATGGAAGCATTTCTCCACTATTTGATCAAGTGGCTCTCAGTAAAGTAAGAGTTCTCTTCATCAATCCTTATTAAATGACACTATTTATTGTTCCTGTCATAAATGCGGGAGGATAGAGCGGCTGTGAAAATCCACCAAGCTCAAAGTTCATTGTCTTAATTACAAAGACCATATTACTGACTCCAACAACATGGCTGAGGAGGGAAGCGCCTCTTACTTACCGCCATCCCTGCACCTCATGATGTGCCTGTCGAAAAAGGAATTTCATCTGAATTTCTCTCTTTCTTTTGAGAAAAATGTACTGATGTGAGTTCTAGCATTAACCCCTCATCTACTCACTTTTCTGCTTATCCACGTCAGCTATCAGTTTTGGACTGCTTCTTTCCTTTGATTTTGAAAACTTTCTCAAGCCCTGCAGCTATTTTGCCATTGTCTATGCTGAAACTGTTCTCTTGGGTCCACTGTTACATGCCTGGTCTGTATAATAAATAGCTCCCTGCAATCAGTTTTCAGCATGCAGTTGTTCACCATCATCTGAGAGAAAAATAACCTTGGTAAATTATCTGTTTAGGTGCTGTTGGCTTTTAGCAGAGTTTTGATACTGTAGCATCCTGCCTGAAAGGCTCAAGTAGTGATTGGATGTCTCTGGCAGTGCCCTGGACTCGTTCTCCTACAATACCTTGGATAAAAGTTTTGCTTGGTATCGGCATCGTTTTTTAAATGATTCCTGTACACACAGATCAGCAAAAACGATGAAAATGCTGTAGTATGTATGCCAAGGAAGTAGATGGTGGTGTAAATATTCAAAATCAACACCACAGAACAAGATCACAGTGGTTGTTCAGTAAATCTACATTGGAGGAGCGTTAAATAAACACAGTTTATTTTAACACTTTAAGAGGGATTTATAGAGAAGATTATTTAACACAAACAAACAAAACCGGCCAGTCCATCATTGGTTTTTTTGTTGTTGTTCTGGCCATAGTAGGCTGTTTGCTTTCTACACGCAATTTAGGCTGGCAGGAACTGTAATAAGCATGCATGAATTGAGTTGCGGTTTGTCCGTTTACACGACAACAGCAGGGTAGCATATTCAGAAGTTTCCACTCTGGAGTCCGTTTTCAAAAGTTTGTGGTTTTAGTCCCCGAAAACGCCATTTTCGTGTAAACAGCGCTTCATAACTGACTAGAGGGATTACATATATCATCTAGCCTGGAAACACCTTGGGATCCCTCAGGAGGAATTGTTGATGGGGAAAGGGACATAGCCTAAGCGTAAAAAAAAAGGATGGTTGGATCGATGGATCGAGACCCATACATGTTGCTTCCATCAAAGAAACATTGTCAGACTAAGATCTGTTTTATCACAACCTATGCATGACATCAGTCATTCAGTTGGGAAGTAGATTTGGAGGTGGTGGAGCTGAGGATGCTGTGGTCTTTGATGAGAGTGATGAAGGTGGACAGGATCAGGTCAACTTACTTATATAGCAAGTCAACTTATTTATATATAATAAATATAACACATAAATATAGCACATATAAAATACAACACAGCGTTGCCCAAAGTGCTGAACAAATATGGCAAAAACCAGGTGATCAAGATAAAACAAATAAAAACACATAGACATAAAAAGCAAACAATAGCCATAAGAACAAGTAAAAAACAGCTGAACCAGTAAAGATAATAGGATCAGAGGGATGGCACATGCTGGACGGTTTGGTGATAAGGAGAGGGAGGCTGGTATGAACATGTCCAGAGGAGAGATGCAGGATAAGTTGGGAGGAGGATGTGGAGGAATGAGCTGCCAGGCAAGAGAAAACAAGGAATTCCAAAAAGAGGATACATGGATGTGGTGAGAGAGAACATGAAGTGAGAAAGAATGATGCAGAGGACAGAGGGAAGGAAAAGAAAAATCCGCTGTGAAGATCCTTAATTGGGAGTAGTTAAAAAAAGAAGACGCTAAATTAATTGATATCAAATGTGACACATTCACCAGATATCAAGTTGTATAAATGATGTTCAGATAAGTAAAATAGTTAGTACACAGTCACATACAATACCTCTCTGTAATGTATGTATGTAAACATTACAGTAATACATTATATGTGGAACATACTGAATGTTCTGCATGCAGACATTCTGTATGCAGATTTCTTCCAGTGGATCAAATGTCACCAATGTTTTTGACAATATACCCCATAACTTTCTCACTAATACTGATTTAACAATTTTATGTTTAAACAGACAAAAAAGGTACATAGAGGGTTTGAATCCCCAGGTGGACAGGTCCTCCTCGCCAACAATGTTTTGCTTCATACATCAAACATGCTACTTGTTGCTTGCAGCTGTTATAGTAAAAGGGACTGAACCTGCAAATGTATGCTTACCTATTTTCTCCTTGTTGTCTTTATTTACCCTCCCTTGTTTTATTCCTGTTCTCCTGGATTTTGTTTTCTTACCTAATATACCATCCTTTTTGTTATGAATTTAAATGTAATAATTTAAACGATTAATACTATTAATAAATTAAATATTGGCAGATTCCATTAAATTATAGCCTGCATACATTTAGGATTGTGTGTTTTCCTTACAGACATCAATGGTACCGTGATCTGCCCATTCAGCCTGGATGCTGGATTTAGCGACGACAGCCTGGTGCCAAGACTAAGGTATGTCACATTAGGCTTTGTTGCCTCTTGGCACTCAACATCACAAATGCACAGTGACACCCTTTCACTGGAATAGGAAGAATATTATTCTGTCAATCATTGTGATTATACTAAGTACAGGCTCTCTTCCGTCAGGTACTTGCGTTTGGATGGAAATCACCTGAGCCCACCCATTCCTCTGGATGTCATCATGTGCTTCAGACACCTCCGCTCCATTGTCTTGTAGGAAATTTATGCCTGAATGCCCTGAGGGCACACACACAAACACACACACACATACACACAAACCATGCACATATACACACACGAATTCACACAGTACAAACTGAATTTAAGGCAAAACATTCTCAGTGAAGCACAAGGTATATCCAACCTTACAGTGCCAAATAAGTCAATAAAATGCTGTTTTAATGGTTGAAGCTTTTTAAGTGTAAGTTCCATTGTTGTTAGATTCAAGAGAATCAGAACATTGAAATACAAGGAGCTGATATACCGACATTTACGGATAGGTTTTTGTAGAAGTTACAAGTTATCACTCGATTTTTGCTTATTAAATTACAATGCAAAAAAAATGAGTAAAGTCTGAAAACACAGGTACATTGACAGACATGCTACAGATCTGGAGTGTAGTTATGTTCAATCGCAGATGACCAGAGCTGCCACCAAGGACAACAAGCAGAACTGCCGTGGATACCAGAAGGTCCAATATAAAACACAACTACCATGTAGTTAAAGCTGTCCCACATGTGCCTGTGATTTTCAAGGTGCTCCATGCAAAAATTCAATTTTTCTTCTTTTTCTTCTGTATATTATTCTTCTGTATAAAGAAGCTATGTACAAATAATGGAAAATAAACATTTTCTTTGATCATTTGATCATGTTTTACTTTTGATTTAATTCAAACTGCATACATAGGTTTTGGGTTAGGCCTCATTTGTAGGTTTAATCCTGGCTTAGTTTTACCTGAAACTCTCACATGTAAAAACTGTCAAAGTAAGATGAGGTGTACAAAGACTACACAATTATGATATTTACCAAAGGAAATGTCTCAGAAATCCTGACACATGTGAGACACATGAAAAAAAAAATAGAACTGCATCAGGAAAGAGTAACAGTGGTAATATGTTGGTAATAAGTAGACCATTTGATAAACAGCCCTTGAAATCAGTACTACTTAATACTTTTAACAATATGAAGAGAACATTAGCTTACCCAGTAGTTCCCAACCCAAAATCAGTCGCAGGACGATTGTAAGAGTTTTTTTATGATTATGTGTCTGCTGCTGTTTACAGTACATATACAGCTTGTGTTAAAGTGTCTGTATCTCAGTTTAACATCCACTTTGTTTCAAAGTAGTAAAAAGGTATGATACAAACAGAAATATCCCAGGAATAATATACACTAGCTACTGAAGCAATGCCACCAAGTCAAAGTCTTGTGACTTGGATCATAATACACCTTTCCATGAACACAAAGCTTTGGGAGGACCTCTAGTGGTTAGAAACAAGCACTGAGCATTACTGAGCTGCAAGCTGGGAAGTGCTGTCAACTGTTTTTTTTTTACCACAGACGTAGACAAGTGCGTCTCTGAAAGGGATGTTTGGAAATTTTGCACTTCCTTATACGGATTTAGCGTATTCCTCCAGATTGACTTCTCGGTTTTTTTTTTCATGTTTCTTTGCATAGCAAATAAATCTCAGCAGTCATCCAGAATTAACATGGCCAGACAAGCAGGTGAGCAGGTCAGGTAGGGGTTTCCGATCAGGACTCACCTGACAGGAATGACGTCACTGCCAGTGCAAGTGCACCCTGAGGAAAACTATTCTTGCATTGCGCTGTTAGGTTTATGTGTAGTACATAGCTGCATGGTTATATAATATCTGAGCGTAGACACAGTAATCAATCAAAAATCTATGAGACAGCAACTTCATATGTTATTTGTGCAAAACATACATCTTAAAACAATAGATCAATATATTATAAAAGACCAGTAGCCAACGCTTGCACTGACTTTTTTAAAAAGGAACACACAGTTGAATAAATTGAAGCTACAACACTCTGAATCAGTGAAGGACATAATTATACAGTACATTACTTGTGTCTCGGCTATGTCTCTACAATGACCACAAAGCACATTAGGAAGGAGGAAATCTTCAATCATTCATTTTCCTTTCCTTTCAATTAGGTGTTGAGACATCAGCTGGCAATTCCTCTTGCAACAAACTTCCTCGTCCTGTAAACCAATTTGTGTGCAGGTGCATGTTTGTGTGTGTATGTAAGCTGTGCAAAAAAAAAAAAAAATCCTCCTCACTCTACTATAAGAGGACACAGCATGGAGACAGGGCGGCATATCACTCTCAGGACTCTTCCTCTGAATAACACACACAAAGGTGAGTCTGACCACAAGTGGTGCTGGCCGGGGTCATGGTACTGTAGTTGGTGATGGTGCTTGAGTGTCATAATGGCTATTTGCTTTAGATTTGGAAACAGGACAAAGCCAAGTAGGAGAGAGAATATATGCAAATACCATATATGGTATATATGATACGTGTGTGTGTGTGTGTGTGTGTGTGTGTGTATATATATACACACACACACATACATTTCAATCAAGAATATGTTAACAGAATAATCAATAATTAAGCCCTTAAATTAACCCTACCCACACGTAATGATTGATAATCATTTGTAATTGATTATTGGACATTTATCTTTATTTACATTAATTTTAACAAACAAAATATTTCTGTTAGCTTTCAAACCAGTCAACCACAGCGATGAAGATGCTGCTCTGCCGCTCTCTCTGCCTGATCCTCGTGCTCAGTGGTCTGAGTGAACTCGTGAAGAGCCGAACTCTGCATCTGGACAGCTGTTCTGTCAACGTTCACACACATGAACTGCGCAAATATTACTCTATCATACGATCAGATGCGGTGAGTGTAATTCAGACACACTGTGGAAAACCACTTAACTCACTTTACCACACACACTGTTCAAAGCTGTTGATGACACCTTGAATTGGATGGAAACGTAAAAGACTTTTTTGGTGGTTTTTCGTTCCAGATAACGGGAGACAGTGAGATTGGAGTGAAGCTTCTCGACAAATCACTGATTAAGAATGTTCAGGTGAGCTTTCTGTTTCAAAGTACAGTATGAATGTTTGCCTACACTAAGTCGTAGACATCTCAAAGCTTTACGGACAGTATATGAGTGTGTAATATGAGTGTAGAGCTGCTGTAATCTTGCTCTATGTGTCTCTATCAGGACGGTCAAATGTGCTGTTTCCTGCGTCTCGTGCTGCGTTTCTACATTGAGAGAGTGTTCAACAACTACGCCTCCTCCCAGCCACAGGATCAACGCAGCTCCAGCGCTCTGGCCAACGCTTTTGTGACCATCAGAAGGGATATACATAAATGTGTAAGTTACCTGTTCAATGATAAAATGTTCTTTAATCAAAGACAGTTGAGAGTTGTATTCGTAACTGTGTTTTGTTCTGTTCAGCACTGTCACTGTGCAGAGGAAACACAGAGAAGTATTGACTCCCTACATGCTGAGTTTATTGAGGTATGTATAATATACAGAATAACCACTCACTGGACGTAAATACCTCCTCATGGCCCACACTCTCACAGTGGGTTGCAGAGGGTACTGGGGCAATTTGATTCAAATTATATCAGGCTACATTTGATGCCCAGTTCACATATATTTTATTATCTTAAATATATCACACATTTCACAGGGGCCTGCCCCTGTGAAATGTGTGTTTGGCTGAATATCCTGATACAGAGGAAACAGACAGAGAATATAATATGAACTTACTTTTGCCACACTGCTGAGGGTTAATGTACGATATCATGGACCAAATTAAAGGGGCCTTAAAGATGCTTCCATTCACCAAACCCATATTCAACGATGCAAAAACTGTACATTATTTCTGTACTGTTATGCTCATCTTTATATTTCTCTATTCAATTTCTATTTCTGTCTTTTTCACTTTGAGCAGCTGGAAATAAACCAGGCAGCACAGAAGGCTATGGGAGAACTGGACACTGTACTGGAGTGGCTGGAGGTGCTCGGCCAGAAAACACTCAAATGATCAGATGAACAATCAAAAATCAACACTTCAATCCCAAAGTGGCTGCAGCTGATATTTTCCTAAGCTAACAATGTAACTCTTCGAAACAGGTTAACTTACCTTCTACACCATTGTGCATTTCTCTATTTTTTACTTGAATTAACTCTATGTGTTTGCTATCCACAAATGTGGACTCAAATTTTCTATGCAATATTTATAATTCATGTGACATAAGGTTTTTATATTTATCAACAATAGAAAGTTGTTAAGGTATTGAACTGTAGGTGTGTTTTTACTGTAGTTATTGTTGAGTCTAAAGAAATGGCCCCCCATGGCCAACAGGGGGGGCCAAGAGCACTTGAATTGTTCCACACTAGAGCTTCATTCTGAGAAAGAGGAATATAGAGGTATGTAGAATTAAAAAGCATACATGTCTAAATCAAAGTAATTTATCTTAGAATCTTTCTAATGTACACCATGTAGTTTTCAAAAATAATTATTTAGCTTCATATTCTATTCTTGAATCACTGATGTTATCTTGTTACAGGGTGCTCTGATCTATTTAAGTAATGTAACATTGTTGTGTTTTACAGTTGCATTTATTCTCTATATAAGAAGATACCATTTAAGTTATTTGACTGTATTTGATAGTTGTTCTGCATTTTTGAATATTGAAATTTTCTTTAACCAAAGCAATTAAAGTGATGAACATGTTTACAGTAAATTAATTGTCTACTGGTTCATTTTACTTTACAGTACACCACATCCACTATGCCACATAGTGCTGCACTTTGAATATTATGGTGCAAATTAACACCTGAGATTAAAAACCATGGAAGTGTAAGTGTTTTCTCCACTTTAAAATTGGTTGTAGGAGGTGAGTTGTAATAATTCTCATCGTGCGAAGTGTGATCACACTTGACAAATATTTTGAGTAGTCTCGCGTCTGAAAACTATTTTTAGACAAATAGCCACAATGCTTTTGTGCAACTAAGGCAAAATGACACACACCCATAAAAAAAGGCATGAAGAAGACAGGCTCAAGAGGTCTGAGTAAAAAGTTGGCTGCCGTCCCACAGGATGACACCAGGAGGTCATGCCAGTCCATATGGAGGAGGATTACTGCTGTAATCAATGCTGATGGGGGACAAAATACTGATTGTGTAAAATGTGGTAAACTCCAGTTATGTTACCTGAGAAATTTATGGTAATTACATTTTTGGTGTTGTTTTTGTTATGAGTCTGTTTTTGTTACTGATTAAATTCAGATACTTAATTGTTATTTTAATAAAACACAAATCACCCAAGCAAATCTGCTAGTAAACACAGTGATGCATTTTTAAATCCTTTGAGTCTATGTAGGTGGCTAAGCTATAATAACATGGTGAAATTGAAACATTTGTATTTGAAACAGTTGCACTGGCACTGAAACAATTAGTTGCTACTAAATTAAGCTTGACTGAAAGATAAAACATTACAATTCTTTCATTTAAATTTTTTTTTGTATTCTGATGCATTTTTCATTAACAATCTTCCCATTTTTTCTTCATGTGTGGCTTTTGTCAGCAACATTGTCAGTATTTCTTCAGTGTCAGTTCTCTTTTTCATTTTCATCCCTCAACAGAGTATAGTCGTCACTACATCCGTCCCATCTGGCCATCAAAAATAATTTTTGTCTGTAGCATATCTCACAAACTATACATATCAGCTTAACTAAACTTTACACATAAATAAGCCATAATCAAATTAAAATGGCTTAAAATGATATTTTCAATGCAACATTTCACTGTCGCTTTTCTAGTTAATAGCGTGTCTGCATACCCCTGAAGCAGAAACGTCATAGGCATCACCTCAATTATTAGTACATGATGTCACCATCATACATACTGAGAAAGTTGATTTAGTGACTCTGTCACCACATTACTGAGAAAACTAGTAAAACTAACACACCAAGCCAGTGGCCTAAAAGTCAAATCATGTTAGTTTCTGCAATGTAAGTCATAAAGTCAGTCATAAATAAAGCCCTGAATTCAATATCCTACTTATGTAAAAGTACAGAAGTAGTATCAGCACAATATATTCAAAGAAGGCTACTTGATCTGCATAAAGTTGCCCCTTTGACTGATTGTTGTTACCTCCACCAATTAGAGGAGATTATGTTATCTTGTTTTATGCTTGCTTGTTTGTATGTCTCTTTGTCTGCAAGATATCTCAAAAAGTTGTCATCAGATTTTAAATTTTGAGGCAGATCTGGGTATGGACGCAGATTCTGGATCACTTTTTACTGTCTTAAACACTGTGAGATACCAGTATCATGAAAAATAATAATATAATAATATTTATTCAAAATAAAAATACCCAGGTATTAGGATTTAAATATATATTTGAAGGGGGGCAATATGAGTTGGGTCATAGTACACAGTTTGTATTTCCTTTCTGTGTGCACTTGTGTGAGTTCAGCGACAACCTGCTCCATCCAGCCCAGTCTCCTCTCGCTGTCTCATCGCCTTACTGCTTCCTCTGAGGAGAAAGGGCCCCACTTTTCCTCCAGGAGACTTCAGCAGCATGTCCACTAACATGACTCTCCTATCTCTCCTCCTGGTCTGGATTCTTTTAGCAATACCTGTACACTAACATGCAATTACTAGTTAGGTATATTTATGGAAGGTTTCCGTGTCAGGCTCAAGAAGCTGCCCTGATAACTACCATGTAAATATTTTCCAATGTAACTCTGTTGTTGCCCTGCACTATTTGTTAGTGATAAATTTACGATAAATTGGTGGAACCCAATCAGCAGACCCCTCTGTTATAGATGGAAATGTAATATTATAGATGGAAATGTAATTTGATGACTGACTCCTCATAAACAGATGGACCTGACCACTAAAGTCCTCATGCCAACATAAATTTAAAATTAATCTCTAAATTGAAGAGTCCGGGGATTAAAATTGTGCCACAATGTCTCCAAGTGTTCTTGTTATCTTAGTTTAGAGAATTCAAAATTAATTTCATGTATTCATTGGACTGTACTGATGACTTTGGACATTTGGTCTACCTTGGGATATTGTTGCTTGGAGATTGTGTAAAACAACCAAGCTGCCATGCCTGTCAGAAGAACATGTGATTAGCTATCAATATCGAAACTCTAATGAAAAGTTTGGACCACATCCAAAAGCTTCCAAATATTCCCCACACGTGTTGTCATGAGACAAAAGGCTGACTAGAGTTCAATGATGGCTCATAGGACAGATTATACATAATATGGCATTAGTCAGTGATGCTTAAAATGCAGCAACGTGCAGAAGTGCATCAACCAGTACGTGTAAAAAAGGAACAGAAGAAATGCCTTGCCTAGGTTTTGCCCTGAGCTTTGCCTTTCAGGCTGCATACTAATCCTGGTCAAGGAAATTTCTCTATTAATCATACTGTATTTAACTCATGAGTGTAGAGAAGGAGCTTTGGGTGAATTCATGGGGTTGTTACTAAACTCTTTTGTGGACATTACATAACAGATAGCAGGAGATAATGAGATCGGAGTGAAACATTTCAAAAGATCATTGATGAATGATGTTCACGAGAGCATGTTCTGTTATTTACTCTACAGTATGTTATGCTGGTTATGTGCTCAGCCTAGTCATTTCTGTTCCACACTCATATTGCATGACTGTATAATATATGTGTGTCTATATCAGGCAGGTCAGACATGCTGTTTCCTGCATCTTGTGCTGCATTTCTAGTAAGAGACGATAAAAGAAATTGAAAGATAATAGAAAAAGAGCATTGAACAGCCACGCGTTTTCTCAGACACAGCAGCAACGCTGCTCCAACGCTGCTCCAACGCTGCGGTCAACGCTGCAGCAACACATTTCAGCATCAGGAGAGATCGACATCAAGGCTGGATTGCCAACTGCACAAATTGGGCAACTGTTCTGAGAGCCCAGGTTTCCAAGTTTCAAAAGTTCCCCGGAGTGCATGGTAGATGGGGGTTGATGAGGCACAACACTAAATATTTGCTCTGGAGCCCTCCTACAAGTTAATCCAGCAAAGACCTTCTGGCATTTTGGACGTCAACCATTATACAGTGTTTTTGAAAGTCAGAAGCTCATTCGCTGAGCAATTAGTGATGCCTCACCAAATGATTCACGTGGTCTTTTGTTCCAGCAGTGGTCAGCAATTTATTTCACCTTTCTAATGATAAAGCACTTATTTCCATTCGATATCTAATTCACAAAGATTTTGTAAGGAATATATTAATTTGTCAATTAGCTCAGTGATCACTTAACAATATCTCAAAAGAAGCAATTTCTCCTACAATTTGTTTAACTTCTCAAAGATTATATGAATATTTAGTTGTTTTTTTCTACTTTCAAAGATAACTGTTGTCCAGAGGTCAATAATATTCGGATCTAAACCTGGTCTGAAAAGAGAAAAAAAAATTATTGAAGAATATGCTGCTACTTCCAATGAAGCATTCATAAGTTTAATCGCATTATAACATGACTATAATGCTGGCTCGACTGTATACATCATATGAAAATGAACAATTCAACATTCAATTGGAGAACAAATACTATTTAGGTGTAGAATAAATAGTAGATGGCCTAAGACACCTTTAGCAACCATCTGGGACTTGAGTTCAAATCATCAGCAATAGAAGTCTGTACTCTACCAGATAGATATACATTTCAACGTGTCAGCAGAATCACCAATTGAAAACTGATTATTTAACAAAATATTATATACAACAGCATCAAAAGAACTGGACAGATCTACAACATCTTTAGCAGAATAATGACTTGCCTTGCCTTATTATCCCTGGTGGTGATCAATGGAAACACAGTGTTTTACCCATTACAGGTGAGCAGATGCAACACAGCCAACATCATAGTCCTCAGCAGCAGCATGATGATTGGCTAAGACGGTTATATCGCCTTTATTATTTCTCTTCACACACTGCAGATTCTTCATGGCTTCGCTTCTGAGGATCGGCAGACCAAGAATTAAAATTCTGTGAACAGAAAACAAATGAAACTATGATTCATCACTCAAATTGCAGAGAGAAACTGCTACCTTTTACTTACTTACTAATTCAGCACTTGGATGTTTGAACATCATGGGAAAATATGAGCTGTCATAATAAGCACTGCTTACGTAAGTGCGGTTAACACCACCACAGGCCCATATACGAATGGCCATATGCACACGTGTGCTTACACACTTGAAAACAGTAGAAGTATCGTTTTTGGAAGCATCAGACTTGAGTGTATTAATCACTGATTGAGAGCTGACGCTAATCTGATCTTACACAGGGGTTCATCATCAGGAGAGGCAAACAAGCCAAATGTTTTGTCCCAGAAAAAGAATTGGGGATAAAATAGCCACTCATATTGGCATATCTTGCAATGACAACTATAAACCCCTTTAAACCTTCCATAATGCAGTGAACCAACCCCCCTCCCCTAAATGGGGCCCCTTCAATCTACCATGACAGCTGTATATAGTTACTTTGGACACCTCTACAAGAGAAATTGCAGCGAGGCTAGAGAAGGATGTGAAGCTTCCCGAAAGGAGGGCAAGAAGAAAAACAAGGCAGTTTCAATATGAGGGCAGAGAAGAATAAATATCTACACCAGATGACCTCCTCAGTCAGGAGGGTTTTTTTCTACCACTGGTGAACACTGATGTCAGTAGCATCACCACCAGGCTCTCAAAGATGGAAGATACGTACAACCTGTATGGTTTTATTTTCTCCAAAGAGGAACTGACAGAGGCTTGAGAAGCAGTGCCTACATCTTTAAGGTTGATGGAGGTCAGATGGCGATGGGCCTCTTTGCCTGGAGCCCCCCAGATCTTACATCACCGATAATTTCCAGGTTGAGCCCAGTGTGCGAAGGGAATTTCGAAGTTTCGTCTCCTCCCAAAAACTTGTTTGCTCAGCAAACAAACAGGCCACTTTAGTTCAAGGTTACAGCAAGACATTCATCTGATGTTGCTTCCTCAGTTCTGCACAAATGATCAGTTTTCTGAGGAAGTTATATTTTACATTTGCACATTTCCATCACAGCTATATTGAGAGTTTGAAATCTACCACCACTACCATCTACCAGGTGATATAGAACTGCTCACATTTACCAGGATAGGTGACCTGGCAGAAAGTCTAAATGACGCCATCATGGAAATCATCTCAAGACCAGAGAACTCTCCATAGGTCACTCACAGGAAGCACAGATGAAATGTTGCTGTTTCCGATCTGCACACACCTCATAGTGGACATCCGCCATTTGTCACCATGTTGTAACAATCGAACAATATTTCTCAGGTTCCTCTTTTTTGCTTTAATGAGTCAAAACATTACTGTTAAACGATAGCAGACACAACATTCTTTATGTTCACAAAACAATAGCCACATAACATAAACAACAACAGAAACAAGTTGCTAGAAGTTTAACACTAAACTCAACTTGTGTAGTCAACCAGGCAACCTGTGTGAAAGTGAAAGAGGAATGTGGTGAATCTATGTGAAAGCCATACAGATTTCTTCTAAAGGAAACAGCAGCAAGAAGGGCACACTATGCAGACATACCATTTCTTGCATAACATGCAAGAAATGTAAAGCCATAACTACAGTTCATCATGCAGCTCATCTGGTCTGTAAAGATGATCGTACAGCTAGCATCTACATCAAAACTTTGTCAATGTACCTTTTCAATATAACTCATCTGGTTTTCCACTGTCATTCATGTTCCAACAAAGGGGGCTGAATCAACGATATGAATAGTCAGCTTTCAGGTAAAGCGCTGCAGTATTGCTGACAGCAGATTCTGATTACCGGTTAGTGACGACATCATATACTGAGATTAGGAGATCAGCTTGCAACATCAGAGAGAACCAGAGACACCCTGACCACATTCACACCTGATTATCTCCAGAAAGAGACAACATTCTGCTGACTGTTCTTCAGAGATGAAGGCGATGAATGAAAAATCTAATTTGACTGATTCAGCTTCAGCCCCCATTTTGAAGAGGCAGTGTATAAAGAGGACATGGAGAGGGGCACAAGTTACTGGTAGTGCTGGTTGAAGGAAACCATTTGGTCTCAATTAGCAGGGAGAGAAACATCACTGAATTCTTACCTCTACTTTGAGTGCATAGTGAACATTATTGTCCTGACATGAAGCCTCCTACGGAGCAACACACTATATAAGTCACAGGATTATGATATAAAATTGTAATCAACTGGAGAGTGTTGACGTTTTGAGGTCGAAACACTCAGTGAAGGTTGGTGGCCTCCTGATGACTTCCTCACCAGGCCATGCAACTAAATTTGGCAGTGCCCTCACCCGATTATTGTGTGGCACACTAGGGATTGTCACAGTCCTATGTATAACAGTTAATTACTACATACCAGAAAAGCATGATAGCAAAATTGACCAAAGAAAAAGCACATATACCTGACTCACATGCTCCTACATTTTAGTAAAATGGTAAATTGAAAGAAATGCAAACTGGGAAGAGGCATCTAAAATTAAACTGCACCACAAAAAAATCACACAGCAAATGCAGCAAGCAAATGTGCATGCTCACACACACACACTGTCCTTGGCAAAGTCAAAGGGGTTTCCCATAAAATGGTCTCTGCTGAAGCATCTTCATTTGACATATGACTACACATATTTTTACTATTGTGTGCTCCATGCTACTATATTCTGGAAAACACTCAATACACACACACTCTTTTTTTTGCTGTGCTGTGATTCGATAATAACGTGACATGCAAAATTGTCACAAAGAAAAGCTAATTCTGTTATTATAGACAAAAAGATTTTAACATAGTCATCAATTTTAACATATATTTTAATCAGTAAATAGATATAGAAATTGAAATCAAAAAATCTTATAATGTACAAACCCAAGTCCAAAAATGTGGGACAGTTTGTAAAACTGTTACAGACAGCAGTTCTACAAAGTGCTCCCAAATCTGTAGTAATATCCGTTATACAAACTGGTGTTTCACAAAGTGGTGAAGCTCGTGTGGAATGTTCCAAACGGGACTTTTTTGTGCATTCCACAATTTTCTCAATCTTTTGTTGTCCTGTGTCCAAACTGATTTGAAATATGCTGCTGGTATCAATTTCAGAATAAGCATATACGTATTTACAAAAATCAATGAAGTTGTTTTATTACTGAGCCTTCAGGTCTAGTATTGGTGCACTTTGTCCCACACATATAAAGTACATATATAATATACATATATATATATGTATATATGTTTTCTCATACATATAAAATATTAAAATATATAATTATTACATTATTATTCTACGTACACACATACATACATATACACATAAGGTCCCATATCTGTCCTTTAGCATATATGGGGAATGTTATTGCACTATAGGGACTGATATGTGTAATTCGATTCTACTAATGACACTTCGCCCTTATTAACACTGAATCATATGAGCAAAATGGAAATAATAATCCACACATTTTACAGAAAATTGTGTCATAAAAAAAAATTTCATGTCAATTTCTTGTTTCGCCTCAAAAGTTCAAGACCTTGCAATCGCATCATCCAATCACATGGGAGGAAATGCCCATATCTAAAAGCCGCCTCCCTCAGGTATCTGTTCCAATTTTGGCTATAAATTAAGATAAGTGATGGGTCCTATCAAGAAGAGTTCACCTCTCAGAAGTCAGAGACCCTCTGAAGCCAGCAGCATCTTCACCCCTGAGGGCCTACTTTTCTCCGTCTCCAGAAGACCTGCAGCAGCATGCATCCTCAGTCTCTCCTCTCAGCCGTCCTAATTGTCTCGTTTTTACTCTGCATTGTCTGGTGCAGTCCAACATGCAACAACCAGTGCTGCCGTTTCGTGGAGGGCTTCCCTGTCAGGCTAAAGAAGCTCAGAGAAAACTACTCACACATCCGAGACTTCTATGTGAGTATGTTGACTAGTGCAGCATCATTTGAATACACTCAGCGCCCATGTACAGTAGGTGTCCCGTCAGTCTCCAGGTGACGCTGCACTTCCTCACCTCCGTCTGTCTGCCTCTGTTGAAAGTGCCTTGCAGCACTCACTGAGCCTTTTCTGTCTGCAGGAAGCAAACGATGACTTGGACACAGCGCTTCTAGACCAGAGCGTCGAGGAATCATTTAAAGTAAGTTTCACTTCTCTCCACGATGTGGATTCATTGCCGTATTAACGTCACTGCTTCTCAAAATTAATGGGAAAAATGCTGAGATCACCCCACATCATATAACAAGGCCGGTGCTTTCCTCTGTCTTCAGAGTCCGTTTGCCTGCCACACCATGAACAGCCTACTGGAATTTTATCTGGGCACGGTTTTGCCGACAGCCCTGGCTGGAGTGACGGAAGACACCAAGGACTTACAGCCTCACATGGAGTCCATACAGCATATCTTCGATCAGCTGAACAGTGACGTCACAACATGTGTGAGTAGCTGACGTGCGTATTACTTGTTCAGTAAATATGTAAATACGCACCGATTGCGCGCACAGGGCTCTGATAGTTTCTGCTTAATTGTCTATATGGAGAATATGAATATGGAGATGAGATGATTTTGAGATGATTTTGATCATTTTGAGATGATTTTGTGGTCCGTAAAATCGGTGCGTTGTTGAATATTTAGTAACAAAAATGAATAAGCCCTTTTTAAATTATTGTATAGATTTCTTTTATTTATCATGCTTTTCAGAGATGTTGATTGTATCTTTTTTTTCTTCCTAATTGTGTTAATTGTTCTTCAGCTAAGTTCTACATATTAGTACAAAGCTGATAGCATTTTTGAGTTTTACAAGTAATCAAAAGAGGGGAAAATTTTTAAATATGGCTCATAGGAAAGTCCAGAGGGGTCACATTGGTACTGACTAACCACCTCTTATTTGTTACATCAATCATTCTTTTAATTGATGGGAGGACTCAAATCCCAACGAAGGCTTTTTGCCCTTTGACATTAACCACTTCATTCACTGGGTCAGAGAAGGCCCTGTCTGGGGGGGTGAATTCAAGACATGACAGTAAAAAAAGAAACCCTATGTTAAGTCGTATGTCTTGTTTCTCTTACAGAGACATTACTTCTCCTGCAAGAAACAGTTTGACATAAAAAAACTAAACGCCACTTATTCTCAGGTGAGTGCCAAGATATCATCTTCAATTGTGAAGTAAATTATAAATGTATTACTGTGTACATGCTTGAGTTTTGACAGACCATTTTTCATAAACTGAGCCATGTGTTTGTCCACAGTTGGAGAGTAAAGGTCTCTATAAAGCCATGGGTGAGCTGGATCTGCTGTTTAACTACATCGAGACATATCTAGCATCTAAACGGCACATAAGCCGCATGGCCTCCGTGTGAACACCTGCTGACCCTACTCATAACATCACCTTGTTGTCAGGAAAAAGAAAAGAGCCATTGAACGTGGCACACTTTTGTATTCAATCACTTATTTGTATTGGTATGAGTGTTACCAGATGTTTTCTTTTATGAGCTTTCTGAACTGATGTCTTTGTTGTTCTGAGACTTCCGTTTACTTTTTTGTCCTGAGGACAAGTTTCCAGACCATATTGCGTCCAGCACAAATGAATATTGCAGCCCAAACTATCTCTTGAAAAACTGTGAAGTGTATTTTCCATTATATATAATATGTATTTATTATAATTAACTGGAATTGTTACAGATTAAAAAATGAGTTTTTGAAAATAAATGACTATTTCATTTCACAAGATGACAACATGATAAAGCTGCTATCATGCACCTTTTAACGGGAATGGTTGACTGCCTTGAGCGTACATCACATCCTGCAGAACTTGCAGTCTACATGTGGGCAGCCACTCGAGTGTAATTTCAACAGGTTTAAAGCATAACACTAACCTCAGATGTGACCCATATTCACCTCTTACCAGCAGTGTTCTTGCTATATCTGAGTTTACAGTAACTGTATCGAGCCAGACTCACCCTCATGGCATATGCAATCTTTCACAAGAGCATGCAAAAGCAATCCCATCTGCAGACACACACTTAGAACACAGAAAATAGAAGTAAAACAGAATGCAATAAAGCAGCCATTAAAAATGTCAAACTGTTACTTTTAAGAGTTGATGTCAAAGATTTTTCAGGGGCTTGATGAGCTGTAACTTGCTCAGAATCACGTGAAGACATCTGAACATATGTGCATGCATTACTGTGACGTTACCCATGAGTCGGTTAGGTTCCTGACTTCAGGTTCCCAACTTGACTCAGTCTGGCGCACTGAAATTACTCTTGATGACATTTTATCTGTCCCTATCAGTCATTCCAGCAATGACAGAAACTTATGCAAAAATATCATTCATAACATGTTTGATAGAGGGGAGACTATTTTATTTTGAACAATAATAGTTTTCCTTAGGGACGAGTTATGTTGATTGATGCATTCAAATTTCCTCTTTTCTTTTGGAAAATAATACGTGCAAGCTTGTCAAGGTGTGACTCTGCATATGTCACATCAATGATGAACAAGAAAATATCTTATTTCCAATACTTTTATCAATTTACATAATGAATCATCCATTTTAATTGATTGCTTAGTTGTAGATATATATATATATATATATATATATATATATATATATATATATATATATATATATGCTGTATATGAATATCAAATGACCTGAAAACAGTGTCAGTAAATGAGGACAACTCTTCTGCACAATTAACACCAAAATGCTTTCACGTGAGATTAGATCACATTCATTCAACCAGAAGTAGTTGGTGTAAAACATTAGCACATGCATGTGTATATATGTATACACATGCATGTCTATTTCCAAACGTAGTGTTTCTTAGAAGGCAACGAAGAATCTGTTTCTACAAAAAGAAGTAACAAACTACAGTAACCACATGCACCTAAAATTGTGTCTCATCTCATTTCCAACACGTGTCAAAAAGAAGCATGATGTCATATATCTAACTGCTAACGGAGGTTTTCCATTTGATCATGTCTGCGAACCTTGTCGGTTCACTGTCGGTGTTTTGCTGAGGTAACGTGGTATCTCACTATTGCTGCTCGTCTAATGTCAGGTCGACCAGCTCCGTCGTGTCTGAGAGGATGTGTTTGGGTGTGAAAACCATGATGGCATGCCACTTCAAAGAACCCCGAGCTGTGACATCTCAGCTGAGAAGTCACCATCCTTCACATTTTCCCTCACCTTTAAAAGGGCTGCTACGCGATAACAACATGTTGGCATGTTTAACCAAACATGAAAAAAATGTATTCATCACTTGTTTTTATATTTGTGAATTAATGATTGCTAGCTCAGATTTCCTTTGATGATGGGAATTCTGTGATAATGCTCAAGTGTTGCTGGATGGACTTCATTCCATCAGAAGCTGCAGATGAGGGTTGTATCACGTAGTAGTCTGTTTCCCACCTGTGACTATAGAATGCTAAAGGCTTCAGGGCCGAGATTTGTTGTAGGCGGGGTAAGGGGATAGAGGCTCCCCAGGAGTAGTATCATGAGGGACTCCCCTTAAGCCCCATTTAACCCCTTTCTCATTTACCTGACAGACGAGAGATGACTGTAGGTTTCATCACTCAAAGCTGGAAGCTGAGTGCAGACTGCTGCCCGACACCTGAAGAAAAACAACCTTCTGTATTGGCGGGAAACCCTCCTAAACACCCCAGTGTTGGCAAATGTCAGTGTTGACTCAATGCCACCACACTGTTTTGCTACGCAAATGCGTATATTCCCCCCGTAACTCATGCTAGCAAGTATGCTCAGCACGAGCTAAGTCTGGGCACTCCGTGTCAAAGCCACAAATACCAAGCCGATCCCTCAACCTGAGTCACCACTGGACACGTGATTGACAAGAAAAGGCAGAGTCAAATATGGAGGAAATATTTACATTTGAAATTTGTCTCCTATCAGAATCAAGACATTTAATTAATGAGCAAGTACACCAAAAGCCCATAAAAAGTCATGAGCAAGTGTTTGGATTACTATCAAATTTTAATAGTAGGTGTAGTTTTTGTGGCAACACATGTCTAAAACAGCCAGATCACTTCAACCTGTTAGATATAAATATATCAATATGTTTCAGAGGGTTTTATGGATAATATAGCATGCTGTATCCCATGTACAAGTGCCTTACTTCTTTGCTTTTACATAGAATTCAGTGAACAGACATCATTTCTAGAGGTGTAAAGCCTTTTGTCAATTTTTTCTTCAGCTATCAAAGTTATTTTGTATTGAGAAAAAGGACATAAGAGCAAGTTTTTTTTAATGTGTTTTTTTAATCCAAAACTGAAGCAGACAAAAGTACAGCTGGTGTAGCTGAACAGACTCAATGGCAGGAAAAAAAAAGACATCTGTGCTTTCACTACAAAAAAAAAAAGTCTTGAGAGGGAGGGGGGGGAAAAAAAGAGGAACATGGTCACAAACATTCAATCAGCATCTTTACAGTGAGATTTGTAGGTGCCATGTGAAAGGTAATGTGATTTTACAAATTGGAGTGGACCGAACTGACAAAATTAACACAATCATTTCCCATGATCCCAGGTGAGCTGCAAAGTGTCTGTTGCATTGACAGAACATAGAAGAGGAACCAGCCATCATACCCTGTATAAATATGATGACAGCTTGCTGGTGGTATATCAGATTCTGCTCTGGGACGAAAAGCAGCTCTTACGTACTTTCTACTTCCTAGTGAGCCTCAAAGAACACTGGCATTGCGAAAGATTAGTTCCACTGAGCCTCCTAACAGTTAAACTGATGCAACCAACAGTAACACTAAGTGATCAATGAGGGCTTGACCAGTCCGAACTGTGCATTCCCTAGAGGCTGATACTGCTTGCATAAAACACACACAAACACTACCTATTGTTGTCTCTCCGAATACATTTGCAAAACAGACATCAACACTAACAGAAAGGTCCTAGCAGTATTTCACATAGACAAACTTATCTGCATAGCATTAGTCTGAAATATAATCCGGCAATGTTATAAATTCTGAAGCATAACGTGGGTAAAAGCCTGTACTAAAAGGTAGGTACATGTTAAAAGCCATCTGCGGCTTTTGCAACACTCAATAAGGCCTATTCTAATACGTTCTCAAAATCCATGAAAAAATACAGTCTCATCGGCTCAAATTCTCCTAGGAGCTACATGTAGGAGAAAAGTCAAGCCCGTTTTCTGTTTTTTAAAAGTGGCCTCCTTCTCCACCCTAAAATCACATCTGAATAACAAGCATAGATTAAAGGTAGGAGAGAGGGGTCAAGAGTGAGGTCCTCTGTCTGAATGGCCCGTGGCCCTTGTGCGAGTGCATAGGCCTCTGTTCAACATTCACAAAAAGAAAGTGAACCTGACAGAAACAAAGTTCAAGTTCCAGAAATGAGACACTAATTCTAACTCAGTCCAACAGGGTCAGGGACAGAGTCCTTACATTCCACTTGTCAGTTGTAAATACAATTGTTTGCTTTCTATGTCAGTAAAAAGAAACATTTCCTTAGTTTTACTCTTTTTTTGGGATTTAGCCATTTGATTTAACATTCACAGGTTTGGGGCTAGAGCTGAAACAGTGCTGTGGGGTGAAAAAGAATTACTGCTAACTAATGCTAAGGCTTCATGTCCTATTCCAACATTCAAGCCCCTCTGAGAACACAACCTGATATTTTGGAAAGGAGAGGAGGGAGATCAAATTGATTCCCTCTCCTCTCTTTTTCTATAATTCATAATCTCTTCACTGGTGTAAAAACACAGATAAAGACCCTCTCTGCAGAGCAGAATGGTGGGTTTGTTAAAGTGGTAGAGTAATAAAAACATACACTCCTACAAAACATTAGAATTTGCCATGAAAAATAAAACACTGAGAAAATCCATGCAATGCGACTCACATGTCGACAAATTATTGCTTCCTTTTTACAACGTGTGTTTGAATGTGCATGCATACACGCATCTTTCAGTGGTCAGCAGGCTGCGGGTCTGCCATGATGCTCTCGGCTTTCTTCCTCCGTTTCTTTAACAGTGGATTGGTTGAGTTTTCAATGGTCTTGATCTTGATCTGCTCGTAGTCGACCCTCATCGTTGCCAAGGCACTGGTCATCTCCTCCTGAAAATCACAAAGAGAAGTTCATTTAAGTCTGCTGTTTTTGTATAAACATCATACAATGTCATACAATTGGCTCACAATGCTGGCAAAGCAGGTACCAGAATGTGGCTTCTGTCCAAAGGGAAACTACTCACATTATTTTAAATTATGACGTTCTATGATATACGTAATATGTCTTATATTTCTTCAGGGAAATTGTTGTTAAAAAGCAAAAAATAAAAACTCCTTTCAGGTTAATGTAACATCATACAGACAGACATGCCTTTTTCAATAAATGATGTAAAGAGGACCAGGTGTCTAACCTTGACATCTTCCCATGCGTCCTTCTCTTCCTTTAGCACGCGACTGGTGTGAAGTGGGGTCTGGGGAACTTCCATTGATTGCTTTAGAGAAACACAGAAACACATCCAAATTTGACTTCACTTGGGGTGGGGGGTGGGGTGGGGTTGGGGGGGGTAAGATAATGAGATAGAAAGATGTGTGACAAGAGGGTGTACTTACATTAATCCATGGATGATTCATAAACTCTGTGATGGTCATCCTTTGTGTCGGCTCAGTTTTAAGAAGGGTGCTAATCAGTTGTTTAGCTACAAACATCAATGAAAGTTAAATTGTTAAAAAGAAAAAAAGAGCCACTCTTTAGAAACGTTGTGTCATGCAGACATAAGCAAATAGTCAACACCACCACAGACAGAAGAAACACAGGCTGGCCCTTGGCCCTACATGATGGAGCCAAACTAGATTATTGTTCTATACTATTTGTTATATTTGGATTGAATGACATATCTTACGTTAATATATACATAATATAAACCAATGCAGGTGGAAATGATTTGAAAAACTGTGGGAGATTATTTGAGAGGCCAGACAGCAGCACAACATTTTCTGTTGGGGGCAGCCAAATAGTTAATCATTTTATGGACAAAGATACTGCCATGTCTGTTGTACTGCTGATGCAGGGTTTCCCAAACAGACATTTATTTGTGGCAGGCCACCACAATATCAACATTGCTTGCCACATATTAATATTCAATTTTTGGATCTCTCTCTCTCTCAAATTCATCTGGTGTGTCCCCACACTGACTCATTACTGTATGTACGACTGCAAGAGTATATTTGGCAAACTATTTAAAACATTTTAAGGGATTTAAAAAAAAATCTGTTCTGAATTATGTAATCCCTCTCTGATTAATTAATAGACAATCTCTCCTCACTCTACCCTCTCATTTACTGACAAAGGCACATGATTTGCAGAGAAACAGAGAGGCCTTCGGGTATTATGTCCCTCCTGTCAGTGCAATGTGTCGACCCCTCTGTTAGACTAATAAAAATAAGACATCACTTTAAATTGTGGTGAATCTCAGACATTTTAACTTCTCCTTCGACCCTGTCTGTAACTTCATTTACCTTTTCATCATGTTAACCTCTTGGCATTTTATGTTGCTGCTGATGAAAACCCAACATTTCCTCGTTTTGCTGCTTCATATCAAAAGCCTTTAAACTACAAATTAACACGGAACTTTTATTATGTGGAATTTATAGGAAAACTAGCAGAGCTTTGTTAGTAGCTATTTTAAATATTGCTAGGAGGAAGAATGCAAGCGGAATTGGGAAAATGAAATGTGTTTATCCACTAATTTACGGCCACTTCTTTGATCACTAGTCACAGCTGCGAGATGCAAATCCCTGCCAAGCAGGGCTGATGACAGTACACGTGTATGGAAAAGCCCCAAAAGAGTACCTGCAGAAGCCTGCATAACAATATTATAATATCATTTCTGGCTTATGTGACATTTTTTATTGTAAGACCAATAGCAGGTGCTACTCTGTCAAGCCAATAACGTACTTGAATTTTCACATTTCTGCATTACTTTTAAGGAGTGATACATTTCTCTATAAACAAAACAACCCTTCGTATAATTTGGTGTCACACAGTTGGCCCAGTTAATATAATTGCCTAACCTTCCTCTGATACATCAGACCATTCAGGGTTGGGAAACTCATATTGGCCCATCCTGATCCTCCTCTTCATCCCAGGAGAGATGGCTAGACCATGGTTAGAATAAAAAGGAGGGTATCCACACAACCTGTTGAAGATTTAAAAGTACAGTATTAGTTTAAAAAAAACCAACGGATAATCTTAAGTGATGAAGGATTCAGAGATTGAGGGGGGGGGGAAAGGGACTTACAGGATATACATAATGACACCCAACGACCACATGTCACATGACTTGTCATATTTCTCTGGACCAAGAACTTCCGGTGCTGCAGACGGAAATCAATGGACAAAAGGGTAAAGAAATGTTTTATGTGCATTTATTAATAAGTAACGAGTGCAGAGACTGTATGAGTACAAAGACACAGGTTCTTACCAACATAGTAGGGCGTGTAGCAGGGAGTAGCTAAAGAGTTATGTGAAGTGGTCTCCTTGGCAAAGCCAAAGTCTGTGAGTTTGAGCAGGGCGTTGGGCCTCTTCGAGGAATAGAGTAAATTCTCTGGCTGCAGGGAGGATTCGGAAGTCCAGCCAGAAGTAGAATGGACATTAGTTACCACTATAGAAGTCATCCTTTAAAATTGCTCCTCAACAAAAAGCTAAATAAATTGAAAATGTTAAAAAACTACCCATGTGATACACTGGATACATACATACTTAAAATTTTGACACAAACCTTGACATCTCTGTGTGCAATATTGATCGCATGGAGGAATTGGATGGCCTCTCCTATGCTCTTCATGATGTCAGATGCCTCTGAAGTAAAGAGACGAAAAAGTCTTTGAACAGGCATCACATTAGCAAATTGGAGCAAAAAAAAAAAAAAACACAAAAAATCGCTAATACGGGTTGTATGATATTATGGATCTAAAAATGATCTTTATATTTAGCAGGTGTCAGCATGCGTCACTTATATATGTGTGTGGACGCAGTGGTATATCTGAACCAGTGTAAGAAAGTCATATCAAATCATAAGTAGATTACCTCTCTCTGTGAAGGCCTGGTCACCTCGGTCCTGGATTCGACTAAAAAGCTCGCCGCCGTCCATGCTTGAAAAACAAAAAACAATAAAGGTTCGAAATTTCAGTGTACAAGAAAATAGGTCTCAAAAGGCAAAGCAAGGATCAAAACCAACAAACAAGCACCACTTTCCAGTGACATGGCAATGAATCATGCCTGGACTGGAGGCATCACTGAATGTAGTTGGTCTACAGAGACGTGGTCAGCCAGACACACTCGGTCATGTTGACAAGAAAGGAGACGGAGGAGAAATTGACCTCGGCATCAATGCGTCTGTGTGTATGAACTGTGGTGGTGGTGGTGGTGGTGAGCCAGAACTGGCAGAAAAAGGCTCTGGGTAAAATTAATATTGCTAAATTGTGCTGGAACTACAGTAGGATCAAATTTTAAGACAAATACTTAATGGTATGCCAGCTGTGTGAAACATAGAACATCCTGCCAGTTGTTTCAAAGCAAGGAGGATGCAGATTATAGTCCGTTATAAGTGACTGATCCAAATATATGAGACAATGAAAAATATAGGTTCATTGGTAACAATTAGTACAATCATGTATTTGGCCATAAAGGAATATATAAAACCACATCAAGGCTAAATTGAAACATTTCACTCTGCAAACATACTTTACCTGGCTTAATAAAACAATACAAATTTGCTTGCCTGCAACGTATTGAAAAAAAGATGTGGTTGCTGACTGTTTTGCAGACTGTCTTAATATCCAAACCCCTTCCATATAATTGCTCCATATAGCTGTAAAAAAACAAACAAATGTGGATAAAGAGGGGGCAGCAAGTTAATGCAGGCAATTCTGCAAATGTGCATTTTGTTTGTTCAACACGTATTTGATAAATGGATCATACCATCTTCCTTCACTGCCACTCATTGATAATGAGCATTGTTGTCATTGATTCCACTAAAATATATCCTAAAGACCATTTCAATATCTCAGTTTGGGCTGTGGTCTGAAGTTAAGATGCAGTCCACTGTCAGTGTGTGAGCACACGCCCTGTGCATGGCAGGTGACAAGGAGCAAGAGAGAAAGCAGAGGAAAAGAGCCAGCACACAGACTGGTTTATAAAAGGTTTCAAATGTCCAAAGCTTATCACTGTCAAGCATACATTTTCTGTTGGATCCCCTATCACCCAGCCTTAGTTGGAGTAGACAGCATGGCTTAGTACTATAATTCTAGGTTTAACACTAAGTACTCCTAGAAGCACTGAAACACTTTGTATTTGTAAACAGGTATTTACTAAGTTACCACAGAAACACTTATGAGCAAGGGTTCAAGACAAAGAGAAATCAAATACAATGCTAGTCGTCGTTCATCTGCGTATGAGAGAATTCATCCTCTATGCATTTTTGTAAGTTTCATTTAATTTTTTTCTCAGCATGACTGTGTGAGTTTCAGGTTCGATCATCAAGGCCAATTATGTGTGTGTAGAGACTAAATGTGCATTAGAGTACAAATCGATTCTTAACACGAAAGCCAGAGCGGCAGATGTGGAGAGACGGGACAGCCCTGGCAAAGCCACAGCACAAATCAAACTTCTCAAAATCAATCACTCACATTTTGCATATTGAGACACGGACATCATCTCGAGCCATCGTATTTTATTCTTAAAATAGAAAAGAATAGAATAGAAACTGCCAGCAACGACGCAATATCTCAATTCTGCTGATGTTTTCCATAATGGTCAGGCAGTTTTTCATGTGGGGTTATGGGAAAAACTTTAGGTCTCACTCTCACCCTCCGCGTTTCTGAAAATGCCTCGAGTCAAGGCGTGAGTTCTCAGATACTCAATATGTGATAAGAATGGGACGGCTGAGAGTGCACATCTCACACATTCAATGCAGAAACACTGTCACACCCTTGAGGACATGAGCACACTGTTGAATGCTATGCATATGTCTTTATCTTAGGTCCTTTTTTTGAGGAGGAGAGGACGAATGAGAATACCAGGACTAAGATGGTTACTGCACAAATTAAACAGAAACCCAACACTGATTATAGGTTATTTTGAGTGGGTTACAAGTATCCAAAATGGATTGCATATTTAATCAAATTGGTAAGACTTTGTTGTTTAATGTACTTTTTGTAAATTTGATTTTGTAAAATAAAATTTCTGTAAAAGATTAGGTTTGCTGTAACGATCAGAAAAGGTGCAATATTAACCATAACTCTCTGTAATTAAGGCTCAGAGGAGGATGTCTGTCAGTTAACGAGAACAATTTATACCATGCTGGCTATTTAGTTAGCATTAGCAAACAGATGTTACAGACCACACCTTTACCTAGTGTGTGTGAGTGTTACCTTGAAAAGAAATATTTTAATTGAATGGGAACTGACAAAAAAAGGTAATGCCTAAAGTTTAATATTGGGTGCACCTAAATTATGTACTGGTATGCATGTTAAAGTAACGGGCTTGCTTTCCCCACTGTCCGGTTCATAAATGTTTAAAGAGTAAATGATGGGTTCGACAACATGGTAGGATCCAGATCCACAGATCAAGTGCAGGCATTAATTTGGAAAATATATTAATTTGCAAAATCTGCTTTTTGTATAAAGCAGCCAAAGAAGTTCTCGCATGATGAGCTCTTCAGCCCATGAATCAAAATATGGCCAAGTTGGCCAAAGTCGATTAATATATGGCTCTGGGAAGTTTGAACTTTGTGGGAGCTGTTCTGACAACCAGATGATTCACTTTGTATTGTTGATGGTTTTTAATATTTTCTACTGTAGGGAGATGAGCAGAGCCCTTAGCAATAGTTACTAATCTACTACCAATCACATCTTTGACTACAAAATAATCAATAGCCAAATTCAAAATGAAGGGAACCAAGTTTTAAGGTAGTCATGTCTCATGATTTTTTTATTCTTGTACATGGAATGTGGGAGGCACACACACACAGATATGCACGGCACATGAACAACATGTCGATAAAATCCTGCTATATGATGACAAAGTATTCTGCAAAATATGTTTAAAGGCTAATATTTACTCAAAGTCTGTCTATAAACCCAGGTGGTGTTGGTATTTCTTTATAGATTTTCTTTACCCGATTTGCCCAGTAGGGGCAATGAAAATATTTAGTTTCCCTTTGGTATATGTTTTATTTTCATCAGGTCTGAAATCATGCTGATTTCATTTCAGCATGATTTCATACTGAGCTTATTTTCTCAAGGAAATTACTCATAAGCTGCTGCAATTTTACATTTGAGTGTGTAGGCAGACAAGTCCACTATTCCCTGCACTACAATGGTAACCACAGACCTAATGAGTGCACGTGTGACTAGTTGGTGGGGGTTTGGTGGTTTAAAGTGCTGCTAAATGGAAATACAGACGCGAGGAATAGATACTAAGCTCATTTAGAAGAAATGGGTCATTTTCAACACAAGGTCATACAAGAGACTTACAATAATTAACATGGCTGAAATGTGCTTAAAACAATTAACTGCTCCTTTACAAATGGAAATTGAGACTTTCTTTCCAAGTCTAGGAACTCCAGCCCTATACCCAGAATATTTGATTAAATATAGAGTTCTATCAAACAAACCAAAACTATACTGATTTAAGCATTTTTAAAAACTGCCTGTAGTTCTGTCCAAGTCATTTCACTTTTTTGGAACACAATGAGCCATTTATATCACACAGACTAATCTTGGTCTTCAAGTTTAAGATTAAGTATACAACTTGAAGCTGCAGTGGTGACATTTTCACCTGTAAACCCGCACAGTAACACTGATCCATGTAAATAATTTCACATATAACTTGTCTGCATAGCACTTACCGATAAACATGTGCAAGAAATACTGTAAAGACCTTTACACATTAAAAATAAAGAATTTGAAATGTCATTCGACAAAATTGTGCCCACTTCTCACTAATTACCATAAGAATAAAAATGTGAACTAAGCGGATGTCATAAGCATGAGCCCCTATTTGTAGGTATCTAACAGTTCAGACCTCAGCAGAGGAGGACTGTTGACTTTCTTGAAATTTTAACTGAAGATCCCTGACATAACTAATCCCTAATGATAATGTAAAATAATTATAACATTAAAAAATTAGAGCAATCCCCAGGTTACAAACTCAGGTCATCTGGGTGAGAATTGACTGACTTGACCATTATGCCAGTTCAGATGATACCCTTCACTGACTAAACCCCAGTCTGTTGCTCAGGAGGTAGAGTGGTCAAATGCAGAGAAAGAATTTCCCCATGTGGGAAAACAAAAAGTATATCTTCTTCTATTTCTTCCTTGCCATTCATGACCCTGCACAGCCAAGTGCACTACTGCCTACACATTTGATGACAAAAGTTAAAACATAGGCCTAAAAATAATAATAATCTCTTGGTTATGTCAAAAGGATTCATGGTCCTGATGGAAGCCTCTTGCGGCCTGGATTTGGCCCATGGTCCATGAGTTGGTGACCTATCTGTCAGAAAGAGTGCTGCTGACTGGGATCAACCCAAGCATATTAATTTGCCTTAAGCATCAGTGAAGGTGTGGTCCAAAATGAACAACATGGCAGTAAAGGTTTTCACATGACCATAATGAACAACATGAATTCATGGTCATTTTATTTACCACTCCACAAGGATAGATGGTGTTTGTGTGTATATATACTCACCATTCCATGACAATGAGCAAACATTTCCTGGCTTGATAGAGGTTCTCATACACATCAATGATGCGCACAATGTTGGCACAAGGTGACGCCCTCCAGTGGAGCTCCACTTCCCTACGGGCCTTGGCACAATCCTGAAGTATCTGGACAGAAGGACAGAGATGGGGGTTGATGAAACAACAACAGTTCAATTGTTCATTATCTTCACATAACAATAGGCAATGTTGAAGAGCAGGACCATGATAACCATCTGCCTCATGTTGACATAATTGTAGGCCATCATTTGTGACCTAAAATGTTGTAACACGTGACACAAACTAATCACCTCAACAGTGAACATAAAAAAGAGTAGTGCAGTGCTGCCCTCTGCTGGCACAATGTTGAAAGATGTTTGTAGAGTTGAAACCAGAGGGTCAGGTGGAGAGAAATGTTTCTGAAACATAGGCTTTTATCATATTGGTGGTTCAGTTCATTCGTTCTGAAACTGACAATCGACTCATCCACTCAAGAGTTGTAAAATTCTACCATAAGTATCACATCTGGAGCTGCTGAAAGTGTAAGCTGTGAAGAAGTGGCAACCTAATTTTAAAGGTCTTAGGGTTTGATAGACACAAGAATCCAGCCTCTGCAGCTTTGACAATGAGCGTTCGTTTGCACATCTTGTGGTGTATTACATTCCAACCCTGCCCACGGTCACAATACAACAGTGGGCTTCATTCCACTGAGCAATGGCAGCTTGGAAAGCCACAGTGTCCTTGAAATTCACAATGTCTTAAGTTTTGTTGTTTATGGGGTGTTTGATTGACCATGATTGAGCGCAGCGCTGGCTGCATACATGTAAATGTTAGCTGCAGCTCCTGCAAACCTGGTACGCTCTAGAGCTTTAAGACATGATTTGTGTTTTATGCATTCTGCATTACAGATCTTGCAGCGAAGCTCGTTTGCATCAAGCTTTGAAAAGTATAACCACACACCACAAGGGGTGACGTGAAGTTACACTCTCACCCAGATGCACCGCCGGGTACCAAAATTTGGCATCCATTGATTTAATATGAATAGTTACTCTATATCACCAATGTAATATGGTCTGTACCCTTAAAGGACCCAACCCTGTCAGTAATATAAGACTTTTCCTCCCTTACCTCAGAACTTATTTTTGGAAGCATTACTTACTTAAGTTGCATAAGTGATAAAAAAGACACTGCTTTTGGATTTTGTTTGTGGCGTGTGTCTGACATTAAGCTGATGGTGCAGTGAGAGGACAGGAAACGCTCTTTCTGAATTAGTTATTTGACTGTTTCTTCAAGTGTTTAATAGTGGAAAATTATTTAGACCTATGGACTTCTTTGTGCCATTTTAGAAATAGAAATATATATATTATGAATACAGGTATGTGTTTGTTGCAGGTGATGTAATGGTCTCTCGTTTTAACCTGTCACTCTGCTGTAACAGTGATTGCATTTATTATTAATTATGTCCAATTAGACAACTGCATATTTCATAGTTCAGAATTCAGCTTTCTCAAGGAACAGGCCTGAGAATATTGTTTTTTTTCCCCAGTGCCCTGCCCCAAAGACAGAAAAATGTTTCACAACATAATATTGAGGAACACATGTGACTGTAGAAAGCTGTTAGCTGGTTTGACACGTAAATGCACTGACCGTTCTGGCCAGACTCCTCTGCCCGGCTCTCATCATTGTTTGTGTTCTTCACACTTCAACCTGCAAAGTGCCTGACCTCGAACACACCGTAGATGAAACCAGGAAGTTGAGCCATACTATTTCAGTCTCTAGTCCTCTCCTACAATTTAGTTTCACTAGAAAACAAAACAACCATAAACTAAATGGACAAAATGGTTGTGCCTGTTAAAATATGACCACGTTTTGTTTTTTTTGTTTTTTAAAGCATTTGAAGCAACACTAAAACAGTGCATTATCTCCACCACTTGGTTCAAAACAGACATGCCATGTAATAATATATAGCATTTTTATCTTTTCTAGGAGAACTTCGCAAAATATAGTGCCATGATCTAAAGACAGAAAAACAAGGCAAGAAGAGAAACATGTTGACCAGCCTATTTTACATCTTACGCAGTAGCATGAAGAGCAGCACCTGCTTTAATGTCAACTTGCTTTCTTAAAGCTTCGGACAATTCCGCAGAACTGTCTATGCCCTCATAGAAGCCACCAGAACAAACACTAAAACTCTGAACTACGTAAGACAAATGAAGCCTCAAATATAAACCAACTTATTTTCTGATTAATATTAGATGGTTTCTATTGTTTATATGGCCCAATTCTAAAGTTTCATTACAATTTTTTAAAATAAATTAGATCACATGGCAAGCTAGACTTCTATTAATGAAGCAATTTGGCAATTATTGTTTTCAAAGTTTAAACCACAGCACACGGCTTCTCCCAAAGCAGGGTGGGGCTCAGGCACATGTCGAGTTTATTTTTATACACATTGTTTTCACTCACTCTGACATTCTTGCATATCTTCTTTTTTTTTTAAATTGATCTTTATCACTTTGACAACACTAAGTTTAAAGAGTGTACTTGCAGTCTGTGATTATGTAGCTATGGCATGGCATGTTACAAAATAGACATTGTTTCTAGGAAGAGCTGGTTTGGCGTAGTCCTGTATTAGAGTCTGCTTTATCTCAGCTGTGAACATACACTACAGTTCAACCACCCTTTGGGTCTTTGTGCGTCACAGCAGAGTGGAAAAAAAAGGAGGAACCAATGAGTGGAAACAAAAAGATAGTAAGGGAATTCCAAAGAACTTTTTAAAATATCTTCAATGGCAAAGTTTTATTTTTCGGACAGGCAGTGTAATAGCTCTCTCCACCTTGGAAGATTTCACTTAAAAATATTTAGATGCTAGTGGAGAGGTGTCTTTATTATTAAACTTGTATGTAAGTTAGTGCAAAAAGTCATGACACAATATACTACAAGTGAGGAGAAGAGATTTGCAGGATAGTTAATCAGAGGATATTCTAAATTACTGCAGACAGCACATTACACCGACTAGATTACATCACTTTAACACTAATATTCCTAACAATTGCATTAAATCACCAGGAATAATCTTTGTTCCATTGCAAGTGATTATCTAAGAATGGATTATCTAAGATTATCTGCTTTTGGAAGAAGGTGCTTGACCTGTCCAGTCAGATTATCTAGGAAAGAGGTACCAAGGTGAGTATCTATTCAGATGATTTTGCAACCTCCACAAATGTAAGATCCTTCCTTAACATATGTTTTTGGGACCCAGTTGGTCTGCAGCCTGTTCATAGCTGAAGGAAATGACTTTATTTTGCTTAAGGAATATGTTATATCACGAAAACAAGCTTGACTGGTTTTGGGGTATTTGGAATATTTTCTATAAATATTTAGTAAAATAATAATATTTAAGTAGATGGATGGAATGATGACCTGAATTGGTTGCTTTTTGGGCTTTATCATTTTTAAATAGTAATTTTTATTATTCAACGTTATTTATCACTGTCTATTCTTTATCACATACCTATGCTCTATCTCTGGACTTGAAGAGATGTACGTAGACCATAATAGTGATGGGCATCGATAATCTGATCTCAGGAAAATACTAAAAAAAAAGTTCCCATTTATGTTGTTCAAAGGGAGGTACCGTTTGATTGATTGATTTCAAAAGAGAGATTCTGTTCCTTTTTCCCCCCTAATTAGTACAGTAGTACAGCTTTCTAATTTATTTTATTTATTTTCAAAAGGGAGACGTTTTCCTGATTCTTCCACTAAAAAAATATTTACATGATTGCATAATAATTCAGTGTTTGCTTTCACTCCTTCATGGATCATAGTAAACAATATTAATATAATAATGATAGTGAAATACTGTACAGTCAAACACAAACTAAAAGATAGGTATATTGAATCAATGGAAACAAGAATCATGCACTGAAAAGTAATGTTAGCACATCTAAATATAGCAGACTTCCCTTCACAAACAAAAACTTCACACTATCTCCTTAACACTGCACAATTATATACGTACACAAGACAAAGCCCTATCACCTCTCTGCTAGTGCTTGATTGACCGCAAGGCCCCCCATCTGCTCTTGGCCCTTTGAGGCTCAAAAGTGAAGCAGTTGAGAAGGAGAGAGATGAGGGGGCAGATGGGCACACAATACATTTCCTCCAGCAAAACACAAAAGCTCACAAGCCTGGGGCAGGACAATGGGAAGTGGGATGGGGGTAAGCTGAAGGAGCATCTACCTTCCACCTGCTGCTCATGAGACGAGGAGCGGTCTAGGGCTGATACTGTGAAACCAGCAAAAAACAATCACTGATGGCGATAGGCCAGTGGAATTCTGTAGAGGAGAGGGATTATAGTGGGGTGATAGGTTAAGCTTGATTCAATCACAAAAGCCTCTTAACCAGACAAAAAGGGTTACACAACTACCTACCCCAAGAGGTGTCTGTGTGTATGTCAATGTGAATTGATCTGATGAAAAGCATGTGCTAGACCTCACAAGACCATCATATCTGTGTGTGTGTGTGTGTGTGTGTGTGTGTGTGTGTGCGTGTGCGTGTGTGTGTGTGTGTGCGCCCGTGCACATGTGTGTATACTTGTATTAAGCACATATAATGCACATAAACAATTGTATTGTAACGTGTCTGTTATGGTTAGGGTTGCAGCTGTTACTGGTTTCAAGATCTAAACTGGTATAAACTTTGCTGGTTATCATACCATGAACATTTGCTAATCAATAATCCCCTATCCACTAGTTCTTATTTTGTTAATAGCGGTTGCAAAGTCCTCCATTACGACCAGGTTCAGTTAAAAACAAGGGAAAACATTTTTTTTTATGACAAAACGATAAATGTGTATAATAATTAATATTTTGTTAATGACTATTCAAATGTTGGAAAATCAATGCACATCCCTATTACACACAGTAACGTTTCTCTGAGTCAAAAATCAAGTGGTTTATGTTTACGTAAGGTCTACTTCCACATAGGATTACATTTTATGGCTCGGGTTTAAAAAAGAAAGTTTCCATCAACATGTCGTTCATAAAACGCGAATCAAAATAATTTTCCTCATCTTCCTCTGCAACGTCCGCCTGTCTGTCCGTTCAACGAGCTGCACCTAGAGTTAAATCCTGCTTTACATAAATCTTTTTTTTTTTAATAGATGTTCCTTTTTCCTCCAAATTTCTTTTCAGACAGGGTAAGTACAGCTTTATTATTTCATTTCTTTTCAAAAGGGACGCTTTTTAATCACACTTTCACTAAAAAATTGTTTATGATTCAACTATAATAATGTGTTTGTTCAACAAAAAAACTTCTCTTTTTACTCCTTTATGGGCCATCGTAAATACGACGACTACTACTACTACTACTACCACTACATGAACTATTAATACTAATACTAATAACAACAGTGAAATACTATATACCATGATGCAGTCATACTGTGGCATTTTCTGAGACTGTTATACTACATCCTCATTCCATTGCAATCCTAGCTATGGTTATTACTGACATTACAATGTCATTCTAGTCTTAGCTGCCATGAATCTGTTAAATTCCATTCATGAGGCCGCTGTAGTGACACTGTTTTATGTGAATGCAAAATGTTGAAGTGTGTAATAACATAAAGGTGGTGAATTTTAGGAGGTGAGATTGCATATCAAGCCAGTCCAAATACATTATTTCTTTCTGTTTTTTATGTTGAACTATACACTAAAGTGTAACTGATGAATCCTCTGCTTTCTTCAAGCTTCAGTCATTATCAGGACACTCTTCAAAGCGGCAACACTATTAATCATAGATTATGATAATTATCAATATTAATAAATATGGTAGAAATATCATGATCATATTTTCTTGTCAGAATAGAGCTATGTTCAAATTCTGTCAGTCACATCCTAGCTCAAATGGCAGGCTTGTTTGCAATTATCTTTAGCAAACATCTATAAGAAATGAGTGACTGACAAGGGGGAAGAAATGAGAGCATGAAACCTTTACGAGACACAGTAACAGTTGTCTCACTTCCTGACGCAGCCTGAAGGAGTTGGAGATTAAGAGGGAGATAAAGCTTGTGAGACAGATGACAGATGAAGATACTGAGGAACAGATCAGAGTAGCTAAAGAAGTGAACTGGAAACTAAAGGCATTTGTTATATTTGTAACCGCCTCTAACTCATCTGGTTCGATTCAGTCTCAGTAACTTTCATTCTGACAGCATATGATTCATGGTGTGAATCCCCAACTGTGGCTGATGCAACATCTGATACTGGTGGCTTCACTATATAAATTCAAAGAGATGTATTATCAGCTGCATTCACAGAGTGAGCTGGTGATTTGTCTCTTTAATTTGTTGTAGATATGATGTGTACATGTTGTCAAGCAGACAAGGTAAAACTCTGAAAGTGCGGTACAGACCAAGTACCAATAAAACGGCAAAAACTTGAGGAAGCTACTGGTAAAATCCGAGACTAAATCAGCAACCCCCATAAAACCACACGTCATTCTCACACTTCCGTTTTTTTGTTGTTGTCCTGATTAAACAAACATTAGTCACTTTTATAGATGCTGACAGGCACTAATAGATTTTGCCACCTTTCCATAGGAAACTTGTTCCCTGTGTACATTCTTTATGCTACGCTAACCAGCTGCTTGTTTAGGTACGCAAATACGGCTGTGGTGGTGTGTATTTCTTACTGCAGTGAAAAAGCAATATACACTCAACAAAAATATAAATGCAACACTTTTGTTTTAGCTCCAATTTTTCATGAGTTGAAAGCAAAGATCTAAGACTTTTTCTATGTACACAAAAGGCCTATTTCTCTCAAATTTTGTTCACAAACTTGTTTAAATCTGTCTTAGTGAGCACTTCTCCTTTGCCGAGATAATCCGAATATAGATAATCCTCAGAGGTAGAGCGGTCGTCCACCTATCAGACAATCGGTGGTTCGATCCCCAGCCCCTGTATCCTTGAGCAAGATACTGAACCCCAATCTGCTCCTCGGGCACCGTAATGGCAGGCCACTGGTCCTCAGAGATGGGTCAAGTGCAGAGAAAGAATTTCCCCTTGTGGGATCAATGAAGTGACGATTCTCTCTGACCAATCACGTCGCCTTTTAGTACCTGCTAATCTTTTTGGAACCTCAACGGCGGTGATACCAAACAAAGTAGGTACCAGGTCACTTTTACCTCGTGGAAAACCACGAGCTAAGCCGACATCACATGGTGGAAATGCAATTTCAGAAGTTTAAGACACCGCTGTTAAAACAAACTTAATCAACTAAAATCAATGAGGTGAGCAACATGCCGTAACATAAATAGTCCGAATTTTTATTTCTGGTGTACAAATACCAAACTTGTGCTGGTTACAAAAACATTCAGATAGATAGATAGATATACTTAATTTCTGTTGACAACATTCATCATTCTTCAGCAGAAAAAAATACATGCAAAAAGAATAGTTGGATAATGAGACCAGCAAGTTACTAAAACAACAACTATGTCTCTTGGTAGCCATTTAAGGAAGTCCACTGATAAATAAGCGCTGGATTAGCTTGGAAACTACTGTGCATCACAGTTACAGATTATGAGATAGTTCTTGGTCCATCTATCACAACCACAATACCACATCCTTCCAAATACACTACACTTGCTACAAATCACTATGTGAGACTATATAAATTACAATCCAGTAAATCATTTTATAACAGAGGATCCTACAACACAAAAATTAATGAATACCACAGGTTAACATTTAGCAGAGCTTTAGCTTCAACTAATTTGTTTGTGACAAATGTCATACAAACATTTTCACAATGATCAGAAGGAAGAAAAAACATCATTTTAGTCATATCAGTGTTAAACAAATACAGACTTAAGATCTGTAATAAAGATTCCTTGACTGATCACAGAATTACAACCAGTCCAGCATGTACTGACAATACGCACTACAACCACAGGACAAAGGAAAATAATACAGAAAGAAGACAACAGAGATTTTCTTAGTCCGTCAGTCTGTATCGCTGTAACTACGGACCAAATGGCAAACAGTCCACTCCCTGAAGATGAGGTACACATACATCTACACAGAAATACACACATGTGCACACACACATACCAGATCACATAACACCTAACCAACCAATTTGGCTCTCCTGGCCCAGGCAATATGGCAATCAGAGTCTTTGAGGGCATTTTACTAATTTTCTTAAAACTTCTTCACAACAGCCAGGCTGTAGTTCCAGTTACATGTCTCCATGCTATGTCCAAACAAAATTCTACAACAACTGTTTAACAGAGGTGCATCACCCATGATTAAAAAAAAACAAACATACAATTAAAAAGATGTATTCATTATTGAATAGATTCATTTAAATGATAAACACTTAAATGTTATAATCTCCAAATATATTTTAATCTCACAGATCCAGATTATGATCCAGACCCAGATCCAAATGTGCATAGTGATGGAACATAAAGAGTTGTCCATGCCTGGGTGTTTTTTTTTCTGATTGGCCTATTATTATTTTTCATGATATTGGCAAAATGTTGTTCTTTTTTGAAAGGCCTTATCTTACAATGTTGAAGTGAAAAAGGGATCCAGACTCTGCATGTGTGCTTGGAGCCACCTCAAAACTGAATTAGCTCTTCCTTCTTTGACAACTTTTCGAGATATCTTGCAGACAAAAAAAACCAGATAAACATCACATATGCTATCTTTATTGATTAAAATGACAGTTATTTTCTAATAACAGAAAATAGCAAAGAAACTGCAGTAATAATTTCCCATAGCAGTCCAAAACCCAACCATATTCAATTTAGTATGATACTTGACAATACAGAAACTGAACTGACAACTTTTTTAAGATTAATGTTGACATACTAATTAATCAAAAAACTGTTGCAGGTTAAGATGACTTACGATAAATTAATTTTATGCTGAAAAAAAGGAATTTTGCTCATGCTCAATTGGTGTATCAGTGGACTAGTGGGATGAAATCAACAAAGCACATCTTAGAGATGCCATTCTCATCAGGATACAGTTAGAAGGGGTAGAAAAATTACTAAAAGAGGGACACTACAGAGGGAGCCTCTTCCTTCCTCTTTACGTCCCTGATTTTCCTTCCTTTGTCTTACAGGGTTTCCACAGTGTACTACAGGGCTAGGAGCCCACCAGGCCTTAGCTGACCCCCAACCAAGCCTAAGCAAATGGAATCTCAGGATAACTGATTTTCTTAAATGTCAGGTAAAGTGATGTTAATGGACTGAAAAAGGTGGAACTCATACGTGAGGGCTGCACCTTTACAGTCTCGGGCACTCACGTGCAATATGAGTGCATGTTTTATTCATTCATTCATTCATTCATTACCGACACACGTCTGTTTAGCTTTCGTGGCTTTTCATGCCCCACCCCTCCATTAGGTTTTGTGAAAATCACTTCTGGATTTTGCATAGTTAGGGAAAATGTGTGCATCTCCCAAAGTTTCCCAAAATATCTGAATCCATCCACCATCCGAATCTACACCAAAACTTAATGGGTTCTTTCTAGGGATGGGCATTGATTTTGAAATATTCTAATAGTCGTTAATTAATTTTTTTTTAAAACTGATGAGTATACACGATTGTCATTTTGTTATAAAAAATGTTTCCCCCTTGTTTTTACCTGTGCCTCGTGGTAATGCAGTACTATCGCCAGATGGTGGCGATAATACACCCCCAGGCTGTTTTCAACCGCTATAAACAAAAGAAGAAGAATGTACTAAGACCATAAGGCAGAAGCGAGCAAGGCATCATAAAGTACAGTCTGGAACTCCTTTCAATAATTAAAGGAAAAATGAGGTGCACTATCAACTCTGTCTTATAACAAGTCTACAGGAACTATTCACAATCATTTGAGAGCAAAGCACCAGCCAAATAAGGTCCAACCACAGTTGAACAGTCAAGTAAGTTTGATGATGACGTGCCGAGTTAACGGCCGTCATCTCACAGATGATAGCTAAAGACATGCTTCCCATTAGCTTTGTTGAAGGCCAACATTGCCCGGAAAAGTCCCACTTTATACTGCTTGCTATACACTGTTTATGTTTAAGGCTGAACAAAAAAAAACTATCTGCGTGCGGTCCTTATAGCCAGTGATTGGCTGTCGATGGGTCTTCAAACATACTAGTCGCAGTCGCGGTGGACAGGTGGGCTTCTTATACAGGAAAATTAATGTGTTTGTTAATTGGGATTAAAACGGGACTGTGAAAAAGCGGTCATTATCAGCAGGTGGTCACCTTATAGAGGTGGTCACTAGACCAGGCTTGACTGTATTATTATTATTATTATTAAGAACTCAATTTGAGCAATGTCTATATTTAATAACAATTCAGAAAACCAAAATCCTTTAACAAGAACAAATCCCTTCATTGAAACTAGCCAATGCTTCCAGTTCCTCTTCTCTCAGCTAAACCATAGCAGGTGTGTTAACTTAATTGCAGCGACTTTCACATCCTTCAAAATTTCAGAAAGCACGGCATCAATGACTTACAAAATGTGGAAAGAATATTTAGTCACCGTCATGATTACATCACCTTTCACTGAGTTCCTTTTCAGATGAAGATGAATCAAGCTCAAGGAGTCAGTGGCGAACCTTACTTTGTAATTTGTTTTTAAAAGATATTGGTCATCTCAGGACATGACTTAAACATGTGTTTGTTTGCAAGCTAACAACCTCTTAGGGTGAATAGCGTTACATGAACAGTGAACTGGTTATCGCCAGTTCTGTAGTATCCAGATAGCTTCCACATCATGTAAAGAGGAACCATTTCCTTTATTGAGGTAAAGGACGACGGGAAACTTGATTAAATAAATCCAATTAAGTTCCAAGTCAAACTAAAATTGTAACACACAGTACAAGTCAAACTAAGGGCAAAAACGTAGTCCATGCCAGTATGCAAACACAATGGCCATATAAATGTGCTATGATCTTGGGTAGCTTGAAGCAGACAGTTCAAGATAAATAAGACTGATTTTAGGCATTGTCGCATTCTGGAGTGTGTCACCTGAATATTGCAATGCAAGTGTGTGATGCAGTCTCAGCCTGCAGGACAAAACAAGAGAAAGATGACCCCTCTGCTTGGGTTAACTTCTGCTTAAAAACAACTTTTAACATTTTAACCTAATAGATGTGTCACTCAAATTGGACTTGGTGACGGAATTAAATTTCTTATCCACCTGCTGAAGCAACAGGGCCACACAAGCATACCCTTTTGAGTGTTTTAACAATGATTGCTATTTTTAGTCAGAATGTGGCCTTAACCTGATTGCTCCTAATAACCTTGTTTCTTGTGTGTCTATGTAGCCACTGTAATTTGATATCTGCAGATGCCTAACACTCTTTGAGAATGTGCGCGTGGCAGGATACTTTAAAGGGGCAACAAATCAACACAGGGCATAGAGCTTTGTCTCAGACACAAGCCACAAAGTCAAAAGGTATTGATTCCCTGTGGCAGGTTATATATTACAAGGACAACACATTACATGGTAGTGCAATACTTTTTAGGACTATGAAGAATTTAAGGTCTCTCCATTTCTCTGCACACCTCTCTCCCACAACCGCTCACAGTATTACAAATGACTGTATTCCACTGCACTGTTTGCTCAAAACTCAAGACACAGGTGACATTTTTACAAGGTGTTGTCACCTTGAGCCAGGATGGCAGATCCATTGTCCTGGCGTCTGCTGCAAATCCTAATGACTACAATAAATGAGATGGAGCTGACGTCAGTGAGGGGAACAACGGGGATGTTGGTTCATTGGTTCACTCGGTGAAGGTGTAGATCTATTTTGCACCAGTCTGCCTTATAAAAGCATCACATCACTTGGTAGCCATTAAACTGTGAATGTGTGTGTGTATTTATACATGTGCAGGTATCCTTGATGTATAGACAGCTCGCACATCAGAGATAGAGTTCACGGGTGCCATCTGTTCAAAACCCCTAGTCTTAACTTATCTCTTATACTGCTATGTAAATGGATTTTGAGCATAATTTTGAGCATAATTACCAATACTTCCTGAACCTCAGATGCATCATGGGACTATCCCTTTCCCTCTGTCTAAACACAAGGAGTCCACTTAAAAAATCTTTTTTTTTTTAAAGAATCCTCAATATTTGGCCTTTCTCTGTGATGGTATGGCAGTAGAAATGACTGGAAACATTAAGCTGATTTGAAAAAAGCTTCACTTCTAAAATAATCTTTTTTTTCATCCTTTCTACAAATCATAAAAGAACCAAAAAATAAAGCAACTGCTTGTCATATTTTCCCGATTTATTGTAGATCACACTGTACACAATTTTTACAGATTTATTGTGATATATTTTGCATGCTTTGAAGACATGAACTAGAATTTTGTAAAACGTCCAATGGAGTAAAAATGGGTTCACTACTACAAACAGACGTTTATAGTAGGTCATTCTGGCAGGTTGAGGAAATTAGACCATTTAAACACTGTAGATGCATGTTTTAATTATATTTTAGGATTTCATAGTTCTTATATTACAGTGTGTTATGATAGAAAATGTTTAAAAAAACATGTTTTATTTTGAGAAACATGTTTCATAAAATTAAATTATTAAAAAAATCCCATATTTTCAGTTTTTCAACCCTTCATTAGGTATTCATATCAGCTGGAAGCTCCATTCAAAGTTTAAAACGTTCATAAAACCTTGGACCTTCTGGTGTAAATTAAACTTTTTCCATATCATTTATAGTTTTACACAATTAGAGTATAAGTTTCAGGAAATTTTCGTTAGTGGACAGGAGCTGGAAAATATTCTAAAAATCTTCATGATAAATTACGCTCAGTCCTACAATTGTCGCTCCATGTCTAATATATTTACATAGAAACGTAGGAACATTTGTGCTGCTTCTATTGATGCTATTATGACTTAAACAGACTTAAGAGTTTTAGCTTCAGAGGACCTTCAGCGCCCAGAGTACCAATCATCTGCCACATCAGGTCCCATTTAAATGAGAGAGAAAACTTTGGACGTAAGCAGACAGAGCCAATTTTCTAACTTGGTGTAATGTTCACATTTTAAACTTACTCATTCAGCATTCACAATGACAATTTCATCAGAAATATACTGTTCTCCAATTACATAATGTTACGTTTTACACACATTTATCAAAATGATGTACATTTTACAAAAACTACTAATTAAGTGAAAACAAACAGCTTTAGCAATATTCTATTAGGGCACATTAAAATTACATTTACAATGTACATTAACCAACAACGAACACGATTCATCAACTACTTTGTAACTGCACACAGTGATGACTCACTGTAAATACAATTCGAATACAGGGACGATTGGGAAAATACTGTTAATAACAATGTACAGTTGTGTCTTAATGTCCTTAACATAATCTTTTGTCCATCTATGGGCGGCAAACATTTTTCTGGTCGGGCAGCATGTTTGCTACTTTAATACCTGCAAGGATTTATAAATATGTTTAAATTCGTCTTTCAGTGTGATTTAATTGTGACGGCCCATCACAATATCAGCACAGAAAGTAGAATTTCTCTTGGCTTTACCCCACAGAGAGGATGGTTGGCCAAATTCCCGTATAAAATCAATCTAGAGTTCCTGAATGATTGCTATTATGAAGACATCTGTCCGAAAGTCAAGCATTCAAGGAAGAAGCTTATTTGGTAAGGGTACATAGTTGTAAGCTGACATTAAATTACAACTGGGTTGTCGAGGTTAGCATGCCATACAAAGCTACATGTAAATGTCTGTGCATCCTTCTGTGCATACAAACACGCACCTCCACCCCTATCCCCGGGGTCTGCCAACACAACAAACAGAATCAAAACAAATAGAATCAAATTCTGTGGGAAACGTTATAAATCCTTGCCTCAAAAAGATGTTAAAGGTCAAAACATTGCCTCATTCAATTGTTGAGGCTTTAAAATATAAATGAGAAGATTGCTTTTCTCTTTTTTCACTTTTTATTGTTTTGGACCTGTGACCAACTGCGGTTGAAGTGCAATTACATAAACTTTCTTCACGTGTCACATCCATGTCTATCTGAAATTAGAGTATGTTGTTACATTTGCTGCAAATGCCTTAACCAACTGCTCTCCAGTGTTAAGTATCAATAATGTCTAAAAAAAATTTAAGAATGACAGAAGTGTTGCGGAAAGACTGCTCACAAGGTACAGCAATTTGATGAGGAGCTTAACATGACCTTTTATGTTTAATACTTATTTTACATACAAACACCTGGCTCTTCACCACACTAGACAACAATCAAGAGGTTTGTGTGTGTGTGTGTGTGTGTGTTTATGTCTAATATACTCACACACACAGCAGAAAGCTATGACCCAGTTAGTTAATCTACATTTCCATCACACATGAACCACCGAGGCTGTGACTGTCACTTGTGTAATACTTGTTTTATATAAGCTTTACACTATGATGCATTTGAGATTGATGAAGAAATTACTGAATTAGCATACAGTATTAGATGTCTTCCCTAGGTTGTGTATCAATCACCTGTGTGTGAATAGCTGTTGTGACATTTGTACTCTTTCAATCATTGACCAATACTGCAGAGTCAGTAATTAACAGGATACAGGAGAGTACCTGAATTTAAATACAGAGCACAAAGGGCAAAACGTTTTGAAACATTTGATCGCATCACATTAAATGGTGGATCTAGATGATATTCAGAAACCATGTCAACATCACACACCTGTCCAGCAACCCGAACTAAACGTCACAGTTCATAACACTCAGCGGCCTCTATTAAGAGGGGCAGCAAATCATAGCTGAGATGGTGATGTATCTGTTCTAAATTTATATATGATTGGTATATAACATACTCTGGCAACTTTGCATCAACTTAAAATATGAGAAATCCCTTTGTTCCACACAATTTATTTAAATTACACATCACCTGCTAAAACTGATTAGCAAATATTTGCTTGTTTTATACCTCCAACAATAAATAGCAGAGGAGGTCATGTGAGCACTCCCGTTTGTTTGCTTACCTATACACAAGATGTCTAGAAAATTTGTCAGCAAATTTGATGAACTTTTGTGTCGGGGTTAAATTACATTTTTGAGAGTGACCTGGGTACGGATGTAAATTCTGAATCACTTTTTCCTCTTTAACACTGCAAGATAGGGCCTTTTACAATATAATGAAAAATAATAACAGGCCAATCAAAATAAAAAATGCCCAGGCATGGACAACTCATAATGCTCCACCACTATACACATGGATTCAGAGTCGGATCATAATCCGGATCTGCAAAATCAAAGTATATATTTGGAGGGGCCAATGTCTGTTGAGAAATATCAATAGATATTTATACATCTCCGCTACATACCACCAATATGTAGCTGAGATAATGCGCTTTCAGAGTCATTCAAGTGGACCTGATGTAGAAGTAAAATCCATGAAAAAACTGTGAAAATGGCTACTTATTACAAGAGCTGTGGGTGAGGTGATCTAAATTGTCCAAACAGTGACCAAAACTATAAACTTGAAAAGCAATCACAGAAGCAAGACACTTTGACTTTTTGCCATTCTTTGATACAAAACCCAAGTTATTTGTTATCAATATAGATGCTGATTAATTTTCTTGCCCCACAATTTATTGATTTATATCGATTAATATTGATTTATCAATCTTTTCTGAGCCTCATAAGAGTAAGTTTAATTGATATACAGTAGTTTGAACTGACACAAATATTGTTAAGAGCTCCAGCAAATCAAAGCTGGGCTGGAGACTTATTAAAATGAAACAATGTGGCCGAATTCTTCCAGGATACTCCAGATTTTCCCGGTTCCCCTGATAATTTAAGAAATACAACCTACCTTCAGTGCATACTTGTCTCCAGTCCTTTTCTGAAAGATTTCTAGCACCTTGCCATTGATGCCCAGCCCTAGCACCTGGCTGGTTACCTTGTAGTCATCTGTTATGGCGTTCTTCTTTATCTGTAAATTGGGTCTGGCGTGGAAGGCGAGGAACTGTCCCGTAGGATTCTGTTGTCCGGTCGGGTTCTGCTGCCCCGCCGGGTTGGGAAACAGTGGCTGGTTCTGTGCGTTGGACAGCATGCTGTTGGTTTGGGCTAGGAGATGAACAATCCCTTTCGGCGGTTTCCCTTTTAACACAGTCTTCTTCCTGGGTTAGCTAGCCTGTGGCGAACTCTTCACTGTGTAAAGTTAGCAGCCAGGCCCGAGAGAATACCGTCAGTAGTTCTGACGTTGAATGTTAACAAAGTCACTTAGTTAGCCGATATAATGCTAATTTAGCTATCCGTTAGCATGCTAACTTGATCCTATTCTTGACCTATGATTCTCGGCTAACAACTCAGCTATCGTTTAGCTTATCCATCTCCGGTGGTGTCCGCCGTCCACCGGTTCCTCAAAGACCACTTCAGGAACTTTTTTAAAACATCCCATAAATCGTCCAAGGGTTTCTAAATTAGTAACGTAGAACCTTATGAGTCAAGATGTACAACGACAAAACACTAAAAACAAACAACAGAAAGAGGAAAAACTCGGATACCAGCGGCACACCAAATCCACTTCACTTTCCGACGGTCAGACACAGAAGAGGAGCAGGTTTTACTGCTGACGTCATGGCCGGGTTGTTTTCGGCGCTTAAAGGAGAAGTAAGACAGAGGAAGTGACTGGATGTGTAACTTGAAAAATGTGGCCTTATCACCGTAATGCTGTCAGAAGTAACTAATACATTTTGATTTTTTATATTTAGACATAAATATTTCTTCAATCTGTTGGCTTGGCTTCATGTCACCCTATGGGCTTCAATATTCCCCCCACGGATCACCGACGTTGGAGTCACCCTCTGATGCTCTAAAATATGGAATTAGATTTGTGCCAAAAGTGTCAAACAGAAATTTGAATTTTTAGAGAGAATCAAACTCATTGAAGAAAAGAAAGTTATGACTCACAAAGACAAACTATTAGTCTTAAACTTTGTTGATAAGATGTACTTTTGTTTACAATCCCCGCTCTCAGATTTTCAGACATGCTTCCTCTCCATCACGCTGCCTGAGTTTTTGTTTGCAATATTGGCACAAATGTCTCGCAGTGGGCTGGTGTTATTAGGCATGCATTATTGGCTAATGAGCTTTTGACTGATAGCTTGGTGACCTGCATATTACTGTAGCACATTAAATGGGTTTTTGTGTTTTCAGTTTTCATCATCTCTCCACTTCAGTAGCTAACTCTCCTACATGCTTGCACATGCGTGTGTGCATGAGTGAGCGAGTGAATGGGCAAACAATTCTGTTTTGATGTCTGGTGCAAGTATACAATGTATGTGAGGATAGCCTTTGTTTAAAGCACTCTAATTTTCCTTAGGAATAAGTGGTGGCTGAGTGAGGCTTTACCTATTGCTGCTGTCCCATTGGTGTATTAACTGTCGTCTTCTTCTTCTATCTGTGGCGTAATGTAATATTGTGGGACCTGAGGAGTACTGAGCAGGAGAGCTAAGATGCAGTCCCAGGTAGGCCATTGTGTTATAACAGATAAGGATAAAGTAAGATGTACGTTATTGTATGCAAGGAGGAATTTGGCTATGGCTATAGAGTTACACACAGCTGCAATCAACTTAAATATAATACATAGCCAACAAAATATTATAGTGTTAAAGTTTGGACACATTGATATATCACATAAAAAAGTAAAGAAGATGTATAAAATATTGCACATGCCCTGTAAGATAAAAGGCACTAATATATTATCCTCATAAAAATGAGGAATGAATAAAAAACATGACACCATGACTCATACTGCATAGAGGTAAATGCAACAGTGAGATTATGATCTAGCTAATATATGAGAATGGCAATGTTTGGTTTTCCAGTGTATCTGTGACTTCCACAACAAACACAAGGCAGCAACTGTGTTGTTTGTTCCACCTCTGTGATACTTCTGTGAGGCCTCAGGAGGTAGTAACAGTGCCGAAACAGGCATCTGTCTGAATGGAGTGCCCGGCATTGAAGAACGGGTGTGACATTGTAATGATATGTTCAGGTGTGCGACCTACCCCGGGGGATCAAACTACTGTATGTGGAAGCAGCAGGAAGTCTGTTATTTGAAGAAGATCAGAAGATGAACGCTAAACTGGGGAGATAGTGAAATATTTCAGCTTTTATGCTCGCTGTAACGTCATAAGTCAAGCCTCTTAATGTTGCAGAATGCCGGCACATGCTGTGAACGCACACACCGAGGTGGTGCTGTGTCGCCTTGGGCTGGTCCAGTTTGAACACACCGAAGGGGTCAAAGAGAAGGGAATTTGTTTCAACGCCTGTCTGAAAGTGGCTACTGAGCAAGTAACGCGAGTAAATAAAAGTACGTAAGCGACGTGAAAAAGGGGGGCTGGCCGAGAGTGATTGACAATGAATCAGACACGCCTCCTGGCTCTGATAGGTGGTTTAGATTCGGGTGTTGTGAATTTTTGCAAATGAATAAGAGTCCGATTTTTCTGTTTCATCTACTACTGCAGGACATAGTGACAGTTGTAGAAAATATGAAAAAAAATATTTTTATAAAAGTTACCTGCTGCAGCGGACAGTTGATGTTTTTATCTATTGAAATCCAAATACATCTAGAATTATATTTTTTTATCACAAAGGCTGTTCGGTCATGGCTCGCTTTGATCAAAGTGCATCTGTGATAGAATTAGTGTTTTGAGATAATCTAATAAAATATTTTCAGTTGTATAGACATTCATGTTACTTTGTGAAAATCTGTAAAATGCCTTATAGTTCAGGTAAACATAACATTTAAGAAATCTCAAATCAAGTTAAAAAAGTAACTTAAATTTTCCATATTGTCTGGATTCCTGTCTTATATCTCTTAAGTCACACAGGTGACAATAAATCCACGAATCTCTCTCTCACTCAATTTGTTAATATGGCGTTGTACAAAATTCATATACTGATCATGTCACAAAAAGACATACTATACTATACACTATTCTATACTATACAGTATATACCACTATACTGCCACTGCCATACAGCAACACTGCTGCTGCTTAAACTTAACTTCTGGTTCAGGTGAAAATGTCGAGGTATGATCTTAATATTTATTTTGCCATATATTCTGAATATTGTCAAAATGTTTTTATGGTGTAAAAGTCATACACTGCATATGTATATAACAACAAAATACAAATCCTGCGATTAAACAATTGCAAAATATCCAGTCTGCATTTCACAAATATAACAATTATTAAAAACAATTCCAGAGCAAAGAGCATTTCAAGCAAACAATAATGTAATGCCTTGAGTCAACAATTTTGAATAAAGTTTAAATATACAACTTAAAATTCAATATAGTATTCCCCAGCAGCAACTGCTTTGACATTACATATGGATAGACAGACAGACATAGATGGATAGATAGATCTACTCAATCATTTATGCCTAATTTCAGCTACCTTTTCATTCAGTTACTCTTAATTTTTTCTTCAGTTTTGTGACTTTCCTTTTGGCAGCAAAGAAGGTAAGACTCTCCATTGGTCTAGTGAAACCAATATATCAGCCTTGAGACATGATAAAATACAACTCTGATACCAAATAGTCATTATCTTTCAATTTTCTTCAAGTATTTGTATTTCTCTTGTCAATTTAAAGTTAAATTTTATATTTAATGTATTTTCTATCATCCATAAAGTCTGGGGGAATCTGGAAAGCCATCACAATTCCACACAAAACACATTATGGTGGTGAAACAACCAATCTATCTCACTTGACTTGATATTGGACAAGAGGCATGGTACAGCCTTGTCAGACTGCCAGTTCATCACAGGGCCGACAAAGACGAACAACCAATCTTATCAATCACATTCACACCTAAGGGCAATTTAGAGTCACTGATTTGCATATATTGCATGTTTTTGGACTGTGGGAGGTAAGCTGGAGCACCTAGGGGGAACCCAGACACTAGGAGAACATGCTAACTCCACACAGAAAGTCTCCAGGTCTGGATCCAAATCCAGAAACGTCTTGCAGTGAGGTAACAATGTTAACAATATGACTGTGCCACCACCACTGAATCCCTTATATATGTATTTGTTGGCCTGAACGTAGTCTAAATTTACTAGCTGTAATCAGTACAACACCCAACATCTGTACATTTTTAATTCTAGAATGTAGATCACAGGTTTAAGGACAAAACCTATGACAAATATGTTTGGTCACATTTTGTCGATTTGAGTTTTGTGTCTTTTAAAGACAGAAAATTAACTGAGTGAGTTATCAGGCATAAATATTCGCCATTGTTGGCGAATAAATACTTAGTATTCAAGGAACATCATAGTTTTTTAATTTGTTAATATTCATCTTGAAAGAAGCCATTGTACAAGGGCTATTGGACCTATTATATACTATACTATATTATGAAATTTAGACTACCTTTCTTCCCAATAAAATCATCCAGGGTCACATAATTTCCCCACACATCTGATTCTCTGTTGCTTGTGAGTTCAGAAACACACTCAGCCTCTAAGTGTATGTTGTGGACACATTGGCTGTGGTCCTTCTGGAACTTAAATGCAGAACTTCTTATAGCCACTAGATGACAGGCCTGACTAAGTTTTTATGAGAACCAAACACTTGCCTTGGCTTGCCCCTGACATCAGAGCTCAACTCAGCATTTACAGTTGTAGTGTTAATGGACCTGTATGAAGTGTATGAATGTGGTTTATCACACAGGATTCACCTAATCACAAAAACTGTTTTATAAATGTGTTTAAAAGTACAGTACATTACCACTGACCATTTGTCTGAAGTTGAATTAAAATTAAAATTTGGTTTAAAAATTCATCGTTGAGATGCCTCAGTATGTAAGGTAACCAGATAGTTGTTTGAGTCACGCTGTTTCCAGCTGAATCTGAAAAATGTGGAAAATGTTTGAAAGCCTAATTTCTCAATAATCCTTTTGGTTTTGGTTAGTTGTCACTTAAGCAGTGCCTCTGTTTATTTGTTTATTCTACACAAGCTGCAATACAGATTTTGTCGAAGAGGTTTAGATCAGGTGTATTATGCACCAATAAAAATGGCACCATTAAAAGAACAAGGAAATGTTTACAGAATTCATAGAACAAATGGAATAACGATATGTCGTGACATTGTCATGGGCCACCCTCTCCTCCTACATTACATTCTAGCTTTGTGAGCACAGTGTATAAATAGGACTGAGGGTCAGGACCTGCCTCTTCAACTCCACTTACACCTATGGAGACACACTTCACTCTAAGTTCATTAGATTAGTTCATTTTAATCTCTCAGCCCCTTAAAAAAAGAATATGCTATTAAATAAGTTTATTGTGTTAATATAAGATGTATATAACACAGTGTAATTGGAAAACCACACCACTCTCAAGGAGCCAATGAGGCAAGCACTGATCGCATTTAGGGTCGTTACAAAGTTTTTGTACGTTCAAAGAAAATGGTCAAAACTGAAGCCGTTAAGGCTGAAATGTTCTGACTTTTGGTCTCAAGTATTGATCAACCTCCAAAAACACTGGAACCTGTAAGCCCAAGCTGAGATAACTATGATGACATAATGAGTTATTTTATCAGACTTTAGAAAGCTCCTTTAGAGCAGCAGAAGTCATTGTACAGATTTTCACTGGACACTGATCTTGATGTGTAAAATTGGTGGAATGCTCCGTTCATAAATATCATTTCTGAAATATTATGGGTGATTGCTGAGAGGAATGTCAAGAATTATTTTTCCATTCAAATCAAAAACTCCTCTTCAGAAATGACTTACTGAATTGCCTTGTACATTCTCTGAGAAAGTTCAAAAGTATTTTTGAAATACTGTATGTGGCTTGGCAGCTAGAAAAACTAATCATCTGGTCTGAACATGCAGTTCATCCATCACAATGCCGAGCTTGCTTCTATGCTAATAATATTCACCCTAACTTAACATGATCTAATATTAAATATGCTGCTAGCATCTTGTACCCAACCGATGATAGTAAAGTTTTGCTGATGGAGCATGGAGGAGTGACACTGTCCGTACGCTTTGTCTCCACTTGGATACATTTCACTGTTATTTATCTCAGTTATGTAAGAGTAGCACGTCATATGTCCTCATAGATCCCATAGACAGAGTACACCTTTTTAAAACACCTATGCAAAGGAACGCGCACAAACAGATGGCCTATGTGGGAGAGGGGGGTCTGAAATAGAAAACCTTTGCCTGAACAGCTTTGTGCTGATGAATTAACGCAAGCTACAGTTACTTTGCGTAGCTGCAGCTTCACTTATAGCCGACACTCAGCACTCAGGACGACCTGTTCGTTACAGCATTCTCCTGAGGGTAAAAGTGTTAAAGCTCCAGCCATTATTCCCTTTATTATCACATTACTCTTTACATGGAAGCTTTCTGCTGGGTTATGCACCAGCGTCCCAAAGTTTCCCCAGGTGTGTGAGGATCGTTATTATGTAGCTTGTGCTCAGAGGGGGAGAATTTGGCAAGCTGACATTTTCTTTTTCTCCACGCCTTCCCAGAATGCTCCCTTGATACTCTCTCCAGTTTCAGAGAACTTCTTTTAACTTCCTGACAGGAAGGAAATCTCAGGGGCAAGAGGTGCATCTCCCCCCTTCGTCTCTCCCTCCCCTCCCTATGCTCTTCATTAGTGTGCGAAAGTTGGAGCAAGTTTGGATCAGTTATTTCAGGCTGGCCAGAACCCGTCTTTGTCAGAATAATCCTTCATCGCCGCCTGGGGCTGAAACCCTAGCCGGCTCTTGATATAGACCCATGGTCAGCACTGGCTCTGATATAGGATTCTAGCACCTGAACACTCGCAAGCCTCCCATCCAACATGGGACCTGCTGAACCGACTCACCCCTCTGATGAATGCAGACACACACACACCCTCCCCTTGTATAACGTCTCACTCACTTTCTCATTGTCACTCCATCTTTCTCTTTAATTGCTATGTAGAGCACAAATAGCCCACATTTACATTTGATTTCATTTGATTCTGCTGCATCATTCAACCATTGTGATTAATCTGTTTGTTAGCCTTAAAAGAGACTCTGCAGAAACTAGAAACTTTGTCTGTCAATCAGTCTCTTAGGTTGTTTACTTGACAGGCTATTTGTGTCGTGATTTGCCTTTGGCCTGGTTCACCCTAATGAGTGATGATAAAATTCTCTGAGGACAAAAGAGGTGGTTTCCCAGTCTGAGTTGCATTGGAGATGATGCACAAAGACAATATCTCTTAAAGACAGCAGCTGACTAAGCTCCTTATTTCTCTGTTTTCATTTTTCTCCTTTCTCACACTCTCCTTCTTTCTCTCATTTTCACACACACACACACAAGGTCGTAAAAATCCTACTGCCGAGTCAGGGACATTATCATCTCTAAGGCAATCCAGTCTTGTGATGAGTGATATGGAGTGCAAAGTCGCTTCTAATTTCAGCTCTGCAACACAGGCCTCTGCAGGTGGAAGTGCACAATTGCTTGCAGGGAATCATTGTAGTTTTGTGTGTGTGTGTGTGTGTGTGTGTGTGTGTGTGTGTGTGTGTGTGTGTGTGTGTGTGTGTGTGTGTGTGTGTGTGTGTGTGGTTGGGTGGGTGGGGGGGTACATGGGTGTGCTGCAGGAGTCTATCTCATTAACATATTTCATATACTGTTTATCTAAGTATTGCAATATTTAAGTATAACTTAATCAATTGGTTTAAATTCCACATAAAGGCATTGAGGACCAAGATCAAACTTTCACTTCTCTCTCTCTCTCTCTCTCTCTCTCTCTCACACACACACACACACACACTCATGAATAAGTACCTGCACATGTGAAACCAAACAAAAGGCATGTGTTGTGCACAGGTTGCATTTAACCAAAGAGCTACACAATGACACAGAAATCTGCAAATGCATCTACACAAAGGAAGCCATGGAAGGGCTCATCATGCCTGAAATGGGCGACCTCTATTGCCCTGCAGGGAGCATGTGACTGCCTCTACATTGCCCCTTTCATAAATGAACATTCTGAACAACATGGGTCCCTGCAAAGGCATTCGGGGCCCTCAGTGATCCCATGTACCGGCCTTTTCAGATTGACTGACAGGCCTGCTTTGGAGCTGAGGAGAGAGGGAAAGTTTTGGGTGACTGAAAGAGCAACAAAGAGATTAAGGGGCAAGTGGAATCACAAAGAAACAGCTAACTGTTGTGGTAGTTGGTAAATTGGGTAAAAGGTCTGGAAACACAAGGATTAAACCACTGTAAGATCATTCTTTCTTTCTTTTGAGGTTATTGGGACAACAACTTGTTGGCTTATGTGTGAGCAGCTGCTCTCACGTTTTAGTCACATGGACATTCCTCTTCCCCCTCATGCTACCCGATAAACAAGAGACCGTTTGATGAGAGGGGACGATTATTTAGCCTACTTCTGTTGCCAGCTCATCTTCTGCCCTGCTCAGCTGTAAAGAATGCCCTAATTCCATCTCCGTCCAACTTAACAAACAACTACGCACACTTTACACACTCACCCACACTTCTCTTTTTCACTTACATACTTGTAGCTCGTCTCTGCCCCTAGTTTCTTTCTCACATTTTACACACACACACATCTGATTCTGCTGATTCAGTGACGTTGGGTAGAAGGATGCTCCAGTTCTCCCACACAGAAAGAGTCTGTAGTTTTTGGTGCTTTGGCACAGCACTGACTTCCTCACAGACACAACAATGTTTGTGTCCATGATTTACTCCAGGCCACTGAGCCAGTCTTGGAGAGAAGATACAAACACACACTCACTCATACGGGCACTTGAATATGGGCCGCTCTGATGGCCTACAATATGACTATTAGTTGCACTGTGAACTTCTTTGTGTGTGTGTGTTTAAAATTAGTCAATTCAATAAATTCAACTTCCTGTCGCTATAACAACACACCTTTTTACCACTACTTAAGTCTATGCAGAATGCTGGTACGTCACTCTCTGCCTGTCATGACTGTCATTTCTTTTCTCTCTACCGTCCTTCATTTCTAATCAATTTCCTATTTTAGTGTCACTTCTAACTGGTGTGAAGATCGATGCCACGCTCAATCATGTCTGTCACTATGACTACAGCGAGCACCCATTTAACTTGGCATAGTAGTTTGCAGTGGCTTTACTAAAACATTTGAGTATTAGGGCGCGATGCAGAACTACAACTAGGTGAAAATGGAGCATTCAGAGACAACCTGAGTGCGGAGTCTTGCTTGATTGAGCCTTTGATGGTCCTGATCTTCAGTACCAGTGTTAGTCAAATGATCCTGTATATAAGCCTTATGAAATCTTGATGAATCTAAATAAGATGGCATCACGGATCGATGAGCGAAAACAGGATATCGGAGCGATGTGAGATCAAATCTGTTTAAGGCCATCTGATGGTCTATTTGTCACAATTTGGATGTTTTTGGAATAATTTTACCGTTTTTAAGGAACAGACCTGTTGTTTAAAAAAAGTCTTCATTCCCAAATGGCCAAATTATTCCATTGAAGGGAGTAACAAGAAGTAAATTAGAAAAATGAGCTGACCTTGGGCAAGAGAAGGGGTACACCCAGGATAGGTTGCCAGTTCATCACAGGGCTGACACATAGAGAGACAAACAACCATTCATATTCACACCTACAGGCAATTCAGAGTCACCAATACTCCTATATTGCATGTTTTTGGACTGTGGGAGGACCCAGAGGGAAGCCATGCAAACACAGGGAGAACATGCAAACTAAACACAAATAGGCCCCAGGTATGGATTTGATCCCAGAACCTTCTTAATGTGAGGCAACGGTGCCCCAATGAAGAATATTGAAAAAACACCATACAATATTTGAATATAATTGTTCTTATTGCTCCAAGCTTCAACTATACATATTTCTTGTCTCTGGCAGTCTGTCCCTCTCCCTGTGGAAGGCCTTGTAATCCAATAATCCATCTCAATCCAAACTGAGATTACATGAGGTGAAAGAGCCAATTAGTGCATGAGATTATCCTCCAATTTAATTCACTCCCATAGTTAATGTTTATGTATATCCCTGTGTGTGCACATTATCTACATAAGTGTGCATGTGTTATGCAGGGAGGAGGGTCTATAGTGTGCTTCTTTAATGAGCAGCTGCTCCTGTAGCCTCGCTTTCAACGTTCTTCATCCCTTCACACTGTTCTGTGCATTAGCACAGGTCAGTCCAGTACTCTTTAATCCTTCTGGTCTGATCGCCATCAGGTTTCACCTCCTGCACACAGCCTACTGCCCCACTGCACCTGCATGTCTGCCCCAGAGACTCCTAACTCCTTAGTTTACTGGCCCTGATACACCTGTAGCACAGCCCTACCTGACATACCTGTGACATTGTGCCTAATCTGCAAACAGCACACTGACTTGGGAGGATTCTAGAGCACCAGTCCCTTCATTAAAGACAGAAAGCTCAGACAGGATCTCCTAAAACAACTCAGTTTAATCATCATCCTCTCTGGTCTCATCTGTCATCACAAAGCTGAGAGAAATCCGCTGTGAATTACAATCGCACTGGTGGTCATGTGTTCCTAGAGTCCCGTGCAGTTGCAATGCTCCACTCTGCACTATATTTAAGCTGCCCAGCTGGCACTACCATACCGTCACCCCCTCACACACACACGCAGATGCACACACCCACATAGGCGTGTGTGCATCTGCAGGGTTAGTACGATAGTCCTCTGCCTCTACTATGCCCTTGTACGGTTGTATGACCCACAGACCAGCATGCCCCACTGGGGTGGATTTCCATTGCTGGAGCTCACTCCTCACAATATCATGTCCTGCACGTCTTATGGCTAGTAGCTGCCCTACTCCTGACATATACAGTATGTCCACGTGGACATGCAGCACATAGACACCTGCTGATCCATAGGACATGAACCCATTCTATTTTCACATAAGAAACATATATAGATGCCCTTATGGACCCTGGTCTATACTGCTGTACAACACACAGTATATTACTGCACAGTCTGCCTCATGTTTTCAGTGTATATTTCACCAATGGACAAGATTAGTAACATTGAGCCCTGAACTCTTGAACTGAGGACTTAATGCACTCAGAAAATATTGAGAGTGGACAACCACCAAGGAGGTTAAGTGTTCATCCAAGTCCCTTGGTTGGTTGGTTGGTTGGTTGGTTGGCAGAATGATTACACAAAGGTAAAACTATGAGACAGATTACTACAAAACATGGTTGGAGGGTGGGGCATGGGCCAGGAAAGAACCCATTACATTTTGGTGCAACTTTTTTCTGCCTTCTTTAACATTGCGATACAGAGATCCTTTTTTTTTAGGATTTGCACTAATTATGCAAAAACTAGTAGACAGAATTCCACAAAACTTTGCAGAGGGGAGGTTTTATGGACCAGTCAAAATAAACGGACGTGTAGGATTGTTCGGCCTCAGCAGAGGTGTATCTAAGCCACTTCTCATACATGTACGTAAGATCCTAAGAATCTATGGGTGTCAATGGGTGTTAAAGCAAAACATTTCACAGTTTTACATAGAGTCATGGGGTCAGTATGCTCTGTCAGACCTGCCTATTAGATTGTTGAAAGCCCCTTCCCCTGACAATTTTCTGATATCAGATTGTAAGAGTTTGATTGGCAATCTGAGAAACTCTTTGAACGTTTTCCAGGAGAGACTGGATGTCGTTGGATAACACAGTGTAAGAACTAGCATAAATGGACCCTCAGTTGAGAGGATTGTTTGTACATCAAATATAAGGCTAGAGCCAGCAGCCAGTTAGCTTAGCTTAGCAAAAAGACTGGAAACAGGATAACAGCTAGACTGGCTCTGTCCAAAGGTAACAGAGTCTTGAAGGTATGTGCTGTTTCTTAGCTCTGAGCAGCAGAGACTCCATTCATTTTATTTGCCTTGGAATAAATTGTGCAACACATGCAACAGATACAGTACACTTTGGTTTGAACAATAAAAAAAATGTGTTAATTAGTGAGCTCTAAAGGGTCTTGTGCTTTGGACAAAGCCAGACTAGTTTTCTGCCTTTGTTTCCAGTCTTTATACTAAACTAGGTTAACCAGCTGCTGGCTGTAGCCTTGAATAAAATGGTCAAACATGAGAGTTGTATCAATCTTTCCATCTGACCGAAAAGGGAAGTGATGAATTTCTAGAAATTTTGGAACTATTGCTTTAACATTCCAAAAACAGAATACCATCGTGACTCACAATTGCATCTGTTGTTCTTTAAGCACTTGCAAAATGTTTTTCCCATTCTCAATAGTTCTGTGATATTTTTTTAAATGATCCAGGTCTTGATATAGCACAGAGTTTCTGTGTTCAGCCAACAGTGAAACATAAACATTAACACAGTGCAGAATGACTGAATAATTGATGCCTAGCTGAGGGCTGTGCTCAAACATTTCCTCGGTCTCCTCCTGTGTATATGTGGGAACGTGTGTGTGCCAGACAGGGAGAGAAAGGAAAAAGAGAATCCACCATGTAGTGGTGAGGAAAGTCTCCTCTCCTCTCCTCTCCTCTCCTCTCCTCTCCAGGTCAGCATGTTTCCTGTCAGAAGCAGACGGAAACTAGCTCTCCACACTCTGCCATGGAAAAAGCACTTAGGACAACAATTCACCCAGCAGCTGCGACAAAGGAGAGAGGGATATATGAGAGAAAGAGGACATTGTAGAGAATGAGGCCAGTGGGGCTCTCCCCACACACAAACATATAAATGTATATATATATAGAAATCTACTGCATACTCGACTGCTGCCACCATGTCCTGCAAATGTTCCCCTATGATTTAATGTTTAATAATCTATTGAACATTTCAATGGAGCATTTGTCTATTGAGACAAAGTAATGCAGTGTAACTTCTTCAAACCAGATTAAAGAATCAATTGATTTACCAAATACCCACTGCTGGTGAAGAAGTGGATGTTATGTGACTATTCAAAGTACAAATGGCCTGATGGACTGTTTACCAAGTGTAGCACAAAATGCTGATTTCATGGAATTCTTTGTTCTTGCTGGATTAGACAAGTTTATATTATTGAATTTTATTCTTGGAAGCCAGTTTCAGTTAAAGTACAAACAAGGCAAAACATGTGACAGAAACTGAGGAGCCCATGTTTATGCAAACACACCAATGCAAACACAGACACAGAACATGATCTTGTGTCATACGAACAACCACAACCCTGAGGGGAGGACTAAAACCAAGCATTTACATTTTCTTTTTGCTTTGTTGCTTCATAAATGCATTTTTAAAAAATCGAATTAGCCACAACTAGGGTTGATTAATGTGAAGTTACCTGAATGACAATATTAACCTGAGGCCTAAGAAGGAGAGACAGCTTAGCAACAAGTGCCAAGATTAACGCCAGTAGATGACCAAACTCCAAAAATTCCCTCCTAAAGGTTGTCCTGTTTTCCAAGGGAAACTCGAAACCAACCATAAATATCCCATTTGCCCAGCAACAGAAAGGTTGTGACAGCAGCATCCCGAGTGTGGGTGTCTTACCGGATAAAAGGATTCCACAGCTTCACCATGCAACTACACATCTACACCTGTAGTATTGCCGTGGCAAAGCTACTGTAGCATCTCAGTGACATGGAAAGTGGAAAGTCTTGTCAGAACATCAGAACATTCTGTAACCCCTCACAATGTGTGAGTGGATGTCAGGAAGAGAGAGGGAGAACAACTTGTAGGCAGAAGAGGAGGTGGGATAGCATCACTGAGTAAACTGTGTTTTAAGAAGTCTTCTGAGAACAGTAGCTGGGCATCATGAGGACGACATAGACATTCATGGATTCCAGTGGTAATGAGTGCATATAAGGACATACACTCTGTCTCCAGCTGCCTTTCAAAACAGAGATTGGGCAAAGACCATGGGTTTTGACACATACAATAATAGATAGATTCCAATAATAATTCAATCAAATAAATGTATTTTACACAATTCTCGGTTCTTTTTATTGTTACTCTTGAAATCCTACTCATAAATGTGTATTTTTATACTGCGTTGTGTTTCTCTCACATCTTGTTTTAAATGGTTTTCATGTCTTATTTGAAGCACTTTGAGTTGCCATGATGTTGAAAGATGCTATACAAATAAATTTAAACTGCAGATGATAGAAAAAAAAGAGGAACACAAATTATGATGACACGGAAGGAGTGATGCATATTTCTTTCTGTACAACATGGTATTTATTCATGAGTAAAAACGCAATTTCAGTCCTGCGTTATTATGAAACAATATTTTATCAGAAGAATAAAACTACATGCTCTCTAAAAACTATATATGTGACAGCCAGAGAACAATAGGCTGCAGAAAATATCCTTGTTTGCATGTTTGCACAATACTTGTTTTAATGTGGCCTGGGAACCTCCTCCCAGACTGTAGTGCTTTGTAGACCTGCCACCATGAGGCTATAGGAGAACAGGAAAGACGCTATCATAAAAACCTAAAAACCTCACATACACATAAACACTCACATATATAGAGAATCAGACAGATTTATGTCTGTAGACAGGGATGAGTCATCCTCTATTTGAGTCCTAACTGGGACCCAGCTGGGTCATGTAAACAAGACAAGGAAACTGATAACCTAAATAAGGGGACTGCATATGCAGGCAGCAAATACAGCAACAGGCAGCTCAAGTTTTAACCAGTAAGTTAAAGTTAAAGGTCTCAACAAAATGCCTTTTCCAAAAGAATAAATCACACAGAATGCACTCAAGCATCGTTTAAATGCCCTGCAGTCTGTGTGGAATGTAGATTGGTGGGTTGGGTGAACAAATGTCCCTGGAGCAGAACCCCACCTCTCCCAATGATCTGCATCTGTTCAGCCTGTACAGACATGTGCTCAGCTGTGCATTTGTGAGTGGTGTGACCAGTGTGCACTCAGCTGTGAGTGTGTCATTGTGTGCATATGCCTGGGAACAGTAGACTGTAGTCTGCTTTTGTGCACATGGGGGCAAGTGCAGTCTCTCTTTGTGCATGTGTGTTTACTTGTTTTAATCAAACATACATATGTATATGTAATGCACATAAACAATTATATTGTAACGTGTCTGCGTGTGTGTTGGTTCAAGAGGGGGTAATACTGTGATATTTTGCTGCTGCTTTCATCGACTGCTTTGTACCTCAGCTGTCCTGGTGTGCTGCAGCCACATGACACTCATAGCTCTGGTGTGTTTCTGCACTCTATGACCCACTGTGTGTGTTTATAGCTGTGTGTGGGACTGTATTGTCTGTTCCAACGTCGAGACAAAAAAATAAGGCTCGTGTCTATGAAGGAGTGAAGTACAGAGTATCCCGCGTTGAAGCGCTTTGGAGTGGGAAGTCAGTGTTCTGGTTGACGCCTCAGTCCAGACTGCGCAAGCTCCACAGGTGGATCACAACATTACTTGCATTTTGCATGTGAAACATAAAAAAATATTCTCATATCATGCAAATATTTGAGCAAAACAAACATCATACATCATACAAGTACTACCAGCCCTCAGGGAGAAAAAAGGTCATCCAAGACCCAGCAGTCACAAACGCAAAATTTAGTTAGTCTGCTGTCACAGAAAATGCAGACGAAAAACAAAGAAATGCACACAACTCTAGTCTGCATATTTATGATGATTTGACAGTTTTGAAGCCTTTGTGGTTCAAGTAGATGACACCTTAACATGTCTGAAGCAATGCAAATAACAAATAATGCAGATTTCTGTGAAACATTCCTATTTACCTTGGGATTTAACCACAAAGAACGTGTGGCATTATTACCAGACATGACCCTGCTGGATAATGCCCACACAAACCATAACTATCAGCATGGCCACTAGGTGAAAATTTACTCCTTAAGCTTTAGTTGTTCATACCAGCCCACGGGTCTTCTCAAAGTATCTTGACAACAGCTGACTGCAGATAGCCATGACAACAACATCAGCAAGACTAAAGGAATAGGGAGATGTTTACATGGAACAACAAGCAGGTCAAGATATTTTAACCTGCATGGTAATCGGAGAGCTGTCACCACTCTCCCACCCCTCACCGTCCTCGCTTACCACCAGAGATCCTTCTGTGGCTCCATATGGTCTGAAGGCTTAGGCCCATTCTCATAGAAAGAGGAGGAGAAGTCAGTGTGCCAGAAGGGGATGTAGGGACGTATGCGCTTTACACCATATGGTCAGAAGGTGACTGGATTGGTGTCTAATGGGATTGATCTATAATCTTCTTTTACATGAATAGAAAGAGAAGGAGAGAGAAAGGCAGACACAATCATTTAAATGTAAAAAAAACAAACAACTTAGTATAGTATTTTAGTATTGTGAGAACATCTTGGTTTTGACATCAGTTCCAAAGAAATAAACCTGCCCAGGAATTTAACTTTTTTAATTAAGTAGATTTACTTGAGTAAATCTTGTTAAAAAGACTTTAAATCTACTTGAGTATTCCCATTTAATGTAGTTTTATATTACTAATCAACTACATCTCAGAGCCTGATATTGGAATTTCTAACTCCCCTCCATTTATCTGACAACTTTAGTTACATGTTCCTTTTCAGGTGACTGTTTTCCATATCCCATCTAGTGAAAATGAATTTGGTAAAAATCTGAATTTAAGTTTTTCTAATAAAAAAAGTTTTTTTTTTTAAGGTTTAAGAAATTCCCCAGACAACCTAAATAAACACAAAATCACAAAGCTGAAAACAGAGCAGTTTTTCTGGGCTCATGGAAGAGTGCCTTAAGGTAAAAGATTCTCACAGGACAGTAACACTAGAAACATCTGATGGTGTAATAGAATATGACACACTCATGTAGATTAAACCACCCAACGGTACACAAGGTAGTTAAACCAGATTGCATCTGAGGGCTTTCTTAGGGTGATGATCTTACTTAAGTTTTGAGTACAGGACTTTTACTTGTAGTGGGGTATTTTCACAGTGTGATATCAGTTATTTTAGTCAAGTGAAAAATCTGAATATTTCTTCGACCACTGAACCTCCCATAGAGCAAATGTGTCCAGAATAGCATCACTACTGTATAAAGACATATAGAGAACAATATAAAGGCACAACATGTACTTTTAAGTCAGGATTATCTCTGCCTCCTTTAGTATATTGTCTACTTCCTGGTTCGTTCAACCTGGTCTCTTGTTTTAATAATAAACATGTTATTTACATGTTACCCTGACATCCTTTAAATATTCAAGATCAGCTGGCATCTAACACCTGGCTCAAATTCAGCCAACACGTACCCAAACCACCCACTCACCAAACACCACCTATCCCTCATCTTCTGTAGGTGATGTTGCTAAACTGGTTCCTCCTTCTCCTCTTGTTGCATGGTTTTCCCTTCCCTGTGGGCATCAGCATGCATGTGTCAACATCAATGAGTCATCAGTGTAACAGGAGATGATCAGTCTACCGTCATTATTATTGAGTCATTCCTCATCTTTTCCACGCTTTTTTTGTGTGTTTGTTTTGGTGCTGCTCCCATCGATGTGCGTCTGATCTGTGACAAATAGGGCGGTATGAGGGGCACATTAGGAGGAGGTGTAAAGTACTTTCATATGTAGATATAAAAGTAATCTTGGAAAAACAAGATAAATATGATTGCAAAATAAGGAGGTGGCCTTTAAAACAGGTGTTTTAGCTTCTATTCATTGCAGTTATTCAACTGATTTGGTCTGTAAAAGTCCCTATAGTTGAAGAGTTAATGAAGAATATAGGAGCTGACAATTGCCAAAATCGTCACAATAGATGTCAAACTTTCTCTCAGCGTTTCCTGGCATGACAGGTCTGAGCACCTGGTCTCAGTTACTGGCATTACACACCCAACAACAGGGTGGATGCATGCTACTTATTAACTGGAAACAAGCCTGTACCCATCATACCTTTTATCAGCTGCAGCTGTCTGCACTGTCTTGAGACGCTTGGAAAGAAAATCTAATCAGATGTATTATTACTGTTACACAACTTATGATTCCACAGTGGGATGCATAAAAGTAAATTTACTCAACTGCTCTCAAGAGATTTAAAGAGACACCTCTTCCTTTTTTGGCACAGAAGACAACCTGTTCTCTATCTGAAAGTTCTTCTTACATCCATATGTGGGAAAGGGTTTTGTGATAATTCTCAACTCACTTTATCCAACTAATCCCAAATGAGCACTCCCTTGTTAAGCTAACCTCTATGAAAAGGCATTCAGATTGGAGAGGAGGTGACATCTGCAGCAATGCCATGTCTAGATCAACAGTTGTGGGATTGTGCCATTGGCATTCAGGAGGCATTTCTGGAGTTCTGTACTGGCCAGCAATGAGCCCCGACATGAGCCCCACGGAAAACCTGTGGCGTTGGTTGAGGGAGTGAGTGCGACAGCATGAACATCCTCCACAGACTCAGCAGCAACTCCAGCCAGCTTTGACTGAAGAGTTAGCCGCCAAACCACAGGATGACATAAGGAGGTTGTGCCAGTCCATGAGGAGGAGGATTACTGCTGTAATCAATGCTGATGGGGGGGGGGGGACGAGACACACTAACTACTGTTTGTATAAAATGTTGTTTTCTCCAGTTGTGTCACCTTAGAAATTTATGATGCTTATACGTTTTTGGTGTTATTGTTCGGCGTCAGTTTTTCTCGGAGATTAAATTAAGAGAATAATTAAAAGTTAATAAGGAACACAATATGGTTTGTCATTTTCATATGACAATCTAGTCAAGCAAATTTGCAAATGAACACAGTGGGACGTTTTTAATCTCGAGTGTATTTTGACATACTTGTGCTCCTTCTTTCAATTTTATGCTACTTAACTTTATTGCATGTCAGGGAGAAACATTGGACTTCCTTTATTCTATTAAATTTACTTTACAGCTATATTTACATTTTGTATAGGAAGCGTATGACATGTTTGATAGGACAGTTATACTACAAATTAATCATGTATAAAACATTTAAGTGATATTCATGATAAAAACAGCATGATATATCATAATGTGAAAGGAGACCTTCAGCATGAATACTCTTAGTATACTTCAATGTAGCATTTAATACCTCTGTGTTTTCCCTTAAACTTTTTCTAATTTAGAACTTTTACCTGTCCTGGAACGGTATTTCTACTTTTACTAAAGAATCTGAGTAGTTCATCCACCGCTATAAGGTTTCACAGTCTAGCTTTGTCTTTGTCTTAGCACTTCGACATATACTTTAACATGGATGTCTGAGAGTCTTCACGTCTGTTAAAAACTTCATTCAGTCTATTCTTTATGTTTCACGACTTGCATGGGAAGTGCATAATAACAAGGTGGTGTCAGTATCACACGCTGCCTTCAAGTTGTGTCATAGTCTACTGACTCATCGGCATACCAGTGTTCAGTGAATGCATCGCCTGATCACAGACTGAAATGCAATTCATTTTATCGTGAATCATCGTACAACTGAAACAGGAGATGTTTGCAGACGCACTCTTGTGTCTTAGCACAGGCCCCAGGTGTCAAATGGCAAAAACAAGACGCTGGTTAGAGGAGATTACGGTTGTGACAAAGAGGAATGATCACCTGAAGTTCCTCTTCTGATGAAATCTCAACTGGAAAAACAGCTTTTCTCACAACTGAACATTTTTGGTTACAACAAAAAAACTTTTCAACACCCCGGTTCAACTCGGGGTTTGGTACATATGATATTAAAAAGGCAATGCTTACTTCACCCTGCATGTTAAATTGATCAAATCCACGACTAATGCAACCTCGCCAGTTTTGTCATTATCGAAAAATTGTGTGTCTGTGTACTTGTATGTGTGTCAGACCAGAAATCACCCCACAGTAGCACATATCAGTTAATAATCTTTTATTTTCTTTAAAAAAAAGAAACTATCACAACTTAATTTGGTTATTGTACAGTTTCTCTTCTCATAGTCACTCAGTCTGATAACAGGTTGTGATTTCATGCTGGAACACCAAACACCCTCCTACTAACGCACACAACTAGTACAATATGACAGTATACAACTCTTTCCTTTTCCACGTTTGTATTTAACATCCGCTGATATTGTGGACTGAATCGCAATAGAAACCACTTCCATTTTAAAAACAGTTGAGACAGAGTGGTAGAAATCCCTGACATTTTCACTTTGGAAACGAAGGGACGAGAAAAGGAACTCTTTGAGAGGTGTGGTCCGTACAACATGCACCTGACACGTTTTTGTGTGTGTGTGTTTTGGACAGCACCAGAATTTGTTATGCGTGTGTGTGTGAGAGTTTAAGAGGTTCCCTGCCCTACATGAGAAAGAGTGAGGGGAACGAGAGACGGAGATGGAGGGGGAGGAGAGAATATCTAGGTCAGATTGTGGAGCATGCAGGCCCCTTCGCAGGAACACTTGTATATGTATTCTCTCGCTCGCTCTCAGTAGACAGAACTGCATGCATATACCTCCATACTTGGGACATAGGACTCGAAGTGGAACAGTTAATATAAGATTAAGGTATGACTCCCTGAGAAACACTTCTCTCTTCAGTACCATAAAAATCCAACGTTATCACTGGCTCATCCTGTCTACTCTTCTACACTCCCCCTGAAATAAAAAAAAAAAAAATTTTTTTTAAAAAGGACTTGGCTTACATTAAACATACCACTGTTCATTTTACAACTTTTTACTTCACCTTTCAATATTCTTCCATTCCTGCCAACTATCACAGCAGCCAATTAGAGGTGTGGTCATGTGACAAACATGCAATCTTTCAGTTTCCAAAGCCAACTTTCCACCCAACAGGTGTGTATGTGCAATAAATTTCAGCTCTCCACCATCTCAATTGAAGTTTACAAGAGCCGGCCTCACACAAACCAGCTTGTGAATACGAGTGTGACAGTGACACCTTCGTGACAGTTTCAGTGGAGCTACTGCCCACCCCACGCCCCGACTCTTTTCACTCAAATGGGGGAGTTAGGAGGAGGAGGAGGAAGAAGAAGGGAGGGGGGGGGCTGTAAATAGGTTGTCTTATGCCCTCTTAATGTCTTCCACAGTAGCACCATGAAGCTAAAGCACACACACATACTAACGTCACATATTGAGCTGACATGCAAGCACCAGGGATCAGCAAAGGTAGAAAAAGGGTGCCATTAGAAAAGACACCAAAAAAAAAGTGAAGACTTATTGCTACAAAATCTTTTCTAATATAATGCCAATCCTTCACAACCTGTAAAGAGGCCTTTGTGTTGTATATAGGAAAGACAACTGTATGTGTGCAGGACCCAAACACTGGAGACTGATTTATTTTCCTTTTAAATTATGTTGGCTGAACAAATCTCCTTGTTCTAACTCTAATGTGATAAGAGTGATCTCTGTAGCCCTTTTCAAGTTTCACTCATATATATATATATATAAACATGTCCCAAGAGAAGGTGGTGTTCTCTGAGTGTTAAGAAAGAGTGCGAAGTGAGGCTAGTGACAATGCAGGTGTGCTGGAGTGTGTTTTACTAAAAACACAACACTCATGTGAGAACACACACAGATTCAAAACATTTGCAAAGCTGTCACTCACACAAGGAGGTCTTTAAAAAGCATTTTTTTGAATCAAACCTTATCAGTGGCTGTATTTAGAAATTCCACAGCCACTCAAGGATATTCTCTGTATAAAACTGTTTCTCTTATTCTCTCTCTCTCTGTTCAGCTCATATTAAAAACCAGGAACTGGGGTGTCGACACCTCTAAGTAGAAAACAAGTAAAAGAACAACCAAATGAGTTTTAAAATCTAGGCTCCACTTTCTCCTGTAGTCTGACTCCTCCTGAGGAGTTCAGAGGAGGAAGAAGTGGAAGGAGAGAGGAGATAACAAGGCTCTCTCTCTCTAAGAGACAAGTTTGGGTAGGACCGTGCGAAGAGGTATGGCCTCCCCAGAATCTCCCATCATGTTACTTCTCAGTTTGTTGCTGGCCACTGTGGAGCCTAAGCTTCCACCTCCTTTGGCCAGGATAGAGGGGAAGGAGGTGCTGTGGTGCTCAGGGACCCGTTTCACCGTGGCCCCTGGGCTCTTATCGGTCCCAGGTAGAGGTTTGGGTAGGCGCCGATACAGCCAAGGGTGTCTCAGGGCCTGGCTGGGGGTGAGACGAGATGAGGGATCCCAGTCCAAACACTTCTTTATGAAGTCAGTAAAGGTGGGGTCCTCACAGCCTTTGAGCGCAGCGGTCCACTCCTTGCTACCTGGAGGACCTCTCATCTTACCACGACGAGAACGAGACCCCGTAAGGACCGTGGCACCCGTAGGCAGGATGTTGGCTCCACAGTAACGAGGGTGGCCCTTGGAGTTGATAAAGTTCTTTGCCCTTTTGGCCTGCTCCAGGACCTTCTGCGGAGGCATACCCAGCAGCTCCATGACACAGGCCAGCTGGTCACCCTCATCCTCGCCGGGAAACAGGGGGTAGCCGGTCAGCAGCTCAGCCAGTATGCAGCCAAAGCTCCACATATCAATAGGAAGGCCGTAACGTGAACCCAGGATCACCTCTGGAGCTCGATAGAAACGAGACTGGATGTAGGTGTACACCCGCTGGTGTTCAAAACAACTGGAGCCAAAGTCAATCACCTGGTAGGGACAGGAGAAATACAATTTATGAGTGAACTTAAAATGCAGAGAATACAGTAGAAGGCCTGTACACAATTTCACAGGCCACCAATGAAAAGTATCAGATGTCCTACCTTGATGCCGCTGCGTCCCTGCTGTTTGAGCAAGATGTTCTCTGGCTTGAGGTCACAGTGGATGATTCTATGCCTGCTCAGGGCCTCCAGGCACTGCAGGATGGAGTGTGCAAACTTTCTGACCAGAGGCAGGCTAAAGCCTTGGAACTTGTTGCGTTTGATAAGCTCGTACAAGTTCATGCTCAGCAGCTCGAAGGTCATGCAGATGTGGTTGCGAAAGGTGAAGTTTTCAAGCATGTGCACAGCATTCATTGTGCCATTACGATCCTGCTTGCGCAGGTGCTCCAGGATGCGGATCTCTTCCTGCGCCTGCCGGTGGAAACGCTTTTCGTTGCGCACCATTTTCAGAGCCAGATGCTGCTGCAGTTTGTGGTCGTACACCTTCGCCACTTGACCAAAGCTACCTTTACCGATAATCTAAGGAGGACAAGAGTGAGAAAAAAATAAAAGCTGGTTTAGCATCAAATCAGACGGAAACAAAGTTTTTAATTTTATTGACACACAACTGTGATTGTGATAAACACTAAACATGTTTCTGACCTTGAGGAACTCGTAACGGTAAGCCAGGTGGTCATGTGGGACATGAATGTATCCACCCTGCTCATCATCGTAGCCACAGTTGTTGTTGCCTCCTGCTACAGCAGGCCTCTTCTTGGCATTGGGTCCCACATAGTAGATGTCTGGGTAGGAGTGGATCTCTGTCTGCTCCAGGGTGGTCAGGTGTGATAGGTGCAGTCTCAGAGCCTGGTCCGGGGTGTGAGGGCCAGACAGCTTCCCGCTATTCCCACCATTTCCAACTCCCTGTGGGCCGGAGGATTCACTGGAGCCCTTACTGGATTCAGTGCTATGGAAAACAAACATGATGCATGACTGGTGATTAACAGCTGTTTTTGGATGACATAACTTGTTCTGAAAGATGCTTTTAAGTTGGCGTCTTTATGGGTGTATCCTTCTCACCTGTCTACACTGCGCTCCTTGGACAGGCTAGAGACTGGGGCAGATTTGGTGGGTGTCTGACCAGTGGTCCCACTGTTCTGAGTGGTTGCTGTGGTTATGGCATTCACCTTCCGGTTGTTGGTGGAGTCTTCATACAGGTATTTGACCTTCAGCTGGCCACCTCGGACAGTTACCTGATCCCTCATTACAGTCTTGTTACTGACAACCTATTAGAAGGAGGAAACAGACAGAAAGACAATGACTGAAACTAAAGCGATTAGAAAATCCTTTTGGTAAACATTCGGTCATCAAAGAGAGTCTACACATTGCTCTCCTCTGTGGACAAGACATGTAGTTTTATTGTGCTGTATGGATTTACTTCAGAGTGGGGATTGCCTCTCTTCTTTTGTGTGTGTCTATCTACAGATGAGTGACACACAGTGCACAATAGGAGCCTGCAAGACCTCAACTGAGAAGTAACCCAACAGTCATGCACGAAATATTTATTTTTTTGGCCTGAATTGTGTTTTATTTCATGTATAATAATAGAGTTAATGAGCCATTCAAGATTATTTTGCAAAGAAAGTGGAAGGACAGCAGAAATGTTGCAACAGATAAGGAGTCCCTCTGGATATATAAACATACACATCATTACCACACACTGACATGAGAGAGTGCATTGAGAGACTGCCGATGAGAACATGAGTTACCTGACAAGGTAGACCGTGCACCCAGTCCCTGGATGTAGCTTAAGTTAAGTTAAGTAAGTCAGGGTGATGAGCCATCAGCTGAGTAGAAGCAAGCAGCTGATGAACCAGTACAACTTGATCTAGATCCTGTCTAGTAGGAAATTTGAAAAGCAGTAACAGACCCACCCCAAGTCATAACCAATGCAAAATGACCCACATCCCTGCTTATGTGTAAAGTTGGTTCGCCGTTAGTAATTCAGTAAAGGTGAGGGTGAACTTTGGCTCAGAATTACAATAATCTTTTTAATTTATACAGTCCAGCTTTTAACACTCTGAAAGGATTTGAATGCTTTGACTGGGATTAAAAAATGACTGCTCATAAGGCCTGGCCAAGGTCAATAAAACCTTCAACTCAGCTGTTCTAGATTAGACTTTTTATTGCATTTTATCTAGACTCAACAATTACTGCATGTTTTGCAATCCCTTTGGACACATTTACCCACAAACTCCAATGGTGACAGATCCTCCTTTGGGGGATGTGAAAATTTCGCACAGTTTCAGCAAAGCCAAGCTCCCTTGCCTGACAATAAACTGCTTCATTTCAGCAACCCCAGGAATTCATTCCTCCTCTCTCTCCCTCTCTTCCTAACAAAAAAAATAAAAAATAAAAAAAATAAAAAAACCTCCACAAGATTATGGAGGCCAAAGGAAATGACAGTCATTAAAGTTAGATTATACTCTTAAACTGAAGAAGCAGCGTGGCTCTTAATAAGACACGCTGACATAAACTCAGCATGGCCTTCTATCTACAGACATGTTAGAAAGGCATAATTACTGGGTATGTCTAGCTGTCTCTTTCACATGAACACTAACGCATTGTTTTGAAGGCAGCGCGATTCTGAACAAGCGGAGATTTTTGACCTGATGTTTTCTTTTCTCCCATCAGGTCGCTATGCTGCCCTGTGGAGCCCCTGGGTTCCGCTTGTACTCACAGCTGTGAGCTGAGCTGGTCTGAAACAATGTCAGCTGATGAAGACAATGCAACAAAGGAAATGCACGTTACAAGTAGGTGTTTACATAGTCCACTGGAAGAGGACTCAGCTTGGAGTGTTTGTGTATTAAGTTGGAGGCCTAAAATAGCGGTGGAATGCAGGATGGGTTCCCGTACATGTAACTATATCGACTAAACTTATTACAGCACCCCTACTGCTGACCTGGGGTTCTATGCAGCTGTTGCCCTAAAGTTATGCTGCAAACACAGTGAATGCCATTCATTGAACCCCTTCACCCACCCACCCACCCACCCACCCCACACACACACACACACACACACACACACACACACACACACACACACACACACACACACACACACACACACACACACACACACACACACACCAATACTATAATAAAGAAAAACAAAAGCAATTAAATGTAAGATTTCCACATGAAGATCACCAACTGTGATGTACTACAGATTGTCCAGCAATGGGGGCCAATCATAAAAAAACATTTCACAAAGTAACCAATGGTGGAAATGAAAACCAGAGCGAGTGAATCTTATTCACCACCAGGAAATAGTGAGGGTGGAAAGACCGTTGTGTGCCAATCTGTATGGTGCAACAGATGGAGAAGAGCTAATCTCTTTGCTGTCAGACAAACACCTAGGCATTATTTTCTCCGTCAAACACACACTTGGAGTTGCGCAACTCAACATATTACAAATCATAGTCATGCAGAGATGTACGCTGGGTCACACACTTAATCAAATTAATCTCTGTAGTAGTGTTAAGCAGATCTATCCGTTCTATCATTAGTGTTGTATTATGACCCACAACTACAATTGATTTTCTCCGTTTGTCCCTTTAACAAAGAACAGGGATGACATTCGTTAATTGCTGCAATAGATCACAAGGAAAAGTGTACAAGCTGAGCTAGGGTGAGCTACTGCCAGTCACGATCAACAGAGGATATTACCTCTGTGAGCGTGACACAAAATACAAAAGGAAAAGAGACGGGACTAGAATAGAAAACTAGGCCTAACCACTGTGATGGCGGATTACATGAGACAGTGGACGGAGCGGAGGGGGAGGATGTTGATCGGTGATTCTGTTTGTGGGTCACATTTTCAAGCCCAATAAATCTTTACAATCTGTCAAAACTAGCCTTTTTACCTCTACTGGTGGTGAGCCATTGTCTCTGCATGTGCATTTTCTGCCCAAGGGGCTTTCAAGAGAGGCAAACATATCAGGAATATCAAATCTCTTTATATATAATGTTTGAATAGACAAATGCCAATCACAAGTTGTTACCTCAGATCTTCTGTCAAATTATTTGTCCGAGCAGATAAGAGGTTTGTGAATCAAGCAAAACATACTGTATTTTAATATACTGTGCATTGGTACATTTGCATTATGTGGACTGTGAAATCTGTATGCAAATGCACACTTCAAACTAATAAAGTTCATATAGCTGGTAATTAGTTGAATATCTGCATTTACTTTGGATGCAGACGCAAAATGGCTACTTTTTTCAGCTCCACTGACACAGTCATGACAATTGACCACTGCAGCACACACTCTCATACTCCCTCAGGCAGTCAATCAATATTAGTCACATGATCATGTGTTATTCTCATTGAACGGTATAAAAACTTTACAGAATTGCAATGGGAGATAACAGGAGTTGAGCTACTCCCCCCTGCCAAACAAGACTGAGGGGTGCAAATGAGAAGAATGGGAAAAGGGCTGAGTGGGTGAAATCTCTCTGAGGAACAGGATGTCTGGAGACAGAGTACAGGAAATATGGCTTTACTTGCTTTGTGTGTTTGTGTTTATACTTACAGTGTGTTTGGGCATGGGGGGCAGTCCAGATGGACTGTTTGTATCTGCATCGTCTTTAAGGATGTGGTCCGTTCTCATATACGAGTCATAGAGACCATCACCATGCCGTGCTGAAGGAGACAAAGATGAATGAAGTAAATCAGAGAGACGACGTGGAATCATCAAATCTGAGGCAAACACACACAAGGATAATGTTCAGAGGCGGCGCCTACAGAACGCACTCTTATCTCCACAGGGACACACGAGCCCGTGTTTGTTCAAACCAGCTAAAGTCCCATTGATTATTTCATCAATCAATCTACCAGTTCCAATGGCTGCCTTGAGACGATATTGGTTTGGTCTGGTTTAACATATCTCTAGCACTAACCTCAGCAGGCCCGCCCCACAACACTGGTCTGTGTCGATCAGTGAGGATGCATATCGTCTGCCACAACATACTAACCCACATTTACTGCAATCAGCCATCATTACATCTATTGCATCTGCAGTGTCCCGATATATTGTCAATGCCAGAGATCCAAACTGTCCAGCTTAGATAGGGCTTAGGGTCCCAGATCGCTAGCGCTGCAAGCGGTATTATTGGCCTAATAGGGGTAACAGATGCCTCTGTGACGACAGCATCTTTCCATCTGCCCATCTGTCCATTCAGGCCGAGTCATGTAGTGCACACGCCAGGTGTGCTCAGAAATAGTGCTCATTTGGAAGGGTGCATGTCATTCAATAGTGCTGTGTGTGGGCGCTCACCTCTCGGGCATCGAGCCCAACACATAATGCGAGATGATACAGACAGTAGACGAATGAGGGGAGCATTTGGGACTGTGGGAGGAAGCCAGTTACTCAAATGACAAACCTCCATCACCCAGCTGTTCATCTCAACAGTCATTTTGCTTACCCACAAGTTGCTACTTCAATAGAAACTTGAAATGAGGCTGGGTACGCTGTTAGCATAAGCCATTTAAAGAGCTGGAGTGATGGGTTAGCTCATTAACAAAAGCACAAAAGTGTGGCATGTTTGGTGTTCTCTCCCATGTTGTAACCATGTGCAGGTGCGTCAGAGCCCATCTCCCCAGCTCATCAACAGACCAGCTCTGGGACAGATTAGCCATGCTGCCTGGATACAGATTAATTTGACCTGCACAGCACAGCAAACAGAAGCATTAAGGCTCCGTACACAATATTAGCGAGCACATTAGCCCTCGGTAAATTCCTAATCACTCAGAGGTGTCTGAGGACTTTCTGTACTTTGCTGTACAGGCAAAGTTTCCTGGGGAGGAGAAATATTAAACAGAGCCAAAACTTCTATGCAAGAAAAAAAATGAACGGTACTCAGTTCTACACAGCAGAGAGAACAAGGTTCAAGCTCACAGATCATGTGCCATAAAACGTGTGAGTGGGGAAAAGTCACAGCTCTTTGTCCTCCTCCTCCTGGTATCCTCCTTACAGTGAATGCACCCAATGCAGACCACAGGTTACATCTGACAGAGGCTTAGGAGAGCAACTCAAACTTTTCTTAATTAAACACAAGCTACTTTAAAAAAAAATTGCTTCGACAAATACACAACACAGGGGCAAACACTGTCATGGGACAAAGCTAAACAATTGCTATGATATGACGGCTTGTCAAACTTGAATAAGACAATAAATTCTTACTAACAAGACGTAATAAGCAGCGCGAGGCTTCCTAGACTCGTCCATAACATTTTAGGAAAAAACCCTCGTGATTGTTACGGAGCTGCAAAACAAAGGAAAACATGTTTACAACCCGAGTCTTATGCACAGCACCGTGACTTTACATCGGTCTGTCCACGCAGTGACACGACGTGACGTTAAAGCTAGGAGCCATGGAAGAAATGTGTCAGTCAAGGCCATTTTAGTCACAAGATGTTTGTGTAAAAGCCAAGATCTGCTAGAAGACGAAACTACTGCCCCAAACACTAGCTGGGAGGTAGGGTCTCGCGTTTGAGTCGAATCTGCTTTTAACAAAAAAAGCAAGGCAAGCATTTAAGAAACAAGACACTTGTTGTGGTTACCTGTTACTATTGGGCCCTCTGGTTTTCTGCTTATAATCATCATGATTGCAATTGATATGTGATGCCAGCATCCGACGTGAAATAAATCCTCGAATAAAAAAGTGGAAAACAAAGATTCAAGCTGGCTAACACCATTTAAAACTTTACCGTGATCGGCAGTGTTTGCTAAAAAAAAGAAAAAAGAAAAAAAGTGGACTTCCTTAAGATGTGGTTTCGATTATCTAAACTCAATTTATTTCCTCGTGGAAAATTATCTACGTTCCTTCTTGGCTATGACTATAATTTATCCTTATTTAATTAAAACCAGTGTTGTAAATTCAGTGTGCTGCCCATACACTCGCCCTTGCTATCATTAGCCTTGGCTGCGGTTTGAAAAACCTGAGCAGGCGTTGGGGGTCGTTTCCCTAACTTAGCTAGCCAGCTAGCTTGTGCAGCCACAAAAACACTCGTCCACCCGAAAGCCGCTCCCTCTGTTAAAAATAGTTTAGAGTCCAAATAATACAGCTTGGTGGTCTGAGCCGTGTGCCCCTCGCCTCTCTCTGTCGATACAGTGAGTCGATCCAGAGCACCATTCCCGTGCTTATTCCTGGTTAGCTGACTTCGTAGTTAGCAAAGAGCGATGCCAGCACTCGTTGAACCCGCAGGATTTTGTCTTCCTTCGGGACAGCTTGTGGCCGCTTCGCTCGTCTTCGGGAAGGCTAGCCAACACAGACTAGCTCGCTAGCTGTAGGCAAGCCCCATGTTAACTACAGAAACTGAGGCACATCGTCCTACCAGAAAAGCTTCACCTGTACTCAGTGTAATAATGCGGCAGCGTTAAATCCGTCGCCTCTGCGATAGAAGTATCTTATTCGACGCAGCTGTGTTGTTGCTAAGGGCGTCTTCACTGAGCCTGGAGTTACCAGCCGGAGCACAGAGGGAGGGGAGCAGGGCGGGGATTAGAGAGCAGGGAGACAAGAGGCAGAAGGGCGCCCCGCAGCGTCCAAAGGGAGTCTCTGCATGGGACCGAGAATGAACGCGCTCAAGCAAATAATAATACTGTGAATTTGTGCAATTATGTGAACACCCACGTTTGTTTGTTGTTTATTTGTTTGTTTGTTTGTCTGCAATGGATCTTGAAAAGTTTTCAACGTATTTTTTAGGAAATATTGTGCCGGTGAGGATCGTGGGCCAAGAGTTCACTATTTTTGCAGTTATTTCACTGTTTTACTATTTCTGGATGATGATTCTGGATCACTATTTCACTTTCTTCAATATTGCGAGATAAGGCCTTTTTCTTTTTAACATTTTCACAATATTATGAAAAAAAGATAATAGGCCAATCAAAATAAAAAAATAAAAAACACTCAAGCATGGACAACTAATGATGTTTCACATTGATGCACAATTGGGTCCAGATCCGGATCGTGATTAAAATGGGATCGATTGTAATCTGGATCTGGGAGATTCTAAATATATTTTTGAGGGGAGGAAATATGCATTGGCTCACAGTCAGGTAACAGAGAGGGAAAGAGATGTGGCACTGCCACCAATATGTAGCTGAGATAGTGCAGATTCAGAATCATTCATTTCTGGCTCTTGAGTCATTAAAAGTCATGAATAAAATAAAATAAATGACTGCATCTTCAGTTATATGTGTTGACAAAACATTAATAAATGGTTAAATAAATATCAAGCCCATATTATCAGTATAAGTGTTAATGAATTGGCAAAGCAAAGTCGATTAAAGAGTAAAGATTTATGAATTAGTTTATGAACAGAAAGTTAAGTCCTAACAAATTATTTTTGGACTATAAGTGCCAAAAATCAATAGATGACTCATTAAATGTAATCGACAATTTCCTTACTTGTTTTTGACTATTGGTCAGATGAAAAAAGTAATTGTAAGACAACAACTTGGCTTTGGGTGATTGTGAGTTTTCAAATTTCATAGTATTTTATAGACAATATATAATCACATATATACAGTATGAAATGGTAATGACTAAACTAAACTAATTACTAGTTGCAACCCAAGACTCATCCTCGAGACACACAGTGCTGTTGGCCATTCACTTTGCATACCCTGTCGGAAAGGCTGAACGTTGGACTGAAACTTGAGAGGGTATGAAGAGCTACGCAGGGCTAGATATAGTTCGAGGCAGGGCAGAGGACAGACAGAGTGAGACCGGGCAGGCATGAAAGGGGGGACAGGCTAAATTCAGACAGTGATACATGCTGGGCAGAGGGTGATGCTAATCTTAGCTCTTTCTCAGAGGTGAGAAGAGGGGTCTGTCTATATTTGCTGCCATAAATAAGCATACTGACACAGTTTCAGATGGCCTCCTGGGCAGCAGCCAGCCTCTAAGGCCAGCTTGGCCATGCTGATTATTCATAGATGGTGGTGTAGCGAGAGAGTAAGGTGACAATACCTATAAACTGACCTGCTTATTGCACTTTCCTCTCAAAAGAGTTCGAGGTGTAAGCCTGTGGACCAAGCTGTGCTCTAATCACAGCCAGTGAATTTACAGCCACAGCAAGAGATGGGACCAGGTGCAAAGCTACCTATAGGTCCTTGTGGGGGTTGGCGGGTCCCCTGGCTGTATTTGGTCTCAGTCTGTGACAGACACTGACACCTGTGGGTTTATTGGCCTAACAGGAACAGATCTTGAATGCCCTTTGAAAGAGAATCAGCTTAAAAATGACCATATCAGGGGAAGTATTGTGTAAAGCTATGTCATTGCAGAACATGAATGTTTTATCATATCAAGCATATCAAAAAACAAAATCACACACACGTGCATCTGCACATAACACACAGCTACAAGCAACTTGCAGCATGCTACGCTAACACTTGCAATTTGGAGGAGGTATTGCCACCTGCTGGTAATTTGAAAACAATACAAGCTGGTGAAAACATGAAATGCAATGTTCAGTGCTTTTGTTTGGCTCATTTCTGGACTCTGTTCAAATCATTGATGCACTAAATGATGAACATACATCTATATTACCACACTCAAATAAATGAATCTAATCCCAGAAGCTTTCAAATCTAGAATTAGCTGTTCACAATTTGAAAAACTGATGTGCACATCATAACAATATCAACAGCAAATTATTGATTCCTTGGTTGGCTGGAATTCAGCATCTAGCTCAAAGCAACTTGCAACTTGCACAGACGAACATGGAGAAGTCAAACGAGTGTTGGTACTTTTTTTTTGTAGTCCTTATCAGTCAAAGTAACAGAGAGGGGTCTCATCTTGATTTCTTTCAACCTGTGGTTTATAATCCAAAGAAAGACAGTGTCTATGTGAGAAAACATTTTATGTGATAAAGGCCTACATGAAGCGGTTTTCTGCTAAAGTTAAGACGTTTGCAGTAGGATACACAGGGAACCTTTTAGGGCCTTGTGACAGATATAGAGTGAAATATGACATAACTTACCATGCAGAGGAAGTGGCTCCATAATGCTTTAATAATATTTAATGCTTTTAAACTGCTGCAAGGCATTCAGTGAAACCATGTCGAAGCCAGAGACAAGAAGACATTTCATGGGATGAGCTTTTTATTTCATTTTGATAGTCTGTACAGTTCTACTGATATATTTAAAGACACTTCTTCAAAGAAAACAAAATAATTTGCAAAAGAGCATTAAGTCTCAACATGACATTATATCATATGGACGAGGTGGACCATGAAATAAATAACACACAGAAACACACACAGAGGGTTTGTCAGAAAGACAAATGTGTTGAGGGTAGGGAGAAGAGAGAATAATCACATATACAACCCCACCCAAGGAAACTCAAATTTGAAAGTGTAAATGCACCCATACATACTCTTAGGCACATGTGTGCAGAAACACACCATACATAGATAGCCTGGGGAACACAAAACAAAAGGCACTGCTAGCAGGGACAGCTAGAATTTAGGGGGGGGTTAAAAATGAAATGGTTTGAGTTTACTAAGATGTGCTTATAGACAACAGGCCTCATTTAACAGTATTTCTGTCACATTGAAATAAAAATGACTGTATGGACAATGTTATATGAAATGCTTTGGTTAAATGCATTTTATGGTACATGCACGCCAAACACCTTTTCCAAAACAACCTCATTTGCAGTTGTAATGTATTATATTACATGTGCACTACATGCATGTTTTAATACTGGATAAGTGAGGCTCAATGAGGGAGTGCTGATAACACACTCATTACAAATTACTATTCACATTGTCCTCACTGCCATAGATAAGCACGCACACACATCAACCAGTGGGTATAAGACCAAAAAAATATTTATATTCAATGTAATAACAACAAAGTTAAACCTTTTCACTTTCTTTTTCCAGTGTCTTCATAATACATTGCACATTGCAAACATATACATCAGAGCCATTATCATAAATCTTATATATGTTTATTTGATGGGTGGAAGGTGGGGCGATAAAAGAACCATTCAGTGACCTGCACCTCAATGTGCTTAAACAGAAGCTGCTTTCGTTTTTACAAAAACCACCTTTAATTAGATAAACTTCTAAATCTCTTAAAATCCTCTCAATAGATCCGTCTTTCTAAGCTTTGGTGTAATAATCCTCTCACATTCAAATGCAGCCCATATAAAATAACGTGTGAGATCACTCTGATAATAGAATTTACAGTCTGTAAAGGTATGTGGTTGCCTTGCTCAGTAGGCTTAATCTGCAGGTAGATTTCATGCATCTTGATTTGTGTGTGAGGGGAGGATTGGTACCTGGGTCAGATTGAGCTTTTTGCCAGTGAATCACATGACAGTATATTTTTACATGGCGTCACAGGAGGCAAATGGAATAATCACAAACGGTTGAGATTTAGGACAAAGTGGGTTCAGATGGGAGTAAGGATGTAAGGGTGGAATTCCAGTTCCCCCTTTAGATGCTCTCTTTGCTCTACCTGTGCTTTCTTAGTAAAACCAGAGAGTGGATCTCACTTCCTTTTCTTTCCTTTCCTTCTGGTTCTTGCATCCGATGCAAAATGCAAACCTCTGCCCTCAGCAACTCCCTGACAAATCCACAAATTTTATATTCCAGGAGACAAAAATATTACATCTGGTGATAACCCTATACATCAATGTCAAGATAAAAAAAGAATACTCCGTATGATTGTCCTTCCATCCTAAAGAGATGCTGAAAAACGTTAACATGCCTTCTAATTGACTTCTAACTCTATGTGCATGGGAATGAGCTGAGAGAGACTCATGCATAAGTAACACTTGCAGTAGCAGCAGCAGTAGCAGTAGCAGGAGAAGGGGGAATCTTTAAAAACATCACTGGTTAATATCAGCCCAAATGAGATTTCAAGTTGGAGTTTCATATCTTGCTGTGGTCTCTCTGTGTGTCTTTGTCCTTGGCAATGAAAACTCTGCTTGTCCAATCAGCAAGCAGATTACGTAGCCTTTCACGTTGCTTTTTTCTCTCCTCAGGAAGTGTATGGTGGTGGTGGTGGTGGGGGGGGGGTATACGTCCTGAGAAAGGGTGTGCATCTGTGTGTTGATGTATTGTATGTTAGGGCGTGTATATCGAGGGTGGAGACAAGTTCTACTCTGGCTCCAGTCTCAGAATAGACTGCAGGTCTCTTGGGGTCGATGGGTCAGTCTCTCCCTGGCCTGAGATCATAAGGAAACAGGTGAGGGGTCCGGGTCATGTTGTCGTAGAGCCTGTTGTAGTTTCTGTCGGTACACGGTGTATTTTTGCTCCACTGCCCGCACGTGCTCCGCCTCCTCTTTCTCCAGGATTACCAGGAAGTTTTGCAGCTCAGGGACAGAAAAAGCATGCCACTGCCAGAGGAAGAGTGGAAAACAGATTATTACTTACAGTAAGTTGTGTGTCAGTAAACATGTGTCTGAATGCGTGTAAATATACACGCTGTCTCACCTCGACCTCTTCGGTCTCATTCTCCTTAAGGACAAAGCTGAGCTGCTGTGTGTCAGGCCCTGCTATCAACCTCAGAAGAAGAGGACGCTCATGGAGAGGAAGCTTCTGGAACAGATCTGGAGGTAAAAGCATATCGGTCAATGCTGTCTACAACATATGCTTTCTGCAATTGAGCCAATTAGCATCTTTTCCTCACCTTGTCCGTCGCGGTGCGTCTGCCTGTACAACGCAAACTTGCAGGGATTGTCCAACACCATGAACTTCTTCAGCAAGCCCTGGATGACTTCTCTGGTGGTGTTGAGAGACCTGATGTGGACCTGCTTCACACAGTGACACGGTAGGTAGAAGGAGGTTCTCTTGTCACTGTGCCCATACTCTGTCTCTTCCAGGCACTCCAACAGTGCTTCATTGTGGCTATCTGTCTGCCTGGATGCTCCCTCTGACCCCTCTATAGCGAGAACAGTGACTGGTCGACTGAGCCTCAGATGGACCGCAATGAAGCCTGTGAAGGAGCCATCTGAAGCCTGGAACACAGAGAGAAAAACAGTGATTACACATTTCAGTTCTGAAAAAACTGATTCTGACCCCTTGCAAATGCTGCATGTTTTAATCTGGTTTAATGTAATAGACTTCAATGGGTTGATGAATCCAACCCTTGCTGAATTTACTTAATTTTATTATGTCAAGTGGTTTTTATCTAGATCCAGATGCATTTTTTTAATTGAGTTTATTTATGTTTTTAAGTTGAATGTGCTTATTAGTCATTTATTAATTAATGCACTGTCTTTGATTAAAACAAATTCATTTCAGTCAAGTAAAAGTAAATAGAAAAAAATATGTTCAATGATTAATTTCCAGGTTTTTTTTTAACCCTTTTTGTTTAGAAGCTGGGCAGCGTGGTGGAGTGGTGGTTAGCACTGTTGCTTTAGATTAGGAAGGTTCTGGGTTTTTTTTTTCCTGATGGGTTCCCCTGTGTCCTCCAGCTTCTTCCCACAGTCCACAAACGTAATGCAATATGGTTGAGTTGGTGACTCTAAATTTAGTTTATATTATTATAGATAGATATAGTTTGAAATTACTAATAAATTCAATTTGTTTCAATCATTAATTAAGAAATAATTAATAAGTACACTCAATTTAAAAAATTGATCTGGATCTAGATAAATCTATTTCGTGCAACCAGTTGACATAATAAAATTAAGTAGATTCAACAAACTATTTTTTCAGTGTATGTTGACTATCACTGGACAGGAAAGATGTGTTGTATGAGGTTCTTTCAGGAAGCAGTCTAACATATCGGGAAATACAGTTATGCACTTTGTTGCTGAGAGTAGCAGAGAGAGGAAGCTGAGAAGGTTGATACCACTCTGATGTTTGTACAGTAAGTATGCAAGCAGTTCGACAGCTCTGCATGGTTAGCTAACCGCTAACAGTTAGCCTGGCTCTGTCCAATGGTGACAGAGAGAAAGAGTTCAGTGTATAAATCCCCTTATATTAACATAACGTCCCTCTTTTTTTCCACTTCAGTGGATCAAAAAAGAAAGAAAGAAAAAACAAACAAGATACATGGTGGTAAATATTGAGCTTTAGTGGTGCTGGTAGGATTTTATTTACCTTTTGTGCAGAGTTTCCAGTCTTTATTCTAAGATAAGATAATCTGCTGCACCTTGTTTTTAAATTTTTGTGTAAAGTTTTTTTTACCTCTTTCAAATTTTACCAATATCTGAGTCATTAAACACACATAATCATCAATAATAAACACAAATATTAAGATATATTTTCTTCTTAGTTAGTATGTATTTTACTGACTACTTCACTGCACATCATTTAGTGTGGGAAAAAAAATCTATTTGGATTGTTAGGTTTAACTTTATACAATACAGCACATGCGTTAGCTACAAGTGTTCAGAGCTTACCAGCTTCATGCCATTTTCAGAGGTTTGAGCGTTATACTCTTCTATTCTTTTCCGCACCTCTTCCTCGGACAGGTCCTTTGTCCCTCTTTCCTCTTCCTCCTTTGCTTCATTCTGTTGTAAGGCAGAGAGAAGGGGTGTCACACAGAATATCAGTGTTGGCAGTATCAGTGTTTGGTTTTTTTTACCAGGAGATGGCGCTGCTCCCACCACAAAAGTAAAAAACAAACACTATGTTGTTTTGCTCTGGTTTATGAGTAGATATCTTAGAACACAAGAACCAAGAGACATTCCTTCCACCCTGCAAGCCTTCAAAGAAAGGTGGACTGAGGGACTCGCAGGCATATAAGGTGTCATTTAGTCGGTTCCTGCACTCAGAGGTCTCCCCCCTTGTCCTCCTCAGGAAGAAAAGCTGCCTCTCTCACTTCTCTGACTTATAACACTGCAGCCCTACATAAGAACAGGAAATGTTGTGAATGGAGCAAATAAAATATTCAGCACCACAACAAGAAAATATTGACAGCACTGCCTTTCTCTTACTCATCGCCCTCTATAACTAGAGTGTGGGAGGGAAGAGGCACTGAGAGGAGGAGAGGGGAGCAAAGAGGGGGAGGGAGTGAAAGATGCGAGTAAGGGGTAAGGAATGATGAAAGAGCGGCTGCTGAGCCAGCCTTAGCAACACAGAGTTTGACTGGGTTATTTATAGTACAGTGGGATGCATCCTCTATCTCACAATGCAATTTTTCCTTCTCTTGTTCGTTTGAATTTTCTGGGGCAGTGTGCTTGTGTGTGTGTGCGTGTATATGAGAGAGAGAGCAAGAGAGAGAGAGAGAGAGAGAGAGAGAGAGAGAGAGAGAGAGAGAGAGGGGGAATGCAGGCAAGAGTAGTTTCCATAGGGAAGTCCTCAGGTTGTGTGATGAAGTCACTGTTTCACTCAACACAGATGCAGAGGGCAAGTGCATGTGTGTGTTTCTGTGTCTGCTGTTTGGAGAAGGATGCTAGGACAAAACTGTGTGTGCGTGTGTGTGTGTGTGTGTGTGTGTGTGTGTGTGTGTGTGTGTGTGTGTGTGTGTGTGTGTGTGTGGTTTAATATGTTCTTGTTCTTGTGCTCTTGCTCTCACTTATCATTAGCCATTCCTCTGCAAGAATAGAATAGAGGAATAGAAAAGATATAATATAATATAATAGCATAGAATAGAAGAATAGAATAGAATAGATATAATATAATATAATAGCATAGAATAGAATAGAATAGATATAATATAATATAATATAATATAATAGCATAGAATAGAATAGAATAGATATAATATAATATAATATAATATAATATAATAGCATAGAATAGAATAGAATAGAATAGATAGAATATAATAGAATAGCATAGAATAGAATAGAACAGAATAGAATAGAATGGAATGGAATAGAATGGATTATAATAGAATAGAATAGAATGCCTTTATTGTCATTGCACGTAGCTTTACAACAAAGTTTGCTGTGCAGTTTCACACTCACATTCACTTACACACTTGCAAGCACCGGTCCAAAAACAGAGAGAAAGAAAGATAATAAATATCGATTCAGATTCTTACCATGAATGCACCTCGTTAGGAAAAAGTAAAAAAGTAATTGTACGTGATAAAAGTCGTTATCGCACGTAACACGAGTGTAGCGCCTTATAAAATAAACGCATGCAGATAACTAGAGTGTTACAATGATGTTGAGGATTGGCAATAAGGGAGAGCAGTTTTGTGGAGTTCAGTTCAATGATGGCTCTTGGTTGTGAGTTTTTAAGGCTCAGTGGTGCCTTGGTGATCTCATCATACTTACATCATCCTTGACGATGCTGCTCTCTGTGGAGGCATCTGAAGATGTCTTCCACTGATGGTAGGGGCAGTCCCATTATTTTATACTGGGATGTGTTTATGACTCTCTGGAGAGCTTTCCTGTCTGCTGATGAACGGTTGGCATACCATGCAGTACTGAGGTATGTAATGCAGTATGTCAGCACACTTTCTATTGAGCAATTGTAAAAAGAACTGAGCAGCTCAGCGGACAGGTTGTTTAACTTAGGTGTCCTTAAAAAGTAGAGCAGCTGATGCTGTTATGGTCACTGCATGCCACAAAATCAGTGATCGAAATAATTAAGGTCACATTTCAGTATGAAGCGTTTTCAGCCCTGGTTCTATATCATCACAGACTCATGAAGAGTCATTAAGGGTTCCGATCAAATCACATTCACACGAGAACAAAATAAAAATGATAATAGAATGTTGAATTTGAATGGAAAGATCCAGGGTTAAGGAAAGAAACTGAGGGATATGGAGGAGTTGACTTACATCTAAAATTCCTCAGAGTGAAAAGAACCTCGCAGGAATTCCTGTGTTTATATACAAGTTTCTAAATGTGTGAGAGGCTGTGCTTCGCCCTCCCTTTCTGCATACAATTGAAAGTGGTTGGTGGACAATAGGGTGGGGAAATAGAGCAGTTTCCACCCCTTAAAGTTCCACAAGGTCTTGGGACACTGCTTTGATCAGACCAGGTCATGAGGGGACCAATCATGTGAACCTTGAACAGGCTTATACAGTCTGCAACGTGATTATAAGAAAAAAGTTTGAGATGAAACATGAAAATCATTCTATCACTATCACAGTACATGACTGTATTAGTGATACCACAGGGTTCAGATCAGAACACTGATCTTACATCTTTACAGTCGTCACATCCGGTGCTAAAATAATTCACCATTCTTCGTAGGTTAAAACATCATCTTTTTTTGGGGGGGGGGGTTATGTCTAAACCGGTCCAATCTCATTCAACACGCATGAGACTTTCCTGCATTTAGTGCCTTTAGAAGTGCTTGTTGATTTCTTATTTTTAATTTCCATCCCACATACATAGTGAATCCAGGCCAAAAACAGAGCTGATGACACAGGATGTTGTACGACAGCTAAAGGTCAGCTGTACCCAGAAAACACCAGCATCTGGCAATCAGTCTACCCACTGAATGATTTGTCACTGTCTGGTTATAATGATACTTTAGGTACACAATCCATATTAAAGGTGTGATTGGGATAGATATATAAAGCAGCTTAAGGGTGTGCGATATGTAGGACTATTAGGTAAGGGTCACACACACACACACACATATGTACACAAGCCATGCAGATACACAAACACATGCACAGACTCCTCAGGGTGACACGACGAAGTGTTGATGTTGTCACTCTGATGAGATCAGACAAACAAAGGTCACACAACTGCTGCAATGTAGTCCACGGTAAACCAGTGTGTGAAACCTACACACCTTTTTGTTAACCAAAAATTACCCTTGCCTTTGTCTGTTGAAGTGTGTGTGTGTGTGTGTGTGTGTGTGTGTGTGTGTGTGTGTGTGTGTGTGTGTGTGTGTGTGTGTGAGAGAGAGAGAGAGAATTTGATCTTCAGGTAATACAAGACTGTAGGATCTACTATACAACTGGTTGAGATTGAAGACACATGATGAGCTGTGAAGAGCTAACACTACTCAAATAATACAGAGCAAAAAAATTCATTAATAAATCACATGCTTTTATATGTATATTTAAAATTAGCACATCACATTGTTTGAATACAAGATGACATGTAAAGGTTCTGTGTGCATGGTTTCATTCAAGCCATAACAGAAAGAAATACTTCAGAATCATAAGTTGTGATGCTACATGTGTTAACTAGGTTTCATAGTTTGTAATAAAAAGTAATGCATCGTTTAAATTTACAGTACAGTTTACATAATCTTGATGTTTTATACAGTCCGCATCTATGACATGACCAACTAGTACCTAAAAACATAACTGCAACGGACTCAAAGCGTTCCTCTCTGAAATGTAGTGGAGAGCACTGTAGGTGTCGAGTTGTGCATAACAGATTCACTACTTCAAAACGAGTTGGAGTTAATACAGGACATTTCTGTTGTGTGTTCCGTCCACCTCTTGACACCCGCACAATGTTGCCTGATGTGCAAGTGTGTATGTGAAAAAGCTTTTACAGTGTGACGACGACCAACAGCCATTTACCGTAACCAGTTCACTTTCACTCCATCAACAAGCAAACGTTAAGATACCCCATGCTCATCACAGTCTCATTAACACACACACACACACACACACACACACACACACACACACACACACACACACACACACACACACACACACACACACACACACACACACACACACACACACACACACACACACACACTTCTCTCCATCTGCTTTGATGAATGCAAGTTTTCACAGGATGGCACACAGATACTTTGCATATCCCCTTTTCATATTCAAAGACGGTAAAACATCCCGTTTGACTGCAGGGCTTTTTCAAGTGCTCTACCAGAGGACACATTTAAATGATCATGGAGGGTGTTGAACCAACACCCTCTCCTATGTAACCAAATGTGCTGCCGCACATACCATTTTCTCTGCCTGTGTAGTGCCAGTACATTAGGCTCCATTAGCTAGAAGCCTCTACACTGCCTGCCCAGACAAGCTAACCCCAATAACCTTGTGTCTCAGCAACCCTAACTCCACTCCTGACGACGCGGCTGGTCAATTATTCAGAGATCATACCTTCTCCAAGTCACACACCAGAGGCAAGGCCAAAACAAGGACAGCAAGAAGAGAGCAGAGCACGTTACAAGTAACACTGTATGCAGGTGAACTGTATGACACAATTATGTGTGAGGTAACGGAATGTACAATAGACCAAAACCAAATCTCAGGAAGTGTGTGCGGAGTGTTAACAAAACCATGAGTTGCTATGGTAACCAGGAAAATGGTTCACTAGAGTTAAGCAGTCGTACCCTACACACACACACACACACACAGATACACGCTTTAGTGCAACAGTATCATCTCTGCCTCCACAGAAATCTCTCCCACGCACTACAGAGAGGATGCCTGTATGGAAGCTGTGTGTTAGCTCTGTTAAAGACAGAACGCTCTGTGGTTTCAGACTATGGTGTTAAATCTATAGTCACTCACATGATAAATGACCAGTCAAAAGGCATCAAGGCTGCTGAACAAGCAGATCAATGTGACACAACAGATGCACACTCTCACATACATCCACACACACACATACACATACACACCTAGAGGCCTACTTAAACATGCACCACTTCCTCTCCACACTTCTGCTTTTTGGTGGCATGTTTTTGGTATAAATGACAGCTTGTTCCCCCCAGTCCAACTGGAACAGCGACTACCTGATCCAGTTTATCTCACTTTTATCATTTCATCTGTGGGAGTGAGTGTTGCCCTGGTTCCGTACCTTAACTGTGTGCCTGGGCTTCCGGAAAAACGAGGTCTTGGCCGTGAAGAAGGTGTGGTCTTCGCTCTCATCGTCCAGGCTGCAGTACCCGCTGCTCATGCTGTTGCTGCTGGTCATGGAAGGGGTCATCACTGTATTGACAGTCATGGAGAGGTCCAGAGATGGCCTCCAGCACCAGCGCAGCGCCGGGGCAGTCGGCTCACGACTTGAGGAAGTGCTGTTTTTCTTTGCTTTCCAAAAAAGGCACGGTTGAAGTGACACTCAGCCACAGAGTCTGAACGCATCGAACTGTCCCTCACTCACCCAGAAAAAGTAAACGCTCGTCTGCTGACACATCCAGAGAGTTTAGGTCCCACCTGAGAGGACGAGACAGGTGAACTCGGCTCAGATTCGCCGCTTTGCATGCCACCGGAGAGGGGACCAGGAAATCCGAGAGCGAGCACTGATGTGTCACTTCCTCCTGTGTGTCTGCTCTGAAGCCGTTGTCGCAACCACAAGCACCATGCAGTATATTCACCTGGTGGTTTTACGGCTGGGTATGCACACGCTCATGCACGGCACGGAAACCTTCGCACAGACACACACAGGTACACACGGGTGTCCCGGAGTCAGTTTACAAATTGGTTTCAAGTTAAGCCTGCTCACCTGAGAGCCCCTGCTATACCTGCAAAGAAACGCTCATAAATGGTATGCACACAATACCACATCCTGCTTTCTTCCTGCTCTGTGTCTCTGAATGACACACTGAAGAAAAATGATGAGCAGTTCCATTCAAGTCCTGCTTGCAGCAGCAGCTCAATAGTGGTGGCATCTGACAGCGTGAGCATCCATCCATCCACAGAGTCCGGAGCAAACAGAGGGCAGAAGAGCTCACGGACTCTGTATCGCCTCCTCTCTTTATTTGCCTCAGTTGCTTTACTACCAGAGAGACTGATGCCTCCCACCCAGCCTCTCTCTCTCTCTCTTGTTCTAACTCCCTCCTTCCTTCCCCTCTCCTGTCCCTCTTCTCTTTGCACTTGCTTTTGCTCTCTCTCTCCCTCTCTTGCAGCCTTGCTCAACCATCTGTGGTTGAGTGTGTTATCAGCCTGGAAGCACCCTCCCACTCCTCCCCTCGACTCCCTCTCTCTTCCTCAAGCAACTGCACCCAGCAGAGCATGGCCACTTCCTCTTACACAGAGAGAAAGAGAAAGAGAGAGAGAGGGAGGCATTGGTAAGCAGCAAGGGAAATGCTGATGAGTGAGAGATATGAAGCCTCACAGCTCCTGTTTTACATACGTCAGAGTAGCAGTGGCAGGAAGGAGCAGAGAGACTAAGATGGCTTCTCTGCTAGCTCCGCTGCACCATGCAGCTGTTGACCTGAAGTCATTGCAAGCACTGTAAAGATGTGGCTTTTGTGTAGGACCATGCCATATTTAGATATTTTGACACCCAAGCCAATGAGAGAGAGATACAGACCAGAAAAAAAATGACCTCTACAGCTGGTGGAGGGGAGGGATTAAGAAAATAATGAATTATTTGACGTCTGGACAGAGATTACAGTGACCTCTAACCTTAAACTGACCCTACAATCTGCCCTCTGACTCTGGCTGTCACCCCCTCATCAAAAAGCAGCTAATGCTTCAGTCGATGCTGAGATTGATGGGAGAACATCTGCCTGCACCTGCATTTTCTTTGAGTATAATATGATTTTAAAAATCAGGCATGGATGCAGGTAAACCTATACGACACTGGAGGGGTGTAGTGTGTGTGAACAAGGCGTCGCCCTCTCATCGGTTGTCTTTCTGTCAGGATTGACTCGGGCCAAGACTGATTACCTGCAGCTCTGCCTCTTGCTTCCATCAGTGTAATCACTAAGGGAGAAAGGCAGCGTGCAGGGGGGGTGGGATGCTACACAAACACCCGCATACTAAACACTGGTCAGTGTCGCCTGGTCAGTTTGCTGCATGTATGTGTTTATTGAGGTTAAAATGGGATGAATTTCTCTGAGGCCCAGACAATAAGGACCTGTAAAGAATGGGGGGGACGATAACACAGCCACACACACAGACGGCTGTGGCTATAAAACAGAGCAAAAGGGGAGAAAGAAAGAATGAAATGTCCCATCTCCTCTTGTCTGCAGCACAAGTGTCTTGTATATGTGTTCATAAACCTCCGAGGCATCATCAGTGCCCATTTCAATCAGAATCGGTAAAATGCTGAGCTAAAAATGACTCTATAAAAAAAGTCTAAATAAATTAGATGTCAGTATTTCGTTTGAGTAGATGCGGAATGACAAAAGAAACGTGTCCATTTTGGGATACACGGCCTCAATTGAGCCTCAATTGAACTGCTTGATATTTGGTCAAAGTTACTCAAGTTATCGCTTCTTTAGCATGATTGCGTGTATTTGTCCATCCTCAATAGTAGCGGAGGACTACCTGGCACGCTATCAGGGCGCTAATTCTACCCCCGGGCATAGAGTAGCTGCCAACATTCTGCAGTAGGCCTGTAGGGGTTATCCAGCTTTCTCTCATGCGTTATATGTGTGGGAGTGTGTGTGTTAGTCTGCATGAACCACATTTCGTGGGTGACTGAGACTGGAATGCCAATAGCAGGATGTAGCCTCTCACTCTCAGGTTTCTGCATACACACACACACACAAGCACACACACACACACATACACACACACACACACACACACAAGCACACGCAAGCACACGCAAGCACACGCAAGCACACACAAAGAGTGGGTGAAGCACTATTTTGAGGATGAATAATTACATACATAATTACTGCATCACTGGATCGCCTGTGGCTTGTACAGTATGAGAGTATAGACATGAAAGCCTCTGAGTTTAACTTGTTGCAAAATATTGCAATACTACGACATATTCCATAGGCATACATAACAAATGAGAATAGTTTGAGTGAACACAACTATGCCTTGTTTTGGTATGGAGCTCCCTACAGAGAGTAATGTTAACTTAATTAGCTTGTATTCATAAAAGAGAGGATGAAGATGTGATGATACCACAGGGAAGAGACGGCAGAGAAACTGAGGGAGGCCATGAGAGCTGCACCAGGGAAAGAGAGAGAGACATCAGATGCTTAGGTGATGTAGCATATTCTGTCCAGGGAACATTCTGTGTCCTGCTCTGTGTCCAAAACAAGCAAATGAGCACATTTATAAATAAATGAATGAGTTGAAAACTGAGGAGGTGGAAAGAGTTGGATGATGATGTGAAAGTGCAGTTTTTGGAGAGATGAATAAACCCTGCCATTACCCAATTGTCGTACACCTCTGCAAAATAACATGCAAAAACATTCCAACATGCTCAAACTTAGACAAATATCTTGAACAGTGCACCTATAAATGCCACAAGCAGTTCTCCTTGGCCTTGTCTCTACTCACGTTGTATTGAGGTGTTGAGGAGGAGCAATGGCTTCTGGGAGATGGAGTTTGTTTGGGCCCTTTGTCCCGCTGGTTGCAGTCGAGCTGGATGTTCCTCTCACACTCCAGGTGACAGGTGTAGCTGCAATCTGATGAACACAGAGCAGACCGATCAGATGCGAGATCACATCAGACAGAAGCAAATGCTGAAACATAGTGACTAAAGCACCGACAATGTGAGCTACGCATGTCAGAGAGCATAATGCTGATCAGTCACCTAAAAGTGTGTGATGTTCACGTGAAAAAACTCTCAATTCTGTTTTAATAAAACATGTATAATCATGCAAAGGCTCCCTCTGTAGAGAGATGTATCTCCATCTAGTGGCCAATGTCAGACACGCACCTACAGGACACGGGATCGCAGGGTGAGTGCTCATTAATAAAACATACCTGAAAATGCATGTTTGTGTCTTGAGTGGCTAAAGATTGTGTATCCACTTCTGAACATCTCATTTACCAATCAACTGTTGAAATACGATATCTTCTAGTGCAGACAATTTACAGAGTCTATAATGGATAAAGACAAGGTCCAGCAAAGATCCTAACAGAAACAAATGCATAATGTAATACAGACATACTGTATCGCAAAAATGGATGGACACTCTTTTTAAGGGCAACAAACTGTCCCAGTGTAAGAGCCCTAGTTCGGTCAACCCACATCTTACTGCTCATCTACAAAAAGGATTTCTGTACTTTCCCCAAATACTTCCCAAAATAGCCGACAGTTCTTTGATTTTTAGCTGGTTCCACACATGACAGCCTCAGTTTGATTATGCCTTGCAGACTTTATTGTGGCCAGAGGCTTTTCCACCAAGCCTCACATCTAATTGCTCCCCTGTTGTTGAGATAATCCACGCTAAAGAAAAGAGAGACCTTAAAACCACATCGGCAAAGGGTGGACCGTGGCGTATGGAAAACTCTGAGTCAGATACTTTTTGTTGTCCTGAAGCAGGAAAGCTTCTGAAATGAAAACCTGTACAGTGGGCTACATGCAATCAGTCAGATTTAATGTAAAAAAATAAATAAAAAAAAGTGAACATTGTTCTGTTTAGAAGGCAACACTTCAAAATTTGCTTCAAACCAAGACATTTGTTGTTGTTGTTATATGAATGAGATGAGGTAAATCTGGTGCCTCAGTCTGAATTCTGCTAAGAGAGGGACACCATTGTGTCTCTCACATTCAGCATCAGCACTGTTACCATGGAAACAAGCTTCTCGATGGCCGTTGTAGAAATAGATGAGCTCTACTTACATGAAGTCACAGAGATGGCCTGTGCGGAATTTCTTTTGAGTTATTAATTAGTGATAAAGCTGAGATGAGTGACTTTTACTCCCACGTCTAAATTTCTTTTAAAGCAGCATGTTTGGTAATGAAATGCCCGACGTATTAGGTATGCCTTGGCTGTGGAAAATACAACGCTTTATTATTGCAGCAGGGACAAGAGGGATATGTGAAGAGGAAAGAGGAAATTTCAGATAAAGGATACTTTGCCCATGATACTTTATCACCCCTGCATTAAGAGAGGGAGACAGATGTTAAGTATGTGTGCAGAGAGAGAGAGAGAGAGAGAGAGAGGGTAAGAGGGAAGGGCTGCAACGCCCCGCTGACAGGAGGACTGCTGAGGAAAGAGTAGAGTTCAGATAAGGGATAGTCTGCTCATGTCAATTTGACGGCCACTGCAGAGCGAGAGAAAGAAAGGAAGCATACAAGGGAAGGGAAGAGAGAAACTCCTTTCCTGCCATCTTACACCTATTCCATCCAGTCTCACTTTGGAGTACAGGCTGTCCCTCTACTTACATGTTCAGCCACACCTAAAAGAATTCCATGAGAAGATTGATACCACATTTCATGTCTGTTAAACAAATACGGAGCTGCCAGCAAACGACTAAAGACAAATCACCATTTAGAGGTGCTGAGAGGTTGATTTTGTTGTGTTTGGACACATCCAGGCTAAATGTTTCCATTCTGAGTGCTAAGCTAAGCTAGTAAAGCTTGTTTCCTTCAAAGATGTGGTGTGGAGGCCTTTTTAAAATTAAAGTTATACTTGCATTCGATGCATCAAAATGCACGTATATATCCTATATATTGTACCATGATACAAAGAAAAATGGAGCCTCTTTAAAACACACAGTTCCATAGTGCAAATGGAAATCAGTGCTTGTGCTGTGTGGTGATTACGCAGAGTAGACCCTGTCTTTAGTGTTTCCCTTGATAATAGCTTTAGGGGACAGGAATTGCTGATGATGGGTGAACTACAAGGAATATAGGAGGAGCGCTCAGAGATTGAAACTTGTACTTGTTCCACACCTGCAGTCAGATACACCACTGTCAGCAGGTCACGGCTCACCTGGGATCCAGATCATTCCCACGCTGATAAGACACAACGTCTTGGTCTCTCACTCACATAAAATATACAGTTTATATACACAGAAAGAAGTGTTACATTACTCATTAAACGATGAGAATATAATGAATTCATTATAGGTGTTGCACTAAATGTACAATATTCTCCTTTCAGAGGATTCAAGGTTACTAAATGTGAAATCAAAGCGATTCAGGATCAGGATCTAGGTGTGTTCCTGTATTGACGCATGGTATGGATGTGTGTGCTGGCCTAGTATAAGAAGGGGGAAAAGTATAAGAAAAGTATAAGAATGTGCTAAAAAGACAATCCGTGTTAGTGTTGCGGGGTTTCCCTTTTGCTCGTCTGTGGGAAGTACTTTATTCTGTGGAATATCCAAGGGGGGAGTTCCTTTAACCTAAAGACAGCAGAGCCGATTCCCCTCGGCAGAATTTTTTTTAGAGGAAGTTGCAGTCAGGTCCACTTATAGGAATGTGACACTCAGACTGCAACAAAACGGGTTTTGTTGGATTCTGAAGTATGGAGAAGAGCCTCCATGTATTCTGCTCCCCTTGACTGGAAAGTGCTACAGTCATATATACAATTTTAAGAATGTGTTTGATTGGAATGTTTTAATAGCATTTCTATTTGACGATGAGCTAATTTAGCCCTCAGTGCTTATAGAGCATTTTCTTTGCCTGATTCTTTGTCCAATAAACTGCATCGCTGCGATTCTTTATCAGGTCTATCAGATTAAACATCATTAGCCTTATTGTTCCACAAATTTTTTTTTTTTTTTGCAAGAGTATGTATCAACTTTAAATCATCCTTCTGATACTATCATAAGTCTGAATTATGTTTTGTAATGTGTGTTTGTATGTATGTTCAACAGCCTTCATTCTGTAAAAGATATGAAATGTCATGAGGAATTTCCTGTTTGAATAAAGCTGTAATAAAATGAGGACACTTCGATGACACCAAAGCAGACCAGAATGTGGGCGGGAGCTCGGATGTACAGTATATAAAGCTATGAATGTGGCGGCTGAGTTAACTTCCAGTGCTGCACTTGGATCGATAACAAGCACCACAAGCGGAGAGAGGAGAGGAAGAGCTTTGATTGCAGCATGTTAAACGGCCATGTTCTCAAATGAGGACAGACTGTCTCGTCGGAGGCTGCTGAGGGGAAAAAAAACCCCGTCTTGGTCTTGTTTCTCTTTTCAAACTCCGAAAATGTTTTGTTCTCCTTCCACTCCCATCCGTCTTTGGAAGTGAAAGGTGCCAGAAAATTGTCCTGATTCTGCATCATCTCCTGTAACTTTTCAGAAGATACGGGATGTGGGTGTTTTTTTTTTTGTGTGTGTGCGATACTGTGGGTGTGTGACAGACACGGCAGGATAAAGACAGATTAGCAGGTCATGGAGGACGTCTGTATGGCACCAGATAGAGACATTGGGAGGGGTGTTTTGTATTTACTCTGTGTCTGGGTGAGGAGGGAAGGGGTAAATAGGGGTAAGGCAGGTATAATGCAGGGGTGAGAACATTAACACAGTCAACTAATGAACCTAAGGGGAGCTCTGCGAGTCTTACAAAGGAATTAAGAGCAGCTTTGGGGTCTTTGGGGGGATTTAGCCAGTCTGATCCCATCATAGCTCATTAAGGGCAATCATCCCTGTTCTCCCACTGTGTGGTTCATACACACTCGGACACACCATGCCACTCATTCTTATACTTGCTTTTTCATCCCTCATTACATCATGTTATAACTCAAATGATCATGCTTTTGTTCTCTCGCGTTCTCAACCGACATGATCCGACTGAACCAGCTTCAGGATACACGTTTCACACTAACCTGAATCAAATCTGCCGTGTGACATCTGTGTGTATTTGTACACAAACAATAATGTCATTTTTGGTAGCGGCGTTCTTTATCTCCATCACCACAGCACCCCCCCATCTCCCCCTCCCTCAGTTCCTCCATCTGTCAAGCTGCAGACGCTCCTTGAATTAACCAAACAAGAGAAAATGCAGCCTTGTCTTTTTTGTTTGTTTGTTGAAGGCTTATTCTGTCCAGGAAGCTCCAAATGGTTGCAGCTGAATACTCAAGAGTATTTCTGTGGCTGAACGTCACATTACTACTTGTATGTATTAGTGATTTTACGTTAAAATTCCAGTTGAATGCTGATCTGATGGCTGAGGGAATTGGACACATGAAAAAAAATCGTGTCGATTTAGATTAAGAATGCAATGTTGTCAAGAAATTATACAGTACACTCTATGACATTGCAGACATTGTAAAATATAATTGATGTCTTCCACAATCTTTCAGAGACAGTTCATGCTATAAGAAGCTGCAGATGAAAACTCCAGGAGAAAATCAAATGAGTTGATCTTGAGTAACGAGTTTATTTTTGACAAGAATAAACCTCTACGCCTCACAGTGCTGATGCTCAGTGCCGTAAAATGTGCTCCACTGTTGATCACAAACGTTTGTGACAAAAACTGTAATAGCCCCATCAGTTTGTAATTACAGTCTGCTTGAAAGTGCTGCTGGAGAAATCTAACATTGTACTTTCATGGGGATGGAGACTCTCAATCAGGGTTCCACTCCCTCTTTAACATCAAAAGGTTAATTACTGCTACAATGGCACATTTATTGTCAAAAGAGACATTTCAAGATCTTCTCTCAAATCCACAATCTTTGAAGGATTTCAAAGACCTGTCGGAACCCAGCAGAACAGACAGAATTAAGATTGGTCAAAATCTAAACCCCAGAGGCCAAGATATCCAGGCTTTCAGTCCCGTGTATGAGTCAAGCTCCAAAACCACTGGATCTTACATTTCTGATCTCACTGCTTTACATCATTTGACCATACATTCTTGAGAAATGTCCACATCCATGTTTCTGACATAGATTTCCTATTAAAGGTATTTGGTGTCCAAGTAAAGCCAATCCTCAGAAGATAAGACTTTAGAAAGCTCCTAGTGAGCTACAGACGACATCATATAACAGTTTTCAAAGGCTAAGTATGTGTGAAAACAGAGGACAGTTTCACCTTGGCCTTGAACACACAGTCCTTACCTAGAACACATTGTCCCCTCCAACCACAAGACTACAGTTACTCTATTTTTTTTTTTTAACCATTTTAGAGAATCTGTGGGATTTCCAGACAGTGTCATCAAAGACTATGACTCAGACAGATGATAAAGCAATGAAAGCGGAGCTGAGGTTTGGGTTTGGGCAACTTTATTCTTAAAAGGATCAGCTGGGTTTCTTCACAGGGAACACCATCTAAAAATACCCAAAATCTTTTTACTGTAGTTCATGCATGTAAGACTGTTTCTGGACCTTTTAGGGGATCCCTCTGGTGGAGTGGTGAGTCCCTGAGTCATGTCTTATCAGGCTGACACAGGAGGGCAGAGGGCACACACCAGCATGCACACCCGTAAGGCTGAAGCAACATCTCTTTTCAGCCGTCACCGCCCCACTCCCCACCCCCCACCCCCACCCCTTTAGGCAGCCAAAGCAGCCACTTCTGTTTGAAGTAAACATGGGGAAAAATCAATACTGTGCAGCCTCCAGTAGCCTCAGTCTTAACTCGAATTTCTACTGCAAATATGAAAGTCAATATGATAATCCAGTTAGGCAGGCCTTTCATGACAATTTGAAGTTGCAGAGGTTTGTGTGTGTGTGTGTGCGTGTGTGTGTGTGCGTGTGTGTGTGTGTGTGTGTGTGTGTGTATGTGTGTGTGTGTGTGTGTGCGTGTATGTAGACCAAGAACAGTGGATCCAACTGCTCTTTATCTCAAGGGGTTCCAAATTGGGGTTCGCAAACCCTGGGGGGTGGGGTCAGGAGATGATTTCCAAAAAATAAATCAAATTTAAAAATGATTAGAAATAGTCTATTTTAGCCATTTGCAAATACAAATATGTGTTGCGTGATTGGATAAGCCTATTAGTGCATGTGTGCTGAATGTTTGACTGCTTCAACCACCTCCAGGGACAGCGGGGGTCGTAAGTCTCTGGCACCATTATTTTGGGGGTCGGGGGTCGGTTTCATTAACCCCTGCTTTATCTGACCCGTTCACACCCATCTGCAGTGCCGTCACTGTTCACACACAATCTCACACACATACAGCACACACTTTGTGATCTTGCACAAAAATCAGGGGGATAGACCAGGTGACTGGGGTGGGGGGTTTTAGACAAAGACTAACAGGGCATTGTACTTCACAGACAAACAGACTAAGGCACACAATACCCACATTTTTTGGCCCACAACCAGCCTTTGAGGCCAACCCAGCTCAACCTGTCAACTCATCATCTTTTCCTTTTTTTTTTGCAAAATACTGACCTCTATCACCATTCGACTCATGAGGATTCAATGTACAACTTCGAAATTCTCAAATACTCATTTTTACAACTTGAGCACACTCCATTCTTTTCTCCATACCTGAGGTGGTGAGCAGAGATCCGCTAGAGGATGAGCGTCGTAGGATCCGCAAGCTGTCACTCCACGAGCGAGACTTGGGTAACCTCTTCAGGAACCGCCCCAGTCGGCGTGACACCTGTCCGAAGCAGGCGCTGCCAATCTCCCCCTCTGAATCACCCCTAACCTCCTCCAGTTGCAGTGACACCTGTCTGAGAAAGGTCGTGCCTACCCCAATGCCTTCCACTTCCCCCGAACCATCTCCAACCCTTGCCTCCTCCTTCGTTTTCTGATCCGGGTCGAGAGGTGCTACCTTCGCCATGGATGTGGCATGGCGGCACCATCCGGCAGGCACCGTCCTGTGAGTGAAATCGTGGCTGGCCCTCCTGTCCTGCCCCCGGCTGGCCCTGTCCCCCTGAGGACTGCTCCAGCGCCAGCCCCCCCAGTTGCCCCCTCTGACATCCCAGCGTAGCCAATCTGCCACCGGTGCCACCCGCCGAATAAACAGCCCCCTATCCACTCGCTCTGCCACCCCTCCACCTGTACTCCCCACACACTCCCTAATGCTCTCACCCCTCTGCTTGTCTCACACGTCTGTCCTCTTGTGTCGGCACCTGGTCGGTTTTCTTCTCCCCTCAGCATACAGTCATGAGCCCTAGATCTTTGCTGCAAACATGTTCCTCTCTAACATCTCGCTGTTATCAATGCTCCCTCATCCTCTCTGCCCTCTATCTCACTCCCTCTCTCTGTCTCCACTGCAGCACCCACACACTCTGCAGTGGCAGTCAGCTTAAAGAAACAGAGACCCCCTTACAATCCTCTTATCTCTATTCCCCTCTCTCCTCTTTCCAGAAAGAGAAGCGTTTGTCCTTTCCATTCCCTCGGTTGCAGACTATACACACTTGAACCTCCATACAGCATAGTAGAAACATTACAAACCACTGCAGATGTGATTACCAGTATGACCTTTTCTCTTCTATACCCTTCTTCTGTCTCCTTGGGGTGAAACCCCACAGCCTGGGGTAAGTGAGTCAACCATCCCGTAATGATGCTTGTGTATGTGTGACACACAGTCCATTGGTTATTGATATGCACTGTGAAAGAGACAGAGAGAGAACAGCCAGGAATTCTCTGCCTTGCTTCTAGAATGGACGACTTTGGAGGAACAGGATATGTTTACCTGTTTCACTCACAACGGTATGACAATCACAAGAAATGCCAAAAGAAGGTTATGCTATTGATCATTTTAGTCAGAATGATGCTATGTGCTTTGTTTCATCCATAATCCACAAGTCGCCCTCAACTAACATGTAAGAGAGTCTTTCCCTCGTCCTGTCTGCCCTTGCTACCTCTTCCTCTGCAGCCCTCCTATCGCTATACACCAAGGGTGACCTAAATATAGCCTGGTTGAAAATCCCCACTGTTCTGCCATACATACAGCCGACCGAGCAGCGATGCACGGTGAGAAGAGCACAAAACACTCTGCAGGTCTTTCTGCAAAAAACAATCCATTATCTGCCAATGGTCATTTATTCTTTTTCTTAATCAAGGTCAAATAAAGTAGTGGACGCTGTGCAACAAAATATCTCAATAATACAGGTACGATTTTTATGAAACTTCTCAATAGCCTTTTCGATATGGAGTCTGTGTGTTTTCATTTTAAGACGTATGAAGTCTGAAGGAATGTTTGGGTTGAAGTCTAGTCAAAACTATATTCATTGCAGGTCTGGCAGAAAGGCAGCAGTGGTATGTTGGGACACGAGGGTTATGAGCCATTTAGCACAACCCTACTTCTGTGTTTTCTTCTTCAACAGTGAGTGGAAGTCTGAGAGGACAAATGTGAAATGGCTAAAAGGTTTCAGACAAGGTCTACATTATGTAGACTGGGGAAAAGGTAAAATAAGGCAGAGATGGAGTAAAAAAAAAATCCTCTAGAGAGAAACCAGGAATGCCATGGGGCATAAAGAACACACTGGGAGGGCAACTGTGAATGTCTGTTGCACATGTGTGTGAGTGTGTGTGTATGTGTGGCTTCCCGGAAGCCATGGGTCAAAGAGTATAACTCTGTCTCTGCAGTGGCCAACATATGACCCCACTGTAATGACACCAAAGCCCATTCTGATTGCAAGAATTGAAGCACAAATAGTTTCAACGGGGCTTTATCCAATTCTCAGATCTGCTATGGGCTAACATTGCTCACATACATTCCTAACGAATGCTTTTTTTCTTGTTGCGAAATCGTGTTTGGAGGATCTCTGGATCATTCACCTCGTCCTCTGACACATGAAGCAGAGCTATGCAAACCAAAGTACACAGTTGGGGGTGAGAAGGGTACAGATTTTCATGCAAACATGGCCACTTTGAGCAATCTCTGCCGTACCTCGTCAAGGGATGCAGTGAATAAATAAGCCATTTGGTAGTACAACAGAAAAATATTTCATTAATTTTTTTAGCCAGGCATCGAGCAAAATGCCAAACATACCTGTGAGTCTAGTATTTCACATAAGAGGCTTTGCAGCCTTTTCATTTTTTTATATAGTATTGCAAATGCAAATTTTGGGTTTTTTGCCAGATAGAATGAAGAAGTTGAGGATTCCCCCTTTAGCTACAGGAGGTTGCGATTGGTAAATTTCACAGATTGTTTTTTTTTTTTTTTTACATCAACCACTTAATCGATTAACTGCACAAAAATGCAGACAATACAATGATGAAAACGGTCATTTCCTGCAGCCCTTATTGAAAGTGCACGTGCAAGACAAAACCTGCTCAGTAACAATCCATTTAAAATCCCTGTTTAGCATCTATAAGTAGCACATGAACACATAGTTACAGCAATAGATTACAACACACTAACGTAGCTGTAAGCAAATAGAAGATTTCTTATTAGAAATAATTTCAGGTGTTTATTTTGTGTCTTCGGATGAAGCATCCATAAATTGCACATAAACAGTGAACCTGACAGCTAACATAGCTTTTTTTCCATATAAAATGGTATTTAACAAATCCGTACAGCTTATTATAAGCCTTATAATAATAAATAACATATAATATAATACATACCTTATAATATAAGGTATTTTAAAATGGCAACAGTATAAATAGAAACTGTATGTACAGTGAGAGGTGCATACTGCATCTTATAGCTTGACAGAGACTGGGGAGAGGCGTGAACCCAGTGTGTTGGAGCTCTTAAACCACAACAGCGTGGTTCCCTTAAAAGCTTTAATTAAACATTAATCTGACATCTGCCATGTCAGTAAATCCCAACCTTTCCACCCCTGACACATAATCCAGGGCAGGGGACACCCAGAGCTGGGATTAATTGAAGGCTGCATTCCCCTCCCTCACTCCCAAAACTCCATCCTGCTTCACCGACAGCACAACAAAGAGACACGACGAACGAAATCGTGAGAACAACGTGATAAACAACAGCAACTGAGAGGACACAACCCACATCTGCTGCACAGATTTACCGCACTGATACACGTTGGAATGTTCTGCACACAAACCTTCTTCATAACAGCATTTAACATTTCTTTTGTGTGTGAAATGATTTTTTTTATAGGGATTTTCCTTTGCAAATCAAAAAAAAAATAAGGTGTTAGAGGAGAGTGACAGACAGTGGAGCTCAGATTAGTTTCAGTAAAACAGACATAGGCCTACATGTTTAGACTGACACTTATCAGACACGGTCATACGCTTTACTAGGCTGTGCCTCATTGGGGTCTGATACCACATATGGCTCTCATCTGTATGTGTGTGTGGTGTATTTATGCATAGTGTGCTGGCTGGTGGACCACAAATCAAACACCAATCTGGATGAACCACAGATAAAGACAATGCACAAACATGGACAAAAAGCCAGTCATACACGTAGGAATCATCCAGAGGACTACACAACAACAAAGCAGCAGACTACAGTACATGTCTGAGACCCGGAGCTCTGGCTATAAACTGACAGATTCCTCCGCAGGGCAAAGCCACTGCACAACAGTCCCCGTCCCAAGGGGAAAGGAGCTGCATAGCTATCTCTATAGGCTTCATATGCAATAATGCAAACACAAACACAAAGATGGCTGTTTATGGTTGCAAGGCCTCGGTCAGCCCCTGTCATTTGCTGCATGGTTGTAGTTGAAAGAATAGCGTGTGTCTGCATCGTTTCTATTTTGGCAGTTTTCTCCTTCCACAAAAATGCACTGACATGCCTACATTTGTATCGCCGGTCATACTGTATTACGTCCTGGTGACCCTCGTGGCCATGCACCGCACGCACCTCCGATGTTGTCCGGGCAAAGGGAGCGGCAGAAAAGCGAGTTGGCTCTGCAGGAGCACTGCTGACACCTCGGAATACAGCGAATTAGTTTGACCCTGACATGAGAGGACAAAAACTCTGTGAGGTTCTTGGGTTAAAGAAAAGTCATGACTCTGTGTGTGTCTGAATAGCGCTCCAGTAACCACTGCTTTCGCTCCACTGAGCTCTTGCTGATAGCCCACTAAATCAGACAGCTCTGCAGTGCAAAAGAACTCTCGCTCTTTTCCCCTGTCCCTCACTGACTTTCCTGCCCCTTGTTCTCACACTCCCTCCACAGCCCCATCACCCTGTCTGCCTCCACCTCTTTCCTTTATCTGCCCCCTTTTTTTCTTCCTTCACTTTGTTCCTCGCTTTCCATCCTTCCCTCAACTCCCGTATCCCACGTTGCTCTGCAGCCGCAGCCTCCCCCCCCTGACAGAGTGCTGCTGACACAGTGCCAACTCAGCAGCCGCATGCTCTCACGGAAAACACACACACACACAGGCAGAAGTCAGTGTTTCCAGCCTAAAGGTGTTTGTGTACATGATTGTGCCAGATTAAACAAACACCAACACTGCAAGATGATACTGTCTTAGCCTAAAGTCTGATGTTGTCAGAGCATTGTCAGGCTTGAGACTTCAGATATCAGGCTAAAGGACTGATTAAAGGACTAATGGTTCAAATGGCTTTGACTCGGTGCTTCAATGCATAATCAGTGAAAAGTGCTGCTTCAGTTGTCCCTATTACCTCCTGGAACTAATACTTATTTCTGTCCAATGTGGGGCTATTGATTTCACCAATGTGCCATTGTTACTTTTTCCTCCAGTTTTTGAACTGAGACCTCAAATCACAGCGTGAGAATTCTGGGAGGCAAAGCTGGAAGTATAAGATATAATGGGCTGTCCGTGGAAGTATTTTGGCTTTGTCTAAGGAGCAAAATGCATGGTCATGCCCTTCCCTGTCATACTGGCTTCCTCACACTTTTTTTTTTTGTGTCCAAACACAGCCACCGGTATGGAAGAGTTAAGCATCAGGCTGCTTGCGCCCTTCATAAAATAATATTACGGTCTAGACAACAAGAGGTTAAATAAGGAGCAACTGGACCTCTTAAAGAAGTAAATTCTATTCAACCTCTTGGGATTACCATGACCTGGATGACGTAGAATCTACACAAACATAAGCAACAGGAGATGAAGAGGAGTCTGTTAAAACGGCCTCCATTCACCAGTTCTGCACCATCTCAGAGGTCATGAAGTGTTTAGGTATTAAAGCGCATGCTTTCGATTATAACTTGAAACGATGCCAGTGAGGAAGTAATAGCCCTCATTTTTAAATAGGGTAAAGTAAAGATGAAGCACTAAGAAGAATGATTAGGAGGACTACATCTTACTTATACTTACTTTGACACTTGAGTGCCTGTGCAGTGATCTGACGGCTACAGGCGTCACACCAGTCCTGTGTAACCGGCTTAGCCTCGAACCTGTGTCCTTCGCCCCTTTCTGTCCTCACTCGGGGGTCCATCCCCCGAGGAAAGATGGACCAGGCCTCCCTGCGGGGAGCCTCTGCGCGGGCCAGCTTGACGACTCCAGTCCTGCCCTGTGTAAGCCGGTCCAGCGGCAGACCGCTGCTCTTCCCTTGTGCTGGCGCGGAGGAGAGGACGCTCTCGTATGTGCTGTATCCGCTCCAGGTGTCTCGTCTCCCGGTCACTCCTTTGTGTCCGTTACCGACAGATCCACTGGGTATGACATTCATGTCCGCCGTCTTCATGGAAGACTCCCTCCGACCACCTGTGTTACGGTTGGAGTCACAGTCGACGTTGCTGTTGCTGTCACTGGTGATGCACCCGGTTCTACTATCTCGAATCCCGGCTGCTCTGCGCTTGTCGCAGCCTGTGTAGACCTCGTGCCTGTCCCGGTCCGGGCTACGTGTTGCAGCGGGGCCGGCCGGAGCAACGCATCCATCACCAGGCGTCATCTCTCCTCTGGTCACCGACTGCCCCGCTGGTCTTGGAGACCAGTGATGAGTTCTCGATTCCCGGTCTTCAACAGTGACCGATCCGGGCTCCACGCTGCCCCCTGAGCTTCTCTTGAACATCATCTTCTCCCTGGATGATTTCCTCGGCAGGCAGATTTTCTTGCTGCTGCTGCCGGCCAGTTTGAAGAGCAGGAGCTGCGGTTCCGAGTCCAGCCTGTGCGGACCCGGGTGCTGCCCCACCACACTCACAGACGCCATTCTCCTGTTGCTCCGTAATGCGTGTTTGTTGGGGTGTGTTAGTGACTCCGTGCCCTGAATGTAAACTCAATTTACGCCGGCGACTAGAGTGTAGTAGTGACGCAATGGAGCGACGGCTTTACTAGAAGCGAGCGCGCTTCCTATAAAGCGACAGGAGCGCGCGCTCATCTCTGGTTGGATATTGAAGGTTTGATTTAGCATCGGTAAATCACTGAATAAACTATTTAAACTTTGTTAAGAGTCATTTTAAATTAGTCAGCTGTTTACTGTCACTACTAGATATTCACTCTTAATGTAGTCATAATAATGATCTCCTGAAACCACTTGTACTAATAGTAGGCTACAGAGAGAAGAGTGGCAATAAATCACATTTAGTTTTCCTGGCCTATAAACTTTGTCAAGGGTTTTGACATACGATAAAAGAGTAATGTCTTTTATTTATGATACCTGGTTTTGTCCATGCAAAGTCATCTGTTGTATGAAATCAGTTATTTAATATTTGCTGTAGGTGCTTAAGAGGACTGGGCAAAAATTACAATCAACAAATGATCTGAATAACATGAAAGAACTATGGCAAATCAACACTGCAAGACTTCGAGGCAGCCCTACAGTATGCTCTGAATAAGTACTGAAGGGTTCGTATGTTCACATGTACTGAGTAAGTAATACATAGACCCAATAAAGTGTATGTAGTAAAGAACACAATGTCACAGTTTCCTAAAAACAGGAAAGTTATTTCCCCCCTTTGCCAAGAGATCATATGAGGAGCTAAAACCACAGTGACAGTTGGGCTTGCCCCCGAGACAAGTCTAGAAAGTCCCAGGAGACCCACACCACTCCAACAGATGGTGAAAAACTTTCAGTTTCATTCTCTGTGCTTGCTGGTATAACAACAGCTCGCTTATTTTCGGTTTTGCTTGAGAACTTTTATCTTCCCAGCGGTCACGCTCCCACACCAAATTCTAATGTTAAAGCAAATCGAGCAGATAGATTATGAGTGTACTGTTGTCTCAGTCATTTGTGACTTTACTGACTTCTCAGAACATGGTGATTCATCCTCACTGAGCGATGTTACCGCTGTAAACTTAAAAGACAGGACACAGATGATTTAATCTTTGATTTTATTTTTCAGCCATACAAACATAAAAAAAACAAACATAATATCATCTCTGAAGGCAAAAATAAACCAAATTAAAAACACTGAAAAAAGTATGGTAAAAGCATATCTTACAGATTGCTCTAGCCTCATGCATCACTTCTGTCCCTTTCTAAACAAATACCGAACCCTGACATTTCCCAACTGTCTGAACCAAACTGGTTAATGCCATTTCATCCTGTTCATTCGCTGTAACGTCACAGGACTGTTTTTTTTCTTTCCCTGATCTTTTTTGTTACTTCTCCTTTACATTAAAACCTTAGATATGAAATACAGAGAAGTAACTTCATTCAAGTAAACATCATCAACGCATTAGAGAAGACAATCAATGATATAATCAATCACAATTCACTCACTGAATTTACAATGATAAACTTTGAAGTCAAGATGTTTGATTAAATTAATAATTTAAGAGTCTTCCACAGAGACAAATAAGAAACAGCCTTACAAAAACACCAGCAGCTGATATGGTGTTCATTTAGCTTCATCCTGAAAATCCATTACTGAGGCAGTCTATAAGAAATGCAATAACAATAAAGACACTAATGAGACGCTGCACAGATGTCACATCGTAGAAGGTTTGGCCAAACTTGGTTCCAGAGTTTCTGCAGAGTTCACTGCTCCCAGTCTATAGGGAAAAACAACTGATCAGCATCATATGTTCTCACCTACTGTATTATGGGAGTGTGAGTTTTGACAGAAGAGATGTATGGGCATGAAGTTGGTCACTCAACTCACCTCTCAATAATGCTGTTGTTACACTGTAGCTCCCTCACCAAAATCTCCATCTTCTCTTTCAGGCAGTGCATCCTGGAACAAAGGAAAATACATTATCAGGACAATTGGCCAACGGTCTATCTTGCACACACACTCACACACAAACGCACTAACCTGGAGACCATCTGGTCCTGGTCCTTGTCCGTCGTTGTGAGTCCAGGCTGTTGTCTTGCTCTGTTGGATTGCACATTGAAAAGGATTCTGTCCAGAGCCTGAGGAAGGGCGATGAGATGTTATATCATCACATCACTAACATGACCACCAAAATATTGGTGATGAACTGTTATGGCTTCTCAATGACTGGTGCAGACATTTACTGGTCAGCTATATTAAGCCTATATAAAATCAATGCAAAGATGGACCTTAATTTGATGCTGCTCACTCATCTCCAGGTCTGCCAACAAGCCTTTGGAGAAGAAGCTAAAGTCCTGCAGTCGGGTCTGCATCTCCAGTAAAACACTGAAAAGTGCAGCAGGGACCACAGTTCAGTAAATCAAAACAGATGAGAAAACCAATGGGGAAAATGTTAACATTTTGAGGTTGAAATTTAGATTAGCAAAAAATGTGACGAAAGTCTGGATATGTTTCAACAAGTAACAAGAAATAATAAGTAAATCTTTATTTATTTAACAATTGAGAAGAGTTTTGAAATCAAATAAGATTTTTTTCAACCTTAGAAAAGTGCAAGACAGAGCTTTTTGGACAGTTATTGTTAATTAGACATTAAACCACTTGACAGATTTTCAAGAAACCATGTGCCAAAAATGGAACGACTGAATTTTGGAGTAGATCCAGATAAAGAAGTGGCTCGATGATTTTACTTATTTTGACACAACCCCAATTTGATGGCTCACATGTCTAGCTGGAATTTGGATTTAAATGAATCAAAAGGGACTGATTACACAGCTGAAATGAATCTGGTCTGTGTTTGGAGTTGCAATCTGAGAGCCTACTCTGACCTGCTCCACGTCCTCGTTGAGGCCAAAAGCTCTTTGTATCTCTGCACACAGTCGTCTCTAAAGAGAGATTTCACACGCTTAATGTGGGATGACAGGTGGATTCTGGGAAGAGAGAATAACAAGCAGATTACAGGAGCTCAGAATAAAAACCTTTACAGGCTAGGTGAGCAGGACAGCAGCTGTGTGAACAAACACTTACTTCTCAAACTTGTGGATTTGTTCGTCGTTATATGCTAACTCTGTGGTGACAACAAGAAAAGGTATTTATCATTCTACCATTAATAAAAAGAGAAATAAATACACAGTATATAGCAACAAATAAACATACATACTGCCGATAAGTCTGTCTTTACGATAATGCTGATGGATTTCCGTTATCTTCTGCAGCAACATCTCCATCTTCTGACAGCTGTGAGACAAGAGAACCGAGTTCAAACATCACAAAGCCATGAGATCAACCCTGATGTTCTCAATGCCTCAATACCTCTTGTCATTGGCTAGTACTTCTGCAAGCTTAGCCTGTTCTATGTGCAGATGGTCCAGTTGGTTCTGAAACTCTTGGATGCCAGCAGCGTATATGGGCAAGTGCTCATGGACCTGTAGAGACAGCAGGCACAGAAATCTGTCACAGGATTAGTGGTTCGGTCCTTTACCCTGGATTAATCATCAGGTAATTAATCACCACAAGTAAATGTCAGCAGTGCTGATACCTGTCAATAGTTGGCCATCAAAACAAGGGAGCTAAATCTTTGCTACATGCTTTTGAAATCCCTCTTTGTTATGATGTCATTCTCCACTTGTGACAGAAAAGTAATAATAAGGAAAGAGCCCTGTTCCTAACACCATTTCTGTTCTGTGATGTTTCTTCCTGACGCCACTCACCAGCTTCAGCTTTTGGCTGTTATCAGTTGAACCTTCGTTTTCTGAAGTGTAGTGGCCTCTGTAAATTGAGAGGAGGAGCATGTCGTTATATGATGACAATGTCAGAAATGTATTTGTATGTGTTTGTTCTACATTTATCAATAAATTATATCTCTCCACCACATCCATTGAGTGCACAATCAAAAACTACAGTTAACTGTGGCAAATCAAAACACAAAACACAAAAAGTACAGCTCCATTTGCTCTACTACTGTGTATCATAATGTGCATCATACAAAACCATATCTGCGCAATTCAACACCCAAAGTCCTTTTATACAGCTCGACACGCGTGTGGATGAACTCACTGTGTGTGAATTCTGTGCACTACATTGAGGCAAGACTGCAGTCTAATGGTGATCATCGCAATATAGTGCATCGCTTCTCCACATTCCGTTCTCAACTTCATCCTGAAGAACAGTAAGAGTGTGAGAGAGGAAGGTAATGAAGGAGAAATGGAGGGGAGAAGAGTTTGACAAAGGTCATTACATAAAGTTACACATCGCTCCAGGCAGAGAAACAAATAATCCTCATTTTAGCATGTTTGTGCGTCTCACATGTAGCTGTAGTATCCATGCAGCAGCAGCTCCCGGTGTGTGTGCAGCAACTGTACTATCCTCAGATACTGATGGACGATTCCCAATATAAACTGGAGAGAATAAGGGTGTTAAAAGGAGGTAGGAGGTCATTGGTATAATACCTAAAATTCAAAATGAAAATTTAACATGACATTAGGCATGGGTGGGATACAGTGTTGGGCAGTGTCACTAGTGTGGCAGTAGCATCACTCTTCTCTCAATTGCCGTAGCGTCTACACAAGCTACGTTTCTTCTTAGTTTTTCTGAAGCTGAAAAGAGGCTCATGCTTCGATCTGAAATAAAACCGCGAAGGATCTGAGTGTGATGCTACTGCCACACACAGACGGGTATGTGCAGATAACAGAGGCACTTCCGTATGATTGCAACATCACGTAATAATCTGATCTTGGGCTGATACCTAAGACATTTCTGCAACCGGTAAATGAAGACATGCTATGAAGGCAGAAAACTGTTAGTGGATTAAGGCATCGAAAATATCATTATAAGCCACATCGCTGTGTCTGAGGCTCTGGAGTAGACCTCCAGTGCAGGTGTATGATGTTTCTTATTAGAATGAAGATTTGCAAATCACATTCTCTTTTCCTATCCCCTAAAACTCCTCCTCTCCACACCCGAATGGTGACAGACGGCAGAAAATGGAAAACAGTGACACTGAAAAAATATGGACAGAGTAAAATAAATAAATAAATAAATTACTGAGTAAAATAAAATAATTTGTTAATTGCAAAGTACCTGGTAGCTTAGCTCACTACACTTTCAAAGTAGCCTGACAAAACTGGTGGAACAGTGAATCCGCTGAAAAGCAGTACCTTGGAGTAGTTGTAGTCTGCCATTATGTCAAACCTTGAAGGGATGACTGGAGTCTCTGCTACAGAGGAGACAAAAAAAGGCACACCCCAAAAATATGACTTATTGAAATTTCTGTTTAAATTAACCTTCATTATGCACTCAACTTTTTGTTATCTGGAATATGCACTGAAATAAATATTACTCTACAAGACTTCCATAGAACAGCAGATTTACAAAGAACTGGAGGTGTTCTCGGAGTAGGCGTGATGCTGGGATTCACCTCACATCAAAAATCTCTCCTATCTCCCTAGAAGGACAGCAGAGAGTAAAGAAAGTCACAGAAACATATCAAAGGTGTTTGCATCTTTGATCCGTCTTACGTTCTCTGAAGGGCAGGCTGGTATTTGCTTGGAGCCCGTAGTTGAGCAGAATGAGGGGGCGTGCAGGTGATGTACTCGGGAGGTTGACCACTTTCATGTTGCCTTCCAGAGGGAGGTCGTGACCCAGGTACAGCAGATGTTGCTGCTGTACTCCAATACCAGTCTGAGACGCTACCTCCTCGAAGAATACTGACACTCTGGGAGAATTTGAGGGGAGAGAAATTGTGATTCTCTGAACAGATTTCTAGATATTGAAAGCGACACATTAACTATTAGTGTCCTAACATTAAAGTAAAACTAACAAGCCATGATTCTGCTCACATTTGTAGAAACTGCAGATGTAACACACACATAACCTCTGTTCCCCCCATACAGAGGCCAGCAGGAAATTCAATCAGCTGAGAGCAAAAGCATTCTTAAAAGCAAGTTTGGATATAATCTAGAGCTCAGTACAGACTCTACTGTACTGGAGTTTCTACTATTATCACATTAAATGCAATATACTCATTCAACAAAACTCTCCACCTGATTCACATTTTGTGCTTGATAGTGCATCAACTGAAATAAATCATGTTTAATAAATCGTACTACCCTAATTTACCACTTGCAGTACATGGATTTTTACATGGATCCATGAACACTTGTGCCATTGCATAAGTGAACAAGCAAAGAACATTATTATTTTTTTTTTTGCATAAGACTGCATAAGAATGCAACAATCTTTGTGCAGCAATGAAAAGCTTCTTTTTTTTTCCAACTTTCGTTATGTGGCATCAATATAATTTCAAAACTGATATTGAGGCAAATAGGAGTAAAATCATACAGACTGAAACTGTAGTTTGTAAAAAAAAAACAACAAAAAAAAAAAACGAAAAAAAAGTTAGTTATCTGTCATCTTTTCACTGACTTGAAGTTTGTCACACCGGCAGGATGTTCTACAAATCTGCTAAAAGTCTGACGATATCCCCCAAAAAATGCCCACTTATTGTGACTAAAGACACACTTGTGCAGACATACGTGCTGTAGTGGTGTATGTAGATATAATGTGCTGTGGCCTGTTCCAGAGAGAAGAGGTGAACTGGTTGTCGCTGCAGTATGTCTGTCGTGGCTGTGAAGAACTGGTCAAAACCCCAACACCTCTCCTGGTCCGCCTCCAGTATACCTGCTAGCACTGGAACCAGCTGTGCCGTCAGACCCCTTTACATAGAGGTGGAGATAAGAGAGAGACAATCAAGAATGAATTAACATCACATGTTCTCAGTTAAAAGTCACCGAAATGCATGCTCAAATGCTCTTTGGTAGGTGACATACTGTGAGAGCGGGCAGCTGTGAGGTAAGTGGTAGCTCCACTCTATAGGTCCATCCAGCACCCGCTGTATTCCAGCTATTGCCCCCATAGGCTTCTCTTTAGTTATTTTATACCTACACATCAAAACAAACAAGTCAGATTGATTTAGCATTATTCGTGTTATGCCTGACACCCCAGGATTTCTGAAGAAACAACGTGCAGCAACTTTGATTATGGAGTTTGAAACTCAATATTGCGATCAGATCAATGTCACTTTGTTCAAACCTGATGTGTGCACTTACATGGTGGCCTTGTTCCTGCGGGGTCCTCCAAACGGTATAAAGGGAAGACTTCCAGTGGCAGCATGATGAAACGTCACACCGATGCTCCACAGGTCTACACTCACCCCATAGGATTTCTGTTGAGGCTTACGCAGTACAGCACGCTCGTACATGTCAGGGTGCTGCGCGCACACACAGATTTCACACAGTAAGAAAAGACACAAAGAAGTCTGCAGAGGATGATACCTTCGTAAGCTAACAACACTTCTGATTTTCTGATCAAATGAAAGCAGCGTTCTTTCCTGACATGTATTCTTTCCACAGGAGTCTCTTTCTTTTTTTTTTATCAGGGAACATTGGGTTTATTGTAGGCATTTATAGGTCGTGCATATACATTGATGTGACGTAGACTGTGTTCTAATTAGTTATAAATATAAATTATATTGTAGCAGATCTATACAATCACTGTGAATCATATAAGCTAATTCGTGCTGGTCTCTCAAACTGTTCTGTACTCTTCAAGGACATGCGAATCTGAAAGTACAACCACTGTATGTCTGGTTATACTTCACCAAGTATAGGAATCATATCAAACATGGCTGTGTGAAGCTGAAGTGTCAACATCATATCAATCATCACTTATGACTCACTACAAGTGTGTGGCGATATCTGCAGAGACCCTGTGTGTGGCTGTACGGTCTTCTTGTTATTATTATTATTATTTAGCTGTTTTGAGAATAATTTTAGGCATCAGCATTTGGGATAGTGGACGTGTAGAACCCATCTAATAACAGTGCGCAGGGCGTTAAGGTCTGTCTGTGCTATAGATGTCTAATGAGACACAGGTTAGTGTGTGTGTTTGATGTGCATTTAATCTGACAAACAAAGAAACCTGAGCACAAACTTGACATCCTTGACAGAGATAATAATTTAAAACCCTTATTGTATTTATCAATTTGTCCACTAGGGGGCTTCCCAGTACTGATAATATGAGTTGTTTTGTGGTATCATGATCTGGGCTCCACAGAGCCAGACTCACAAAACCATTACAACACAGTCAGGGTCATCTTTAAAATGTTAAATGGTAACACATGATGCCCACATCAAGATGGAGTGGATTCACATGGAACAGTGGAGTTTGTAACATCCACACCAATCAAATGAACAGAATTCAGACCAGAGTTTGGAGGATAAGCAATCCTCAAAGGACTGACTGCGGACCGTGAGAAACAGGAATTAATGGAAATTAGTGGCAATAACCGACAACATTGATTCCACCCTTGATTGTAAAAGTGGATTCTGTAAAGAAATGTTCTTTCCTCAACAAGCCTTTATTACAACAGTGAAAGGCAATGCTGTTTCTGTTCCCAAGCTCTGAAAAATGTCCCTGGATGATAACTGGAATTAAGGTTACAATAATCTGATTACTGTCCATCAAATTACTTTCTTGATAATTTGTGAGATTAATTTGTTTCTTTATTAGACTAAACGCAAAGAGACTTGTCGTTCGTATACATCTCCAGGCTGAAAATATGGTGAGGGCTATCGGATTGGTGCCTATAGAGGTACAAAGTGGGATTACAGGACAGGATGCTTAGCTGGTTAGCATGCTAACTTCAGTAGATAGCTCTGCAACACAATACATAGATATCTTTAACATAACGTCAACGCTATTTTTCTTCACATTCTGTTGTTTTTACATTTTCAAACAAAAACATGTATTTGGACAACCCATGAACATTTTGTTCAAAAGGTTCACACTAAATATAATGCCGGGACTGTTACCTTACCAGATACTCTTCAGTTCCGTAGATAGACACAAACTTTTCATCATCTTCCAGCTCTCTTGCTGCTCCAAAGTCAGTCAGCTTATAAACTGACTTGCCGTCCTCGCCAACCAGCCGCATAATATTGCCTGGCTTTATATCCCGGTGTACCACTCCATTTTCTCGCAGATGGTTCATCCCCTGCACTGAAAAGAAGAAGAGAAGAAATACCTCAGTTTAGGTATCAGAAATTATTGGTAAATACCAAGATATACACCCACCTACACACTGCAAAACTGTGAGGAACTCTGTTTCAGGTAGGCCAAAGGCATTTTCTGGTTCCTCGAGCAGGCTGAGCAGACTTCCCCCTGAACAATACTCCATCACCAGTACCTTCTGTTTAGAAGGCAGCTAGAGAGATAGATTAGGAGATGATCAACACTTGATTCAGTGCTGTAAATATCATGGATATAGTAGAAACTTTTCCTAAAGCAAGAACTCTATGATAGTGAAAACTGCTAATATACAGTAACTCAGAGAGACACGTTGCTGAGAATATATGTATGAATCTAAGAATACGTTAAGGAAGCTATCTAATCCCAGTGTCTAACATAGTAAAACCAGGTGTACAAATACTCTCTTATTCCATGTTCCAAATGCATTCGGTGTTATAACAATCTCATCTGAACATTTGGCTTAGTTTTCCCTTGCCCTTTGTTTTGCTTTTCCTCCTTCAATGGTCCCCTTACCTCTTCCACAGCGTACAGCCTGACAATATTGCTGTGGTGAAGCTTCCTCAGCATCTCAAACTCTCTCATTTGGACCTCATGAGGGCGGTTGTAGCTCACCAAATTAAACACCTTCACGGCTACCAGCTCACCCGACTTCTGCACACTCACACACACACACATACACAAATCAGCTTAGCACATCACAGCCTCATGTAGGAATTTCAAAAATAGCCCTTGCAACCATAACCTTTTCTTATGCCCCATCCTGGTGGCACTTTAGAGCCAAAAAGTCAGCTGGAACAGAGAGGCGTTGCTTTACATAAAGCTCTACAAAGGCACAGAACCCCATTACTCAAATCAGTTGTTTTCTTCTTTTCTTACACAATGAGCTATATAAACTAGCCTAGCTTAGCACACTACTACTGCCACTGTCATATAGCAGAAAACTGAAAAGCTACTGTTTAAGGTAAAAATGTAGTAAAAAAGTATTAATCTTTAGAAAAATATTTATTTTAACGTATATTATGAACATTCTCAGCATATTTTTATGGTTTAAAAGTCATATCCTGAATACGTAAATAATAACAAAACCTGACCATGTTCTTAAACTATTGCAAATTTGTATTCCACAATAATAATAAGTCATAAAACAATTTCGAATAAATTATAAATGTGTAATCTAAAAGTAAACAGAGTGTGTGTCCCTGCAGCAATGCCTCTCACATACATCAACAAGCCTGAAGTGAAATTGTTCCATTTGTGAGCATTAAACCGCTTTGACACATTATTTTGATTGACACTGTGGATTCCCAAAAACATAATTCTTTTCGCATTATCATAGCCTAAATTAATCCACTTCCTAGTATTGCTTCCTGTAAAAACTCATGTGAGATTTTAGCGGTGCATAGCAGATCCAAACTGGGACACGTGCCGCAGCACATACTGCATATCTATTAAACCCCAGCTAGAATATCTGGCAGCACTGACGCGGATGCGCTGCTCAATGAAAAACAGCTCAGCAGTGAGTTCAAGTGATGCACTCATTCAGTGTTAGCAGCTACCTTATTGCGTGCCTTGAAGACACTGGCAGTGGCCCCTTGACCGAGGACATCTTGCACAGACCACAAGTAGTTTGTTGTACTGGCTGTCATACCTGACATGTTAGTGGGAAGACAGAGAAAATGACAGATAACAGGATAAAACCCTACCATTAACACACACTTATCTCTGATATTCAGGAAATAAAACTTTAACGTTATTAATTGATTATTGAAGTAAAAGAAAAACGAAGTGACAATAACTTTAAATATGTGTGACAAGCCAAATTAATTGCGTTATAGGCAGGTAAACAAATAGTTACAGGTTAACTTTCATTTAAGTTAGGGTTAGCTTTAACATAGCAATTAGCAAGTAAGTAATTGTGTTTCGCAATAATTTAATGTTAGTTAGCTAACTAGCCTGGTAAGCTATTAAGCAACTTCATTCAACTAGGTGAAACGTTAGCGATAACTTGTGCTAGCTTACCTATACTGGTGCCGCAGTTAGCCATGCTCTGATGTATCGTTAGCATATGAAGTACATGTCCCAGATGGCCTCTACTGCTTGCGAAGGCTCTCCCACCAGGACTGTTTATATCATATGGCCTCAAATTCAACTTCAGTGTTCTCAGTCGCAGTTTAAGCTATTCTGAGGCTTTACGGAAAGTCTGACACGTCTAAAAAAAGAAACGCCCACGCTTGGAACTTCTTCCGTGATGAGACAAAACATCTGCATACCTGCCTTAGAGGTTCCTCTCTGAATAGGTGACTGTAACATACAGGACGGGAAATAGAGTTTATTTCTAACATGGATCCAAAGAGTTAAAAGACCTGCTTAAAAATGAGACGCTGGAAGCTTTGTATTTGCTTTTGGGAAGTGTGGGTTTTCACACCTACCAGATCGTACCAGACTGTCTGCAGGCAGTTGGCGGAAAAAAACAGCTGAGTTAAGTGCAAAGTCGACGGTTTTCCGTGGCGGAACTTCCGACAACATTGCTGTTACTGTGAGAGTAAACTGAGCAACTGGGGCATGCCCAGGGGAATTACTGGACATAAAGCCCTGCTCATTACTCAATTAGTCATTTAAAAAAATACTTATTTTATTAACATCCTGAACATGTTTACATGGCTTATAAGTCATGCCCTGCATATGTAAATAATAACAAAACCCAAATGAAGTAATTAAACTAGTGAAAATTTGTATTTTTCTGCATTCCACAATAATAATGATAGACAAGGCAGTTCAGTTTCCCCACCCTGTCATTGCACCGGAATGCAATAGTCCCATGATAGTATGACCCTCATAATATGACTCCTTGACCGTGTAAACCTACCCCCAGAATTTAGAATCACATTGGAATTATTAGTTTGATAGTTAATCAAGCGACAAATATCACTAATGGCAGTTTTGCACAGGATCTAGCTCTAACTTTTGAAGATATGTCAATTGTGACATCTAACAATTTGATCTTAATTGTAAGTTTGTGAAATTATTTTTGATCTCACAGCAACTGGGAGGAGACCACAGGGTAGACCCAGAACTCGCTGGAAGGATTACATATCTCACCTGGCCTGGGAATGCCTCAGGATCCCTAAGGAGGAGCTGGAAAATGTTGCAGGGGAGAGGGACGTTTTGAATGCAATTCCTAACCTGCTGCCACCACGAACCAACCACAGATAACTGGAAGCAAATGGATGGAGGGATGGATGGATTGATAAGTATATTTTCCCTCTACTGTCAAAGGATCTGTTCTTTTGGACCTTGATCCTTATAAGGACCAAAAGTCAGTATCTTGGCCTCTGCTGCTTCACTTTTGATTATTCCTTTTCAAAATCTGCCTCTGGTGAGCCTCCTACCTTTATAGAAATGTAATACTAAACTGCTAAAGTAGCTCTTACAGAACATTTTTCTCTGTCAACTCACCTTAAACAAGTTTTATTGTGAATGGACCATTTTGGTTATTGAAACTCTTCAATTTGAGCTTCATTGGGCCATCTACTCCTCCCTCACATCATGCTCTTTGGTCACTGTACTTCTTTTGGACAGACACTGGTGTAATTATATTGCATCATAATTTTTATCAATATTTTCATGGACGATTTTTTTCAAAGGAAATATTGATTTTCTCTTTATTGTTACAAACATCAAATATCTCAAGAATCTTTATATAGCAAGCAATGTTTAATAAAAAACAGGTCTACCTAAGAACTACACATAGAATTATATAAGGCCTATTTGATTAAACTACTATTGCTATGTACAATATTGTACCAAAAAAAAAAAAAGAGTGTACCTCTGTAATGTACAACATTGTATATACAAAGTATATCTGAACACAGGATTCTCCAGTAATACAGAAACAACGATAAATAGATTTGACATTACCGTCTTTTTTAGTTCTGCTGTTTTCAAAAAGACACAAAAATGTTTATTTAACAATATTCATTTTAGACAAATCATCCCCACACAGTTAGTTCGCACGCAAGCCAAGTTGTTCAAGTGCACGATGATTGATTTGAGATCGAAGAGGGTCCCAGCTCCACTTCACAGCACAGCTGGGACATAACACACTAAGCAACCACATGCATGTCTATATGTGTGAGTGTGTGTGCGCGCTGATAAGGCCAGTTCATCTCTCACTGCATACACGCATACAGTCACATTCCCTCCAGTTGTCATGATGAGGTAAGAGCAACACATATACACAGGCAATACAAACAGTATACAGGCAAAATGAATGATTATTACCTGGTAGAGAGCATATGGGGATGCACGATGTGCTGTAATTCTGGGAGAAGGATTGAGGAGAAGGGGAATATGTGGATTCCTATGCAATATTAGTTCAATACATTTTCAAGATGGTGAAAAAAAAAGGCTTTAGTCTGTTTTGCCTACATGGCATGCGTCCACTTTTAAAGTTAGTGTTTGCAAAATTATTCACATTCCTTAACTCATCATCAGATCATATTTTGCAATGGTTATTTTTTGCAAAAAATTTATGTATAAAAAGAAAAGTTTAAGTACTAGGATTTGGATTTTCTCATCCTCATTCCACTTAAAACTGCTAAGCTACTGGTGTTAATACAGCGGTGTTTCATGTATCCCTGCAGGCTTATCAGCTGGCCACATATACACAGTGCATATCTATTCAGCCTGAAGGCCGCTGGTATTCCAGAACATGGAAAAAGTGTTTTCCTGTGAGTGTTTCGAGTTTGTGTCTGGTGGCATTCCTTTATGACGGGTGGGGGTGGGGGCAGGGGTGAGGTGAGGTGCATACATACTCTACATCCACGCAAGCTCACACAGGTGCGCACACACAAACACACATCCAGACAGCTACACATTTCAACATTACAGATTCCGAACATTAATAAACAATTGCAAAAACAAAAAAAAAAGAATATTTAAAGAAAGGTTTTCTTAAAAACACGTCAGATGAGGTGGTTGGTTGTGCTTCTGTTTAAACACACTCAGGAGGATCCTGAGCTCCATGCTTCCAGTTATCATCATGATTATTTTACAGACATACACACCATTAGAATATTTAAAAAACCAATTTACTGTTAAGTCTGTAAAGAAGCAAGCTCTAACTTTGTTTGAAGTTGTCCTGTAGCTGGTACTGCAGATATATAAACTCATGCAATCAGCCAGCTCATCACTGTGGCTGCTGTCTATGGCCCCAGCATGCAAGGAAAACCTGAAAGGTGTTTAGCTGCCACAAAACTCTACCACACACATATATTAGAAAGAATGTGTGTGTGTATACAGTCCAACATTACCTATAAAAATGCTGGGTTTCAGTGGTCCTCTACATACACAATAGAGCTGCAGGAGGGAAGCAGCATAATGTTTCAAACTGGCAGATTTCATTATGTTTATTGCTATATTTGCATTCAGAAATTAGACTGTTGTTTGAGATCACAACTCCTGCTAAGCTCCTGTTGTGGCACTAGTACTGAACAATTATATAATAATAAAAAAAAAATCACCAAAATATCAAACACTGGTAGAATAGATAAAATAAAGCTCAAGATCAAATCACACTGTTATTTGTCCCAGTTTTCTTTCCTTTCACAATCATCTGAAAGCCCACTTTTATCTGCAGTCTTTCACTTCTGACACAGCAAGTCAGCGTGTTTAATTTCTACACAGAATGAGAGCTTAACATTTCACAGTCATGGAATCAAACACTCTGTTATGTCTACTATACAAAATCAAACAGTGCTTTTTGTTCCTCACTTAGATCTGTGTGTAAAGTAACACTCTTGCACCCCCATTCAAACACAATTTCAAACATCACAAACTAGTGTATGTAAGTGTAGGTCTGTGTAGATCTGTCCATCCTGAAGTCCTGTTCCCTTGTATTTGTTTTAAAATCTAGTGATCAGTGGAATCTCTGTGGTGGCAAAGAAAAAGAAGTGTCACTGAAGGGTGCTCACTAATCTTACACCTTGTGAGAGCTGACCTGTAGTAAGCAGAGCTGCCAGGAGAGGTCCGAAATAACTCTTGAAACTCTAAGGGGAACATGGAGTCTTACAAACTCACCCGGACACCATGAAGTGAATGCTACACACAAGTAGTGGGGTTCTTGAGTGAAACTAATGAAGTGCTTTCTGCACCTGGTAGAGGAGCTGGAAAAATCAAAGAGATGGTAAGAATCAGTATCGTGGGTCAGACTGAGTTCCTAAGCCGGGCAGGATTTGTCGTTAGACTGGGGTGGAGGTGGGGGAGGAGGGGTGTGAGGGAGTGAGTGTGTGTGGCCTGTGGGTGGTGGAGGAGTAGGGGGCACAGTAGAGGTAGGGGAACCCATGGCTGGACTGCCGCCTCCTCCTCCACTCTTTGGGAAAACTACCGGCTTGGGCCTTGTTGCTGGAGGGCGCAGCTCTCTAAAGGAAGGTACAGATGAAGAGAGGGAGGAAGAGGAGAGAGAGGGGGACGTGGCAGAGGGCAGGGGGCTCCGCGGCTGATTCTTGGCTGGGCGGAATGAAGAGGGCACGTCACTGGCGGAGGAGGCGCTGCGCTGAAGTGGGTGGGAATGTGAGGAGCCCCCCTCACTGTCCCGTAACAGACGAGAGTGAAGTGGACTGGAGGGCTCTGAGACTCCTCCTCCTCCCCCACTTCCCATACCTTTCAGCTGCTCCAGTGTGTCCAGGACCACGTCAGGGGTGTGTGTATGTTTCGAGGTGCTCTGTCTCTCAAACTTACTGAGTTCACTCAGTGCAGAGCTCATCGCGGCCTCAATGTCCTGCAACATGGGAGGCAGACAGCAAAAGCAAAAGTTAGCTTCTTCATAAAAATACCAAAAATACCAAAACTAGCAGACGGGGATGTAACTGACCTCTACCTGCGAGCTGTGCTCCTGTGCTATGACCTCAGGGTCCAGTGATCTGTGGTTGCTGAAGCTCTTAGAGCGTCCTGCTGCAGTCGTCTTGCGTAACTGTGGACTCTCCACCTAAGTGATCATAAAGCCCTTATTGAATCCGTCCCCACATGTAACAAAATATTCAACTGACTACAAAGATCTGTTTAAGATAGGATGTTACAGCACCTTGGTCTTCATAGAGGAGTGCCGAGAGACTGAGTTGAGGATGCTGTGAGCACTGATGGGTCGTTTATCTCCAGATTCTTTCACCAGTGCCCCACCAACAGGAAGAGAAGCTGTTCTCACACCTCCTCCTACCCCTCCACTGGCTCCTGGACTGGTGCTGTCACTGTCTGAGCCCCGGAACGTTCTTCGGATGCTCCCGGACTCCGGACGTCTCCTCATCCTGAATGAGAGAAACATTTCAATTCTATTTTTCTATTATTTACTAGATTGTTGGAATTTGGTTCAAGGAGCCAGCCAACTCAGGAAAAAAAAAGTGTGAAAATTATAACAACAAAAACAGCAATTAAAAACAAAATCATCAAGAAAAAAACCAAGAAGAAATCTTATGTTTCAAGTCAATTCATTTCAAAATTTAAGCTGCAAATGAAAATCTATGATACACCGTAAATAGTCTGTATGTGCATAAGACACACTTGTTCAGGTTGGCCAGGTAGATGTCGGCCACATGAGCTCCAGTTGGAGAGGCAGCGCTGCCTCTAGTAGACACTCTCTCCTCCAGCAGGTCCCTGCTCTCCCCATCAGGCTTTGGACTTCCCCTGCCCCCGTCAGACCTGGAACAAGCCAAGCAAAAGTATATAAATCATTGAAGTCCCTCTATCTTGCACCAATTGTGGGACTTTCCAGTGGAATTTCTGTGCTTACTATTGATCGGACAGGATTAAAGAACAAGTGTCATTTCTATTAATGTTTTTTGTAGAAGGCTCTTTTCCTTAGTGGTTGGCATTTCCCAAACCTCTACAACAGAAGAGGTGCAAACCTTAAGACAGTAAGGCCGGACCTCCGGCATCATATCCCATGTCCCACCAGAGGAGAGAGGACTCTGAACCACTGATCCTCACCCTTCAAAGACGGCTATAAAGCCAAATTTCTCTCCCCGTTTGGTAAATCCGACTAGCCCCAGTTCTCACGGTAATATTCAACCTCTCCCTCTCTCAGTGCATTATTCCCCACATGCTTTAAACAGTCCACTATAGTTCCTGTCCCTAAGAAACCCCAGCCCAGCTGTTTAAATGACTATCGCCCCATATCCCTGACCTCAGTGATAATGAAGTGCTTTGAGAGACTGATCAAAACCTTCATCGCCTCCTCCTTACCTGCCACCCAAGAGCCTTTACAGTTTGCATACCGCTCCAATAGAGCCACAGATGATGCCATAGCACACCTACTCCACACAACACTTGGACACCACGAGGGGGGCTTATGTTAGATTGCTGTTCATTGATTACAATAGTCAAGTTCGCAGACGACACAGCCGTGGTGGGCCTGGTCTCCAACAATGATGAGACGGCCTACCAATCCGAGATCTACCACCTAGTGGACTGGTGTTATGAGAACTGCCTGAAGCTGAACGTCAGCAAGACTAAGGAGCTGATAGTGGACTTCAGCAGGAAGCAGCAGAGGAGCTACCATCCTCTCAGCATAAATAGGGTCCAGGTGGAGAGGGTGGCTAACTTCAGATACCTCGGTGTCCATATCACCGAGGATTTGTCATGGTCACTACACATTAACGGCCTAGTGAAGAAAGCCCGTCAGCGCCTCTACCATCTGAGACGACTGAGGGACTTAAAACTCCCACTCAGGGTGCTCAGGAACTTCTACTCCTGCACTATAGAGAGCATCCTGACTGGAAATATCATCACCTGGATGGGGAGCAGTACCAACGGGATTACATGGCTTTTAGGAGGGTGGTCCGCTCAGCTGAGAGAACCATCAGGACCACCCTCCCCCAATCTGCAGGACATTTACATCAACTGCTGCAGAACAAGAGTCACGAAGATCGCCAGGGATCCCAGTCACCCTGATAACAGACTGTTTTCCTTGTTGCCATCAGGGAGACGCTACCGCACTCTGAGGGCCAACACAGAGAAGATGAGGAAGAGTTTCTTCCCTCAGGCCATCGGAGTGCTTAATGAGACTGGGGCTGTTCACAAATACTGTAATTTAGCAAGGTTATTGTTTCTTATGCTAGATATTTATAAAACTTGCAGCTGGTATATATCTTACGTGTCTTGGACCACAATGTACTGATGTGGCACCAGTCCATCCACTCCATTATGTCGTCCCTCCCACCAGTCGTCAGAGGCTCGCTGGTACAGGAGCAGAGATGCACCCTTCTTAAACGATAGCTCTCGACTAGTCCGGCCAGAGTAGTCGAACCGAGCAATGGCTTCAAACGGGTCGGACTCTGAAACAGCCAAGGAGCCTGAGATTCAGAGGATGTTGGACAGACACAAGAAGTGATGGAGAGGCAAGGGGCAGCAACAAATGGGAGAGAGAGAAAAAAAAAGAGGTGGAAGAAAGAGGAAGCCAGATTAGTGTATAGCAGTGCTGTATTAGGTGACGGCACAAATGTTAGAAATGCTGAGCAGTAACAAAGCAGAATAATAAACAATAATAAACAGGGGAGCAGAATGAGAGTCGGTTTAAATGGTTAGAATCATACTAACTGGTGAGAAAAGCAGGAGATCGTATACACAGGTGACAAAAGTGTGTACAGTTTACAAAGAACATGAACTGCATCTATTCACATTTGAGTTCATGTGTGTGAGTATGTTATGTACCATCTTCACTGTTGTGGGTGACTGAGACGGTGTCAGGCGCAGGCTCTTCCACAAGGGGGGGCTCACAGTGTGGACTGTCACTAGTATGAACAGAGAGGGAAGGTGAGGTTAGATGACACAACTACTAAAGTTTAACACTGACTGTTGATGATTCACAGCCAGATCTCATATTACTCTATGAAGTCAAAGTCCAAGCCAGTCCAAAGCAACCTTTGTCCCCCTGTACAAAATTAAAACTAGTGCTCAAAAGAAAGTCTTTAAATTGGTTTGATAATTTACTTTTTTTTGTTTTGTTTTTATTTCTGCAAATTTAATTTCCAAACCTTATTTACACTGCCAGGAGTGTAGAGTGGTCAATACACACAATCAAGTGTGGTTTTGACACATTTTATTATGGGTATTGATATCTATACACTACCACGAGTAAAATTCAGTAAGGGAAATGGTGAATGGTTAAATATCACTTTATTCCTTATTATTATTATTATTGGCTTAGAAGTAGCCTAAACGTCCTATACTGAATCCACACTTTAGTCTGGAATCAAACAATTAAATATCGACTGTGTGTAGGTTTGTTGTTTGCGAGTGTGTGCATGCTGTTCTCTCCCAGGCTGATGCAGTCAGGTGGTACTTTAATCTCCTGTATGATGGAGGGTAACATGATCCTTGTGCCCTGAGAGAAGCAGATAGACTCAGCCCCTCCACATCACTCCATGGCAGCTTTCCACCTGCCTCCTATTTTTGGCTTCCCTATCTTCTCCAAGCCCAATTTGGTTAGATACTAATCGGACAAGACATTTTCTGTTTTCCTACTAGCTTTAGTCATTCAAATTCCCTCCCAACATAACTTATCACTACTCAAACTCCCCTCACATACACACTCACCAGAAGTCATCTCCAGCTCCAGGGATGGTGTAGATGGCGCCCTGTAGGTCCTGCGGTCCAGGGAAGATGGTGTCATGGTGGATGATGATAGTTTTAATCAGCTCATTGACATGAGCTTGGCAAGAGACCTGGTCATGGTCCTCTGGGACAGACATCAAGGTGGGACCGAAACAGATGGCCAGGTTGTAGGGGTCCATCATGTTCTCCTCGCTGTACTGAGACAAGCTGGGCAGAGGAGAAAGCAGAATCATTTATAGAGCATGACCTCATCCTTCTCTCTTAAACATATTATATACACAAAACTATTTATGCACACAAACAACCACGACATGCCATTTGCTGTCTTCATCATCGCGTGCTTGTGAATAAACTGTGAATAGATACATGTGTGTCTGATTGCACAAGATCCAACAGTGAACACTACCTAATCCTGCATCGATACATCATTTCATTTGTACACTCTGCTGATGGAGTATCTGATGATGTGTTTGTGTATTTCAGTGTATGAGAAGAAGTGGGAGCATAGGGCTGGCTGTAAATCACTTAGGGAAAAGAAGAAGCTCCCCTTCTGTCTCCACACAAGCTGTCTGACACTTAATTTACTGAGGAGTCTCAAATTTCAGGTCTCCCACATCCCATTTTTGTCTTTCGCTCCTTTTGCCTCCCTATACTGAAGGCTTTTTCATGGACTGTAGGGATGGTGTGAAATGGATCTTCAAATTCTCTATTATCGGCCAATGCTTATTGGTTGACGTTGCCCTTTTTGAACATATTGGCTAATGTGAGCCAAAATTTAAACTATACAGTGCCAGTCTCTAAAATAAACAAATTCACTTTGTATAAACTAACAACACTCAAATCATCAAATAAAAGGGCATATATATTATATATATTTGTGTGAGATCACTGTTAAGTAAACCTGATGAACCTTGTGCTGAAATGCCTTTTTCACACAACTGCACGTAGGTCTTAATGAATATTAATGTAGAATATCAACATAAGCCTCTCGGTGTGCAGCACGGCTTTTTATCTTTAGCTGCTATCATGTTACTGTCTTGTGAGTTTCATTCGTCATCCACTTGCCTCAAGCATTCATGTACAATGATGCTGACTGTCTGTGTTAAGCCACTATGTTGTCATTTTTTCTAAAACTACAACACTACAACTACAACAACCAACACTGGGCCTCTTTTGCCCCAAGCAAGAGGATAGTATGAAACTCAAATACAAAAGTGGTGATTGTTTTACTGGTTTTACTGACATACTGCAAACAGTGGTTCAATGTATGGTTTCAGTTTTGAATTAGTTCTTTGTTTTTCCCTCTGTCATACCTTACATTACAATTAACTTGGAACAAAACTGTTTAACATTACAATTGCTTATTACCATTTTCTTGACAGAGCAACTCTAAACTATAACTATATGATTTCTCTATTTCTCTTCTGTGTGTGCATGTGAGTGTCCTGCAACTCACTGGTTGAGGAAGGCAAATAGGTATCTCATGATGATAAGGGTTTTGCTCTGCAGAGATTGTAGAACTTTCTTAATGTGGACTGCCCGCTCCTGGAGGCTCTCCATTGCTGGAATATAACACACCCATGATACCCAGGAGATTACTCACACAATCAAGCATAGAAATAAACACTCATACAAAACAGATCAAAGGATGAGACTCACAGACACAGGATATGAGGTCATTGAAGACTTCCTTAGGAAAGAGGGCCTGGTCCAGTCCTCTAAAGTAGAGCTTTAGGACGCCAGCAATGGAGTCCAAGTCATGGTCGTTCTGGTCCCCTGCCAGCGGGTCCTCACCTTTATCCGGAGAGGACAGAGAGGAGGGGGGGATCAGGACAAAAAAGATGTTAAAGCATATGACTAAGTTAATAAAATTCTCAAGCTGGATAATAGTCTTACCTCTCTCAAAGGCATTCTTGATGTCATTGACTTCCACCTGAGAGCCTGACACTCTGAAGATGCCCTCATGCTGAAGACCTACTCATACACACACAAACACAAAGCACAATTCAAAGAAGCTATGCTAAAATCCTCAGTTTAATTTTTATCCAGAACCGATCACGACACGGCAATGCAACCAATTAGCACACAGAAAAGAAACCCACACTAAACCCTCACTGGAAAATTTCACTCACCATGGCGACTGATGAAGCGGATGCAGCTCTCAACCATCAGAGGAATGGCTTCACCAGACTCCTAAAACAGTCAGAGAAGAATTACTCCCCGCAGAGGAAGACAAGACAGGAGGCCGATGTGGAAGTACAGCGCAGCACACTTCTTGTTAGGAGGATTTCCGCACAAAGGATTGCAAATGCACATGCATCAGTGCACACTATGTGGGGAGAGGGTGGTTGCAGTACCTAACTGTTGCTAGGAGACAACACTTTTTTCTTTCCCTTTGTTTGGGGTTTCCAGAAATCTCTCTGAGACGTAAAGGCTGTGGGGTCTATGTTAGCTATATGGATACATGTACTCATTGTTATGTCAACCCCATTGTGGCTTTTTACATGTTCAAAACCTGACTTATCATTTGAAATGAAAAATCTTTTGACTTCTCTATGAAATAAGAGCTAATGGCCAAAACACAAGCCACCCACAAGGGGGAGCCACAAACATGAGAGTCCCCTGTGGAGCAGTTGCTTTTGATTTTGGTGTCTCAGATTGTGTGATACTGTACCAAGAAGACTGTACAGATTTGACTGCAGATAGAAATGTGTATGTTTGTGTATTGGGTTATATGTGATAATACCAATGTGTCAATCTCAACCTGCCCATATGTCCTGTGGGGGAGGATTCTGAGAGAAAACGTGACTCGACTTAAAAAACAAAGCTACAGCGACAGAGCCAACGCAAACTCACACAAACACACAGACTTATTACCTGCTTCCGTAATGATGAGTTCCTCCGTCCACTAAACAGAAGGACAAATGTGAGAGAAAGAAAAGGCACTCTGTCATTATGTCTATGTAGAGTCTCTACTTATACTCCTAAGTCTGGTAATGATCTTATGTGTATACACAAACACATACACGTGTGTTTAAAATACATAAACAGTTAGAGGGAAAATAAAGAAATCGCACTTTAACGCTGTTTTGGTACATACAAAGTGTAAGTGAGTGTGTGAGCATATTTCCTTCCAACACCTACCTGGCAAGGCAACAGTCAGTCTTCTGACCTATAGGCGGGAGAAACAGGAAGAGGGGTGTGGGAGAAAGAGAGGGCGATAGACAGTTATAGTAGAGGAAACAGCTTCAGATGGACAGAAACAGGGAAACTAACATCCCACTCCAAGCTGTACACACAATTAAGGAGAGGCTTTCCTTTAAGGCTGTGGAAATACAGACGCATTTGGCCCTGAGGACCACCACCTCCACACACTTCAACACACAGCTGAATCCACATAACACACCATCACACACATACATAGCTTGTGATTATTAGATATATTAAACTCTGCTTCATTGCATGAGCCATAAGGTGCCCATTAACCATTCATCTCTGCCTCTGGGCACCACACCGCACCACCCTTTCTGATTCCATCTACCTTCTTTTACTGGTGAGCAGAGACACCCAGCAGAGAGAGAGAGAGAGAGAGAGAGAGAGAGAGAGAGAGAGAGAGAGAGAGAGAGAGAGAGAGAGAGAGACACACACAAGGACAATGTCGAGAAGATATGAAGGACACTCTGACAGTCCCACTTACTCTCTCCCAGGGTCTTCTCTATGAGGTCATGCTTGGCCTCCAGCTTGGTGATCAGGTTTCTACCTTCCAGAAACTCCTTCAGCTTCTACAACACATAAATGACACACATGCTCATGTATCACTGCAGGAAGGCTCACAGCACTGTCAACTTATGGCTCGGTCCAACTAATCCTGATGACCATAACCAGCACTGACCGTGAAGTAAAATTGCTCCGTCTCCTGCTGGTTAGCCCGTCGTTTAGCCAGGCTGGGCTTGCTCAGATAGGACTCACTGAAAGTGGACTTGACCGACTCCATGCTATTGCTGTGGTGGAAGCACTCAGAAACGTCATAGTCCTCCACCGTCACCATGTCTTGGATGGTTGACAGAGTGGCCTCCATGGTTTTCTTCACCTTAAGGGCAGTGACGGGAAAAGAAGAGACGGTGTGACACAAAAGCTAACCGACAGTGGAAGATGAACCAGATACATAACATAAATAATGTCAGAGGAAGCAGAAAGATTTCTGACCTCGTCATTCTCAATCTTAAGTGTGGAGAGGCGGGACTGCAGCTGCTGACACCTCTGGAGCAGGTCACCTTCCAATGGCTGCTGTGCACACACCACCCCCATCTACACACCCACACAGACAGAACACAGAAGAAAAGAAAATCATACACGTAATAATAATAATTATAATAATAATAATAATGACTGGAGCACTAGAACTGTACCGTGTCTCCCATGTGAGACTGGAAGTCAAAGCGAGATGGGGGACAGAAGACATTGTTGTAGCTCTCCATCAGTCTCTGTTTGTCCCCGTTGGCTTCCAGACTCTCCGTGGCTCCCTCCAGCGTCTCCAGGCCAGAGTGTTTGGATGTCTCTACATTCTGTTCTGCCGATAGGTAGGTCTTCAGGGCTCGGTGCAGGCTGGCATGGTAGCCCAGGTCACAGCACTGTCACACACACACACACACAAAAATAAAGATATAAACATATATGGAATGGCATGAGAAATGGAGGAAGGGAGAGAAAAACAATGCTGCTCTGCTGTGGGGAATGTTGAGAAGCTTAGAATCAAAGAGAAAGCCTGCAGAGAGAGGTTGACCAGTCTACTGCCTTCATTAGGAGCACTGAAGCTAATGCGAAGAGAATGACCGAGGGGGCCACCACTGGCTAGAACACAGTCACATACACACAATACATCTACAGATGTCAGCTGAGTGTGTTTATACTCACGTCAATGATGTCGGACAGGTCGTGGATGTAGTATTTGAAGACGCAGCTGTTGGTGGCCTCAAGAGCGAGCAGGTATTCATTCCTGGCCTTCATGGCCTTCAGCCTATTCTCTGTGTACTTGGCTTGTCTCTGGTGGGAGGGAGCGAGAGTAAAAAGAGATTGTAAAGGGGGAAAGAGATCAGGCAAGAAGGAGAGAAGAATGGTAGATGTAGAAAGAGGGAGGGGAGGGAGAAGTGTAATAGCGTTAGAGTGAAATGCTTCAATACCAATTATGGATAATACGACGTGAAAAACTATGTTGTTGTGACAGGTCCCAGCTGTAGCAGACAAGGTTAGCAATGAGCCAGTTGTGCACTCATAAATGATTAATGAGATACATTGTAACACCGTGTGACAACATGTGGAGCAGCTTTTCTCTCCTCACTCATTTCCCTCCATCCTGGCAGGTTGAGCACCACTCACCTTCTCCTTCATCTTCTCGATTTTCTTGACACTGGAGCGTCTCACGGGTTTCTCGTCACTCCTGATGCTGGCCAAGGTGTCGGGGGAGCGCGGCGTCTGGCGGTCGTCTTGTCGCCCGGAGCGTCCTATCTGCTTCTCCTCCTGCTTCTCCGCCTCCTTCAACTTGGTCTCGGCATTGATGCTGTCTGTGTTGTACATGTGGTACGTCTTCATCACCTGGGAACAAGGGTGAGATTTGCAGACAATCAGAAGCGTGCGCTTTCCCAGCGTGTCTCTTACTTCTTACTTCCTGGAACATAAGTGGGATAACGTCAGTCAATAGCGTTGAGCCTCAATGAATTAACAACCAGAGCTAGTATTTAAAAATGTTGCAGTGAATGAGTCACACAACCCGCCTCCTCTACTGTAGTACACTACTTGGACATGGTGGTATGAGTTTAACATGAAGAGTTAAACACATGAAACCAACGCGTGTGTGTGTGTGTGTGTGTGTGTGTGTGTGTGTGTGTGTGCAATGTCAGCCTTATTCCAGTGACCATGGCCAGAGCCATCATTATAGTGCTCAAACCTTCCACAGCACTGCAGAAAGACACACTGGCCTGTCTATGAGTATGTGTGTGAGCATGTGCATGTCACTCAAACTAAACCTATCTCTTCCCACATACTGTAATTACAGCATGACCTGCTTTTATGAGGCTGGCTGAGCTGAAGCTATTCGGTTTCTTTTTGCTCAGGGTTGTGCTTTTCGAGGAAACTTTGCCTCCTTCACGCACGCACACATACACACACACACAAACACACATAGTCACACACTGCGAAACTCTGATTGCCTCATTCCTTTTGGCAGACATATGGAACCAGATGCTACAATGCCACTGGCAGCGTAAGAAGACCGAAACAACAGACAGTCCTGGTGTCTGAAATGCACATGATCAAACCAGCCAATTACCGAGACCATACATAAGAGTATCCCGCAGAAGCATTAATGTACAGTATATATACATTTAGTGTCATTCTTTAGATTGCTTTGTAAAATTTCTTTCGCCGGAGCTACAGCCATGCCATTGGCTCTGTCAGGCTGTTATGGAGCACAGTGGTGCTTTATGCTACATGCCAACGTCTGCCAGCATGCCGACAAGCTCACATTGACAGAGCTATGTGCTGGTGTTTAGCAGGTTTAAAGATTATACCATCACCAGGATTAAGCTTAACATGCGATGGCATGCTATAATTTCGTAGTTATTACTAAACATAGTTCACCTTACCATCTAAGTTCGGCTGTCGCTGTCGTGTGTCATTGAAATTTCATCATTAAACCACAAACTTGCACAAATAAAAATTCCGATGTGATGAAAGGGCTAACTGAAAACTTCAGGGTAAGACACCATAAATGGTCACACCATCGGTTGATTGTCTGTTGATTAATATTTAAGTCTGGATCAAAGACAAAAGTGTCTAAAAATCCCTAATCTTTATCTGATTGTTGCAAAGTTGCCTCCTTAATCTTTAGGTCATGTTTTTGAATTGTCTATAACTTTTTGTTGTCATTATATACATATAAGAATTTCCACTTGAAGTATTTGTACCTTTGGATTTGAAATATGTCGTTAAATAAAGCACTTTTCTAAAACAGTTTTTTTGGTATTTTGTAAGTAACAGACTGGTAACCCCGACACTATGAGTGCACTGCTCTCCCCATTAAACTCATAATAATGGATCCACCTATTACGATTGAAATGTCAGCGGTTTCTCTTACCGTGTAAAGCTCATTGAGAACTTTCATCAGGTCCTCTTGCAGCTGTACGCCAACCTCTTTGCTCTGAGGAGACAGACAGAACAAGACAGATGAATGTGAATAATGAACCATTAGCTTAGAGTCTGGCCATTTACCTGGTCATCTCTCTGCCTCAGCATAAATCAAGACTAGATTATCCGACTAAACGGGAGTGGAGGAGTCGCTAGTCTAGATAAATTGGCAGGGCAGTGATGGACTTGATGAATGTGGCGTTAATGGAGGAAGCCACAGATACTGATCTTTACAAGTTGCCAGGAGGGAAAAAGAGCAAGACAGAGGAGCACGGATCCAAAGACAGGGCATGATACACTACAAAAACAGGGAGGACAGAGAGTAATACAGGCACTACCATTCCCAAGACATGCCACTAGTGACAGATGACTTCATAGAAACCCACTAATTAGTAGCTTCCAGTCACAAAAACACAAACAGAGATTCACAGCTCATGCGTGTGTTGGGACTCTGCCAGATCACTAAAAAGGATATCTTTTAGACTGTTAACAGATTCACAAATACACACACAGAACTGACATAACAGGTAAGGGAACACGGGACAAGCATAGGGGAAAATGGAAGAGAATATTACGGAATGCGGAAAGAAAGCAAGGTCAGGTTTCGCCGGCGCATGTTGAGCATCTATCTCTTCCTGGAGGAGGGAACAGAAGGGGCTGTGCTGTCGTGTAGTCGGTATACAGAGGTGAGCCAGTAAAAAAGGTGAAGGCTGGCGAGGTGAAAAGTTGTTGCATGAAATGAAGGTAGAGAAAAGTGAGGGGAGAAGAAGCTGTTTAGATAGTGAGAGGTACAGAAAAAAAGAGACACAGTGACAGGGGAGAGATTTAAGGCAGCGCGGCAGATGAAATGAGGTAATGGGATAACCGAGGTTGTCCCGCCCCCTCTCTTTAAAGTGCTGTAGGGGGCTGCTATTAGGTGACAAGACTACCAGACTACAGCCAATCCAAAAGCAATTAGCCATGGCTGAGCCCTCTTCTCTATCACCTGTGGATCTTGACCTCTGGATTTGTCATCTTACCTGTGGTCGTCTGTCTAGTGCAGCAAGATCTCAACAGAAACTAGCATCCAGCGTGCTTCATTTGCCCCGACGTCTGTGGTCCAGACTGAGACTGTGCTTCCTCTTTTTCATACACAGTCTCACTCCGCTGACAGTACCATTCTGTACTACTTTCCATGCCAGTTCTGATGAATGCGTGGACCTCTCTATTATGAACCATGATGTTAATCTCAATGAGTCATGCGTGTGGGTGTGTGCGCTGTGGACCCTGGTACTGCTGGTATTCTTGCCACTGACTAGAAAAGCTATAAATTAATTTATTATCTACTTAATTAACCATCAGAGCGTTCTTTGTGTTTATGTGTGCAACCAATTTATGACCCCAGACATGATGGAAACAAGTTTCAGGCCAAAGAACGACCAGTTTAATAAAAATAGAAGTCAAAGCCCCTGACTGGACCAAGAGCTTTTTGTATCGGTGTATTATACGGGCAGAGGGAGGTTTTGGTGTGTTCTCATTACCGATCAGACTGTAAATTAAGTTAAAAGACGACTTATCGGGTTGGAAATCGACCGGCTCTGCATGACATTCCACACAGACTGCTTCAGTTTTCCTTCCACATACGTGTTTATATACGCTTGTGAGGGATTTCTAAATTCTGTTTTGTTTTTTTGTTTTTTTTACACATTATCCAAACCTCAAAGTTAGTCCTAAATATTTTAATCGATATCCAATTCTAATTTAAATCCACTCCTCCTCTGACGGGGTAACAATCAGACAAAAAATTTCCTCACCTTGTAGAAACTTTTATCACTCAACAAGTCATGTAGAAGAAAAGGGATGCAACAAAAACAAGAAAGGGTTTGAACAAAACAAATTATGTTTACATATAAATAGAGCTTGCATGTTTGGGTCCAAAATGTCCTTTCTGGAGATCAACGACTGTTTCTCAGGTGAGGACTCAGCTTTGACTTTTGCTCCACAAGCTCTGATCTCTCCAAAGACAACCTGAGAAACATCCCCTCTCAGTTTTTCTCTCATCCTCTCACATTGCCCCCTCTTTCTATACTAATTCTCTCTTTTTTCTGTCTCTGTTCTTCCTCCACATCTCCTCTTTCTCAGCACCACTCTGCCTCATCCCCTCTGTCAGACAAGCAAAGTGGAGATCAGAGAAGATAGCAATGACGCTACTGTATGAACTACAGACAACATAAATTATCCTGGCTTTAGATTCAGCTTAGTGGCTGTCAATCATTAAATCAGGCAAGACAGAAAACAGATGTTGGAGAGACAGATGGGCAACGTATAAATATGACATATCATATATCATGCCATCATTTTTAAACAATGATTTGAGAACTGTAATCTACATGGGTACTCAAACCAATGCAAAAAATAATCAGAATCAGTTATTTTAAAAGACAAACTTCATAAAACTTCAATCTCACTTAGTGGCTCAACAGCCATCTATTCTAAAGCAAGACCACCTAGCATGAGATTTGATCCTGTGTCAATCCCAGTGTTTCATGTCATTATATTTACAAAAACTTACATCTCGATAGATGCCTCCCTTTTGCACCCATTCATAGCATCCATAAAACATAAAAATGATAGCTTATTAAAAAGGCATGAGGTAGAGGTGTGCAATATTGATAAAAAATGATATCTCAATATTTTCTGGGAATCTGTATACTAATAATAATTAGACAATAATGTGCATCCTTCAAAATGTGTAGAAAATTCCTCTATTGTACTAGCTCGCTGTTGTAAACGGGGTCAGTTTGCACGTTTTTTTAAACAACCATTAAGATATCATCTTGGACGATACATATCGCACACCCTCAGCGTGGTCCCGAAATGTTTGTGTTTGAACGAGCGTTACCTTCTTGAAGAGACGTCCAGAGTCCTCGCTGATCTGTGCGAATCTGGGAATGATGTTGTTGAGGTAGAGGTCAGACAGAGTGGCGTGGTCGCGGCTCTCCCTCTTCACCTGAAGAAGCAGCAGGTTCCAGCAGTTCACTGGCGATAAAATGCTCTGCTCCTTCCTACAGACAGAGAAACGGGGGGGGAGTCTTAAAAAAAGGTATGAGCCTCCAAGCATCTTTTTAGATAAATGGGTAACATTAAGTTTCTTTCATCTTCTAATTGCCCCTTTTCATCCTGCTGATAGATGTGCACACACACAAATGCACACTTTTTTATGTAAAGATGAGACAAGGCATTGGGATAAGAGATAGGAAGGGAATTAACGTAGACATATTTATGCGCAAAATAGCAGCCCTCTCCACTCTCTCTCTTACACACACACACACACACACACACACACACACAGGGTCGGTAACCAGCCCAAGCAGGGGATTCAGCCAGGATACAAAGCCCAGCAGGAGGAGGTATGGCTCCCCAAAAACCACAGCTGTCGCAGAAAGAAATAAGAGCAAAAGAGAAAGACAGACCCTTAAGGACTAATAACTTAGTCTAATGCCTCAATGCTGTTTCATAGTCTTCCCTTCAAGTGCCTACACAGCCATTAAACAAATGCACCGTTGTCAATAGGCTACTTACATAACAACACAGGCCCCTTACAAACACATTCACACAATAATTTGTGACTTTGCGTGTTTGTGTGCATGTACAGTATGGATGATCTGTGGCTGATCTAGACACTAAAATGGATTATGACTGAGTGCAAGTGGATGAAAGAAGGACTTTGTGCAGTAAAAAGCAGATCTGACTGGCTAGAGACAGCAAATAGCTGCAAGGCATTTACATCACAGACATACACATCACACACAGATGGGGTTCAGGACCAGTAGAGTAGTGACTGATCAGATGACCACGTACAATAACAACAATGATTTTGCGCAAAACAATCAAAAGACCCTATGCAGATTTTACAAAGCCCTTAGAGTGAAGCGTTGTATGCTAAACTTTAACAATGGTCACGTGGATTATTGCACGTTTGTATCACTTTCTACTCCAACTTCTCTCTGCTGTCTGTTTCTCTTCCGGTACGTCTGTCTTCACCGGTTGCATGTTTCCTCCACCAGAGCAGGGCCCCAGTTCCTCTTTTTTGCTCAAGTGTCCGGCCTTTCAGCCTGACATGTCGCCCTCAGCCCACCACTGATCACCATGGTAATGACACTACAGCACTGGGTGAAATATCACCCAACCTTCATTAACCCTCTGCTATCACAATGTAAACACTGAAATGTCACTGGCCCCCTGAAGGTCTGAGGGTCTGAGGCGCACTGGGACAGAGGCAGTCCTCGGGTCAGGTGATGCCAGTGACTCACATGAGAGGGAAATTTCTAAGTGGACATTTACATTCAGGATCAAAATGCATAGCACTTAACAGGGCATCACTCTGGGTAGTTTTGTACTACTGTCAAACTGAACGGTTAAAAGCTCTGGCTGCACAAAAAACCACATGTACAATTAGAACGGTTAGAGCAGGGATAATGTTGATATTTGTAATTTTTGTGTGGATCAAGATGGGGGTATTTTGTGATTATTTCCTTTGTTATCAAAAGGTAAAAAGACACTGTTCACTCTTGTACTCTTGGCTTTACTTGTTGTTGGTAATAACAGCAACAGCTTGGGCAGTGTGACTGAACTGAAGTCATTGAAATTGCTGTATTATTATTTATTATTAGCAGCTAATGTTTTGCTATAATGGACAGACGTCCTTTACTTATTTGCACCAACTGATTGTAATTTGTTGAATTAATACAGTCTTACGTGAAGTTCCTCTGGTACATGACAGATCAAATAAAGGTGTTGATTAATGTAAAAAGTATGCTAAACTTGACTGAAATTTGCTATCATGTGTCTGTATGTTAACTCAGGAATGATGCTTCCTTATGCAGTGGCTCCAAAACTTTTTCACATCAAGGACGATGGACCCCATTTAATTAGACTTTGCTTTTAGCTGGTTTATCACTAAAAGTGTATGAAACCAATGACCAAAATATTCATACATTCTGTGATTGTGTTACGTATGGATGGAAGTGTTAAAAGTATAAATCACTAAAACCCCATCAAGGATCCCTGGGGGGCCTCGGAACCAACTTAGTAAACCACTGTCCTGAGTATTACTCAGTTTCACAATGAAAAGTGATTTTGTCAGTATTTTCCAGCACCATTAATAATGTGAATACAAAATAAGTTTAAGATAGATTTAAACTAAAACAGCCGCAATCGTTTCAAAACAGAAATTTATATGTCCATGTGAGCTTAGAGTGAATCAGATCCTAAATGCCAAAGTATGGGCTCTGAATCAGTGTGCAGCTTGTGAGGACTTCACCATGTGACTAATCAGCCTGTCAGCCTGAGGGGGTGCACACACGCACACACACACACACACACACACACACACACACACACACACACACACACACACACACACACACACACACACACACACACACACACACACACACACACACACACACACACACACACACACACACACAAATACAGTTAAAAACGGGTAAACCCCCCACCACTGGTTTATGCAGTCTGCCAAATAGCAGGAATACCAGGGGTCTCTACAGGATCAACACACACACACACACACACACACACACACACACACACACACACACACACACACACACACACACACACACACACACACACACACACACACACACACACACACACACACACACACAAAGAAAAATACACACATAACCGGAAAATAGCTTAAATTCCAGCATGGTACCCAAGACTGAGCAGCAGCAGATGCAGGGAGACGGTTAAATACACAGATGTTGGATGGAAAGCTGGAGAAGAGCAGACAGATAAATGCAACGCAAAAATGAAACACTTGTCATTCAGAGGATTTTTTATCTTTTATTGCTTTACGACATCTTGATAGTTTATGATGTGAACAGACCACCGAAGCAGCTGGCAGCAGTAGCTGACCTGCTCAACAACTTATTTTATTCTTTGTGCTATGGCCTCCCTTCACTTCTGCTCCCCTCCCCTCTCAGTACGCTACACAGAGACACACACTGCAACGGTCTCAGTATTGATCTGAGCTGGAGGGCAAGTGTGTGTGTGTGTGTGTGTGTGTGTGTGTGAGTGTAGGGGGTATGTACTCTTGGTTGGAATTGGGTTTCGTTTAGAAGCCATATCGATCCCTTTTAGTCTGTGCCAGCATATGTGTGTGAGAGAGACAGCATGAAAATGGGTTTCCCCCCAGCGGAGCAATGAATTTGTCTAAAATAATGTGCAATGCAACACTGTAAAGAATAAGAACAGTACAGGGAAAACATAGGAAGTCTATCAAAAAGTCCACTGGTGTTTCCTCTATGGCAAAGGGCCACCAAAAACATCTATAAATCCGCTAAAGTAAAATATAACGTTAAAATCAGAATATGTAGTTTCTGCTGATAGTGGTCCCTAATTAAAAACAAAACAAAAGACATGAGTAGCGTGGGGTCATGGGAATTGTTGTCTTCATTGTTAAATTGTTAAACAAACACCATTCAAGCAAAGAATGTTCATGGACGGTGATATTTGAAACTTGAGTTCATGTTACATTTAGTGACATTCCCTGACTTCCTGCCTGACTTTCTGACTCTACCCCAGAAGTTATAGCAACACGTGACCGAAAGAAACTCACCTTTATGTTGAATAAATGTACAGATATCTCTGGGTTGGAATATTGTTGGAAGCATGTTGGATAATGTATAAAGTTTGTATACCTCTTAAAACATCCTCACTAAAAGACAGAGGAGCTAGGATGGAGGGAAGCAAAATTAGCTAAAAGGAAAGCATCCTCTGCTTCTATTGCATCTGTAGTCCACTGAATTTCTGTGTCTGTGTGTGTGTGTGTGTGTATTTTATGGTTAAATTAGCAGATCAGTGAATCCGTCCCCAAAGGGAAACAGACTCTCTCCCACCAAAAACCGCCAGATGAATTATACAAGAACGCTTCCCAGTGCAGCTGATGAGCTCCAGTGTGTATGCATTAATGGATGCGTACGTGCATGAGTGTGTGAGTGAGGGAGTAAGGAGAGAAAATCCCCATTTTGGCAAGGTTACACACACAGCAAGATACAGCAAAATAGTCAGAGCGCAAAAACACCACCTGGCCATTTTTGGCTAGATTTACAGTGGCACACACACTTTTCTTGTTTTTTGTTCGCCTCTACGTCCATTTTCTCTTAAGGAAGTCTCTTTTAATAAAGTGCAAAATAAAAATAAAAAACTAGAAACTTAGATTAGATGTCTAAGGCTCCTGAACCAAACAAATAAAACCACACGGAACATCACAGCAACATACTACAGTTTGGTGGTGCTTTGTTGGTGTGAGTGGTTATGAGTGTCCCCATACTTGAGTAGATGGTCCTTGGTGCTGCGAGTCTTGGTGAGGAACCTCTCGGCCAGCTTCTCAAGGTTGCGGCTGTAGTCCACCTCGATCTCCGCCTTCTTTCTGAAGAAGTCCTGCAGGTCCTGCAGCAGCTGCACCCTCAGCTCACACTGCTGGTCCAGACACTTGAGCTGCTCCACCAGCTGGGCACGGATCTCTGCAAGGGTGAAGGGGAGAGGGAGAAAGAGACGCAGATGAATTTAACGTGTTTGTTAACCGAAGGTCAGGTGGTATCAACAAACTCAAGCCACAAAGTATGACCTGCACAGAGTGTTTATTATCACACAGGTCCCTCTTCTCTAAAAAAAAACATTTTATTATCCATACATCTGGGGAGTAAGCTGCAGGCATTGCTATTGGCAGTGCAGTGTTATCATTAAGATGCGTCCCACAACAGTGTGCAAGATGTCAAAGTCTGAAACAATTCCCTCCGTGCAGCTTATGTAGACAGATTCCAGCTACAGTGAAGCACCTGGCAGAGCCCCGACACATCCTGGAGTCTGAAGATCTTTTTTTACACAAAGATTGCACAACAGTGCCACGACAAATTCTCTACGCCGACTTTAACTCATTCGGAGCAAACCAACAGCGGCGCATCACAGCCCCTGTGTGGGATTCTAGACAGCGTGCAACAGAGAGATGACTTGCATATACAAATCTACCGGTTGTGGGTCGCAAACATAAAAACGTCATCAAAGAGTCACACACCGCATCTTGTCCTATAACGCCTCATCGGTGCTGCACAGACGTTGAATCAGCATTGTTGGAACAACAATGAACCCCATTCCAACTATGTAACTTTTATACAAAACAGTGAGGCACACACACACACACACACACACACACACACACACACACACACACACACACACACACACACACACACACACACACACACACACACACACACACACACACACACACACACACACACCACCAGTCCATAAAGCACAGACCCCTATGCATACGAGCACCTCAGCATATTCATGTGTGCGACCAGCTATCCTCTTCCACACACAGAGAAGTCAAGACGCAGTCATTTATCCCAGCTCCCCCCCTGCCTCCTTCCAATCTTTCCCTCCTCCATGCTGCTCACCAGTCTGGCCTCAAATTAATAGAGTGCACTCAGTGCAGACACACTCAGTAACCACAGTCAATCACTGGATACCAGAAAAGTCCTCTGGAGAGTCCTGCCCACTGCAGCTACAGACTGGGACACACAAAGCATCCACAGCGACACGAGCAGCACATCTACACACCCAAGGCCGTGATGATGATAAGCTGGATCAGTGCTGACAGCTGACAGATTAATGCTATGCCATGCCATAGCTGGCTGCCAGTGGCGAGCCGGCTGCACATGCATCCTTTTGGCAGAGTTGACGAACAACACGCTCACACAAACACAAACAACTTCTTCCAATTGGCAGCCTGTGTAGCTGCGTCATGGCTGGTCTAACACGGCCGTCCTACCTTTACAACGCTGGCTGAAGAGAAAGCGAACAGTTTTGGCCTCCATACCAAACATCGCTGCCGCATAGACCTCCCGCACATATACACTGACTCAGACACAGACACACACACACTGACAGACAGACAGAGAGTCAGCTGTCCGCTGGGCCGACACCGACTGTTGATGCTGCCTTTGTATTTAACAGCTGAGAGTGCAGTTTCTCATGAACAGAAGGAGAAGTGGGATATCTAAATGTGTCTGTGACCCACCCACCCCCCCACCCCGTCTCCCACCCCCCCACCCCGTCTCCCACTTCTCTTTATCTCATGAACACAGACCTGAACAAAGTGCCACTAGCCGGCGGCTACGGCAGTCTTCACTGATTAAAAGGCCAGAACGGAGGAGTTTTGTGGGATTACGTTGCTACGCCGTAAACACACACGTACGAGACAAAATAAATGTATACAAACAGCCTGCATCTGTGCTAATGAGCTGGTGCAAACATATGCTTTCTTGTGGTGTGTCTAAGTGTCTCCGCGTGTTGTGTAATCTCAACGCGCAGCACCGCCAATGATGGAGATTGAGTCAGCGTCTCGCCTCGCAAGGCTGCGACTCCGAACGTTGAGACGGCGACCTTGTAATTAGCCGATACACAACAACAGACGCCATTATGCACAAACAGCTCAAATGGAAGCGAGCGTATACCTATCCATAACGAGCATGAGAAGGTGAAAGAATGCAGAAGGGAAGTCAGACTGAGGGGAGGGGAATCTGGAGAGACATCAACCAGAGACATCAACCAGATGTGGCCCCAATGTTTAGAAAGCAGGTTTAATGGAGCTTAAATTAATTTTATATGGAAGCCGTGACCTGTGGCTCCCAAACCCCCTGAGGGGCCCCTATCAGTCACATTAGGATGAAGAGTGATTCCGACAGCATGCTGCATTTACATTACATTATAATAAAGCTGGGTAACTCAGCCTGGAGGTTACAATCAGATCTCTGCTTATACCTTGTTGATACTGGCTGCAGATCTGAATTTCCCTGCTGGAATCTATCCATCTAGATGCTGTTCTTGCCAGAAGGAGACAAATGTTAGCTGAGAGATAGGGGAGCATGGTACAGCAAAGAGGAGAGATGCCATTAGAAAAGATAGATGCAGGAGTTCCTTTCCGTTTCATCCCACTGTTAGCAGTCATCGTCCCCTTGAGCCAGTAAGAAGTGGGATGTGAACTGGAATGTGACGCCTCCACCGACCTCCAGACAGTCCAGTCACATTTTCCAGGCAGATGACAGCCGGTCTCGCAATTGTGCTCTGGGATTCTACTTTACCGATGCTCTCCATTCTCTTTTTCCCTTCCTCCTCCTCGTCTGCATCTCCTGAGGGCTGTTTGGCTCTGTCTGCAGGAGCCTTGTCCATATACAGTATACTTTCTCTTTGTTCACCAGTCCTACAAAAATCTACTTTTCTGTACAGTAAAGACAGTAAAGATCTGCAATGATTCACAGAAACGGATCAAGCTGAGAAATCCCACTTTAAAATAAGACATCTATCTCCCATTAGTATTTATTTCAAGTTTAACTTATTCTTTGGATATAGAGCAAGTCTATTTCTGCCATAATTTCACATCCACAGTCTCGTATGTTGCAAGGCCTTTTTCTTTTTCAATATTAATTTTTCTCCTGTAATCACAACTCTACCCAGTCTAAAGATCACTTGTTGGTTGGGGGTGGCACCGTGTGATTATGTCTGTGACGGTGTACCTGCAACATTTCTGGCTGTAGATAAGAAGTGAGAATAAAGTACCAGAAATATGAAGAGTCTGGTGTCTTGACGTCTCATCATCTTCCAAATTAGATCCGTTTGTTTATCCTAATCCAGAGAGAGGAGGGCAAAGATGGACAGGGGTGATGGATGGAGACAACTGAACCACACTGCAATGACATTACCACCATGGTCAATGCCTGCAGTTCATTTTGCAGTGAGCTGAAGCTGAAGGCAGGGTCGGACATGCTGCCACATATAAATGAGAGGATAAATATTCAGAAGTTCATAAAATGAGAACAGAAAAATGTAGCAGAAGGATAACCCAACCATTGACACATCACTTCTTATAGCTAAACTTGTTTTTTGTAGCTTTAGTGTGGAGGCTGACAGAGGTGATGGGTGCCCCTGATGCTTCTCTGAGCTAGCCTACATACAGGAGTCATACATACTGCTGCGAGCAACCATCACACCTGAAAACACCCTGGGCTACGGGCACAACACACACACAGCGACACCGATGTGACACGGGGTGCAAGCTGTCACTCTGAGCCGATTAGACGGGCGCTCTCAAGCCCCAATCTTGGGAGGAATCCTTCACCCCAGATCTGTCCTCCACTATTACTGACCTGGGTTAGCAGAGACACACAGACACATGCACGAACTTACGCACACATGGCAACAGTTAACAAGTTGACGTGATGGATGTTTGAGACGAGGCTTGAACTGGCTGGAGAGGGAGGGCGAGGAGCAAACAACAGAGGAACTGCAAACTGACGCCGATGACGGATGATGTTCTCTTAAAGGATCATTCTGGTTTATTGTGGGCCCAGTCTGGTTTTTCGCAGTTCTTCACTGTGATACATGTTACTAAATATAACACTGTGCTCACTACGTTAGTCTGCAGGGATGAAGGGTGCACTTATCCAAGTTTTTTTCTCTGCTGACATTGAGCGATAAAGCCAAACTCTTCTCCCCAACTTTTAAACCTTTACGCACTCAGACTCAGCTAACTTGATACCAAGGATTGCTGTAGCACTAAAACCCCGAGTCAATGGCCTCCTATAACCCAGTAAATATGACACGATCATTTAAATACTCAATCCACTTGATCAGCACAGACGCACTTTGAAGGATCAGGCTGGTGCATCCTTTTGATTGGCCAAACATGGCAAAATCACAATTAAGATCTGTGCACAGTTTTGTTTTTCTCTTCACATGTAAATATACAAATATATGCTGTCTTATCATAATCAATATCGGATAACACATCAGTTAACAACTTCCAAGAAGCCCAAGACATCCAATCAAAGGATCTAGCCACTGGCAAGGTATCCGTTTTGGTGTTGTTGTTTTTGTGTATGTGTATGTGTGTGTGTTCGTGTGTGAGCTGGCGTCCACAGTGTGTTTATGCAGTAAGGCCTGGGCTTTGCTGCTCCAGGGGCTGATACTGCAGTACAAAGCTATGGAGAGGAGGAGGAGGGGGAGCAGAAGGGGGGTGGTAATGGTTTTGAGTTGTACCACTGTGAGCTCATACTATTGTCCTCAGAAGAATGAAAGAAGCATAAAGAAAATGAGCAAGAACAGAATACAGTGTATAGGGTGAGTAAGGGGAGCGAGGGCCACTGCGTCACTATGAATAACATGTCCATTCATCCCTGTGCTCACAGGAAGAGAGGACAGAGGGACAGGAAGTCAGTCGGACCGGTTCATTGCCAGTAGGGAGCACACGGGAGGGGAGGGTTATAGTAAAACAACCACAGGAAGCGTGTGTGCATGTGTGTGTGTAGACGAGGTTCAGCAGGATGGGGGGTTGGACTGAGGTGTGTGTGTGTGTGTGTGTGTGTGTTTCTTCAAATGAAAGGGTCTGAAGAAAAACAGACAGCTGTGGAGTTCACCAATATAACTCTCTGAACCTGAAACCAGGCAGGAAAAGAGGGGAGAGAGACTGACGGAGAAACTGGGCCAGAGGTTTGCAGGTTGAAGGAGGGTCAAGCAGTGTGTGTGTGTGTGTGTGTGTGTGTGTGTGTGTGTGTGTATGGGTGTGTTTGTGTGTGTGCCGAGTGGATGGAGGGGCTATAAGACACGATTTTTAGGCAGTTGATTGAGTCGGTATAGTCTGAAGCCTCAGGTTATAGGTAGTATTTCCAAGTAAGATTCTTGAGCAGGGTGGAATCTATTAGTTCCAGACATGCCTGCCTAATATTGCTCTACTGTAGACACACACACACATGCACAGCCAGCAACGAACAAGTGAGGAGGGGAGCAGAGGAAAAGATAGAGTTACACTACAGTAAGTGTTGGAGGGAAAAGTATTGCAGGAATGGAAAGATTCCAGGCAATATCTTTTCCTTGGGTCTGGACTTTCCTCTGAAAACAAACAAACACACACTTTTATAGGCATTTCCTCTCTCACCCAGAGCTTGAAGCCTTTAGGAAAAGCTGTGTCATCTTAAGGATGCCAGTTACCAACTTCTGTAGACTTTCAGATATGGAAAACCCTGCCAAAGCAAAATCACTGCAAACCTGCTCCGTGTGCACGAGAGGAGGAGGACAGGCAGGCAGAGATCGGAGGAAATGAGAGAAATAAGAGCTCGTCTGTGCAGTGCTTGTGCATGAATAACTAAAGAACAGGAGATTTCAGTGGGTAAAAGTTATGCGTGTCTCTCTGGTATTTCATACATTTCTTGACTCCTTTTAGTACCTGGAGAACCAAGAACTGAAGGGTGCATTCAGCTACGAAAACAAGCCTGTCACCTCTGTGGCTTTAGTTCTCACAAACAAACAAACAAACAAAAACAAACTAACACTCAGCTCACACCAGTCAAACCACTAAAGACCCAGGTAATACAGCAAGAGCCTTCAGAAGATGGCGTATCCCTCAGGCCCCACAAATGCATTTCTCAAAATGTGAGCAGGACACAATGTCGACCGCAATACATGAAAATACAACACAATGTGACAAAAATTACACAGTAAATAGCAAAAGGCATGACTTCAGTGTGAGGTCATGACAAAAGACGTTTGTCAAGACTATTTTCTAAAATGTCGAAAAATCATATTTACTTAAATTCTCAAAAAGAGCCACAAGTCTTTGACTGCAGACATCCTCATATGAGACTAAGTTCAAACTGTTTTTACCAATTTGGGGAAAAAAAGCTAACTTTGTAAAAAAAAAAATGAAAAGGCATATCTTCAGTAGACGTGTGTGTGTGAGATTTCAATAAAAACATTTTTCATTTTTTCATATGTTTCATTTTCTAAATTACAAATAATATTGACATTTTTGAGATTTCAAAAATATCTAAAAAAAAGCTCCTCTTCAGTCCATGGGAGATGTGTGTATAAAGTTTGGTTAAAATATATTGAACATTTTTTGAGTTTTGCTCCGGAAATGAAATGATTACATGTGGGCAGACAGACAGTCTGACCGCTATAACCCCCTGCATTACATGCTGGGGGAATTTTTAAAAAAGGACTATGAAAGTAGGGCTCACTGACATAAAAGGCCACAATATGAGCTTTTGGGAAATATTTATGAACATCTTATTAACAGAGAATGAGCCATGTGTGAAAAATAAGTAGGAATCCTCTTAGATGAATAGAGGAGTACATCTCTCTTCACCCTCCCTTTTCCAAAAGCCTGGAAACCAGGAAACAGCCTGCCTGGTTAAGTCCAAACCACATCATAAAATCTGTCTTCCAGCACCTCTAAAAGTCACAACTTAACACATTATATCTCTTTTGTCTGTGCAACACAAACAAACAATACTTACATGCCGGACTATTCTCCCATAAATTCTCAACTATCACATACATCTATCCTCACAGCTTGTTCTTGGCAACAAAATATAAATGTAAACTGATTAGCTGCATCTCATTTTCCAACTGCAGTAGTGTTAAGGCTCATTCATACTCCCATTTACATACAAAAATAGATGCATCCCTTTCAAACGTTGCATTTGTCGATGCCCACATACTTCTGTGTGTCTTATACATCGGTAATCCATACATTCACAAGACGGCAGTGAAGTACAATGTACTCAACAGTGGTTTGTGAGGCCAGTAAATACATCGAAACATGGGGACAGCGAGTTTTCTTCTTCGTTATTTCCGTACACATTTGTCATGCCTTGCTTGAACTGCAGCTACACTGCCGCCAACCTATACGTCTTTAAAGTAGAGCGGATATGGGCCTTAACTCACAGATGTAGACTGTTGGTATCGGTTTGCCTTGGTTGTCTATTTCAGGCCACATTCTCCTCCCTTCCCCTATCTGCATATTAATCACTATCTGCAACGTCCATGCTGAAAATATTTACCATAACCCTGAACAAGCTAGCAGCTGTCACCTTTTGCAGGATTTATGCATTTTAATGCCAGGGGTCGCCTCCCCAAGTGCAGAAAAAGTCCCCCCCGACACTTATATTGCAAGGGCACCGCCACTGCATCCTAGGCTTTTTGCCGCACAAGGCAACTGTGATTGGTTTAAGAGAATAGAAGCAAACCAAAGCATTGCTGTGGGGGGTGGTACTCAGCGGGGGTAAATTCCTCTGCACTACTACTCAGATCAGGAAGTCATTAACCCTTCACTTGCTAGTGAGATGCTTTATCTCCAGTGACAGGAGGGGGAGAGGACTCCCATAGAAGATGAGGGTTGTGTCTGTTAACAGTCAGAGCCATGTGTGCTCTTGTCAGGGTTCTTTGCGCTCCATGAGCTGGGAGCACAGGTCAAGGGTCAAGGATTGCAGAGCTACCAGAGGGGGGGTGTCAGTCTCCCACGTCAACCAATGAGTGCAAAACATCAGAAACACAACAGACGTATAAATTTCAGCTCGGACTCAGGTTAAATTCATTTAACTCAGCCTGCTGCCTGATTCTAGTCTTCTACCAGATCAGGATTTCCTGGAGTGTATTCTGTGTCTCTTTCATACTAACAACACTTACCCCTTCCTGACACCAGCAGCCCTTTCCAAACATTACACGCTGTGATTCCTCTCCTGCAGAGGCAGAGGGGTTGCAGTTAGAGACTGGGGGGGCTGGGGTCTCTATGCATAATGAAAAAGGCTGCTTATCAAAAGTTAACCAGCTCCTCGCCCATTTACAGCCCCTGCATGCTCTACTTACCAATTCTGGAAAAGGCGCGGAGACACAGAATGGGAGCGTGAGGGGAGGGGGGTCTCACCCAGATGCAGGGGGTGAGGATAGATGAAGGGACTTCAAATGAGATTATGGCTTCAACCAATGATTATTTTAATTGTCCTTTCATATGCTGCTTATTTTTTGATAGTCACCTCGTCAATTGGTTGCATGAAAAGCAACTATTTTCATGATCAGTTATTTTTCAAGCAAACATTTCCTATTTCCAGTCTCTAAATAGTAGGAACTGCTGTTATATTTATTATGTGCAAGTAAACTGAAAGCCTTTAGGTTTTTGAACTGTTGGTTACAAAAAAAACAACAAATAACAATTTGAAAACTTCACATCTTATACTCAAGGAAATTTTGATGCGTATTTCACAATTTTTTAACATTTCCAGACCAAAATGAACTAGAACAGCACTCAGCATAGTTTATACCTCCACACTCGTTAATTCAGTCAAGCCTTATCCAAATCACACTCATAGCCGTGTAACCATAATTTACAGGGCAGACTATCCTCTATGAAAACACATTTAAATCACATGGATCTGGATTTTCATTTGAATCCAAGCCAAATTGTACACATTCATAGATATCAAGCCCCTGAATATGCCTGATCCATCCCCTATTCTCTGAGAAAATAACGATGTTGAAAAATGCAATGTAAAAAAAAAAAAAAAAACAACAAATAAAAAAAATCCTGGATCCGCACCAGAATTGAATGAGATCAATTCTGGCCCAAGTCCCATCCTCGCACCACGTTTCATGGAAATCCATTCAGTGGTTTTAATGTAATCCAGCTGACAAACCAACAAACAAACAAACACAACCTCCTCCTTGACGGAGGTAATTATCAGGTAAGCTCTATAAAGAAAGTAACCAGCAAGATTAATGAACGATTAAACATAATCTGTTGTTGCAGTCCTTGTTTTTTTCTTTTTCTCCTGTTCAAGACATGCTCATCATGATGTTCTGAAGCCAACACAATGTGTTGTGTCTGAGAAACAGCATCTTTGCACCAATTTTAGAGAGAATTTTAGAGAACAAATCAACAAATTCTCACAGCTGAGAAGAACCATCTTCTCCAGCAGTGAACGAGGCTGCGCTCCATCTTACGATTCATCGATTCCCATGATTTGAGACAGGCGTCTAGGCTAATTTGTGTATATGTGTTTGTGTAGTCCACCCTCAAGGGTACTGTCCACCTGGTGTCACCTCTATTTCTCATCTTTTTGCTGGACATAGCCATCTGGGCCTCAGTCTGCTCCAACAGCTTTCATCTCTTTCTCAGTCTCTCTCCATCTCACTCGCTTTCTCACTCACTCACACACACACACACACACACACACACACACACACACACACACACACACACACACACACACACACACACACACACACACACACACACACACACACACACACACACACACACACACACACACACACACACACACACACACACCACCATACCGTGATTTACTCCATCTGTCAGGAGGTATGGATAGGTATTGGACAAAAAAAAGCACACTCATATCATATCATTCTGGGCCTGTAGGGGAGAAAGTATTAAGCTGAGATGTTCCACTGTGTTTTTTCGTGTGTGTTTGTGAGTGTCATACACTTTCCCCAGTGTTTCCAAATGACCAGTGACAACACGCCCCCTTCATCAGCTCAGCCGTCAGTCGATGGATTTGAATTAATCCACAAAATGAGTATTTGAAGAAGCCTGCTGAGTGTGTGTGTGTGTCTGTCTGTGCCAGTGGTCTGTCTGAGAGTGTCTGCGTAGTAACGTAAATCAACCGTGACAACCTTGGACAGTGCTTTCTCCAAGCGTCAAGCCTTACCAGGATCATCCAAGACATGGGACCTTCAAATAGCGGCGAATTGGCGTGGATTTCTGTCATGTGCAGACACATCATCGAGCGAGTGAGTAAAGGCTCATTCCCATCTCTATTAGCAGGTTAACACACAGCTTTAGTCCAATGAAAGAGTGACAGATGGCGTGTGATGACCCGCTCCGTCCTGATTAAAACAATCATCAATAGTTCAGTCATCCCTTATTAATCTTTCTTCGCATATCTTTCGCTCCTGTCAGAATAAGTCCGGTAGGTACGGATGATTCATGAAAACCCTTGGTGACTTTGTGTGTATGTGTGGCCCCCCCCGAAGCGCCCCAAGGGAAGCATCAGCGCTTTAGATCTTAACAGTGCATAATAGCCTTCACTCTGTCATTTAGAGTTGTGGATGACAGCTATGTCACATGGCATACTGTACACAAACACACACACACACACACACACACACACACCCACACACACACACATACATAAACCTCAGTGGGAAGAAAGATACTAAACACGAGTGCGTGACTGTTAGGTATGCCCTCACGCAGAATCCTCTTATCACTGCATTCCAAGAGACGTCAGACGTTGCATGCAGGGAAAAGATGGAGATACTGGGGGGGGGGAGAAAGTGAGATCTGAGAGGAGAGGAGCGGGTGGCAGCACTGCAATTTAAAGGCTGTATCCGCTGATGGCTGCCAATCCTTATCTAGCTGCCAGTGGAAGATAGTGAGGCTGTGTGTGTGTGTGTGTGTGTGTGTGTGTGTGTGTGTGTGTGTGTGTGTGTGTGTGTGTGTTTGGGGTGAGATGGGGGCGTGGGAGGGTGGGAGCGCAGTGTCCCATCAGAGAAAGGATGAGACCCAAAAGTCGATAACACAAGATGCTATCACCTCATCCACCTTGAGGTCACATCGTCGCTCTCTCCAGCTACAGCCTTCTTAACAAAAGAGGAGGGGATGGGGAGGGACCGGGAGGGTTTATGGAGCAGACGCACAGGATACAGTGATGCAGCAGCAGGAGGGCCAGGAACAACAGGTGTAGCCAACTTTTAATACTGTGAGAGTGTGTGTTTTTGATGCTGATATGTCCTTTGTTTTCACAACTTTATATTTCTCTTCGGCAAATATATAGACTGATCGCATGCTGAGATGATTAGATGAATATTGATAAGTTCATTGATAAGTTTATAATCAGCAACATTTCTGTCAAATTATAATTTTAATTGTGTCATTTATAGATACATTTTTTTTCCATTTTATTATTATTGTCAATGAAAACTGATACTTTCCAAGACAAAGCAAAAAAAAGAAATACTTCAACTTCTGCTCTAGAAAAACTTCTGCTCTTTAAAAAAAACAACGTTTTCTGACATTTAATGGACTAGCTAATTAATCAATTTAAACTAATAACAAAAGCCCTACACTAAAATCACTAAAAGTCAACTCAATTCTATTTATATAGCGCCACATCAGAACAAAACCTTATATCTCATGACTCTTTCCAAAAGAGCAGGTCTAGACCACACTCTTTATTTAAAGAGACCCAACATTCCCCCATTTGTGCTTTTCGAAGGGCCCAAAAACAAACAGCACATGTAGAACACACATTTACAAATCGGTTGGTGAAAACCTGTCCCTATGACCTGTACAAAAAAGCTATGAAAGCTAAGCTTAGGGGGGTAATGTGGAAAAAAAGCTGAATCAGGATCAGCCTATTCAGCAATTGCAATCACAACCCCCCTGCATCCATTTCATCTTTCTCTCCAACCAACTGCTCCAGAGGCATAACTCAGCCTAATCACGTCTGCTATCGTGTGCACCTAGTGAGGTAGCCTTGCAGCAGGGGGGTTGCCAGCAATGACCGATGAAAACAAGAAACTATAAAGATAAAAAAGCCTTAGTATGTGAAGAACAGCTGTGATGTGCAAGTGAGAGGGTCAGAGCCCCACCCTTCATGGCCCTCATCCCATGGAGAAAGAGGCACTGCAGAATACACTATCAGTGAAGAACCTATAGGGCTTATAGATTCAGGAGCATGATTTCAGCTTACTATAACTTTTTCCCACAGCTTGTTACATTCTTCTACACTTGCATTTCCCATCTGCTCACATATGCACCTATTTGGAGTGCTGCACAGACATGGGGGAGATAGAAAAGGGAGAAAAAGTGGGCCAGGCTGCACGAAGAGGCTCCCAGGGAGGAAGACGACTCAAAATCTCGGCACAACAAAACACTGCAATTGAATTTCGTCGAGCAGCACAAGAGCAGCACCGGGGACTCGGTTGAGAGAAAGACTCTCTTTTGCTCCTCTGGTTCTCTGCAGCATTGTTTGGTCTGTAACTGTTTTACATTTACCTTCTTTTATAATGAGAAAAAAAAATCATCCCTCTTGAGGCAGACCAACAAGAATAAAGCTTTTCACTTTCATGTAATGCCTTTTATTCCAGGCATCAGTGTAAAAAGGTGGTCCTTTAGTCGTGACTAACAGAGCGACTGTCAGTTTCTTGGTTGGCAAAGTGATTAAGTAGCTGCTTATGACGGAGCATCTTTACTGGTCAAAAAAAAACAACCTGAGCATGGTTTTCTTTTGTACCCAGTGGAACTTTGACACTTACAATATTTCATTTCATTATGCAAGGGCATAATGCATGCATTACCAAGTGGGCTGCATTATCCAACCAACACAGACTTATTACAAAGAACACTTTTTACAGCAGAAAAATAATACACGTTTTACTGGTTTAGTTCGTTGGTGATTTAACATTATAATTAACATTGTGTCCATCGCTTTAATAGAAAGAGGGCTCTTAAGCTATGAAAATTACATTTAGTCACTGAGAATTTGATAACAGTAACCCTCAGACAAGTAATTCATAAAGGAGGATTGTGGCTGTATAGGTCTCTCATGTATATGATCTACAAGCCGGGATATGAAGGGTCATCAGGCCAACATGAGAAACATGGATGCTTGACGTAAAAGGGGTCTGAATGAGATCACTGTTCAGTTCAACAGCAGCATCTTAAAACCTACTTTTTTATTCAATGCTCTCATTTCATGATTATTCGTTTTAGGAGGATTAATATGAAAGAGAAACAGACAACACTAATCAGTGTTTGCATGCTATTTTGACAACTAATGATTGACTTGACTCGTCTCATCTGAAATTACATAACAAATTCCAGCATGAAATCTGTCCTGTAGTTAATGATCTCTGTCCATAAAAACTACAATCATTCCTCTGCAGCAGCTTTCGGATGGATGAGCTGCAGCATAGACACACTCTATTAAACTTTGGTAGATTTTATAAGATTAGTCCTCCACAACGTCGCCAGACACCATTCAAAAACAAACCTCAAGAGGCATGGAATTTTCACAAGAAGTGTTGAGACACAGGGTACTGTTATAGTTTTCACACTTCTTTGAACCCTGGTATTCTGTAACAGCCTGGAGTCACTAAAATGTTAGTAAAAAGTACAAAACAAGACAAGGGTTCTCTCAGTCAGAGTTGCTGTAACATGATTGTTACAGCAGATTGTTGTTGATTGTTGTAATTGAGGCAACTGATGCCTCCTGTAAGGCAGGTCTGTGATGTGCTGATTTGGTGCATTCATTTAAGGTTTGGACATGACTAAATTAATCTCCTTGCAGCAGGGCCAATCAGGGTCAGTGTGAGCTCACTGTCCAAACAGAATATGTCTTTCAGGTCGTTACGGGCCGCATGATTAATGGTTTGCAGAAACCTTAGGCCTGAAGCAAATCTTCCAGAAACCTGGAAAGTAAAAACTAGAACAAAACTTCAGTCAGTCTGATCTCAGAACTGTCTCGTCCTGTAATTCTCACAGGTAAAGCCTGACTGACAGGGTACTTACAGAATGCTTTTATAAACCAATGAGTCTGCGAGTCTGAGAATGCTCAGACATGATGATCATAGCCTTTATGCCGCTCAAAGACACAAAATGCATGCTATTGCTTGGCTTCCTCGTGCTTACCAGCCACACGATTGCCTCTTTGACGCAAACATTAATAAGCTCATGGTGATAACAAGCATCTTCTCTGAGCATTGCACTGCTTTGATTAACACAAGCACGTTGGTGCAATGGGGGCACAGCCACATATTTATCATGTTGATCAGTCTGGTTCATATTTTACATTCAAACGTCATTCAGCAACACAAGCTGCAACCCAGCTATAATATATTTTAGAACTGTGCCAAATCTGCCATTTACGTCCCACGGATAAAGAGAAGAAAACTGCTGCTATGATTGATTTCTAAGAAAGTACAATCTGCTGAGCTGTCCTTTTTGGCATCCGATAAGCCGTCAAACTCAAGGATGCATTATTCAAACTGGACTTTCTGGTTCTTGTTTCATCTCCTCACCACTACCTGCAACAACATGCTCATGCCTACTCAGTCACTTGCACTTACTTGATGCAGCGCTGCTGTCAGTTTGACCATTCTAAATAATATTAAGTAGACATTCTTAAGTCAGACAGCCTTCTTCACTCCTCGAGGACAGCCAATAAGCGTCTAATGGAATGTGCCTGCATGCTGAATAGAGCGTGGCTGCTTTCGCCCTGACCCAGAGCTCTGACCTCCCTAACAGGAGGGTCAACAATGAAATAAATTCTCTGGGGATATCAGATTATTAGATTAAAAGTCTAGCATTCTCCTCTGTTCAAGTCTGTCTCTAGCAGTCTTCCTGCCCTTTGACACTATCAGGGCCTGGGGCCACATGTGGCTCGGACACATGATGGAAAACAAAACTATCTGTACTCAGGAATGCATGGACAGCCCTGATACCAAAGGCATACGCCTCTCGAATGAGAAGAGATTGAACACAGGGTTAGCAACCCCACAGTGTGTCCTATTTTGTGATGTTTTATGTGTGTCAGAGAAAAGAAATCATTAAAACAATACTGTGCTGCAGTGTGGGCGGACACACCCTTTCCTCCTAGTTCCCCTCCACAGCTTCCTCGCCATCCCCTCAAAACTGTCTTGGCGAGATTTTAAAAGACAGAGACAGGGGAGAATGGGAGGGTGGGAAGGAGGGAATGGACGAACCAGAAATGAAAAATGTGATGTGATGTGCATATTAAAGAAACTCAGGAGTAAGAAAGTAAGGAAACAGAAGGGAAAAGGAAAAGATTGACATTAACGAATGCAAGGAAAAGTAGGAGGTTAGACAGATTCTCAGCTCTAGCAGTGGAGACCTGACAGAAACCGGAGAGAGACAAAGTGGGAAGAAACGGAGGAAAGCTCATGAGCTAGATCAGGCAGTCAACTCAAGCTACACTGCTGTATACATAGTGACAAGCCTCATTCTCCCCAATCATCACCGAACACATCCTCCCAATTTGGTAGTCTATTTAGGCTGCAAAAATTTCCCATCTCTCCCTCTGCCTGTCAATGCCATTGCTACGCTGCATTTGTATTGCTGCCTGCTCTTTTAGCCCGACCACTCCAGCATCCACCTAATGCCGCAGTCGGGGGGGGGGGGGGGGGGGGGGGGGGGGGTACTGGCCCACCCTGTGGCCAACCCTGGCCAGTCACATATGCACAATATGTCACATATGCTCCTCTATGATATAAGGTAATACTTATTTACATCAATCATGTAATAATAATAATCGATTAAATCATATAATAATTGATTAAATCATAATAGTTCAATTGAAAGAAAACAACAAACGCAACCCTTGGTCACTGTGTCACACAAACCTGTTCCTGGGCCAATAGGTGAAGTTATGACAGTACGTCCCTGGTAATGACATTGATGGTTAGAGAGTGTTTCAGGTTATTCTGTCTCTCTAGACTATACAAACAAGACGGTTGCACATCAGAGGGAAACTTTATGTAATGACCTTAATGTTAAAATATTCTCCTGTCAATCATATCGGCGCCTCAACTGGCCCCTGATTATGTCATGACATAATCGCATACAAATTATCACATAAAATGTATGTGTCTGTGTCATAACTCCTAACTAAATTAATTGGTGGTTGAGTTTGATCAGACTGAATAGAACTGTTTGTAATGTAATCAGTACTGTCTATGGAGAGGAGCTATCAACCTATTAAAGAAAATACCTGTACCAGTATTTTTTGTGAATTGTACTAGTATTATTCTGTGCACATCACATAATTAGTAATCACATAATCTAGTAAATAAGAAATCATAGTATCAGTATTGCTTATCTCTCATACTGACAATAGTTACTATACTTGTCTGTATAATACAACAACATAAGAAAATTCCTGAAATACAGTTCTGGCTTTTGGTTTTGGTGTGCCACCCCAAGATTTTCTGTGGCCCCAGTTGGCCACCCCTATTAAAAACTCTGGAGGCACCACTGCATCCACCTATAGGCTCCAGTTAAGGGGGGGGGAAGATGTTTGCTCATCACGTATCTCTACCTAAACATATCTGCATTTCATTTCATTTCAAATCGTGAGTTGTCTGACAGAACTGAGCAGATGGGGCAAGGGGTAAGAAAAACAAAATGGGAGTATAAACAGTCTAACAGGAGACAGATGAATATTGAGGAATCCAGAGGAAGGGAATGAGAGAAAAAGCAATGTGTGCAGCATTATGTTCTGCAATATCTTGCTGAATTATTAATGCTGTCTCAGTGTTGAGGGTTGGGAAAAGGAAGCACTTTCACACATACAGAGATCTTGGGGGCCATGAGGAGCTGCTCTGAGAGCGTGTGGTTTGCAGGACAGAGGAGAGTTCAAAGGTCACCAAAGGAAGACATGTGGCCCACACCTGTTGTAAAGTTACCTCAGCAGACTCACACAGACAGATAATCAAGAGATGCAACGCATTGTGAGAAAGTCATTAGTGCCATTCATTGTTTTACAATTCTTTCTAGTTTGAAAGAGCTCTTTCTCTCTGTATCCCTTCTCTGCCTGTTTTTTTTCTCTCTCCCTCAATGGCTTTCTTTTTTATCCACAGAGGAGGCTTGTTTGATCTAGCAGAGTCCTGCTGTTCTAGCTCAGCAGCTTCATCAGGCAACACCCCTCTCTCTCTCTCTCTCTCCCTCACTAAAGGAGAGGTCCCTCTGTTTTCTATGTGCTCCCAATCCTTCAAAAAAGAAAAAGAAAAAAAGAAACACGCACACACCCTCCTTCCCTCCCTGCCTTACCTCCTTGCTAGAAATCAGACCCATTCTCGCTGCTGTACCAAAGACAACATAATAATTCATGAATTCAAAAAGGCCTCTGTGCTGCTGAAGCTGTACGGAGGCCAGCCAGCCTGTGCTTGGGGCCAGCTATGCAGTGTGCATAAGGACCATGTAGAGTCTAAGTTATGACAGCTCTGTATTTCACTCAGAGGACAGTGGCCCTCATTGTCATCCTCAGTACAAGCAGGACACAATGGAGAGGGATACAGCCAGGGACCTGACTCATACTGTAAGCCTTCCTGGCCATTATCTGTGACAAAGACACTGAAAACAAAGTGCATTGAGTGTCAATGTGTTGTGCTGGGATACAATAGCTGCTTTATGATAGGACGGTGATGACAAAACATCGCTGCAAGTTGGTTTTTCTTTGCTTTACTGGAATTCAGTATGATTTTGGCCGTTAACCACAACTTGTGCATATTTAACTTTACTTTCAATCATTTTTCACAGTATACAAAATAGGACATCCAAACCGAGACGACAGTCAAGAGGCCAATGGATTCTGCAAAAAGGATGAACTGTGTTTTTTTTCTTTCTTTTGCATAGAAATTAGAATCCTTCAGATCAAATGCTATCTTATTGGGTAGCATACTTTTTTTTAATACTCAGTGTAATAACATTCTGTAATGGTTACTGGCTAAATATGTCAAAGGCAACCAATTAACAGTTAACCAGGGAAAATATTGCTGTCAAGATTGCGCAACTATAGGTTAATGTGCATTCACCGAAACACACTCCGCTAACAGCTTTGCTAAAGCAGTCTGAAGTCAAAATGAACTGAGCTAAATGAAGCTACTCTTCACTTTATTTATCGCACTAGCACCATGCTGCACCACAAGCTCAAGCACCTGAGTGTATTATCCCAGGATGGCTTGCAGCCAAAGATCATGTCGCTGCTAGCCATTAGAGTGAGCGGTGTGTCGATCAGAGGCGATATGCAGTGGGGTCAAGGGATTCCAAAAGCCGAGGCTAGTTTAGTACGTTATGCCATCGAGAGCTACTGTTGAGGTGATAACGGATGAGCGAAACCCGCTATGGCCAAAGCAGATGAGCTAGCTCTGAATAGCTCTATCACGACTACCTGTTAGGTCATCACTGCTAACTGGGAGAGAGATGTTTCCAAATCAATCAGGGCTAATTACTTCAGGATTATGAACACCCCAAGAGCACTTTCTGCTTGGATATGAGACCTACATCAAGAGTTTTTTCCAGTTCTTCCTGGTCTCCGTTTAATGAAAATATGTCCTGTTTGATTTTAACACTGGTGGACAATGCAATGAATATACATAATGAACTAAAAGCCTACAATCATGCTCAGAGCCAGCAGTGGGAATCCGCCACTCCAGACTGGGAAACGCTTCTCCACATTCCTCAGAGGGAATACCATCAGCACATGACAAGAGCCCCACTCACACTCAAGACACTTAGCCTGCTGCCTCCCACTGCAACCTTTTCACACAGAGAATGCCTATGTGTATGTGAACATGTGTCATGTACAGCAACCTTTAACACGCAATGCTGCCCTCAGACAGAAAGAAATCACAGAGAGAAACAGAGTGGGAGAGCGAAGGTTTGGGAGAAAAGAGGAAGACAAAAAGAGCGATGGGGACACCAGAGCATGCTCGTGTCAAACGGCTATGCCATGAATGTGATGAAGTGATTGATGGGAAGGTTTTTTTTTGTTCTAAATAGAACCAGCCCTTTTTTACCATTTCTCGTTGTCAAATCCTTCACCCGAAATCTCAAGGCTCATTCTTGTTCACTTCCAAGAAGAAACACTTGATCTGACTCGACTTTCATCTGCTCAGTGCTGGTCTAGGCTGAGGTGAGCAGACAGCGTGTAGCACACTGAATACAATGTACATGGGAAGCAGTCGTCAGCTCCACACCAACCCCTGTCATGTATGGCCCACTGCACAACAGGAATGAGTATGTGTGTTTGCATGTACAAGGAGAGGGATGTTCCCATTTCCATTCTGTTTGAACCACATGGACTGAGTCGGAATGTGGGGGTAGGGGGGCAGCGGCAGCAGGAGGGAGGGGGAAGCAAAGGCAGTAATCTGAGAGGGTTATCCCCCAGCTCAGATCAGCACATGGTCTCTACACAGTCTACTGTGGGCCCAGTGCACAGGGAGAGGGGCACCAACAGAAAGACTTCTCTTTCAATCACTGGCCTGAATAGAGTAATACTAGGCATCACCATATAACAGTGTATCATCAGCGGTATTTGATGACAGTAACAAGATATAGCAGTGTCCTTGCTTAAGCTGTTGAACAAATATTCAATACGCACTATGAACAAGTTCATTATAGACACAATCAAGCTTCAACTCCATAAGCCTCTCATTGCACAGTCATGGAAATATTTGTGTTGTTTATAGTCAAATTATTTAACAATTTATTTAATTTACTAAAGAAATGTCTCTGCACACATCGGTGAACTGTGTTGTCAGTGACGATGAACACTGCTGGATCATGATTCTTTACGTCAGTGTAAATTATGCAGTCTGGCTCACTTCAAATACTTTGACTATGACCATTTTGGCTCGCTACTTCATTCTTCATGCTCACACCTAGGGTTGGGCATCGAAAAACGGTTCCAATTTGGAGCCGGTCCATCAATGTTGTTAAGAAGTCATTTCATTTCGATTCTGCTTATCAGTTACAACATAAATTTCTCTCACGCTCAAGTTAAGTTTCAGCAGCGCCGCTCAAAATCAAGAGTGTGGCTTTATCTTGCCTTGAAAAATGTTTGGTCGGCAGTGTGTCAAGCTTATTATGTGCAAAGGAGGATGCATAACTAACATGACTAAACACCTTCGCCTACATGGTGTACAAATTAGCGAGTGTACTGTGTTTCATAATGAATGATACATTATTTATACAGACTGCCTTGAATAAAGATTTCTTTTAATATGTTTTTCTTCTTTGAAATACGCATGACCCTGACCCTCAAAGAACTGGAATTAAGAATAGCTAAGAACCGGAACTGAAAAGCAGAATAAAAATTGGAATCCGGACCAGGATCAGACTCTGGTAATGTCTCACACAAATAATAATTTGCAAGATGGTAAGCATATTTTGTGCCAACTGTGCCGGGTAGACTGTCTGTGATTGGATCTCAATATATTCTACAATGTCATCCATCCTCAACCACCATGAGAAAAAAGGTGGCACTGTATCAACCCGACTTTTCTTTCTAATGCCAACAATTTTCTCAATGAAAGTGCAGAAACAACAAATATATTTCTAGTTGAATTCCATTGACTCAGCACATCACCAACACATTGTCAACAAAAACCTGCTAGAAGAACAATTTAACTTCAGAAGTTAATATATTTAAGGAGTTGAGGTCTTACACACATTCTTTATGATCTGATAAGTCTGTGTAAGTGATTATATTAAATATCAGCTGAGTGTTTATCGTATTATTGCCACCCAAGTGCAATAGATGGGGTGGGATGAAATGAATCGTGCAGGAAAAAACATAAAACAACTGACTGTTTATGTTTGGCACATGACAGGTTCAAAAACCTCTACAGTACATATTGCATAGCCTCAGGACATGCTTAAACATGCATGAGTGAGGAGCACATATCAGCATGTTATTCACACACCCTACTGCCCCTGGTCACACTCAGTGGGGGCAGAACAAGAAAGAGCCTAACAGGCGCCTGCAAACCAGTGAGATAAATATCAGGCCTCAGGTATGTGCTGTTGCATTCGAACAGCTCAAGCAGTCTGCCATAGGTAAGCGGCATTTTCAGGGTGTGTTCATCCAAACCAGGCACTGCCACAGCACTGAAATGTCAGACCAACACATGCGGAAATACATGAATACTTAAAAGCATTCAGGAAGGCAAACAATTAGACATGCTCATACAACCACACCCTTCAACTTGTACTGATTTGAGCCTGGAGACAACTGCAGTCAATAGTTGTTTGTTTTCTTCTTTTTAGATCAAGCCCTTTTTCGATTGTTGATGAAAACCAACCCTTCTCTATGCTGCCTTTGTTTAATTACGCTGAAAACACATTTTTAAAAAAAGCATTCCGACGCTTCAATGTGTCATTTATGTATTTATTTGACAGCATGCCAGCGCTCTGCAACCAAAAGCGATGTGATGTATGGGGAGGCTGTAGCTCAGGAAGTTAGAGTGGTCGTCCACCTTTTGGAAGGTTGGTGCTTCGATCCTGGTCCCCTGCAGTCTACATATCGAAGTATCCTGGAGCAGGATACTGACGCCCCTGTGAGGGCTGCCCACTGCTCCTCAGGGATGGGTCTAAAACAAAGAAAGAACTGCCCCACAGGAACAATAAAGTGTATCCAATCTTATCTTATAACATATCAGCATTGTCGTCCAGTGTGACATTTCACATGTCCATGAAGCAGCGGTTTGCAAACAACAAAATAACATGACAAAGACAATAATTTACCTTCCATGTACTGAGACAGACAATCTTCCCACCCTGTCTCCCAAATTTGCAGACATTTTCAGTTTGATTTTCATTCTCTCCGATTTAGCAGCTAACTGCTACAAGCAATTTTTTTAAATTTCCTGGTTGTTCACACATACCATGTTGTCTAAAATGCACAACCCCATCCCGTCCTGCTGCCTCGCCAGCTAATTCCTTTTCATTAGCCTTCCTACTTTTGAACTATGCGAGTCTCCATACACGCAGCCCTGTTTCCTTGTTTGTAGACAGCGAGGGTCCTATCACGAGATGTTCCATATGGATGAACGAAAAGGAAAACAAAGGGAGGAAGTTTGATTTCCATGTGTACTTCCTGCTGCCACGTAAAGGTCTAACAGTGACCTCCTAGTAACCTCCAGCTACGTCAACGTGTTAGCAGCGCACACACCCAAACACATCGCCACAGCAAACAAGCTGTTTAGGATGCTGATGTGTGTGGTTATGTAGAGGTAGTGCATCTGGTTGAGTGTGAAGTAGGGCTGCATCGATACCGATACCAGTATCAGGTATCAGTCCAATACTGGGCTCGTGTACTCATACTCTTAAAATGACTCCGATTCCGCCACATTGGAAACAGCTTTACGGCAACATAACATGAACTTGTGGTTGATCGGGTAGGTGGAGGAGGAACAATGTCAGCGGTGTGGATATATTTGAATTTAGGCAATGATGATGACATAAGTAAACCAGGCAGATGGCGGAGTGGTTAGAGCGCGCACCCCATGTACCGAGGCTATAGTCCTCTAGCGATCGGCGCGGGTTTGATTCTGACCCGTGGCCATTTGCCGCATGTCTTACCCCCACTCTCTCTCCCACATTTCCTGACACTTTGACCAAACACCTGAAGAACCAGCGCCGAGTTCAAGGAGTTTTTAATGCTGGCAGCGAGAAACAGCTACAACCAAATTTGGATTTCGTCATCTTCTCAGCATACGAGAGCAGAAATATAAGATTCCCAGCCGTCACTACATCTCTAGCACTGAACTACCAAAACTGCACCGCTCCACGAAAAAGGACATCAGCTGCCTGTTGTACAATATTCAGGACTTCAGCTTCACCTCTGATATTTAGACTAGCAATGTTAGCCCGATGTCTCATCAGTTTAAGTGCGCAGTGGATTGATGAGGAGAGGTCGTCCTCCATGCAAAGCAGTTTTGGTTTTGCATACGAGCCAAGCCATAGCGGGTGCGTTTGATGATGTGCTTCAGACATGAGGCATTCTGAAAAGTTCCGTTCACGTAGTTCTCCTGGACAATCCCAAAAACATGGCCAAGGCCATGAGTGGTGCTGGACTCCCCAACCTGCAGTGTGTCACTCACACCCTCCACTTGGCTGTTAACGAGGAGCTGTTGGCTCAGAGAGGTGTCGCTGAAGCAGTAAGCTAGATGTGGTGGCAGTGTCATGTTTGTTCAGGGAAGCACGTAGAATACTAAAATGTGAAATGATAGTGGAAACTTTTCTTTGTTACAGTCAAAAAGTAGGTAACATTTGATGAAATTAAACATGTTTTGTACAATATCATTAAGTACTCCTATCAGTCGGTATTAGCAAGTACTCAAATGGAAGTTCGCCTACTTGTATTGGTCGGACAAAAAGTGGCATTGGTGCATCACTAGTGTAAAGTGAGGGGCCCGAAGCAGGGGAAAAGGGTAGACTCTCCCTGTTTACAAGATCAGAGAGAGGAGGATGCTCAGCTATGTAGCTCCCTGCTCATAAAAGAAGTGTGTGCTGTTTTTGCTTTTTAATCACCATATTGGGGAAGAAAATCTGTGACTTCTGTGTGTGTGTGTGTGTGTGTGTGTGTGTATGTGTGTGTGTGTGTGTGTGTGTGTGTGTGTGTGTGTGTGATGGCTGTGAGGAAGAGAACCAACATATTCCCACATTCAAGGTTAATTTAAAGTAGAGGCCTACAACTCCGATTCCAAAACAGCAATTCTGTAAAACAAATAAAAACAGAATTCAACCATTTCTAAATCCTTTTAGACCAAAAGTCAAATGAGTGCAGTACAAAGACAGGTATTTCATGTTCAAACAGACTGATCGGATTCGGAATCTGATACCAGCCACCTCAGTTGTCACATTTTCTAGTACCTGCACTCTTTTTTTTCAACTATGAAGCCACAATGTTTTAACATGTGCAGACTGTGGCTTGCCGTTGTCCTGTTGCAATAAGCAAGAATGTCCCTGAAAGCAGGGATGCTGTTAAAAATGTTACACTAAAACCTGCATGTACCTTTCACCACTTTTCACCATTAATGGAGCCTTCACAGATGTACAAGTTACCCATCCCATGGGCTTTCATGCGCCCCCATACCATCACAGATGCTGGCTTTTCAAATTTGCAATGCTGGATGGTGGATGGTCCTACTCCTTTAAGAGTGCATGATGTCCATGTGGACTTGTCAGTCCATGTCAGAGAAGGTAGTGTTGTTTCTGGTTGTTGTAGATGTATGGCTTTTCACGGGTTTTTCTAATCTGGGTAACAGGGGGCGATCTGGCCAGATACTGTCGGTGCACACCCTCTTACCAAAATTGCCTCATACTATTTACGGACATCAGTTTCAGGAATTGCTCCAAAGACCATGTAGTAATATCTTTTAGGCAATCATGTGCTTCAAAAAGTGGTGAACCTCACCTCATTCTTGCCTGTGAATCACTGAGCCTTCAATGAATCTCCTTTCACGCTCAACCTGTTTGAAAAGTGTTGGTTGCATCAAATTCCAAAAAAAGCATATTTCTACAAAAATCACTGAAGATAGCAGGGTAGAACATTAAATATATTGTCTTTGAACGGTTTTGAAATGAGCATATGTTTTACATGTCTCACTTTTGTTTTTGGAATCGAGGCTGTAATGCAAGGACTCTTAAGATTATCGCCTATAAGCCCACAAATGTGCAGCAAGAAACACGGGGTGAAAATGGGAGAATTCTCCACCACAGCAGCTTTAATGCTGGGAACAACTAAAATAGAACTGGTGCATCCACATAGCAGCAAGGGGGAAGAACACCGTGTCCTCACACACATTCATATAGAAGAAAAGAGGATAAAGAGAGGTTGATTCAACTAAGACGAGATGATGAATGGCTTCATTAAAACAGCATTAGCAGAGGTGTGAAAACTAATGGTGAGAGCCAGCAAGCAGTGATTGCCCAGTACCAACACACACACATGCAAACTTGTCACTTACTGAAATTGTCTATTTGATACCAGTGCAACCTGCCCACCCTCTTGCAGCTCATCTACAGTGTTTGATGCCTATTGCAAGTTTAAATTCTATTTCAGGCTTTCATAAATATCCAGTTTAAGAAAAAATCCATCCCAAGCCAAATTATTTTCAAGAAACAACCCAGGTAATTTCTTTCAATCAATCCCTGACTCCCTTCGTCTTGAGCCCGCGGACACGCAGCCTGAGGGGGATGAGGAAACAGCAGTGACACCATGGAAAAGAAAGCCATGAAAAGAAGGAATAAAGGAGGTGGAGGACAGCAAATACGCAGAACAGGAATGTGAAGTAAAGAAAAACCTGAAAAGACCAAGGGCTGCAGGTTCAACGTGGAATCGAAGCATGTGTGCGGTGGTAACCTGATTAGCAAGACCCTACAGGGGAGACAAATGCACATTATTCTTTCTCATTTTCCCTCTGCTCCTCACAAACCCAGAAAAATGGGGGCAATTCAGTAACCCTAGCAACCGACTGTGCCTACGTGCAGAGGGAAGCTGCTGATGGAGAGGAAGGAGAGATGGAGAGAGAGAGAGATGGAGATGGGGAGTAAAAAGGCTAACACAAGTGTATACTGTAGTCGCTCGCACACATACTGAACTGAGCAAATGGACTTTACCGCCTAGTAGAAGTGGGCTACAGGCCCTCCTTCATACCTCTGAAAAAAATCTCCTCTATTCAGGCCTCTTCTTGCATATTTCCCAGATCCCTCCTCTTCCCCTTTCCTCTTTCTGCACCCCCCTTTCCTCCCTTACCTCCCTTTCCCTCCTTCGTAAGACTCTTTCTTTTCTCCCGTCCTGCCCTCCAGCCACGTAGGAAGGCTGTTCAAACACAACCTGTTTCCTCTGGCATCCCCCGGGAGCATTATCCAACCTTTCCACTGGCGTGTTTTCTCACCGTCCCATCTTTTTTGCATCTCTCCTATTTATTTACAACTGGATGTCTGTTCTTTATTGATTGTTTTACAAAGGATATGAGTGGGCTTTGTCTCTGCCATGCTGGGGTTTACATAGATCCCTCTTAAAGACGTTCTCACTGACACGCACAGTAAAACAAACATCCTTCCTCTCAGCTGGTTGTGACTCAGTGTCCGGTGCAGAGGCTCATGCTTGCAAAGACAATATGTTGTGACACATCAGGCTAGCTGACAAACAAATAATTGCGATTAACAATTTCATTGTCTTCTTCAGATCATTTTATCCCACAATTATAGTATAAACCTAATCACTGTTTTAATAATACAAATAAATAGAGCCATTTATTGGCGCTGTCACATTTATATTTAGAGTCTCGTCTCAAAGTTCTTTTTAGATACGTAGTATATGCAGTTTTGAAGGCTAATTTTATGCTGCAAATTAAACAAATTGCCAAAATTATTAGGCTCTCCTTTTTCATTTGGCTTAAAACCAAGTGGTATTTGGCTTTGCCACTATAGCCGCATTTCCACTGCATTGTACCGGCTCTACTCGACTCGCCTCGCCTCGCCTCGGTATGGGCTACTTTTCTGCCAGTCGTTTTCCATTGCAGGGTAGTACCTGGTCAGGGTAGATGGGCGCCGTGCGAAACGGCCGTGGCGTAGTCTTTAATGCGACACAAACCTCTCGTCCACCTCTCGTGATCCTCTCATCACCTGTTTTAGACAGGAACGCCTGCACCTCCTCAATATATATATATAAAAAAAAAAGGTACAGTCGCCGATTTGTGCTGTGCAGGATACTCCGTGACCAATCAGTGGTCTGTAACGTTTCACGTGACCTTTTAGTACCTGCTCTGCTCACTTGGAACCAGCAACGGAGGAGGTACTAAAAAAGTAGCACCAGCTACCAGGTACTTTTTACTGAATGGAAACGCAAAAAAGGCGAGTCGAGTCGGTAATACGCAGTGGAAATGGGGCTTAAATGATCCATGATGTTCACAGAAAAGTTAAGCTCCTCGAGAGATAAACAGTGGGTGGTGCTAGATGCTTATTTAATTCTCCACTCATAGCAGAATAAGCGCAACCATGACATCATAGACAAGTGCCAGTCAAACATCAAACTGTGAAAAACAACTATGTTATATGTTATGACATTTCTGTTTCATCCCACTGTTTCATACAATCGAATGAAAGCGATTCAAACGATTATACAACATAATTGTGGTTAGCTATAAAAAAAAACACGATCAGGGGATTATGTAATAGTTGTGACAGGTCTTATCGCATATGCATGAATCTGAAAGTGATGATTATTGGTTCAAGCTGCCGTAGGTGACGTGTTGGAAATGTGTGTCTCATTTCATCAGAATTGACAAATATTATGATAGAGAGAAGGGGAGAGAAAAAGAGTGAGACAGAAAAAGAGGGGGGATGAGAAAAAGAGAGTTTGAGTTAAAGACGAGGCGTTCTTTTCCACAATAGTCTGATTATTCATGAATGTCGGCTGATAGACAGAGTATGGGATTGACAGACAGCGTGTGTGAGATGGGGGGAAGGTCAGGGCATGACTATGCGTCCTACATTTTTACTCACTCTCACCGGTTGCTCTGCTGTTGCCGTGTGTGTGTGTGTGTGTCTGTGTGTGTGTGTGTGTGTGTGTGTGTGTGTGTGTGTGTATTGCATGAAAAATATCACATTGGCTACGCTGTGTTTCAAAACATCGGTGCAAGAGGCAACCTACTGACTGGGTATACAAATCAGAATCACATGGTGCACCAACCTCCCTATAAGCAGACACACATACACTCACCCCCCCAGGAGGAGCACCTGAAGAGGGGAAATTTCAACCAATCCCAACATATCTCCGTACTGACGGTCTAAAGGGGTGGCTGCCAGAGTGTTAGGATTAGCCAACCAGGGCAGATGGGACATCTGTTGCCCAATCAGAGCGTCTGGAACATCTGGCACCAATGAACAGCATACATCTAGCAGCTGAACTATGACCTTACCCACTTGGATTCACTGCCCTTTTCTTTTCTGCAAGGTTATGTCTTTGTTTGCCTCCGATCTGATGTGCGGATGTGCGCCTGGACTGGTTCATCTGCATACTGTGTCCAGAATGTAGGAGGTCAGACAGGGATGAATTAGAAATCTCAATCTGAGTCACAGTAACGCATGCACTGATTTGCAGCAGCACTGTGCTTATGTGAGTGCGCACTGACGCAGGTCAACTCAGCACTTTGTGTTGATAAATTTAACAATGTCTATTTTCTCCAAAGTACCGCAACAGTGCTGGAGCAAACTGTCATAATATTGAGGAATAAGGATGGATAAGATGGGTAGCTTTTCAGCTATACCGTGTCTGGTGCTGACACTGCACAATGTGACTGCTACTGAAGACATCCGCTATGGAGCACACTGTTTGATCATTACTTTTCAAAGGGAAAAGAGGATTTTCATTCTTTAAAAAAAGAATTTCTGTTTTTTTTTTCTTTTCATTCTGAGAGGCAAGTGTGCTGACTGCAGAGCTAAAAAAAAATCAGCTGCACTGTGTGTGTGTGTGTGTGTGTTTTTGTGAAAGACGGTTGATTCTTTTGCCCAGACAAAAAAGCCGTGGTCCCAAACAGGAAGCTTCGCACACTGCCTGCATGATCCATGTGTGTTCCAGTGTGTCTCCTGAATCTCAGTCTCACACAAACATCCTTCCTGTGACTGATTCTTTTAAGCTCCGTTAGCAATTTTTGAATCAGACCCCGTCCCTGCACACACACTGGCGCATTACGACACGTAAACAATACCGTTTAGAGTCATGTGATTGACGTGTGGTTGGTAAATGAACCACAGGACTCAGTCGATATAATACAGCCTTAATTAGCAAAGTGTTGTTAAAGGAGCGCACGCAGAGCGACCGCAAATTGATTAGCTTAAAGATGTCTTCTCACATCCTTTCACTCCAATGCGATGTTTGCTGATGTGAGGGCAACAGCAGCAAAGGGTCAGTGTTACAACAACAATCGAGTCGTTTCTACAATCACTCTGTTTTATCATTTCTTTAGCTCTTCTTCCAATTTCTGTTTTATAGCTGTTCATAAATGAGAGACAGGATCGCCCTGCAATTTATGTCAGGGGCCCCCTCTGCAATGCCCCAGCTCCTCCTGATCAAATACAGTACGCATCAATCAACCGCAGCACACGCATAAAAAAGAAAGATTCTGACCAGGCGTAGAGCCTCACATACACACACACACAGACATGGACCCACAATTGTGCTTGCAGACAAACCCCTTGCTGTGTCACCAGCTTTCCAATTGTGAGCTCGTGAAAGCAGCCATTTATCCTAAATAATATGTTCCTCTGCCTGCCTTGTAAACAGGCAGCTTAGTTACTAACACGCAGACCAGACTCACGGTTTCAGTTTATGGCAACCAGCACTCATCCCTACTCAGGGGACAGGGATCAACATATCTGCAGAGTTTGAACACGTTATAATTCTCCACATCTGTTCGGAGATACAAGCCTGTTCATAACTCTTTGTGAGAAAAGTCTGAAGATCAAGAAAGATAATTTAGCACATTATGCGATTGGATGGCCAAAGATACTCCGAAAACATAACCAGAATGTTTTATGAGTAGCAGGAGCAGCAGTTATTTACAAAAGTAGCCACTTATTAACATTCCCTGATGAGTAAAACATTGACAGATGGAGAAGGGCTGAGCCAAAATGTACTTGAAAAATGAAACATCTGTCATATGTATTTAAAGACTCAGCACTCCCTAATTTTCCCTCTAAATGTTTCCCATTGCCTGATTTAAAGCTTTACCTTTTTTTTTTTTTTTAAATGATATGGTGAGCCTGCTGACTGGAAACCAGGGATGGTGATAGCGGCTTAATGCACGATTACTGGATAAATCCAGTGGAACCAATAACAGTGATAAAGCTCAGAGTCTTTTTAAAAAAAAAAATTTAAGCACAGTAGCCCAAATATGGGCTCTGTGAACTATGGATGGTTGATGAGCTCATTTTCAGTGGTGTTTATACCCATTTGCATTTACGTTGGAATATTCCTATTTTCTTTTTATGTGCCTCACTCACTTTCTCTTGCTATAGTTTTCATTTTCCTTCTTGTTCTCTCCCTTTTTCTGCACCTCAGTCACTATGTCCATCTCTCACACACACCCTCTGCCTGAGCAGCAGCAATATTCCTCGCATCAGCCAGAATCCTGTGTTAGCGTATCAGCACTCTGTCTGTCTGTGTGAAATAACACGCACTAAGAAAATGATGGCAGATCCCCAAACCTACTATTAGTGATGACCTCACCACAGCTCGACAGTTTTTTTCCTTCAAAATATCAGAGGCACAATGAATGACAGGTCATATTAGAGGAAATACAAAATACAAACAGAGTTGCATTATAAGAGCGGAAACTATTGCAGGATTTAACCACAATTCCTGAGTGTGTGTAGAATGAATGTCATGTTGCATGCCATGTCTGCATGAGAATACATATATATACCACTGTTTTGAATGTACCACAATGGTGCTGCAGTAGAGTACAACAGGGTTATGTCAAACTGGAGGTGCAATGGCTAAAGAAAATGCTAAATTCTGTGAGTACTTGTGTGTTTGTCAAGCCCTTGTCTGTGTGTATGTGTGCATGTGTGCATCAATAATCTTCCTCTCCCACGGCACAGATTTATAAACGTCCGCCAAGGGAGGATTTATATTTATTTACCCCGTGATGCTGCAGTGTGAGAAAACTATTACTGTTGCCTGGTTTAAACAGGTTTGATCCCTCAGATCACTGGACTGCAACAGTGGATCCATTGAAGACTTGGGGAAACAAGACAGACATGTGTCAGCAAATACAGGGAGACTGAGATTAGACGTGTAGATGCATCATCTTGCTGCTTGATACCCTCCATTAGACAATCGCTAACAGCAGCGTGAAAGGTAATGACAGACTGTGTATTCTCCCAGACAAGGCAGACTGCTGGGAATGTCACAGCAGACACACATCACCTGGAGACGCCTCTGCACATGTGGGGATAAAATACACACACCTCAAACGGTAATGTGGATGCACAGGTTTATCCTCTCATCTGTTCAAGGACAGATAACGAAGACGATATATATATAAACGTTTGGTCAGTGAGGGGTGGAGGGACAGATCAACACAGCTGTTCACCAGGGAGCAGTGAAGAACCTAACACGAGAAATCGATGCAAGGGTGTCGATGGACAAACATTAAGTCAAAAGTCAATAAGCTGACAAACACAGCAGGCAGTCCTCACAACCCAGCACAGACAGAAAACCTTTCCACAGGCTGCCAAGCAAAAACAGTGGCCTACCAGGACATTGAGACAACAGCGCTAATGTGACAGTGAAGACAGCTAAAGGAGTTTGGAGAAGGGCAGCTAAACAATAGGAAGCCCTGACTTGGTAAATATGTTGAGTTATACCCTGTATTATTTATTTATTCATTTAACTAACCACTTGGACTACCTGTTCTGCACTAAATCAAACTCTTGCCCAGATTTTGTAGACATAGATCATTTTTCAGTCAATCAGGAAACGCTTGTTTTAGGTATGAAAGTGCCATTAATCATAAACAATCACTGCATGTCAACTTATGTGAACACTTATGTTGGCAGAATGCTGCTCATCCCTCCAATGCAAACTGCTTGTATCTATGCCACGGGGGGCACTGAAGGCATTTTGGTGGCTCCACACCTGATGAAACATATTGGCAACGGCGTAAACACCAGCTGTTCCTGTTTTGAAATACAGTGCTTTATATCATGAGGCGTCAGTTTTGGGGGTGAGGCTGGTAAGAGGATGATCGTTCTTAAAAAAAAAAAGAAAAAAAAAAAAGGACAACAGAAGCGGGTGTGATGAGGAAAGTGGTCGCCCATTCAATCTGGTGATTTGGAACTGCAGCAGCAGTGGAAACATGCTGTGTGAGAAGGAAATACCCTGTTCACTCTTTCACATACCACTCTCCTTCCTTCCTGCCACCTGTGAGCTCCCTCTCCTCCCCAGCCTTGGGTCTACGCCTCTAACCTAAACCAATAGTTCTGATAAGCAATCACTGACTGACATTGCCCAGCTGAATACAGTGTGCCTGCCTAACGACAGAAACATCCACACAGGCATCAGTCAGGCAGTAAATAGTTAACATATGAGCGCCTCACTTCCCTCGCCCCGCTGCTCTCATACAAGCTACACCCATGAACTGTAATCAATGGACAAGGCTTTGCAGAAATTGATCATTTAATTGTAGACTGCGTTTACACACACATCCGCACGTTAGCATGAATGGACGATGGTGCACACCAGCAGCAGCAGCACAGACAGACGGGAGACGGAGGGAGAGAAAACGCCCTGCCTTGTTCCATGTTGAAACCCCAGCCCTCTGGGAAGTCGACACAAAACACTCACAAGCCACCTTCACGTAGGCTCTTCTTTTAATACCACATAGAGACCACAGCTGGACGACAACACCTATTTCTCAGCGCGTATTTTTCTGTCTTTGTTGGCCATCGGTGAGCTGCGTTCATGGCGAGCGATCACACGCTTGAGGACACGCTGATCATGATGTTCTATACATGATTGAAATTATCAACAGGCTATGTTGTATAATTGATCTACAACGTCGGCATGATGACAATTAACCTCCACAAATGATTTGTGATATGCTACATGGAGGCAAGCGTACCCTTTACGCCTGAGGTGAGGCTACAGAAATCCACGCAGTCAGCCAAGTCAAGGAAAACACACCATATAGTCATAAAGAACACATTTCACGGGGCATCGCTTTACCAAGTGTTACACATTATCATGAGAGGAGCTTCTCAAAAGTTTACCTTTAACTTGAGTTTCATATTCGGCCACTATCTCCTTGTCCTTTCGGAATTTCGCCGGAGACGTCATGGCTGAGTTTGGAGATCAACCCACTTGCCCTCGTCGCGAAGTCAATTTTGTCACAATCAATAAGTCGGCTGCAAACTGGGGAAATGCCACCCTTGAAGCAGAGTTGTAAAGAAAAAAGAGAGACCAGATGAGAGATTGCAGCCCCTCAGTGTAGCCGCGGATCTGTATTGTCTCCCTGTCCCTGTTCACTCCAGGCGCATTGTGAGTTTGGCGCTGCTGCTGCTGCTGCTTTTGCTGTGAGTTCCCATCCGCCGCCGCGCCTCACCGCCTCCCCAAAACCGGTTATGGTGCAAACAACTTCAAGTGAAAGAAGATTCATCCCTCTCTTAAAAAACAAACAATCATAGCCTGTCAGCTTCCAAAAGTTGTTTTTTTTTTGTGCATTTGCCCTGAGTGGGTTTCGGTCACGAGGCAGTCCGTCCGCCTGTCTAAACTACAACTGCCAGTGGAACTGCTCCCCTCTTCCCCAGTGAAACGAGAGAGGAGGAACAAGAAAAGGAGGGACTGGCTGACCAGTCTCAGTGCGCAGGACATGCACGGATGCATAGTGTTCATTTGTGTAGTCTACATAAATCACAAGACTTTAACTATATGTAACAAGTTCCATAGGGCTCTCTTGTTTGTCAAAGTGATTATAGAGCCTAAAGTTTCACTGAAATGTATGACAATGAAGGGACATTACTGAAAAGGAGAGCAGTGCATTTAATTTTATAGCAATGTGAGGATAGTGCAAATTTGTGTTTAATAGCTACTTCATTTATCTTTTCAGCATTGTTATGGCCATTGACTGGATGTCACATATCTCTATATGGGATGTACAACTGAGCCTTTACTACACAAAGCAATTACTTATCAGCTGTAGCTAGGAATCTAACCTGGCTGGTTAAAAAGTCTAACCTTAACTTATGCTTGCATGCAAGCTACAACCTAAATTCTGTACACACAAATAACATTGACACATTGAAAATACATTAACCATGTATTGTATGTCAAAGAAAGTCATTTTAACATAAAATAGTATAATTTACGCTGTCTTTTTGAAGGTAATACTTTTCTTCAATGTATCAACATTTTTAAACTATTTAAAGGCAAACTTAATGTAACAGGACACGAGCTATACTTCTCACATCACAATTGGTGGAACGGAACTTGAATGACATGAAAGCAAGCCAATCAGTTTTCAGGACTTTTGAACGTGTGCTGTCATAATTGTAACCAATTAAGTTTAGACTTTGTAGTAAAAGTGGCCAATGGCGTCGGTCATCTTGGAGTATATCCAATCAGAGTCAGGTGTGGGGTCTTTTAAAGATAGTTTCAGGAAGTGCCGTTAAATACCAGGAAGTAATAAACAAAGCTGACAGCTCTTTAGCTAGCTGTTAACTACACCTGAATGGATGCTGAGGCAGTCTAAAAAGTCTAATTATTCGCCGATGTCGTGTATTTATCTATAATACAGCAAACGACTTTCTTCCACAGTGATCGATTCGTGGAAATAGATATCGTTTCGTTTTTTCTACAATTAATGTTAGCTCCTTTCCTTTTGCTCGTCGGGGAAAAGCTAACGTTTGCATAAGGACATCAGAGCTAGTGTTAACGTCAAATCCAGTGTTATATCCCGAATTGAAGGGATTTTGAGCTATATCATCGCTCGATTGTTGTTTTTCTGCTGCATTTGCTGTCAGGGGACAGAAAGAGCGAGAGTTCGTCCGTATTAGCAGGACAACAATGTCTACATCCAATGCTAATTTCAAAAACAAGTGTGTGACCCAAGTGAACTGCGTATTTTGTGACAGCCTGCTATGCACAAGAGGCATGAAAGCAGTGCTCCTTGCAGACACTGAGGTTGAGCTTTTTTCGACTGATATACCTCCTAATCGGTAAGTGCTGATCTAGTTAGCAACGCTGCTAGCCGCTATATGTGTCTGCTGTTGTTGACAGAGCAATATACTTGAAAAACCTGTAGCTAGCCTAACTGATGCCTAGCTAAATTAATATTTGGTGGTAAGAGGCCCGTACTATTCACCCACATATTATGATTAACAGGGTTTTGTTGCATGAGAATGCGAAGTTTATGTGGATTTCAAAACAATTAATGACTATGTTTTGTATCTGATTACACGCACCCTCCCCCAAGAACTGTTGACTTTGTGGCCAGCTGCTACTCTACTGAAAGCTGCAAATGCAAACTGAGGGACATTGCATGTCTCAAGTGGTATGTAAAACTCTTCTATATCTTGCAGGGTTTGCTTTAGGAGGGCCATCTGTTAAATTGATAAAACCACAGCTAACACAGCAAACAAGTAGTTCCTAGCCATATAGCAGATTTTCATAGTAGACACCTGTAGAGCTGCATTTAGTGATCATTTTCATTGCCTGTAAATATAATCATTATCTTATTGATTAATTAGTTGGTCTATTAAAGTAAATAGTAGAGAATAAAAAAATACCAATTGCATTTTCCTAGCGCCCAAGGGGAAATCTTTGTATGTCTTGTTTTGTGTGACCAATAGTCCATAGTTTAATATCCAAAGATATTAAATTTACAATTATAGAAAACTGAGTTTGAGAAGCTGCAATCAGAAAATATTTTCTACTTGAAAAGTGTCTCAAACAATTAATTATCAAAATGGGCTACTCATTAATTATCTTCGCTGTTGACCAAATGACTGTCGACTAATAGTTGCAGCTCCATACACTGTGGTTAAAATTATATTCTGCCATTTGGTGTTTATTTCTGATATTATCCTAAAGTAGCGTTTGGTGCTACGGTGAGGCTTCATCGTGCCTCCTTTGTATTCCTAGGCCTTTGTTGTTGTACACAGGCAAAAAAACAAACATCTGTTAGATAATAGACACCCACTAGTGGTGTTGGCACTTTTCAGAAGAGCCTACAGTGAAGTGCTGACGGACGTTTCTTCTTTATTCTCTCTCCCTCCCTCCTCCCTCTCTCTGCCAGTGGTAATGTTGTGGGCTATCATGTTGTGGCCCCATGTAAACCCTGCCTGCTGTCCTGTAACAACGGCCATTTCTGGATGTTCAATAGTGACGCTGTATCTACACTCAACAGACTGGATGCGACAGGTCAGTATAAGCCTCCCTAAATCAGATAGGTACCCTTTGCAACTTTGCTCCATTAACCCTTTTTTTGCATACTGCCAGGCAGGCTAGTAGGGGACACATAGTTAAACAAAAACCAAGAGCAAATGCATTATGTAGATCTGTAATGTTTACAGCCATCACAATGTGGAATATGCTACCAAACATGATCATTGAGACAGGCAAGTTTTCAATTAACAATAACCCTCATGTTAATTGACAACTCAAGAACCATGATGCAATGCAATGCATGTAAATAGAGACAGAATGTAATGATATGCAAAACATTGAAACCCCATATTTAATTTAAAACGGCACAAAGACAACATATCAAATGTGGAAAATGAGAAATTTCATTGTTTTAAAAAAATTATATGCCCATTTTGAATTTGATGCCAGCAACACATTTCAAGAAAGTTGGGACAGTGGCAACAAGACCCTCAGACGGCACTGCATTAAAAACAGACACAATTCTGTAGTGGACATCACTGCATGGGCTCAGGAACACTTCCAAAAGCCATCGTCTGTGAACACAGTTTGTCGCTGCATCCACAAATGACAGCTGAAACTCTACCATGCGAAGAGGAAACCGTTTATAAACCAGATCCAGAAACACTGCCTCCTTCACTTGGCCTGAGCTCATTTAAGATGGACTGAGGCGAAGTGGAAAACTGTCCTGGGGTCTGATGAGTCCAAATTTGAAATTCTTTTTTGGAAATCATGGACACCGCATCCTCTGGGCTCATTGAGGTGAGGGACCATCCGGCTTGTTATCAGCTCACAGTTCAAAAGCCAGCATCCGTGCAATTCTCAATTACATATGGGGTTTCATTCATTCATTCATTTTCTGTAATCGCGTATCCTGTGTAGGGACTGAAGCCTATCACAGCTGACTTTGGGCTGGAGGCATGGTACACCCTGGACAAGTCGCCAGTTCATGGGGTTTTAATGATTTGCTAATCATTGCACACTGTTTTTATTTACATTTTACACAGCGTCCAGACTTTTTTGGAAACGGGTTTGTAGAATGCAGTGTGAAGTGTTGTGATGTTTAGTTCTTAATTTTGATGTCATGAAGATATTTTTGTTAAAACCTTTTGCATGCGTTACATGTCTTGTTTCGTATTTTGTTGTGTGGACCCTTGGAAGAGTAGTTGCTACCTTAGTGGCAGCTAATGGGGATCCAAATCAACAAACAATAAACCATTACCTCCGAACGTGTCCACAGGTCTGAATCTGCTCCTGTGGGGAGATCTTCCTGAGCTGGATGACAGTGAGAACGAAGAGTCAGAAAGCCCATCAGAAGAGGATTGTATTAGGTAAAGAGCGAAACGGACAATGACAAGAGACGTGGAATGCCAACATTTGAGAGTGGGAGCTATAAGAGTGAACAAACCATGCTTGAGGTAAGAGATAAAAGAGAGGCCTTTAAAGGTAATATCACACTGTATAGGGCAGAAAAGTGCTGCTTTACTCCTCTGCATGGAATAAACGCTTAAAGTGTAGTGTGCATCTGGCCATATTCCAATCAGTGATGTCACAGCAGGTGTTTTGCTTTTGACAGCTGATGGAGAACACCTGCTATGACATCAGGGATGGGGTTCTTGTCAGAAACACAATAGCTTTGTCTTAATTCAGGGGCCGCATCCTTCAAAGTCTCTATTTGACGACTGAATGCATCACAGTGGCGCAACAAGATTGTTCCGAAGAGTCCTTCAAATGCGTCCGATCCTCTGTGGCCCACCCTATCCCAAGAGTCATTGCAACACCGGTGATGTTTTTTTTGGACCAGAATATTGCACCCCCCTCAGCAGCATTTCAATTTCTTGTATTAATAGGCTACAAGCAAAAACAAATAAATGCAATTTCTGACTCCATTTCTGTATTACAACAGTTTTAATTACAAATGCTATTGTATTATGTTGGTGCACTTTAGTTTGGGGGGCCAAAAAATCTAAGTATCAATGGTGCGCAATGAATCTTGCAATAGGGTGAGCAGGTCAATCCTTTATGGCCCAAGAAAAGAAGACGACATTTGAAAGAACCTTCAAAATGGGAATGCCTTGCTGTGCAGCTGTGACGCATTCGGCCTCTGAAGGATGCAGCCGCTGAATCGAGACACGGTTAATGTGTTCCAAAATTCAAACCCACAGAGGACAGTGCAGCACAAGTTCTTGGCCCTATGTAATTTATGCAGTGTTGAATTACCCTTTAACCTGTGGCCATGTCTTTCCCCATAACCTGTTTACTGTTAAAAGCACAGGCACGCACACAGTAACACATACTCTTTTGTCTCTCTTTCTCTCTTTTTTTTTTTTTTGCATGGGCTATGTGGACTATTCTAAAACATGCGGCTGTAGACTGAAAGTAACAAATGACTAGACTCCTTAATCTAGTGCATTCTACTTCTCATCACAGAGTCTCCACGAAGCTCATTTGTTTCGATCGACCTCGTGAGAGGGTGGGGGTGCGGTGTGATAAGTCAGTGGAACTTACAAGTTAATGCTGTGCTTTTTCACACTGTTTACTGTTAGGCCCAGTTTTCTGATAGGATGACCGCAATTCACCTGCCGTCTTTTTTAATGATAGTTATGTTAATATTTACAATGAATATGCTGTAATGAGTGAAGACTCCTATGAAAAGTCATGTCTAAAAGGCTTATATACTCTTTGTGTGGCTGGTTTGTCAGTGAAAGCTGGGGCGTTTTTTTGAATCCCATGCATTGGAGAAAGAGCACAACTATGGAATGATATGTATCTATCAGTTTCGTGCTTTTTATTATGAAGGGCATATTTGATTTAGGTTACCTTAAGATGTGACGTATCGGTGATACATCTTGATATACTAATACAGTGTTTGACACACACCTGGCAGCAGTAGTACATGTTTAAAATCCAGGTGAATCTGACTGTAGCAGTATCTGATACTAACATACTAATTTTATGCATTGGGTGTGCTTCCAAAAAAAAAAAAAAAAAAGGTCTGGAACAGCTGAATTTCTGTTTGATGATGCCAGAGAAGATAGAATAGGAATTAACAAAAGCTGCACTTTTGCCGCGCTCCGTAACCCTGTAATGTGGACTATGAAGCAAAAGTTTGAAAACAAAAGCACTTCGATGGATTTCCATGTCTATGATCTGTTTTTTTTAATCACATTAACATTCATTTTTATGTAGCAGCATTGTAGCTCCTTAACAGAAGAAAAGGTCAACTTAAAAAAAAATCATGGAACATATCAATGTTGAACTTATAGACTGGCTAGCTGCCTATAAAGGGTAGTCACATAATTTTGGGCAACTTCATTGAATTTCACATTTTAAGTGAAGCCTAAGTCAGTATAGCTGACCATAAATCTCATGTTCTGTTGGCCGTACTGATGGTATGTTTGCTGACAATGAGCCTTTTGTTTAAACCGGAGAGGTTAATGCTGTATGTCAATTGGTCATCACCAAGTGACCAAGCCTTCTCCGCAGCCTGCTGTGCCAGACACAAGCTTCGACAACTGTCAGTCACAAGGGACTTAACTCAAGTCAGTCATTTCTTTTGGCAGTGCCATCCTTACGCTCTTGTTGTTGTTTTACTGCTGTGATTTTATGATTCTGAGTAACAGGCCTTAAGTGAAGAAATGAGATTTGCCTGTATTGTGAGGAAGTTTTTGATGAAGGAAGCTAATATGGAATTTCACATCTTATCTGAAGATAAAGGAACTAAAGTCTTTTTTTTACTTAAATTGGCTTCCATATTGATCTATACTATTGCCTTCTGTTGTGGAACACATGGGACAGGAAATCTTTGTCCAGATTTTCACATTGTAACTGACTAAGTCCGCTACACTTGCACACCAAATAATCTGTCTGTGGTAAACCATCAGGAGGAAGGTATCATATCCACAAACCAAATATCGATACAACAACATACTTCCTTTTTGTTTACAAGATTTGTTTACAAATACATTGGTTTATACTGTATTGTGTTATGGTACTTATGTTTTCATACATGTATTTAATATTTCATTTGTGATGTCACGCTTTGGTTTGTATGTTTAAAGTTGGATGTGTACAGTTTTACCTGAAGAAGGTATCACTTGTGAGCTTCCTCTGGCTAGGACAATTGTCAAACGATAATCAAATGAATTATTTAAATGGCTGTTTCTGATATGAAGAACTTTGATTAACATGCCCTGCTGAAGAAAAAAAAAATGTATATTTTGAAATTGCACTGAAACTGCATTAGTAGTTTGAAAAGATGATTGTTGTTTTGTATGCTTGTTAAATTAATTAATAAACTTAATCTTTTTTTCCAAAATATCTTGAAAGCTCTGCTGCTGTGTTCTTTTCTCATTCTGATACACATTAGTTTCTTCTCTCTCTCTTGCTGCTTATATTGGCCTCCACAGAAAAGTTATGGACAAGTTGACACCACATGACCTGTGAACTCAACGTTCTCACTAAGGAGACATTTTAGCTGAATATTTTGAATAGTCCCCTACACTTGCATGCAGGGTATAAAGAGGCTTTTGTTTTAGAGACGAGTATATTCATAATGTAAGTGCAGCATTTCTGTGTATGCACTGAAACTTCACACTACAGTACACTAATTTTGGGGGCATCTAATCTGAGTTCTGTGCATTGTATTCTTCTCAGAGGTGATGATGTATGATTGTGAACCTACACACGCGCATAAAAAAAGTCATTTTCTGGAATGATCTGACTGAATTGAATTGAATTGGTTGCTCTCTGCTTCAACATGGGTTGCTCTTACAAGAGGGGACAAGATTTCAGAGGGGAAACACTACAAAAACATTGTCCTCAAGTGACCCAGTGGTCAAAAGGACTAGACTGGTTGTTTGAGGCAGCTGCCAGGTGTGTGTTCTCAAGACGATGAATGAATGAATGAATGCAAGGCTGGGCGCTTCAGCATAAAAGAGAGAATGAACAGTGTGCATGGTTTCTTTCCCTAGACAAATAAAGTACCAATATGCTGCCTCACTGCCCCAGTGAAAGCCAAGTTGATTAATACTCTGCTTCAAGAACAACATGCTAATACAAGTCTTAACAGATCACACATCCTGTCAAAGTAACTCTGAGTTACAGACGTTAACCCATGGAAATGTGATCATGCATAAACTGTTTTTACATGCTCTAATAAACAATATAAATAGTCTGATACCAGGAAAACATTCATCACTCACTCCACTAAGTCTCAAATAACACAAACCGCAAAAACAGTTGGTTCTGATGGTAAAATCTGTACTGTGTGATACTCATGCTGTAAGAGTGAACAGACTCAGGGTTGGAAATGACGGGTCAGTGCATTGACACCTAAGACTTTATTTACTAGGTATCAAGTTTATTGTGTGTGTGGTGATTAGGACATATTTAACATATTTTAAGGTTATTATTGTTATCTGTCTAAATTAGTGTTTGAAACTGAGTGTTGGGATCTTCTTAGGGGTGGGAGGATAGATTTTAAAAGTATACTTGACTTCTTCCCTCAAGTCTTCTTAATCATAAAATGCTCAATAGTTTCCTCCTTTCATGCTTCTAAAACCCAAATGAAACATCACAGGAGGGGAACATTACTCGGCTTGCAATTAAGCAAACTGTGACAATGGGGTCTTTTAGATGAAAGCCACCGGTTCATTTAGAGTATCAATCACAGTGATTTATCCTACTTTGTATTTTTGCTCTGTTTTCAACTCCATATTTCCCCTGGGTGCATTTTCCACAACAAAAGAAAATGTGCTAATGGTGTCACACAGATTGGCTTTTTAAGTGAGCAGGAAACCAAGCAGACGGGTACGGAGCTAATGTGGCAGCTGTTAGAGCGAGCTGTGTGTGAATGGTGGACAGGTGTGTGGGGCCTACTGTATAGCAGCTACAAGACGGCAGGTGTTCAACTGTTGTATGTAAACAGCTGCCAGGTGAGTAGACACAGAGTAAGGATAAAGTGTCCTCTGTTTGGGAACACCTAATTCACCTGGCCTCTCTTGCTTACTGCAGTAATGGAGGTTTAAACTCAGCATTGCTTTGTAAAAATGAGTGATGTACGTATTAATATCAGCAAAGTCACCTGACCTGGGATGACTTAGGCTGCAGGACATAGTGTATATATGCCCACATAATCATGCAAGATGTCTCTCCAGAATCTTGGTGCCAAGGTCCAGAGTGACAGAGAACGCTGGTGGTCGTCCAGAATTCATATATCTGCAGTTACATATACTTACTCTTGTTCTATTTCATTCTTCCTGACCACCAGAGACAGTTCTTAACACTGGATTCTATTACCAACAGCGTTACAAGCAGGGCCACTAGGGCTACACAATATTGGGGAAAAAAATTACATTGCCATATTGTTATTTTCTACGGTATGAAAGACATTTACAGATAATTTCATCATATACGTGCATCGTATTGTTCTTGTGCAGATACACAGTCAATCAGAATTTCATCATTTTGGATTCTTAGAAAATCTTTTAACACAACAAATTCTTCCACCTTCAAACTAGGATGACCTGGCAGCTGAGAACAACTGGTGAGTGACATGTCTTTGTGCAGGCCACTGTCTCAGTGGGGCTGTTGGTCCCTGAAGGCTGGCAAAATGCTGCAGAGTCTGATATGCTGCAGAGTCCCTGCTGAAGGGCTTGCTTCGCCTCTGGTCCAAACAGCTCTTCTGGAACTACAGGGAAAACATGGAGGAAGGAAGGAAGTGTGGGCAATTCATACCTGACGGTGAGTCAGGTTAAGCGTTGAAATCAGCCTGTGAATAGCCTGGGGATAGCATCAGCCAAGCATAGGATATACCAAAATAAGTTAATTCATCTTTGTGATTGTGACCCTGATGTGCAGGGCCTTAAACGACAGTAACTGGAGCAACTAAAAACTCAGACCTTCAGTATACTGTAGAGCTCTTGATACCTGAGATGAAACTCTCAGAAAGAACACTCTGGCACACTCTGTTGGATGAGAGCTGCAATGACACACACACAGAAGACTGGCAGGAACAAGTCGCTTTGTACATTATCATCAGTTACACAAGCATGAAATGTAGCAATTACAGACATTAAATGTGTCACAGTAGAATAAATAAATGTATTTTAGGAATTAATTAATCTACTTACTTTGCAAACATATGTATATTGAGGAAAGACTCGAACTCCTTCACATCAGATCCACACTTGTGTTGTTTATTTTCATTGACTTCTGTTGCATGTATTTGCATTGGTGTGTAATGTATGTGGGAGAAACCTGTTAACACAGCTGGCTTTAGTTGCCACACATTCAACTTTGGTATGTCCTCGTCACTGCCATGGTGATCTGTAAGATAAGATATACAGTCATTATGATTAAAGAATCAGAAATAAAGCATGTCGGCCTTTAGTTTTCCTGTAATTCAAGATGCCGTCATTGTGGTGGTTGTCATGGTTTCATAAGCCCAAACATCTTAGTCCTCTGGTTGCTAAAGATAGTCAAGGTGGAGAAAGGACTTTTCCATAATTAGAAATAAACAAATATAGGTGTTAATACGTATAAAAATAAATACACATAAAATGAGACACCCATAGGTGTCCCTCAGGCAAAGAAAGGAGAGTTGAGAGTTACTGATTATGGTACTTCAGTCTTGATGTCATTGATAATGATTAAATAGGCTCTGCTGGTGGCTCAACAACTACAGCTGGTTAAATCAAAGAAGTGATAGTGTGATGGTAAAGAGGATTTAAGTTGCACAAATTGTCCACATGTCAAAGACAAAGCAGAAGTTGCTGTTAGTGTTTTCTAACTTTACAGCAGGGTGCTCAGTACTCAGGTGTTGAAACATGGAAATGTAACCATATGAAAGTCAATATTAAATGTATTATTCTTCAATAACAAGTATAAATATTTTTATATAAGCAAAATATTCACCATTGGTTCCACTAGGACTGATACTCAATATCTATTAAAAAAAAAAGAGGCTGGAAATACACACAAAATGACCTGAAACTGTCAACGCTACTATAATAAAAGACTACATAAATTGCTATCTACATGGATTTTGGTGCAGTTTCCAATTGATCATGATTAAAAATATTTATCTTTATTAAATATGAACAACAAATATAAATAACCTAGATTTAGTTTAGCTGTCTGGCGTTAATCCTTGTATTATACTGTAAACCATGAAATATTTGCTTATATTTGGAACACTGATTCATACATACTCTGGTCATAATTCACCAGCTGGCTACACATTAAAATGCAACTCGATTTGTTTTCTTAAAATTCTGAGTTGAGTGACTGCTCAACTAAAACTACTTTGTCTTCTTGACACTAGATGGTGCAGTTGTACCATTAATGGAACCGACCATCAGACAATCTGAGTACAGCTGCAGCTGCATGCAACGCCTTGGTGTAAAAAAAAACCCAAAAACATATCTGGATAAAGAAAATTTATTTACTTTGGAAAAAATGTATATTTATATTTTCCATGCGACTGTTACTTTATTTCTGGGATGAAAGAAAACTCTAAAGTTAAAATTTCTTTCTTATTGGTGACTAAAATAAAAATAAATAGTAACAGTAATCTGGATGTTGCTAAAGTCAGGTTGTGTGGTCTGTAAATTTTTTAAAGATTTCAGTCAGCACAAAAATGATATGCTATTCAAGCTTATTTCATAAGACGCCTTTAAAAAAATCTTTCCTTTTCACATGGAATAAATAATTTTGCATTTAAATACTCCAACTAGATGCCATAATTATACTTGATAGGATGAATGAGGAGGATTGCCATGAAATTAGCGGTCACCTTGATCATCAGAGTGAACGGAATATCTTATAAGAAATATAAAGAGGTTCATAAAAGCTGTGCAGTCTGTCATGGTCATCTCCTGATAATAGACCTAAAAGGCTAGGCTAATGTCCAGCTTTGGCTGATTATGCATATTAATGACACCTCAAGAATTCATCACAAGAATCTTTTTTTAGCGGGTGAGGAGGGCAAATGGTAATAAATGGTTGAATGTATTCACTTTAGGAATAATCCTTCTAATCAGAAGAGGAAACTGTCATGAGACTGGTACACCAGCCTGCCAGGATTCCTCTTTACTAAATGTATTTTATATGTAACATGATCACTCACCCACAAAAAACAACAAATCCTTTAGGAACTATTGTGCCCATAAGCTTGAGAACAGTAACTTCATAATTAAGAGATAATAAAAACAATTGCTTTTCCAAGCTTAGTCTGGGGAAACAGAACCGCAGGTGCCATACAGTACGCAACAGTACAGGTTCTCAACAACTGGGCTGCCTACTGTTCCAGCATCATACTCTGAGGCAAGCTGCACTGGGCTTTTGTTGAAGTGCTGGAGATAACACAAAGAAAACTTCAAACAGGCTTCTTATTGTGCTCTATTCTTCTGGGCAAGCTGATTACAGTTAAGGATAAAAGTTGTTCCTATACAGTAAACTAATGCAGAGAATCAGAGAGCACTAATTAAGTCATGGGGGATCCAAGGCGGTCGGCATGGATGTGTTCCCCAACACCCAGACCATGGGGGTTTAGTGGGAAATTTACAGCCCAACTGCAGCATCAAACGTGTTTATTGTCAGCTGAATGTCCGGTTGAGGCATGAGCTGCTGGATCTGCAAAGCCACCTGGGGAAAAAAGTAGAAGCTGCAGCTTCTTAGCTGGAGTTCTAATAAGAGTGTCTATCCACCCTTTTTTTTTCTTCTTCCCTCCGTCTTACTGCCCCTTGCAGAGCTCAGACAGTTGCTCCGAATGCCATCGTTTTCTGAATCAAACACAGCCACTGACTGTGTATCAAAGCAGAGCAAGAGCAGAGATTCAGTTCTGATTTGGTCCCATATTCAAAAGTAAAAAAATAAAAATAAAAACAAGAGATAGAATACAAAATCAGGTTTCGCTCCTTTTTACTGTCCTCAGTGTGACGATTAGAAATCAGCCAGAAAGAGCCTTTAGAATTTTAATATCCTCTGTAAAATCTGACAAATTGTCTGTGTTATATTGTTATATTTATGTTATATTTAATTTTCAATAACACACCAGTTGAGATTAATGAAATGATTATAACCAGAGACATCATGTGGAACTGTTGCATGCATACTACTGCTCTGAAAAGCCACCGCTGAAGCATCATCAATATCGTTTGTTCTATGAACGTAGTAGACAATGACAAGACTGAACTTGTAAAATTTTGCAGATGGGTGTATTGTGAAATTTTAGGATGCTGTAATATGCATGGGTGTATTACTTGTATGTGTTTTATTGATTCCATTGCAACACCTACAACAAGTCATAGCCTCCTTTTCCTTTTCTGTTTAATGTCCTGGTTTTTTAATTTGTCATTGTGTGACGATGGGCTTTATATTCTCTTATATTTCCTGAATGCATCATTCTTTGGTATCTCAGTATTATTACACTGTCTGCCTATCAGCCTGTCATATTTTAATATTTTTTAACTCATTTGAGGTCCACATGCCAGCCCATAAAACATCCACTCCTGTATGAAAAGAAAATGTAACCCTATCTCCCAAATTGTGTTTCAACAAATGATGTATGAATGAGCAGCTTCTGGAGCAACAGTTTAAACAAAAAATTTGATTTTTATTCAAGTATAAATGTCTTGTATGATTACTTGTGCCCATTGGTTGTGGTGGCACACATATATGATCAGACACGTGTATATGTGCGCACACACAAGAAGGCGCACTCTTCTTAAACCTTTTTTCTCATCATTGGGAGGGCCTGTCCTACTGCCCGTAGCCACCTGCAAATACAATTAAGTACTCCAAGAGTTAAGACTATGTTCTTTCAGCCTTTTGTGCATGTTTGTGTGTACATGTGTGTGTGTGTGTGTGTGTGTGTGTGTGTGTGTGTGTGTGTGTGTATGTGTGTGTTGGGGGAGGGGTAGAGAGAGTCTGGTAGAAAACCTTTAATCCGGGTGCTGTCAGGCCCAAACCCGGCTTGACGTCCCATTGATGTGGAACAGAACAAAACACAGGCCCCCTTGCTAAGCTCCCACTTGCTCACACACACACACACACACACACACACACACACACACACACACACACACACACACACACACACACACACACACAGACACACACACACACACACACACACACACACACACACACACACACACACACACACACCCAGCCCCTCTCTAAAGCCCCTAGCCTGGGCCCCTGCTCCCTAACTGGGAAGGGCATTCCTCAGTCCTCAACCTGTGCACACGTGTGTGCATACGCAAACTCACCCTAACACACACACACACACACACACACACACACACACACACACACACACACACACACACACACACACACACACACAGTGAACTAAACTGAAACACAAACTTAATTCTTAAAGTGATGTTTTATAATAACTAATCAAACTGGTTGAATGTGTGCAAATGTGAGATTGAGGGTTGTGGAAGAGAGTGTATCAGCCAACAATATATTTGGTCTGTAGAGACACACACACGCACACACACACACGCACACACACACACACACACAACACACACACAGACACACTGACATAAGTTTCTCAGATGCTTGGTTACTGTTAACAGAAGCCAGATGCTGCAGTGTGTGTTGGTGACAACAAACAGTTATTATTGTCCTGCTGTTCGGACAGCTTCCAAACCACAGCATCTCTGTTTACTATTAGCTCAAAGAAAGAGAAACAGAGAGAAGGAGACAAAGAGCAGAGACAGAGAAAGCGAGTGGTAGATGCATGTCTGAGCGGATGCACAAACCGGCCCATATAGACGTGTTTTACATCTGTTTTAGCTAATGGTCTGAAACTGTCTGGGATATTAATAATACATTTGGCTGTTATTCTTTATAAGTCCACCAGGTGGGGGTGTGGGCGGCAGTCAGTCATGGTGCAGAACATCGTGCTCCAACTTTGACCCAGAGTTGGCCTTTAGGTGGAAGCATTTAGGCTCAGTTTAAGTCTGTCCCCATTAGAACTATGTTGGCCCATGGGTGGCTCAGTTTAAGGGTTGAGGTGGCTGCCACAGGTTATCACTCTGCACTGGGAAGGCAGCCCAACACTTAAAATTACTATGAGGATATGAGGGAGCCTCACACCTACCATGTGGAAAACTATTCCAGTGTGACCAGACACACCCACTCACACCTACATTCTCAAATTGTTTCCCTCTTCACCTACTCAAGGACCAAACTCACTCCGTGGTTTCCTCTGCAAAATTGCAGATCTTCATTCCACAGGCGCTGGAATTCTGCTGCTTCCGTTTTGGAATGTCAGAAATGTCAGAGAGCTGTTTGTTTGGACCTGGGCTGTGGTCCAGGGAGGCTTGAGCAGCCCCAACTAAAATGTTTTTATTGACGGGTGAAAGCAGCCGGGCCGACAGCATCGATTGGCTGTAATTGGACAGCAAGTCAGCGGTGTGTTTGAAATACCCTATGTAAAGTGGCAGCCTTAACCCCCCCCCAATACACATACACACACATAGCCTACGCCCACCCCTGTTTCTCCCCTCCTGTTGCTTTAAGAGAAGCCAGATGTGCCACGAAGAAGCAATCACCCCTCTATTTGTTTTGGTGCTGATCAGGTTAGGGAAGTGTTTTCAGGGCTGGCCAGGAGACACACTGCTACACACTGCTGCCTCTTGTCTCTGCAGCTCACTGCTCTGCACGGCTACAGCCAACCGGCCCACTCAGACTCAACTGGGACTGTCTAAACAGGAGCACAATGGGTGGGAGAAATGCTCTATCGCCAGTGGAGGGGCGATAAAGAGCAGTAGAAATGATTGTTATTGTTGTGTTGTTATTGCCTCACTTTGATGTTTTGATACTGGGACCATTTGAGCACCAGCTTTGTAGCTACTGCAGCGCTGAGAGATTGTAGCTTTCTGAGTCAATGCATAAATATCAGGGTCAGGGAGGAAGCTGGTAGCTAACATCTTTCATCTGTTGATATGGACACCACCATTTAGGGCTGGGTCAATAGGAGGTGTGGACGCTGCAGCAGTGTGAGTGTGTGTGTGTGTGTGTGTGTGTGTGTGTGTGTGTGTGTGTGTGTGTGTGTGTGTGTGTGTGTGTGTGTGTGTGTGTGTGAAGAGAACATTCCAGCCATTGAACACACAGATGGTTTGGTTTAGAGCAATGAAATGAGTACCAGACACAGAGCAGTGACAGTGAACGAATGCCTCAATGATGCGCGTGCGCGCGCGCACACACACACACACACACACACACACACACACACACACACACACACACACACACACACACACACACACACACACACACACACACACACACACACACACAAACACATAGCCCTGCTGACTGCACGGGTTAATGGAGTGACGGAATCCAGAAGGAATCCACTCAAGGACTCAGGGAGTGAACTATTTAGCCACTAGAATGCCCTGCAGAAAGAGCACTGCTCACTTTTTTCCACATTGTAACACATTTATAACTTCTTAACAAGGCCACAACTCGTGAGGAAATTGTGGGAGAGAATGGGAGACAGCCGTACCAAAAATATAAAGAAACAAATACACAGAAACAAAAAAGACAGTGGTGCAAGTTGCTCTGGGGCGGAGCAGGATGGCCAGGGAGTGAAATTTGATCCCTTCCATACTTGCCCACCTCCTGATTGGCTGGCCCTCCCATGAACCCTGACCCTTGACTTTGTCTGGGGTTTGTGACCTTGAGTGAAGTATACGGGCAGAACGATGCGTCTCCTGCTCCCTTTTCTTCTTTCTCTCTCTCGCTTTTCCTCTATGCCCATTCGTCTCTAGCGAGAGGGTCGGTGGGGAGGAGATGGAGAACAGAAATGTCAGTGAGACATTAAACAGAATGCGTCTGTGTGTGCTCTCATAGTCCAACCTGTCTGATTTCCCTCCCCTCCATCCCTCCCCCTCCTTCCTCCTCCTCACATCTCCTCTATATATGCTTTTCCACAGAGCAATAAATCCCCCCTCTTTTCACCATATCTCCAAATCTCTCATGTCTCTTTTGCTCCATCAACACCCAAATCACTTTTTCTGAAAATCCTTTCTGCCTACCTTTGCCCTCACATGCTTTATTATGTCCCATGTCAAGGCCAGCACCAGTAATTCAAATGAAACAGTTGTATCTTTGTATTGTTTGGCAAAACACTGTAGTCTTGAAGACAGCTGTAAAACTATGAGTGAAATATGACCGGTGTTCTGCTGTATTAATGACATGCTGTAAACTGCAATGCAATCTGGGATAAATAAAACATGACTGCATCACTTTAAGAGAATGACATTATTTACAGGAATGTACTGTAAACTGCAGAGCATCATGGTGCTGGAAGGAAGGTGAAAGAAAAGTGTGGGAACAAAAATTTTTAAAGTGAACGGACAAGCTTCAATCTGCTCAGCCTTTCGACACACATGTCCAGAGCTGCGTTGATGAAACAACCTCCAATGAGTAATATAAGTCACTATTTGTGTATGTGTGTAAGAATGGCATATGATTATCCATGTTTATTTATTTATTTTATTCGTCCTTTATTTAACGAGGAGAAGTCTCATTGGGATTCAAAACCTCTTTTACAATAGCGACCTGGCCAAGACAGGCAGCAGTACAAACAAGCAGGGTTACAACAAACAGACACACAAAATACAATTTACATTGCCGTACAAAATTTACAAAAGTATGAAAAATATTAATCAGCATTTGTCACCAGTCAACGACGATAAGGATCAACCGGGGCCTACGTGAGTCATACAAAACATTTACAGCCAGACGCGCCTGCATTTATGTCATGTAAGGTGGCTTTAAATGCACCTGGTGAGACCAGTTCTCTGAAATTTAGGTCCTTTTGTAAGTGATTCCAAGCAGCAGGAGCAGCATAACTAAATGCTGACTTTAAGGACAGACAATAAGAATAGAGCATAACTTCCCATGCTTTTTTGAATGATGTAAATCTGGAGATAAGAAACATATAAGTCATTATTAGCTATTTGTTTATTATGATTAAGATATTATTATTATTATTATTATTATTTGTACTAGTTGTCGATCCCTGGCCCCTGAGTCTACATGTTCAAGTGTCCTTAGGCTAGATACTGAGCCTTAAATAGTTCCTATTGGCTGTTCCACTGGTGTGAGAGTGAATGGTGTGAAACGTTGTTGTTACCTCATGAGGTGGCATGCAAGGTGCCAGCATCTGCCACCACTGTATTAATGTGTGTGTGAATGGGTGAATTCTGGCTTGTTTTGCAAGGTGTTTTAAAGGTGACAATATATGTGTATTTATATGTGTATTTCTTTTTTCCCCCTTTTTTGTGTATTTCTCAAATAACTAGTCCTGTATTTTTGTCGCAGACAGGATTAATCTAAAAACATTTCCATATACAGCAATATCAAAACATTCTTTTTATGCTGAATAGATCAATAAGAAAAATACATATTATTATTTATTTTACTTTATTTCTTGTTCTACCATAAACGCAGTGCAACTAAAACTTTCTGTCATCTCTATCTGAATTGCATTTCTAAACATGTGTAGCTGCATTAAAAATCATCTTCTCTACATGCATTTCTCCTCTCCTCTCCTCTCCTCTCCTCTCCTCTCCTCTCCTCTCCTCTCCCCTCCTCTCCTCTCCTCTCACACCTGTGGATGCTCATACACATGGCCACATGTAGTATTGGCAGATGCACACAGAAGTGTCTCTGTGCTGTCCCAGGACAGAACAAAGCAGCAGAGCACAGCTGAGTGGTGTTTATTTTATTGGATGTTTATTTAGCTCTGTAAAACATGGCACTCAGGGACCTTGTGGAGCGATATACTCCAAGCCCTTTCTCTCCCTCTCCTTTCTCTCTCTTTCTCTTTGACTCTTCCAGTGTAAACAGTGTGTATACTGGGAGTGTTTCCTTCACTTGTCTGTGTAGAAGTGGAATCCATCCAGTCAGACATTGTATACAACATCTCCAACATCTCTACATGTTTATAAATACTGCTCAACCACTCTAATGAATTTTGGGTAATGCCTTGTTCTACTGTTCCTGCTGTGTATGAGTGTGCATGTATGTGTGAATTCTTATGTGTGTAAAGTGTGTGTGTGAATACATTACTATACTAAAGAATACTACACACACTTTACCTGTGTCTGATGTTTCTTTATGGGAGTTTTATTTCCTGGTGCATAATGTGTGACAGCAGCAAACAATGACTGACTGATATGAAGCCACAGTTCAAAGTCTACAAGCAAACCAACTCTGTTGCAGTCCATTTACCTCACTTCAAGTCACCCCGGCCCCTGCAAGATCTGATCTCGTCATAATAAAGCATATGTGTTATGTCCTTGTAAAAGTTTGTTCCATTGATTTTGACTTTGATTATTTTTTAAACACATGGCGGAGACAGCCGCAGGCGCTGGAAATGTGAGCAGATTATTAAACTTGCCATTAACTTGTTGGAAAATCATTTCACCACATTTGCTTGTTTGTAAAAAAAAATAGAGACACATTAAACTTAATTTCCAGTGCTGGAGAAAACCAAAGTATTACACATTGGATAAGTGGTGGTGACTGGACACATGCGATTTAGTCTGTTATGTTACATTTCAGAATGCAACTGTGACTTAAAGGTGTAATATGCAGAAATAAAAACTATGCATAGAGTCAATGCGCAATGAACAGGTTTCAATCTGTTCTAATTACCCAAGAATGCAGTCATCTGACAACTAGATGGTTTGTAAAAGTGGCTGAGGTGGACAACACTGTGTGTTATGTCTTATTTAAATTAGAGGTTGCGGGGCATCCCAGTGACAGGTGGGCTTATAAATAGGTTCATTTGTCATCCCTTGGGTCATGTGATGATACCTTAGCCAGCTCCATTTGCTGATTAAGACCATGAGAAGTTGAAAGCTGGGAAAAAAAAATAAAAAGTGCACTTTTGTGTCAGACATGAAAAATGACACACTTGTGCGTCTGCGTTAAAGAGGCAAGGCCCTCTCGCAACCGTAGTAATTATGACTCGGCTGTCTGGAGGGGACAGATTCAGATATTTCATTTAGGGGTTGGTAGAGACCAAAAACAGAGCAGAAAGGGATCAGCTCTGAATGCTGGACCATTGGAGGTCACAATGACTTCAACGACTCACATGACTTCAAATTAACATAACATAATACTGCTCGGTAACTGCTGGAGGTCCTAGCAATTGCAATAGTTTGCTATATTAATTGTAAAAAGTGTTTAATGTTGTGCTCACAACTCGTTTTTACTCCCTCCAAGTTGAAATAAACATATTTAGGCTGAGAAAAGGTTTCTTTAGATCGTCACTTATTCCGGTCATGATAGTTTGCAGACATTTCTTGGTTAAAGCGACCGATGGGGTGTCACAGATATTTAACCTCCTGTGAGGTCATTAACACCACGAGAGTCGTTAAGGTCACGTGTGCCATTAACCCACTCAGCTCTGTTGTGGGTTTGTTAAGGTCACAAGTGGGTCATTCACTTAACCGACCATCATGTGAGTTGTTAGGGTCACATGGTGTGAATGACGGTGATGCTGCCGTTGGAGGGATGTCAGGACTCACATTGTGTGTGTTTGACAGGTGCCATAGGCCACCGCCCTTGTCTAGAGATGGCTGTTGCAGTGTCTCTCCACTGAAGACAACAATGGGAAATTCTGGTTTGAGAGAGGAGTGAAGGGAGCCATCTATGTTACACTGGAGAGGCCATCTTGTTTTTGTACATGTGTAGGCCTACTTCATAAGGAATGGTTATGTTCCTCCTGCTGGAGGCAGCTGGTCACCTTTGGAGCCAAGGATTAGTCATAGATGTGAACTGCAAATATTTTCTCACTTTCAGGAAAAAGTTCAAATTCAAAGCATCATTGCAGTGTGCTACGGCAGCATTATACGTTTGGTTACGGTGTGATGTTTACACAAACAGTTACAGTGACAGAGCCTGCAGAGCTTTGAATACACTGTAATTCCTCCAGTTTTTTTCCACCTGCTCATGATGTGTGATCATATGCAGAAATGTCTGCTGCTTGTCGTTTGTGAAAATTTCCTCTTTCTTGTTAGTTTTTAAGTTGCAGTATACATGGAGCAATGAGCATAACACAATACTACTGGCCTTATAGGTTATTTTTGATATGTCACTGATAGAGATAAAAGTGTGTAAGTCATGAATTTGATGCATACTTTAACATAAACCTTTTTCATCTATGATTGTTTTTACTGTTCAATTTTTCCCCAATCAATTTTCAGTTCAGATGAGTACTGACCTGTTCCTCTACTCCTCAGTATACAAGCTTTGTAGTGCTGTATGTTTTTTACATCGAGAGAATACTTGGGGAAACATATCAAAGACATGTATCTATGATATATGCATGTTTATTTTTTATGTGATCATGCACCAAGTAGCCTGTTTATTAGGTAAAAAATAAATGCAGTCCAATACAACAGTTCTGCAATAAATCCTGGTGACTGTGGTTTGTGGTGCGGTTGGTGTACATTGGGGTGCACCATGCTCATAAATGTTTAGAATATTATTTTCAAACAAAGCCGTGCCACAAACTGCAGCCTGCAAAATGTGCATGAAGTTGAATCAACACCTCAATCAGAGCTTCAACAAAACCTTCATGAAGATAGGATTTATTTATTTACTTTGTTACACACATGTCATTTTATTTTCTCAGTGGTTGTTGCAGGATAAAATAGACGCTGACACATGACAGTAGGGAGAAGGCCTCTTCTGATATAGAAGCTTCACGTAATAAATATCCATTTCATCACAGACTGAAGAAGCAAACATAACAGAAATGGACAACATGTACAATCTTGTGACATGTATTTTATTGATTTGATTATTTTGCGTGTGTATATGTGTAACTATGTATGCATGTGTGTGCGTGTTGCCCTCAGACTAAGCCATCATGCCTCCCCTCTCATCAACCCAGTAGGTGTTATTACATTGAAATCAGAGCAGTGATGTATGCATCTGTAATGTGGACCTGTCCTCTTCTGCTTGATGGAACCTGACACTTCTCATTATCCTGACACGACAATGAGAAAAGAGAACCAACATTTTGTCTGAAGTGCTGCTCAGAAGACGTTATGAAGCGTCCTAAGCACATCTCATGAAGATATTGACAGAAAGGGACACATTTCATTTTAATTTTCACGATGATAACAAAGCTGAGGTCACTTCCATTTCATGCAGATAAATTATTTCTTTTGCAATTTGGATGTTAAAGTACTTCAGCAGAGTAAAACGATAATAACAAATAATGCATATCAGCTACTTTATATCAACAATAGTACACATAAACAGAGGGAACAAGTTAAAACATACATTGCTGATTCATAGATGATATCTGAATTGTTAGCCAGCTTGCTTCATGGTTTGCTTTCAGAAAAGACAAGCTGAGCCTGCTAGCGCTGCACCCTGAGCTTAAGTAATCATTTGTTCTTGGGAACCTCCGAATTGTTTCTCTACTCTCTGCAGATGATGCGGTTCTGTTGGCTTTATCAGGCTGTGAAGCGTTTCATAGTGTAATCTCTTAAAACCGTTACTGTCGCCGTGTAAATGGGCAAAAACACAACTCTTCTGAAATCGACGAAGACACAGCCAAGCAGCCTAATTCACGAGTGCAGACAGAGCATTATGGACAGAAGAACAACACAAAAACAATGTGGGACTGTCTGGTTGTGTTGTGCTGCAGACTGTTGAGTTTATTAACCCTCCTCCAAAGTAGATGCTGCACCGCTACTGTGATCTTATTCTGTGGTGTTGACTTTGAATGGGTACAATGCCAACTATTCTTCACTCACTGTACCATTACTGCATCATAACTCCAGACCATGTTAATTCATTTTCTTATTACTTATTTTACATTTTACTTTTCGTAGGAGACCGTCAGTGAAACGGGATACAGGCAGCATGAAGACACAGATTAGCAGTAAAGCTTTAGCATGCTCTGCTGCGATGACCACGATCTCAAGCCATTGCCTGGGTGAGTGGTTAATTCTGATTATACAGAGGATGTCTGTTATGATTACATAATGGCAGCACTCTAAGTAAACATTTCCGCCAGTGATTTAAGTTTCTCTGTTGTGTCGGTCTGTAATACATTGCGAGTGTGACTGTGTGTTGCTGTTCCCCTCAGAGATGGCATGGGTGAATTGCATGAAAGGATAGCTCAAGTGTATTAGCGAATAAAGTATACAGATTTTATTACTCTTCATCCTTTTATCTTTGAACGTGAAAGGGTCTATTCACTCGGCTGGGCTTATGCAGTGCACGAACAAGCAGCCAGTCCCGTGTGAGCTGGCTGAGTTTGCCCATGTTCGCTTCAACAATTGAGAGGGACAAAGGTGAACCAACTGATTTGTTGCAGTCGCTAAAATAATAGAGCAATTTCTTTCCTTAATGCTCATGGTCTGCTGTTGACTCACAGAGACTCACACGTACACACACACACACACACACACACACACACACACACACACACACACACACACACACACACACACACACACACACACACACACACACACAGACAGCCAGGTCTGCTGAGAACAGGCTGTTCGCTGAAATCGTCCTCAAACAATGAAGTGCTGAACAGATCACATCAATCTTTCTCAAGAGAAATATTAGTTTCCCCCACCTTCCTTCCCCCACCCACACACACTGGAGGAGGCAGAGGAGTTGCGAGTGTGTTTTGTGCCTGCGCTTGAGTCTGTGACATTGTACAGTGAGCTAGACGGTGTAAAAAAGACGCGCTGTCATCTTGTCTTAAATTTACCTCGAGTCTCCTATTTACCATTTTTTACACAAATGGCAAAAAATAAACAGTGAGCTTCTACTGCCATGACCGTCTTATTTAAAAAACAAACAAAACTATTTTAATAGCAGAGGAATCATCCTAAAATGTGCTTAAAAATGAATGAATTATATGCTCTCACTGTTGAATGCACTTTGATTGCAGGATCCGATATGAGATGTACTGTATTTTAATATAAGAAATAGGAATTAGTTTTGAGGAAGGAAGTTTCTTTAAAAAAAAAAAAATCAGTTTTAAGATTTTTTTTTTTTTGAGAAGCATTCTCTGCCCATCTCTTTCTCCTGCCCCCTACTAATCTCTGTATATTAGCTCCCAGGAAGGGAAAGCTCTCTCGGTGTATTCTGGCTGTTTTAATATCTGTCAGCTTCATCCTGTGCTCCATCCCTCTGCTTCCTCCTCTCTTATTTTGGCTCTCTGTTTCCTCCTGTCTTCATATTTCACTCCTTTGTTTGACTCCTCTGTCCCTGTCTCCGTTCCCTCCATCAGTCCTCGTCAGTGACCGGCAGTTGCCACTTCGTGTGCACAAGTGTGTGTGTGCGTGGCTCAGAGAGGGATGATGAGATCTACTCCATTTAGTGCGTTGTCTTGCCATTTCTCTTTTCACTCTGTGCTTTTTGTCAGAGCAACCCAGGTTTCTTGACACTCCATATAAACACACTGATTATAGCGAGAGCTATTGGACATGTGTGTGTGAGTGACTAATGCCTATTGTGCACCTGTGTTTAAATGTTAACTCAACAGCAACATCTTTCACAGCAGCTTATGTGCCGAGATACACATTTTTTCCATGTTAATTCCAAGAATGTCTAATTAACTGGATAAAATACCCACCAATGTAACACCCTTTGATATCCATCGCTGTCATTATTGAACTGACATTGTGCCCATGGGACATTGATTGGATAACTGCATACTGAAACATTCCTTCAACTGAATCAAAACTATCAGATGTTGTTTTAGAAAACCAATCCTTTGCCTTGCTGAGAATTTCATCTTAACATGTTCTACAGTTATTACAAAACCTTTAAAGTGGCTCATGAAGCAGCTCCTACAAGTGGTCCCTCATCATAATGTGATGGCCCCTGCTGTTTGTATGCATTTGCTGAGTTGGTTACCGTGCCTACCTGTCTTTGAGATGCCAGAGGGTTCGATTGCAGCAGCTGATTACCATAGCTGATTGCAGTATCCATGTGGATTTGGAGCACATGAGCCCAGTGCTCCACAGGATGTTAAAGTCCAGCGTGCAGCGTGGCTCACTCTCTCTTCCCCTTCACTGTAGGCATCCTTTTGCTTTGTTTTTGTTTTTTCACACGAACACTAGAAATACTATTGACTAACTCACCCCACTTTTAAATTTACTGCTCAGTTGGTCTCATGTTCTAAAAACTGCTGCTCGGCATCCTGACGGTTTCCAACTAGTTTCACTAAAACAAAAATGACTGATTTCATTCTTTGGTGGCATGCAAGTCTAGTTGATCATCATGGTTTTACTTCTTTCTAACCCATCTCCAATTCCAACAGATTTTATTATCTTGTCTGGTGTGAAACTATTCCATCAGGTATATTTTTTGCTGTGGAGTGTGCGGACCAATACATCCGTTCATTTAGAATATCGATATTTTTTTTCTATTTAAGGAAATACCATTGTGTTTTGCTGATCTGGCTGGATTATTATATCATTAAGTTGATTTCAGGGAATGAGAGAGAGGCTGAGAGAGAGAGAGATGGATTGACTTTTAACAGGAGAGAGAGTTTGTTCATGAGCTTGTCTCAGTAGAAACGGTCAACATGATTTCAAGTGAGGCAGGAACTGTTCTTTGATTCTCAATAGAGAATGCATTAGCAGCTGTGAAAGTGACTTCATCTGCATTCTAACCTCTGTAACATTATGTACTGTGCCAGTGTGGGCCTGGGCCAACATGAAATGGCCTGTTGTGATTGGTCAAGACTTCAGACATGACAGTAGCCTCATAAATGTTGTCTTACATTGTTTTAGTCTTTTGTCCACATTCTGCTCCGTCAGCCTTATGTCTATGGGACTGACAATGATGCCAGAAATTATTTGGGTTTAAGGTGGGACAGTGCTCCTTTAATTTTAGACCTTAGACATTTAAAATAGCCCCACAATGAGACCCTCAGATAACTGTAGCTTGCCCATGCACAAAATACACAAAATTTGTCGTGTCGGAATGAACATTTTCTACTATGCTTGTCATGCTACTTACGAATCAAGGTAAGCCCAAAATTGATATGCTACACAAAATATATGCAACAAATCTCATATAATTTATCAGCATGCAACTAAACCTGCTTATTGGATCAACTGCTGTGTTTCGTACTCAATAAAAAAGGTCCTGGCGTCCATCACTGTGGTGCTTGGTAAGGTTTGAAGTGTGTCCTTACATGACACTGTTTTATAACACCGTTTGCATAAAGGCTTCATTATGTCAGTTGGTTTGCCACCAGTGTCGTCTCTGTACAAAAGTGACTGTAGTTAATGGCATCACCATTGACTTGTTAACCAGTACAAGAGAGGGGGTTTATCTGAGGATGACACACTGTTGTTGCCAGTGGTATGAATTGAGCCAAGGGAATAATAACATCTTTTTGCATTTCTGAACCTCCTTACCTTTACCTTGGCCCCATAAATATATATAATTTTTACATTTTTGTCCTCTTCTTCTACTTCACTAACAGAGTAGAATGTATTTTGTGTGTCTATTATGCACTGTTTACATGAACTCTTGACATTTTTACCTGTACAGACACTTTGTTCTGTTCTGTTTCATTTCATTTTAACATATTCCATTCCCATCTTTTCTTTTTTATTGTAATAATCTGTTAGGTCTGATGGATTATATAGATAAACATTAATAAAGTGAATGATCAAACTATAATAATTGTTCAACACTTGAACTCTACTGTACTACACATACTATTTAAAAAAGAAGAAGATAAGTACATTAGTAATCTGAGACTGACTATGTTTAACATTCAGTGCCTGATTATGTTTTACAATTAATTATTGGTCAGCTCAGAAACATTTCTGGACTGATACAGAAAAGCTATTTATCACCTTGAATAGTTTTATTTCAGAGATCTTCTTGTTTGCTGATGTTAAGTCAAATACAGGCAGCAACTATGAAATGAATTGGTTACATTAACAATGTATGTAATTCTACATTTCTGTTGATATTGGAATACAACAGCAGCTGCTGTACTCCGTTTGAAAGTTTGAGGCCAAAGTGGAAGCCATTCTTTCAGCCTTGTTAAGCGAAGGCTGTCACACATTGTCGTCACGCCACGGAAATGTGTTTCTACCCACTGAAGCATGCCTATTCTCATTTTTCTATTTGCTTTTATGTCTCAAGTACATTATTTTGTTATTATTATTAACCAAAAAAGCCAGGCTCTCTCTCTCTCTGGTATCCAGGAGTGTGGAAATTGAATATTGCATTTAGAAGTCAATTTCCACGACGGGATTACACAAATCAGCCTCTCCCTGTTTCACCCTTTTGCTTCCATTCATCTCTCATTCATCCTCCTCCACCTTGATGCATCTCTTCATTTGCGGTGGTTTACTCAATTCATTTGAAGATGTGTTTTTTCAGGCTCAACAGCCCGACTGATGTTTTTCCACTTTGCATTGTTACGTTGCCCCCGGCCAATCTTTGCATGCGTGTGTGGGTATATGCAAATTTCTTGTCCAAGCCTTTTCAACACTTAAAAACCTCTAAACCAGAAGCTATTACTCCTCCGAAATTTAATGCTTTTGGTCAATGCTATTTAACTATAAGAAGTGAAGTATGAGTTATTTATTTATCCTTCTTCTTTTCATTTATACGCCTTGCACATTTTTACATCTTTTTTTTTTGTTCTGCATGATTTTGGCCAAGTGCTCTGGTCAGAAACTGGAAGGTGTTATTGTAGTAATGTGAAGCTGCAGCTAACGCCCTACAAACCAGACATTTAATCAACTGTTATGCACAAACTACCTGCGCAGAAAAAGCAATCTTAAAGGAATGTTTGAAAGACAGAATTTTTTTGGTGCATTAAGTACAGATAACAATAAACACCAAAGTCACACATGTGTTCCCAGAGAGAAGACAGCACTGTCTTCACATGAGCATTTGTAGAACTTCTAAAAAATATACTGATGATTAATATTAGAGATTATTATACAAAATAGATTCTGTGTGTCTCAAAGGCATATATGTAATGGGCGGTGGGCAGATAGGGATATACTACATCTTGCTCAGAGTCAGATATCTTTATAGTCACTGAGGCGAGCAGATTGAGAAATATTCAGGAGGGAAAAAGATTGTTTGATTTGTGTGAATTGGAAAATGAATAAGATTTTCTTTCCTACTCTACAGACTATGATGACTTACGAATGTCATTTTTACATGGCATAAACTTTTTTTATTTGTTTAAATTTACTGTGTATCAAATGCCTGAAAAAGAAGGCAAGATGGACTACTTAACACAGATTGTCCTAGTTCTACACAATACATATTACAGTGATCTTCCTGTCTGACCTATGAATATTGTTGCAGATAATGTAGAATCTGATTGTGAAAATTAGATTTTTTTTTAGTTGAAAATGTATTTTCAGCATTATGGATGTACAGCTTCATATTAATTAGTGGTGATTTGTAAGTCCATGGCAGTTGGGCACAGCTTTGTACAGGACAAAATAATAAAAACATCTTTCATCACATAACTAAACTTACTGAAAATCATTTCCTGTTGTTGTGGGGACCGTTGCTACCTTTAATGTCACACAAATAATAAAAACACATGAGCCCTTTTCCACTTTAAATCAAGATGCAAACAAACAAACAAACAAACTCCTTGATAATGTTTGAATGTAATATACAAGGACTCACCTCTAAAGAAAGCTTTTTAAGCTTTTTAAGTTTTATTTGTTTGCTGTTTTTATATCTTTATATGTCGATGTTTTCTGTAACTGTTTTTTTCATGTAAATTTCTGTATTACATATGACAAGAGATAAAAGGAGGGTTGAAAATGGGTGGGAAGCAGTCTGCTACCTCTGTTACTTTGCTGCTTAGATAGGCTGATTGAAAATGACATATGCACAATGGGAAAAATAAAAAGATCAATTGTTAGAAATAGCGAATAATTGCAAGAAAATGTTAATGAAATTTAGTTTTTGTTACCATTTCAACAATCTTTGTTCAAGCAAACAAAATGTGAAACTCTGGACTTCCCAGTCCTCTGCCACCCTTCAGCTCCCCTTCTCCTCGCTGCTTTCTTCATTTTCTGCACCTCTCCAGACGGCATCTCTCATCCGCTCCACTTTCCTCTCTGCTTGTTTACAGTAAGCAGGTCTGAACAGGATGGTTTTACCTTTTATGGCCATTCTTTATCCACGGTAAAAGTACACTAATACAACGGTATGTTACTCACCTCCCCCTCCTTATTCTGACCTCCCGGATGGGGTACCAGGGGTAGGTGGACTATGTGCATGTTTGTGTGTGTGTGTGTGTGTGTGTGTGTACAAACTGAATCTTCAGGGCTTTGAATCATTCAATCTACAGTGTGCGGTAAAACACCTTTTCAAAATGTCTCACTTGTCTACATAGACAGATAGTGGGTGAGGCAGAGGTTTGTTTTGAACGTTTGTCTGAATATAAATCTCTGATAACAAGTGTTTAGGTAAAGCTGTGAGTCCCTACAGTACGTCTGACACATACACATGCATGCAGCCACACACATACACACAAATTAAAAAAGCGGGAAGGTGTTATTGAGTGAAAACTGCTGCAAACACTGTCACTCAATGGAGGAATGAGAGTGAGCAGGGAAAGAGATGACATAAGGCATTGTGCAGGCATGGGCATGGACAGGAAATGTCATGTTTCAAAGGAATGTTAATTACAATTTTTTTTATTCCCTCACCACTAAAGGGGGCATATAGGCTTACCCTTGTCCGTCAGTCAGGCCGTCCATCCGTCCTTCTGTCTGGGAACAGTCAATCCACATTTCCTCAAAATCCGCTGATGTTTTTTTTTAGGGCGCTAACGGTGTGCATCTCATAATTGGTTTCTTCAGTTTGCTTATTTATTTATTTTTGACATTTTTAGGCACATTTTCATGTCAGTTTGCGCACATGCACCTATAATATGGATTATGGTTTATCCACATCAGCACAAATTGAGTTGAGGGGGCATCTGTGTCCTGGGACACAAATGTTCTGTTATTCCAACCAACAATCCAAAGTGTAGCATCAGTTCAACCCTTCAGACCTTTTCCACTGACAGGAGCCACCTCATGGATTTCAAACTATTATTTCAAGTGACAAACAAGTGCTTGTGTGTATGTGTGTGTTAAGTGGCTTAAGTTAGCCACTGGGTGTGTGCTGAGATGTGAGCCCTACTTGTTATGAAATTTCAGTGTGCATGCATGTGTGTGGCTCTGGAATGTCAGTGTCAAGGGCCTGAGAAACAGTCACGTACAAACAAACATGGCTATGGGCTCGTCTTTCCCTATTACCCTCCTCTGGTCCCTATCACTCCCATGAAAACACACACACACACAGTGTTGGTTGCATGCAATCCGTGTTTATTGTCTCAGTGTTAACTAACGCCGCTGCCATATCTGGCCTCTGTAATTAGATTTACCTTTTCTTGTTTTTCTTTCCTTTAATTTAGTCCTGCTCTGTTGTTTGCTTTCCCTTTCTCCTTCAAAGTTGCTTTTCTTCCATGAGCAGATTGCACAGAGGGAAAGGGTGAATGTGAGGAGGAGAGGCTTCTTTACTGACTTACTTACTTTTATTTTATTTTTTCCTGCTCTGTTTTTGTGCCCCTGACTCAGTCACCTGTCCTCTGCCTCCTTGATTTCTGTAGGAACAGCAGCACCCTGCAGTTACTCCCACAGCATTGCCAGCGGGATTGTTGCTGTCTCCCCCCTGCCCCTTACACCCTCATCCCACCTGGAGGGATGGCATACCTTGCTGTGGGGCGCAGACACACATACCCCCAAAACACAAACATATTGTACAGTTACATTTCAGGCTGAACAGACACTCAATGGGTCTCCCTTGGTCCCTACTGAGAGTGCCGTGTCTCCTCTGTGTTTTCCCTACAGAACTGAAGTTGCAACCTACTGTCAGGGGATTTGCTGTGATCTCTCTATTGTTGTTTTGCTTTGTAACTTTTCCCTCATTCCAATATGTCTCTCCTATCCTTAGCGACTGGTCCCCGATGCTTTGGGATGTGGAAACAAACACACACAGTGAAACGTGAGAAAAACACACACTTATGGTACTGTATGTGCTCACAGTAACAAGCATGAAGCAATTGTAAACCAAAAAATGGATTTTAATTGTTATTATCTCGTGACACAAGCCCAGGAGACAATGCTAGCACAAATTTTGTTTAAAGTCAACCTTAATGTCTCTTTCTGTGTGTTTCTGTTTGTGTGAATAGGCGGCGGATTTTAGCGAAACTCTTTTTAGTGATACAGTGTCTGGTTCTGTTTTTGGAAATAAACCCTAAAAATGTCCCAGTGCTGGTTGACTGGTTGGAGTGACCCTGCAGTGCCAGCTGTAAACTCCTCTTATGGTAGTGTTATGGCCATGTGTACACTACTGTGTCTGTATGTCTACGTGGGCTTTGTTTTCCCCTCTAGATTTAATGCCTTACATGGAGACAAACAGACACCAGAAGCTACATGGAAGTTCCCCAGACAGGTTTTTGTTGTGTGTGCACATATGTGTGTGTGCCAGTCTGTGTCCGTGTGTACACAAACCTTAGAGGCCCATGGGTGAAGGCTACCATATCAAAGGTTCAGTAAGCAGGGGATTAAATATCACTCCCTGCTAAAGAAGGTTTGGTCCTGTTTAGAAGTGACAACAATAGGTGGAAAAACATAAGACTGTCACTAGAGGGGCGAAACCCAGTCTGCTATGCCCTGAAGTATATGGTTTTTAATCTCTACTTTAAATTTGATGGGCCTGCAGCTGTCAACAATGAACTATTTCCCCCTTTTCCTGTTATTTCCATCAGGTCTGCTCTTGTTTTTTAAATTTTTTTTAATCCATCCTTAAATACTGAGAAACAAGCCTCGATGCACCGAAATGAAAGACAGAAGAGTTGAGTGCCAGAGGGAATAAAAAAGAACTGCCCCCCCTTCTCTCACTCCCTCTCCTCGTCGCCCTCCTCCTACTCCTCCTCAGCCCTCCCCTCAAGGGAATGTTTTGGGGCCCAGCTCATATTTTGTTTGCACAATGCATTCCTGCAGGCTCTTTATTTATGTCAATCTTCCTTTTGATCAGAGTCCGGTTACCACCAGTTACCCACTCGCTGCTCCTGTGAGTGAAGGAACCCACCTGTGATGCAGGACTGTGCGTTAGTGTGTATGTGTGTCTGCAGGAGTCTGGGGCCTTCATTCCAGGCCGAGTTTACCGTCAATTAATATGGCTAAATGATTCCCTCACATGTTAAACTATTTATGTAAGGTGATCTGGCTGGTGGCGGAGCCCAAGACATCTGGCTGTGATCTACACCACAGATGGTTCTACCTGCTCACACACTCGCTATGTATGCAACCCCACACACACACACACACACACACACACACACACACAGTGTGGAGGTGGAAAGGTGAGGAGTGTGTGTGTGTATGTGTGCATGGAAGGAAATGGGGTAAAGACAAGCCTTTCAATGGGATGCACGTATACACTGCTGAGAGAGGAGGTTACGCATGCTTGACTTATGGGCTTGGTTTGGAGTAGCAGGGCATTGAGTGTGCACATGGACAAATGACACACAAAAAAACAACAGATCCTCTCAGAGCTCGTATGTGATGTCGCTTAACTTCTTAAAAAAGAAAGAAAGAGAAAGCGACACCCAAAACGGCTTAACAGGTAGGAATAACATATCAAGTGCAGCATGCAAAATGAACACTAGCACATCCATGTCTGTCTAAAGCAGTTACACATCAACATCATTTCCCCAAGGCACTCATACAGCTGTACGAATGATTTACAACAAACTTCTGTATAATTCATGATACTCAGCTGCAAGCAAAGAAACACAAATACACTTAGTTTGCTGTCATTGGGGTGACAGACATCATGCAACAGCTCCGCAATGAAAACCCTTCTCTACAACGCCTTTTGTATGTTTGTTTGTCTAGTGTGACGTCTAATGTATGCATCGAGCAGCGATGGCAAAAAAATATGATAATAAAAAAAAAAGTTTCACCTTCTCTCTTACATGATGGTTGATCTCTTCCTCTAATCGGATGATAAGGGGCTCCCAAACGTGCTGTGTCTCCAGTTTGAAGATATTTTCGGTTTATTTTCCTCTTGTTTGAGTTCACTGCTAAGTGGCACTAGCTGGAACACACCCTATATTAATGAATAACTGGGTGATTCTTTTCTTGTGGAAGTGGGTTTCAGATAGTTGGTTTACAAACATGAATACATTTAGATGTATGAATATGTGTGAATCTATCATACTGACTACTTTCTTCTTGAGTAGTACCTGATCAACTCTGTCAATGGCAATAGTAATAGTAATGACTAATTCATTACCAATTATTCAAACATTACCTACTGAGCAGTAGTCTTTCATTAATTCATCATTTTATTATTAATACTTATCCTTTTTGTGTCCCCTCAAGCAAAGCGGTACATGATACTGAGTGGTTATTTAGTACTGATGCATTACTTCATTACTTCTGGGTCCTCTGTTATTTTTACTTTATATGCTCCCATAAAGCAACAGCACCAGTTGACATAACTATGAAGATGATACTCAGCTGTGCATTTCTACTGAGCCAACAAACGCTGATAGTCTTCACTCCATGACTGCATGTTTGGCCTCCATAAATGGATGACTTTTTAAAGCTGAATGAGGATAAAATTGAAATACTTTTACTTTGACCCAAATCAGTGGAATCAGCCTTCTTAGTAAGGTGACCCAGACAACTTCCTTCCACCTGAGAATTATCGCAAAGTACAGCCATTTTTAACAAAACAGGATGCTGAGAAACTGATTCATGCTTTCATTGTAGGTCAGACATACTGCACTGCACCTTTTACTGGTCTGCCAAAAAAAGTACATCAAGAAATTGAAACCTATATAGAATTCAGTAGCTAGATTTTTAACTAAGACCAAGAAGAGATAGCACATCACTCCTGTTTTAGCTGAACTGCACTTGCTCCTTGTTTCTTTTAGAATTGATTCCAAAGCTGGTCTTTTAATTGTGCCCAAAGCAGTGCAGAAAGTGGGGAAGCTGCTTTTATGAATTATGCACCAAAACTGTTGAAATCCCTGCCCTTGTACATCAAACAGGCAATGGACAATTTCAAAAAAAGAGCTGAAAACATACGTTTACCAGAAGGCCTGCATGTGGGACTGTATAGAGGCTGTACTTAGAAGTACTGTAGTCTAGCTGGCTGGATTGAACACTGCGTTTGTCTGACAGGATGATCTGTGGCCTGTTGTCTTTGGTTACTTTGATTAACTGCTCTTAAAATGACACATATCCCCCCCCAAAACACCTCGAAATATTTGTGTTTCATAGAAAAACTCCAACATGCTGTGATGGCCCTAATATGCCAGTACAGTCCATCGTGGATAATCATGTTTTTGCTGTTCTTCGCTTGAAGAGAGATAAATGCCAGTGACTCTTTCCTTATTCTACTCTCCATACTCGTTCCTTGTTTCCCCCTCCTTTCCATCCCTCCATCCTGAAAGAGCCCTCAAGAGATGTGTGTACCCTCTCGCCGCCCGTATCCAAATAATTAATCCAAAGCAATTACTCTACTCCTTCATCTGTCCGTCGGCCCGCTAAGAAAACATTTCGACACGTGTCCTCATCACTCCCCTTTAATTAAGGCAGCACTATTTATCACTCCCCTTTAATTATCCTAGCCTGTTTATCAGTCTGCCTTTAATGGAATAGGCACCAGAGAGATACCCGTACAAAACACATCCCACAACGCTTTCCTCGCTTCTGCCAGTTTTGAACTAAAAAAAAAAAAAAAAACAACAAAAAATTATTAATCAAGAAAAGCAAAACAGAGAATTAAGAAGAAGGAGCGAAGAGAAACTTGGAGGAGCTGAAGGAGATATAAGTTGTTGTTTTGCTTCCTCTCTCTGCAATCAGGGTGATGTCCACACTAGCGCACTCCGCTGGGCTTTTGTTATCCTTGCAAAAAGCTTCCACAGAATCCATGCAGTTCACACTGAGTTCAAAGACATACACAGACACACACACACACACACAAACTGAGATCAAACACACCTCCACAATAGTTCTTTTGTGTTCAGTAACCATGGTTTCTGTCAGGTTTAATGCTTAGCAACATGTGTCACGGGCCAGCCACTCACTGAGAAGGGGAGGGCTGATGGTACTTTTCAGAACAGCATAAGTGTTTGACCATGAAACAAATTTTACTATTGTGGCACTTGCTTAGAGGAGCTGAGTTTGAACATTGCAATGGGATTTTTGTTTGTTCAGTTTTATACCCACACACAGCAGCGTGCTAGTATGTTATGCTTGTATTAGTGTGCACGGTGCAGCTGATGTATAGCATGAACCACAGGAAAGACCGTGTTTTGCCTTCTCAAGATGCATAACAGAGTTATCCATCAGCTTTTAACCAGCTCAGACAGAGGAGAAACCCACAGGAGAAGGGAGGCAGCTGCAGAATCACACCCAGATACTGTGCACCTCCCCTGGATCCAGAACTCACACAAATGGCTGAAGCTTGCTCAGGCTGGGAGCAATTTGGCGCATGTAAACACACACACTAACACACACACAGACACAGACACACACACACACACACACACACACACACACACACACACACACACACACACACACACACACACACTGCTGGTAGGGTCAGAAGTCTGGGTGTCACACCCTGTCATTGCAGATTAAGTTATGCAAAGTGAGGTGGTTGGAGCCAACCCCTAGGGCTTAACAAGCAGGAAACACTAATTGGGTCGGCTTGCTGATTGCCATAATTGCTACTGGGTGTGCATGTGTGTGTGTGTGTGTGTGTGTGTGTGTGTGTGTGTGTGTGTGGACATGTCATGTGAGAGAAGAAGGCTGAACAACTTGGTAGGTAACATGGCAGCTTTCAGCATGGACCACTACCCTCTGAAGAGAAGAAGATAAAGGAGAAAAAGAAGAGGTAGGAGGATGAGAGTGATAAAGCAGGGGATTAAAATGATCATAAATCAGGAATTTCACAGAAATTCTTGATAGATAGTTTTTTGCACTTATTTGTCATCAAGGAGGAAATTATTTTCCACAGAATGTACCTACATACAGTAGCACAATTAAGTTAGATATACAGAACTATACAAAATGAAAGGATTTACAGGGACACACGATTACAGGGTCACACAGTTATATAAATATTTTCCATATTTCCCTCTGATGTCCTCCAGTTGTTCGGCCTCAGTTCTCTGATTTGTGGAGTTAATGGAATCTGTCAATCACGGATCAATGAGGATGTGATCTGTTAAAAGTGACCAGTCATTGGAGGGGCAGTGCCTCTACTGGTTTTGGCATTTTATCGTCTGACAAAAATTCCGGTTAATTTGCACAACTCAACTTTGACGGCGGATTTACCTGTGAAAGAATGTTTGTCCTCCAGTGCTCACCAAGCAGAAACTCTTAAGCGTTGTGGATGCACACAGGTGTCATTCTTTTCCTCTCCCTATGTTTTGTTTCTAGTTTGCAGCTGGCTGTAAAAATCTTATGCCGACCTTACATCAAACGACTTCTCAAGAGATTTCACCGTTGCAGACAAATTTCCAACGTCGTGATAAAATCATGATAGTTTTACCAGATTTACGGCGCGCTCCCGTCGTCTCGATCGTTAGGTGTAACGTGGTCATAAAACTCAGTCGGAGCGGTCTTAAGTCGGTCTTTGTCTCGTCTTCATGTTCCGAAGAGCAGCGTTGGTTTCCAGCCAATGTAGAGGCTCCTGTCCTCTTCATTATGGCAGATTCCAAAAAGACCAATTTTGATGTCCTCTAGTGTGAACTTAATGTTACTGTCCTCTGAGTTCATGTCCTCTATGAAGACTGGCAATTCCTGGGTTTTGATTTTGACCCATGTGGCTCAGTGATGTTCCACTTTACAATTCACAAATCTGGTCTGGTATGGTTGATTCTCATGTTAATGGTCTTTGCATGTAGTAGTTTTTTTTTCTTATGGTTTCCATAACCTCCATAGTCAGGATGCATGTAAACAATGAGGTCACATCACCATGACTTTGTCTGGGTCCAGTTTCAAATCTTGAATCATGTTCATCTATTCATGGATTTTTTGAATGAGGAGTGTTACCAACCACAGGTTATAAGATGGTAGATATACATATGTTTGATATAAAACTGCTGATAATGGGCCTGAAAGTGGTTCCTTCTTTGATAAGAGTCTTTCTGAACGTGCTCTCTTAACTTATTACTGTAGAGAACTTGATCTCTACATGACCTAAGTTGCAGAAAGACAAGACTCCTTTTAAGTATATAAATTACAACCACAGAACCATACTCAGGAATCTTGTGGAACCAATAAATTCATGGGATGGCTTCTAAAGGATACAAGCAATGATATTGTCAACAACTGATGGGTTTCTCTTTCTGTAGCCTATTCTTGTATCCACTGGTGGAATTCTAACTCATTGTTTCATATAGGGTTTGGTTGATGGCTGGATGGAAAGTCAGGAACACTACAGGCCCATTTATGGCCTATCTATATACCTAAGCAGATACGTCCAGGCGGTCTATCCATCCTTGAAGAGTCGGTCGACAGAGTCAAACCATCATGGCTACCAACAAAAATAACTGTTTTCAAATTTTCAACACAGAATAATGAATAAACTATGACAGAAGACAGTCACAATTAGATTATAATTATGGATTTATTTTACAAAAAGACACAATCAGCATACGATCACGATGCAACCCTTGTTGGAATGAGATAAATCTTTTGAGTAACAAAGGAAAATCTCTCTAACATGCAGCCTTACCGAGACTTATAACTTATTGATGTTATACCTCATTTTGGACCCCAGAGTTGACTTCTATTGTGTCCAGTATGTCACATTTTTGCTGTGAGTCAAGCTGCTGCTGGCATTAGCTTAGCTCACTTCTAGGTGGTCATCTTGTTTATAGGTTAGAATTCATTCAGTGTTCACTAGGTCTTTACTAAGAGACAAGTTATCCACAGACATCCCCTCCTCTCCAAAACAAACAGTCCTAGAAATAAAACATGTAAAAACACATATTTTAACATTAAAAATAGACAGTGGGAGGCAGTATTAACTATGGTGGTGAGCTGGTGAGGATTCCACATACTCTCTTGAGCATGTCAGACCTTCTGCTATAGGGCCAGCTTTCCCATAACACTCATAAAAGGAACAAACAACTCCTGACTCAAAGTGTTGATGTCATCATCCAATGCAATTATCAACCCAACTTCACAATGTTCTGATCCAAGGAGTTTTTTCAGAACTGAACCTTGTCTGTTGTTTTTTAAAACCAGCAACACACAACAGAAACTGGTCCACTCAGAAGACTGCACATCCAAACACAAGAAGTAATCCATAGCATTGCAGTGAGGAATGCACAGACTCCTACATCTAGGAATCTGACAAACCATTGAACAATCATGTGACTCGCCACAGGAGGGCCAACTCCTCAGAGCAAGACTCAGCAGTTCACCCACACCCAAAAGATAAGGAGGAGATCATTGTACATATTTTTGATGGGGACGACAGATGGTTTGAAAGAGGAGTTGAAGAGCTATTTATGTCAGTACGTCTGTTAAGTAGAGAACCCATCCCTCAACAGAGGACAGCTTTTATCTCCCACCTACAATACTGTCCTTTCATTCCATACTAGGAGATGTAACAACCACTGACCTCTGACCTCATGTGATAACTCCAACAACTGTCACTTAGATTTGTACAATGACACCAACAACTGATATTACAACTGCTAGGAGCCCTAATAAAACAGGTGGTCTCATCCATCCACTGGTGGAATTGGGTTTGAAAAAGTGTTGCAAAAAAAGCTTACTTCTAGTGGAGAAAACATGGTTAAGTGTCGTCTAGGGTGCTTCTCAGTGGAGAAAATATGATGCAGTGCTATATATAATAGACCATGTTGGTTCTGATAGTTTCAGGTTACATCATCATCTTGGGTATCAGGGATAAAAAAGAATCTTTGTTTTTGAGGCGACTCTATAAAACATGCCTGCCACAGTAACACTGACAATCTGTGGGAAAAACTGGGTACCTTACATGGCTAAAGTGCTTTACTGTTCTCCAGAAAATCAATGTTCACTCGCTAGTTTTTCAAAAGCAGGGTAGGAAGTCTTTCCTTTCAGCCACTTCTACAGCTTTTCCCTTTTACCCATGAGCAAAAAAAAGTTAAGATCCTTCATTTCTTGAAGTCATTAAGTGTTCAGGGTCATTGCACTAAAACCTTTTTTTATTTTATTAAACACTGGAGATGTATCTCTTATGTTGGAAAATAGTGCAACTGTATTTGTAATTGAAAGAAACTGAAACAAAATGTTTTTAAGCACAGCCTAAACATTCTGAGGCGAGCCATCTGAAATATCCCATACTAACCCAAAGACTCTGGTCGAAGAAAGCATTGATCCACAAACAGTAGTTGTTGGGCATCAAGAAATATGTCTTAAAATTCCAGTGCTTAAAATCTGCCACTCTTGCTAAATGACATCACTCAGAGCAATGCCACAGTACAATGACACGACACAAAACTAATTCAGTGCATTCCATTCTTATTTAAAAACCATACTGCTTCAGTCGAAGAGAAGTAATTGCGACAAAACATTATTGTCACACATTAATGGTTAGAAACCCTGAGGCTAGCATGCTTATTAAATTGAAATAGGCTGCATCAAGTTGTGGTCCACAGCAGAATCATTTCTGCACAGGGTTTTTCTGGCCTGATGTAATTTTGTACTAATGGAAGCAGCTGCTGTATGTGATGCATGACCTCTCCACATTCTCTTGTCCAGCCAGCTAAACCCTGTTGCTTGACATTTCTAGGAGAGAGATTGAAGAAGTCATGAAGCACTTTGAGAAATTCCTTGCTTCATTTTCATGTCCAGGATTCAACATGTGCATGCTCAGTCACCCTGATGTTAATGCTTTAGTAACCACAACACAACTGTGAAGTTTGTCTCACAGGCCTAATCAGCATTTAGATTAGTGTAAAAGGAACCTTTGCATTCAGATATTTAAAAATGCCCTTTTTCGCTGTATTCTCTTGAATATTATTTTAAAGGGTTGTGTCCATGACCCTGGGTGATTCAACTCCACTTGTGAGGCTGAATGAACTAGCACACTCCTCTCGTCCTAATTGCCGGCTTTCGTTAGCCCTTCTTTGACACACACACACACACACGCACACATGCACACATGCACACATGCACACATGCACTTGTGGACTTGTGCTAGTGCCCACCATGGCTAACAATGCACAGCTACAAAGGCAGTGTTGGGCAAGTTAGCCCGTTAGCAGTGCTTGCAGCAAGTGTGGTGGATTTTAGGGTTTAGTGTCCCACTGAGACAGAATAATGAGTGTATGTTTCTAATCTGTGTGCATGGCTGTGAGTGTACATGTGTGTTTGTGTGAAGTAGCAATGCTGGGGAATAATGAGTGTGTGTTGCTAATCTCGGTCTTAGGAGACTACCTCTCCCTGCTCCTCTCACACTGTCTCAATCAGCGGTCTCTCTCTCACTCTTCTCTCCTCCTCTCACTCTCTGTATGTAGGCTAATTTAGCGCTGGCTTTGATGCGTTTTCCTACGGGCCCGCATTTCTCATATCCAAATGCAGGGATTAGCCGTCCTTTATTCTCCAAAGCCCATCTCATCCTGTTCTCCCTCTTTCTGTCTGCTTGCCGTCTCCTCGACCCTTGGAAACAGTGGCAGGGACTTAACAACCTGACAACAACTGCTTTGTTGTTGTGTTTTTGTGTTGCGGTTGTTAGCTTAGGCGCTTAGGCCTTTGTGGGCCTGGTGTTTGCTTGTGCGTTCTGGGGATACATGTCAATAGGGAGTGGGATATATGGGAGATTTGCCAGGGATGACAGGAAATATATGTGAGGAGAGAGGAGAAGATGGAAAAGGAGAGTCATTTGACTGTCACTATCTTGTTTTATGATTCATTAAGAGGAAGAATGAGAAATTATGTGTAACTAAGTTACATCTCTGGGTGACATCATGGGTCCCTTTGTAACAAGCTGTATGCCGGTATTTCTGCATGTGCCAGTGTGTGTGTGTGTGTGAGAGAGAGAGACAGAGACAGAGATGGCAGGTCTCTTGGTGATATTCTAATTCCCTTTGTAGAGACAGGGACTGTCACTTCTGAGTGTGTGCGTGATGAAAGTGAGTGTTAAGCGGCGAACGCAGCCAGCATGCTCCCACGGAGACAACACATTTGCCAGTACACTCACATATAGGCTACATGCATGCACAACCTCACACCCATAGATTGAGAAAAAAGTCTCTTGATGATCTTTCAACAGCTTAGGCAGCTAGGGCGCCTCTGGGACTCTTCACAGACACAGATACACAAGTATACACCACACACACACACACACACACACCTTCCAAACTTACACAGCACACATGGTACTAAATTTGTATGTAAGCATCACATAGCTGGATACTGGATAGCACCTGTTGTAGCCCTGAGTGCAATTATCATAAAACAAGCTATATTGAGCAAGATTTCAGTGACTGTAATAATTTCACCATTGAACATAAACACCCACCTGCTGAGCTGCAGGTCTGATAAGAGAGAATACCTCAGACATGACTTTCAGATTGTGTACTTCCAGGACACATATAGGATATTAAATGTTCTTATGCTACACTGACTGTCATTGTCACCTTAACCACAACTGCACACCTCAAAGAAACATTAATGTTTCGCAACAGGGCATTGTAATACATCCATTAAGACACATGTACTGTACCACAAAAGTACCAGACAAAGGTGAGCTAATGTTCCAGTCCTGTGTGCTGACAGCTGATTCTACTGAACGGATATGCCAGCTGAGAGGAATTTCTCAAAAATATCAACTTATTTCTTGACTTAATTTCGACTTGTACAAAGACAGATGATGGGAATCAGGGCCACAAACTGAGAAAGAAGCAGTTCTCTTCCATCACCCTCAGAGGGAGAGAAGCATCACCTATTTAGCCAGCTTTCTTACTGACTGACTGAGAGATCCTCGTGATTCATGAGTAGCATCAATAGCAAGAGAACGGCAGAATATTGTTAGATCACAGAACTGTTTACATACTTTAATAGTGACCGGTGGTCCTAATCTGGGAGATTCCAGATCCTGTCCTGAAGCTAGTTCATATAAACCACATATGCATCATCATCTCTCACAAGATCATCCTCTAAATCATTTACCACAGTCTCCCTTTCTTTTCATTTGTTCTCCTTTGTGCCTCTTTGTCCATGTATTGTTGCGTTGTGCCTGTAGCAGCTTCCTGATTGTTGGGTCTGGGTTGACTGTGATTGAGAGAGACCTCTGACCTCTCTAGCTCTATGGAATTCCATACATGGTGCGTCTGCGACCCTCTGACCTCCAGCTGCGCTTTGATTCTATTGGCTGAAAGGCTCCCTGTCCCTTACAGCAAAGTGTCGCCAGTCAGAATCGAGGAGTCAAAGGTCGATACTCGTGGAGTTGAGGCAATGGTCTGCCATTTACAGCATGGTCACAATACCATCATTCTGCGTACACAGTACTGCATGTGAGAAAAGGAGAGGGAGAAAGAGAGAGACAGATGAGAGAATTTAAGAGAATTAGAAGTTCTCAAATTATGGGATGCAAGGGCCGTCTTTGAGATGGGACCAAATCAGCCTAAGTTCAGGAAGGATTTTTCAGATTTATTTCAATGTTGATCTTATTTTTGTAGCTTTGGCCATTATTCCTGTTAGTTATGATAACACCAACTTACAAGGCAGTAATAATAAGGCTGTAATTTTATTATTTTATTATGATCCTTAATACCACAACTCTCACGCTGCGTTCACACTGCCAGCCTTAATGCACAAAGATTTTTTCTCAGATCGGATTTTTTGTGTGTGTAGCTGTTCACATTACTTTTAAAATGTGGTCTATATCAGACTCCAGTATGTACAGTTAACCCCCCTGAACTGATATCCATGCGCAAAAGAACAATAACAAAGAAGTCACATGCAGTACGGCCGGCGTCATACTCGGCTCAGGCGACCAATCTGCCTGAAAAACGTTGCAGTTGGATGGTATTGGGTTGTATTGGCTGGCAAAAGGTGCGTGTTTCCTCATATTGGCTGACTTGTTTGGCATTGCAAAGTCCTCCATTTGCTCGATTGTCCGAGAATTTTGCAAAGCCATGTCCTTATGCCTATTTATATCAAATTGCCTAAAGGAGATGAAATTCAGGAGGTCATACATTTCTTCTGAACGAGGTGTGGTTTCCCCCAGAACGCTGGTGCGATTGATGGGAGTCATATTCCTGTCATTGCCCCGAAAGAAAATCACACTGATTACTTCAAAAGCAAAGGATGATATTCAGTCCTTCTGCAGGGGATGGTGGATCATCGGTTCTGGAAAGCCTACAAGAAATAATCTATCTTCTATACATTTTTCACTTGTCAACTAGAGGTAGCCAGAAGCTCAAGGTTATGCTACAATACTTGACTAGCAATAATAATCAACAATAATTGCTGTTACTTGATGGAAGATGGCGTCAAAGTCGCATGAATTCCGATCCGATCCGAGGTCACATTGCCAAAAATCCGACCTGTGTCTGATTTAGGACCAGATATTGAAGTGGCCCAAATCAGAATTGGAAAAGATGGGATTCCATGGGGTTTGTGCTGTTTACACTGCCATGAAAAAGTCACATATGAGCAGAAAATCAGGCCTGGGCCACATTTTTCCTGCAGTGTGAATGTAGCCTCAGTTATGATTCTAAATGTATAATACCAAGGCAAGTGCAAATCAAATCCATGTAGCTAGATGGTGTTCAATTAGAACCAGTGCTAATTTGATAACTGACACAAAACACAACCCTTTTCAATGTAGAAACCATAGACTTGACATCAGCAAATTAATTTTAAAAACAATTTGCATATTAGTTAAATCAAGTTTAATTCTCTGTATAATTTAGTAGAGAATGAAAATTTAAATTGTATTCTTCATTTTTGAAGAATTCTCCAGTGATTTAATCACACCCCCCTGAATTTACGACTGCAGCCAAACTTAAACCCCTGCAGCTTTGCCGTTCAGGTTCAGGTTATCAAAACTTCAAAGACCTGCAAACTTATGACATACTCAACCATGTCAGTGTCCAGGCTGTCCAAAACTTTCTGTGATTCATCTGTAGTCAAACTGTACTTCAAGTATCCTTCACCAACCCTACCCCAACCCCCAAACTTCTGTCTTTATCAAAGTGAAATATCCTCTGTCTTCTAGACGGAGACAAGTTGGGGGTGGAGGTGAGGCTGTCAGCAGTGGCAGCACCTGGCTGTGGAGCAGTCTTGATCAAGGCCCTGTATTGGACATGAACATACACCGCTCGTCTCTCCGTACCACTCCACCCGTGACACTGTTACAGGACAGGCCGACAGACAACGCCTGAACTTTCTCTCTGCCTGGCTTTGAATGTCCTTTATAACAGGCAGGTAGAGGAGAGTGGAGGAGAAGGAGAGCGGTCCTCTTTATTTTAGTCTTCATGCTGACAGGTCAAAGATGAGTTCCTCTTAGTCTGGTCTTTGCACCTGTCTTTGTACCTTTTCCCCTTCTGGTGTCAATCTCCCTTCATCTGTCTCTCTTCTTCTTTTATGCTGCTCCTGCAGAAAGAATGAGTTTAGTCACACAACATAATGGATGGGAATACTGGGCCCTTTCCATCCTTCTCTCTCCCCTGCAAGCACCTATGTATTCCCTGCAGAAATTAAGTTGCCTTTGACACCCTCTGTCCTCTTATCCCTCCATTCCTGATCTCATTCACAGTGTGATGTTTTCTGTTGTTTCTGCTGTGGGATTACTTTTCACAGGGGGAGGGAGAAATGTGGAAAGCTGGAAAGAGAGAAGAGAAGGTCCAGAAAAGAGCCCTAAAATAACTGTCATGCAAGTGGACAGGCAGTGATTAAGGATTTAACTGATCATCCTGGGGCTGACAGTGAACCAGCTATTATCTAGCAGGAATCAAACACTGCTCAAAGCCCTGGGAGGCTCTCTGCGCCTCTCAGCATCTCTCAGCTCCTCTCAGAGGTCTGGCCAACATGAAAGGAGACGTCAGGGTCTGGCAGTTGACAAGCCATGGAGAGAGAGAGAGAGAGAGAGAGAGAGAGAGAGAGAGAGAGAGAGAGAGAGAGAGACAGAGAGAGAGTAATGTAATGAGATCTTTATTTTGGCCGTTACCTCAGGGACTGTTGATTTGTGTTGTGGTGATGTGCAGCAGAATACAAAGACCCACTCTGTTTGTTTATGTGGGAACTCTGTCTATGTTTGCGTGTGTGTGTGTGTGTGTGTGTGCGTGCATCTGTGCATGTGGGGATCACTCAAAATTAGTGGAGTGAAAGTCGTTCATTAATCTTGTAACGCCGAACAAATAACAGGAAACTAGATGCCACTAGATTAATAAATGAATAACCAGATGAATAAAAGTAAATCTTTATTGTGAATGCGTTGAGAATATAATTACTATAAAGAGGAAATTAGTGAATCGGTCTGTGTGTGCATGTGTGTGTGTGTGTGTGTGTGTGTGTGTGTGTGTGTGTGTGTGTGTGTGTGTGTGTGTGTGTGTGTGTGTGTGTGTGTGTGCATGTGTTTTATGTTGGTGTAGTTCCAGTGTTTGTGCTCTTCTTCATCAAAGGCCTTTCCATGATACAAGAGACTTTACACTTGATCCTCCTGCTGATCTCCCCGCTGAAGTATGTGCTTCTCTCTCTGTCTCTCTGTCTCTCTGTCTCTCTCTGTGTGTGTGTGTGTGCGTGTGCGTGTGTGTGTATGTTGGACACCATGATGTGGTGAAGTCCTTGCACTGTGGTCTTTAAGCCTCACTTCCTGGGTGTGTTATAGATACTACAATGCTAGTACTGGTGTCCACTCCTTTTGAGATTATCCACTAACAACTGGGTAGTGACAGCAGTGGTAATTAGCAGCCCATATGTGTTGTTTAAATTTGAACAACATTTATCAAGGGAGGAAGACTGTAACCTTAAGATCCTTACATTTTTTTTTTATAGTATCTTAAAGCTCATCTAAAATGATCAAAAAAGTAAAAATGACATTAAAACTTTTGTAGCTGATCATTTAAAGTTTAATTATTACATTACTCATACAATGTAAAAAATGTAAAATGCAACGTTTTTGTACCAGCTACCGCGTTTTTCACTCACAGCAAGAAGGTTCTGGGTTCGATCTGCAAACTCAACACAGAGAGGAGTGACTATTATCTACAGCTATATACAGAATGTGATTAGCGCTAGGGCCAACACAGGCACAAACTAACACACTAACAAGCTAAAATTGTTTCCATGAACATATGAAACTTTACAGAACCTCAAAATATTTGAGATCAGATTGTTTGTTTGACCTGTCATGCAAACTGTTCCTCTAAAAAAGAGAGTTTGATATTATATATATATATATATATATATATATATATATATATACATAGCATCTTGAAGGACCATTGCATCTTCTGTGCTCTAACTGCAAGAACCCCCCCTCCCAAACACACACACAGACACACACACACACACACACAAGCTCGTGCAGGGATGAGTGCTGTGCTCCTTCCTGAGGTCCCTTCACACATTAGACCAGCTCTAATAATAAAGGGAGAGGAGACAGAGTGGATCCTTTGAGTGTTCAGTTGAGGGCGGGTGACCCACTTATCCATTCCTCAGGCTTTGTCTGGGCCTCTGGGTTAACCCACTTACCCACTCCCCAGGCTTCTGCCAGGCCCTGGAGTGAAGGCCGGCTTCTTTTCTCATCAAACAACTGCTCTTAATAAAGGCCAGGGACTAGGGGAGCCTGAAGCCCACGGAGCTCTGAGTGTGTATATTGTGTATGTATACGTACACACACATACGGGCATACACAATAGTGCACTCATCAGCACAAAACCCACTTACACGTTCCTCAATAGTTTCCTGCTCAAACAGGAAATTTGTTTTAAACCTTCATCATCGTTTGCTATATTTCAGCTTGCGTGTGTTTCCGGTAACAGTTTGAGTGTGATTGTGTGTGTGTGTGTGTGGGTGTGTGTATTTTTCTCCTGTTCGTCCATATCTGTGTGCCTATCAGCTCAGAAATCTCTCTCTGTCTCCTCCTCTACCAAACTGCATTTGCATTTTAATTATGTCAATGTTTGTTCAAAAGCATGACAGGCGCTCAGACATGACAAAATGGAAATAAGGGACTTAAACTGGGGAATTACAGCCCATTCGCACATGTTTTGTGCGACGCTAACATGATGTACATCCCAGTGTCCTGCATGTGAAACCCTACTTTTGCATGGCTCTTAATCCTGCTGTGGGGGTTACAAAAGAGGCTTGCTCAGGGGAGCCTGAACTGTTTCAGCAGCACAGAAAGGGATTTATTATCTATCATCAAATTTGGTATGTTCCATTATTTCACATAGTTTTATTTCATGTTCTTTTCATTTTGCAAAACCGTTCTTCTTCAGTCCTAATTTTCCTTGCTGAGCTATACAACCATTCTGTACAGTGGCTAGTGTGTCCAGTCTGCAGCATGGCAGCATAAAGGCATTCCGAATTTCTTGTCTTCGGCCAATTGTTTTAACAGAATAGTTAAATATTTCAGAAAATGTGCCTTTTTGATTTCTTTTTGAAACAACAACATCATCTGCATCTCTGCATGGACATGGAAATCTGCATGGAGAGTTCACCCAAAAATCCATGTAAGCAGTTTCACCACAAATAGATGCTTTCATCCTTCCACGCAGGGATACAGAAAGAAACTAGTTCTAGCATACAACTATCCACAGCAAGGTTTGCAGATGATCTCAATGAACCCGGTCTGGATTTCTGGATAGAGACATGGCTGTTGCGTTTTTTCAATTAATTTTTTGACACTTTGAGCACCACAAGCTAAGCGCCATCTACTTCCAAAACAATATCTCCAAAACTCAAAACAATTTAGATAAAAAGCACTAGATGTAACCAGAAAAATATGTATTTTTGATTTTGGGGTGAACTGTCCCTTTAAATATGAACCAGAGCTAGGACATTCACTTATATCGGACGGTTGAAGTTCGATCCCTGTCCCCTGCAGTCTACATGTTTAAGTATAATTGAGCAAGATATACTGAACCCCGATTTGCCCCCTGGGCGCTGTAAGGGTTGCCCCTTAGTTCTCAAGGGATGGGTCAAATTCAGTATAGTCAGGTAGTCCGTCTCTGTCGACATTAAAAAATATGCCTACCAACACCTCCAAAGCTGCCTGAATAGCATTCTGCGAAGAGTAATAAAACCACGGAAATGTTTATTTGTGGAATATTAAAGCATAGAGGAGCACAAGGGAAGAGTCAAACTTTCTCAATAAAGTCAATTACACTGCAATATTTATCTAATCTATCTTAAGTTTTCACAATAAGTTATATATACTGTATATTGGTCATACTATCTGGAGTGGTGAAATTCCTGAGCCTATGGATAAGCTATTTCATGGTGGACATTTTGATATGCAGTATGCCATAATAGAAAAACCACAAGTGTAAATAATAAAGTAAATAATGGCAGAATTCCACTAAGCTGCTTTAATTTCAGGGTCCTTGTATTATGCATGCTGACTCAGTGTCACACTGCCAGGGCTTACTGGGGCAGCTGAATATAAGAGAAGCATTGTAAATGTTATCTGTGACACCTGTGCTTTTACTGCTGTGAGAGGTCAAAATGTTTGGTGTGGAAAAATTAAGATGGAACTATTGACTGTGTTTTTCCTTCTGTCAAAAGCTATATTGGCCGCTTCAACCACACAAGCCGCATCCAGATGTGGATAAACACCTCAACAAGAGTGTACCCCTGAACTCCTGACACGCATCTCCTTTATCGCTGCCTGTTATTTCTCCCTCCCTCCTCCTCCTCTTTCTCCTCAGTGACTGGCAGGGCCAGGATGGTGCTTCTGTTGTGTGTAATAAATGCTGTTGTATTGAGCCCACAGGGAAACCCTACTCTCCTCTCCCGGCCATTACTGTCTAATGGCCAGATGATGGGAGAGACACACACAGAGCCTGTCACTGACAAGCTGATATACTGCTCTACTGTGTGTGTGTGTGTGTACATGCATGTGTATGTGTGTGTGTGTGTGTGCGTATGTTCATGTGTCATATAGAGGCTGATATACCAGCCTGGCCCCTGGGCAGAGGAGGGGGGGGTAACAGTAGTAACTCACTCGCAACCTGATCAAGCAATGATAAATCTTCTGAAGCCATCATGTTTCCTCTCACTCAGTCACTCACACACTCACACACACACACACACAGACACCTACACACACACACACACACACACACACACACACACACACACACACACACACACACACACACACACACACACACACACACACACACACACACACACACACATCCTCTTACCCACTGAACCCTAAGGGCGACATTGAAAAGGATACGCACATCACTTAAACTGTCCCCTATGTGCATTATATTACAGGAGAGATGTTATGGTTGTGACTCACTGGAGGTAGTTCAGTTTTTTTGTTGTTGCTGTATTCAAACTTTTTTTTTTTTTAAAAACCAGATGTGGAAAAAATCATTGTGACCATTATCTCTTGCTCTTAATCAATAGATATTAATTGGATAATGGTCTCTTGGTGAAGTAAAACATGTTTTTTCTATGGATGGGATTATGCCATTTTAACAGTTAGGAAAAGTAGCCTTGCTTCTCCGTCTACGCACCAGAGACACTTTCAACATTGTAGCCAATGAATAGAGGTTGTGATGTATTTTCATAGACTAAAGGCTGATGAAATTCGGTCTGGTGCTCAGGTGGTTTAAAGATCTCAATCTTTTCTCCTGGCTATATTTTAGAGGGAATGTATCAATGTTATTTCGATTCTGATAATGCTCAAGGACAGAAAAATGTAAGATGTTTTAACCTGCACCATTCTTTGTCAACAGTTTTCTTTTATGTTTGTGAAAAGTGTTTTTTGACTAATGTTGCCGAGAAGTTCTTGGTATGCAGTTATTAATTGTGCTCGACAAGATAAGCATCCTCTTTTAATTAGGAGTTACTTGTGTCTCTTTAAATATTTCATTATGTGTTAAACTAAGTTTGGGTCATTAAAACTGTTTAAACCTTTCAAGCATTCAATCTGTTTTTAATATTTGATCTAGTTGTCTTGCTGAATGCTAAAGTGTCCCTAATGAATTCCAGACTTGCCATTCAGACTTCTTTGTATCGGGAGCACAGTGGCTGTCAATATTTTTTTATTACTGTGTACATGCGTGCAAGCACATGCATGGCCACACACACACACACACACACACACACACACACACACACACACACACACACACACACACGCACACACACACACACACACACACACACACACACACACACACACACACACACACACACACACACACACACAAACTGTCACGCACACGCACACACATACAGCTTCACAAACACTAAAGAGGATACAAGGACTGGACAGTGCAAGGACAACGACCCACTTCAACTACAATCAGACCAGCCTTGAGAGGCACTGGTCCTTTCTCCTCAACCAAGTATGAAAAATGATTTGAATACCTATATAACTCTGATATTTGCTTGCTTTGATGGCAAAACTCATTAATACCCAAACATTTCAGATAAACATTGAAAAGGCTTTTTAAAAATTTAGCTTTGACTTATTTTACAGAACAGATTTAGGCTGTTTAAAACCAACCCCTTGTAGAAACCAATTGTCCAACCAGGCAAAGGACGCATTGTTTTTTTATTACTGAAATTGTGCATGTGTGTGCTTGCGCACAGGTGCATAGACACACTAATACACTAACAATAACCTCTGATCAACTCGTTTGAAGATTAAAAATAAACTAAAACGCAAAAAGTAGTCAATGTCTAATTCTTTTTACATTTTAACCCAAATATCTGTACTTTCTACTCCTTACGTGTTCATAACAGGCTTGTTACTTTAGTGGATTATTTTTTATTTTGCATCATTGTGTGCTTCCTCGACATCAACTCACCCTAAATGTATGGGACGATAACATATTGAAAAGATGATCCCTCGGTGTATTCATTAGTGCACATCATGCACGACAGAGGAAACGAGACGGCAGACGTAAGAAGAAGAAGAAGCAGGTAAGAAACATATGCAAGAAACTCAATCACGTGATATAGTTGTGATGTCAGTTTTATTCTGTTCACTTTGATTTACTCAACATGTGTTCTACATAATGGCCATTTGCACGGAGTCCATTCTTTGCCTGTGAATGGCAGTGGCAGGAATTGTAATGAAGTTCCTAATCCCTTTAATTTATATGGTATTTATATTATATTAACATATGATGTGAGGTTCAGTAAGGTTTGTACAATGTCCTTCAAAGGGCTTCCTTTTACTTTTATATTTTGAATACATTTCAGAACCTGTACTTTTTCACTTTTACTTGAATAAAGATGTCAAATAATTAATTCTACTGTGACCAGCCTTTTTATACAAGTATAGAATGTGTGTACTTTTTCCATCTCTGCTATTGACACATGGAAGTAATTCAGATCGTAAAGAAGATGAGTTGCCATCTAGGCTCAGATGTTGGTGTGTTTTTTTCTCTGGCCTGCGACAGTCTTCTGTCGTAAAGCTCTTGTCTTACCTGAGGATTAGGTGGATCAGACATTGATTGACAGATCCTATGTTTTCCTCCTTCCCCTCCTACCTCCTCCTCGATGAACGCCGTGTTTGGGGTTATGAAAGAACACTGGCTGGAAACCTTGACTACAAAACATCTGAGACGGCACAGCTGAAACCTGAAGTCTCCTTGAATTTATGCACTGTGTGTGTTTGTGCGTCTGCACATTTGTGCAAATTATTGCGCTGCGCTATATAAGCATGTGTGTGTGTGTTTATGTATGTATATGTGAGTGTCTGTGCGCTGGTAGAGGAAGATGAAAGGTGTGTGTGTTGAGCCCTGCTGTCAGTCCCTGCCATGTTTAACAGCCCGTCCGCTCTGCACAGTGATTAGAGCTGTCGACTCTGATGTGATGACATGGGCTGAAACCACAGCAGGGGAGAGAGAGAGAGAGAGAGAGAGGGAGAGAGAGAGAGAGGCAGTTTGAGGGTCAGATCTGAGAGAAAGTTTGGGGCGGGGTGTTAGGAGTTGACCTTGACAAAAGTAGCAGCTCCGAAAAGTGTGGGCTGATGCAGGGCCGTGTCTACAGCCGCCATGGTTTCAACATAAAAGTCACTACCTGCCACTGTAAAGCTCTCAGCCCACCCATTGCTTATTGAAAGTCAGCACACAGGAATACATTTTATGACAGGGCAGCAGACTAAACTGATGATATACAGGCCATGTACCTGTAAGTGCATTAGCCGTTCAGAGAATACATTCAATGACAGCTGTAACAGAGAAGAAACACAGATTTATTTTACGTTTTCAAAGCTCCACTTTAGAAGGCATATACATAGGTGCTGACACTTCTTCACATGTGTAGGCCTGAATTTCTCTCCCATCTCTTTCACCTTTTGTGTGCCCCTTTTCCATATGTTTTTAATCGGGCCAGAGGGAAGGGAAAAAAGAATTGATGTGGACGGGGTGGGGGGGTACTACTCAGGGCATGTTTGGGTTTAATGTCTGCTCCTGCTCTAATAGAGGACAAATAAACAGTGCTCTGTTTGGAGCGCACAGCTCCTATAGTCTCGTACACACACACACACACACACGCACATACACACACACCTTGGTTACGTGGCCAGTCAAAGCTAATACAGCAGAAAATGGCCCACTCCCCTGTCCGCCTTGTGTGCTGGTGCTGTTATTACTGGGGCCTAATAAGGCCCAGATGCCTAATATTAGACGTAATCTGTCAGAATAGTTTTGTTTATGTAATTTAATTTTTCCAGGCAGTTGTTTCCAATTAGGTTGTTTAAAAGTTTTAATTGAATTAAATAGGAGATATCTCCATGAAGGGAAATGCCAATAAAGCAGGGCCAGGGTAGACATGGGAACAATGCTGTTTTGGCCTGTGTGTGTGTGTCAATGAGTATGAGTGCGTGTGTGTGTTTTCTCCATGACACACACCTATCATTACAGCTTTCCCATTATTGTCAAGCCTCTCAGAAGTGAGTGCTACAGCGTCAGTGGTAATTATGGCGTTATGAGGTGGCAATTACATTGAAATGTGTTCGACTGTCAAATGCCTTACAATGACCTGTCAGCATGCTGAGATGAGCGTAAACTGGTTGAAATCAAGTGAATGAAATAAATAATATTGAGTGACTGCTTTGCAAAGAAAGTGACACAGAAAACATTGTGCTCAAGAAATAGTTCATAACCAAAGGTTTTAATAACCTTTGGTTATGAACCTAAAATTAGGCTTAGCTCTAACTTTCAACATGTAACGTGTGTTGAAATTGTAGAAGTTGGAGATTGCTATTAATTGTAAGAATGGCTGGACATTATACATTCTTTTCAAACATTTGAAAGTGGGAGAATTCTGAGATTATTTTGCCCAGAATCTAAATTTTGGATTATTTTGGCCCTGTGCACAGTGCTTTATAGTCATTCCTCGTTGTAACCACAAGGGGCACCGATGAGCACATAAGAATGAGTCCTGCCGTCCTCCAGCTCATGCCTCAGGCCTGACTGTTGCCGGTGTAGTGCATGAGTTGTGCTGAGGGATGTGTTGGTGAATGTGCTCATCTCTGATTATTTGACACCTATCCATTGAAAGAATGAAAGACGTGCCAAATTAGTGTCAGTAGTGGTAGGTAGTAGGTTGGTGGTGGGATGGCGTGGAACGGGGGTTTTGGGGGGGGGCTACTTGTCATTTATTCTGGAGAAAGAAAAGGTGTGTTAGAGTTATTCCAGGGATAAAAAAAGAGGGAAGGCAGAAAAAAGAAAGACAAAGATCCCTTCAACAGGCAGGGCAGTGTTGCGTGACTTGTGTTTCATAAACACACACACACACACACACACACACACACACACACACACACACACACACACACACACACACACACACACACACACACTCTCACACACACACACACACACACACACACAGACACACCCTCGTGCACCAAACACAGACATTGCTCAGCTATGAATTCTGCCCAGATTTTGTCTTACTGGTGACTTTCTTATGGATGATTTAATGCTTAACTGCAATCAGTGGTAAAGTGTTCCACAAAGCTTAGTCAGACATAGCTGCTGTGCGCTGTGTGTGTGTGAGTGTGTGAGTGTGTGTGTGTAAGTGCCTTCCCCAGCCATAACAGACTCCTGAGCTGTTTAGAGAGACTGGCTACAATGCGGAGGACAGATGTGGAAAACCCCTGGCTCTCCAGACAACGGCCTCCTTCATCCCTCCTTCTCATGTCCTTCACTGAAACGGAGGGATGGAGGGATGGAGTTACTGAACTAACTTCCTGGATTACATCAAACACCCCTCTGCATGCAGGGCTGCTGAAAATCCCACCTCCCCCCTTGTTCTGTCACTCTCTGCCTCTTTTTCTCCCCATCTTGTCCTTTGGACGGAGTCTATCTCTCCATCTTTTCAAACAGACATTGCCATGCAATAGAGATGTCTGGCTCTGTGGACTCCACTTAACCACAGGCTTCTGTGGCCTTTTCCTGTCCTCTTTGAGCTGTGGCGTGTGTCTGCCTGCCTGCATCTTTATGTGATAATAAGAATCTCATCTGTCCCTTTCTGTCCTTGTCAGTATTAATGTGTGTTATGTTGTACAGTCCTACCACAAAAAAGATTCCAAAGAAGAAGAAGAATCCAAAGAAGATGACAAATGAATTAATCAACTTTACACAAATTAGAAACAACACCAGCAACTCTGGTCTGGCCTACAAATGCTACAAATGGAAAAAAGTTACACAACCGAGTGAAGAGAAAGTTTGCTATTTGCTTGGGATGCTGTAATTGAGTGAGTTGAAGGATTAAGCAGCAGGTGTTTGCGCTGTGTAGATGGCATAGCCAAGGCAGCGAGCTGCAGAGGGCAGTCAGTAGCCACTGAGCCACGGAACAAGTTGGGGATTGGGATTGGCTGTTATCTGCCCAGCCGTCTGCAGCTGTATTTACCACCTTTGTTTGTTGTTCCCTAAGCAGTCGGAGATATGTGTATGTGTGAGTGTGTGTTTTCTGTTCCCTGTGCGGCCTGGGGAGGACTGGGAATTTTCTGTGTCAGTGCGTCAGAGGATTTTGGCTGGAGCTTTGTTGATCCTGTCTTTGTTGATCCTGTGTTGTTGTAGCAAGGGGAGCAAGAAGATTGAGGCATTAGCCATGGCAGCCTGGACTTAACCCTCTCCCTGCCCCATCTCTGCCTTTACCCCACCCCTCTGACCTATCTAAACTACCTACTGACTCCCGCATAAAAACAGTGTGGAAATGCTCTTGGTTCCCCTCTTGGTTTTGTGTCATGCTCTCTGAAGCAAGCCAACTTTCAATTATGGCCCCTCCGGTTCACCCAGGCACCAGTTGCCGGAGTTGTGGGAGTCAGTGTTTGTGGCTGCAAGCCAAGTGATCAAGATGCCTTTCTACTTGTCTGACTAGTTAAGAGATAGCAGGTAGTGTGGGTGTATGTTTGTATGATGTGAGATAAAGCTTGTGCTTTTATTAAACTAAACATCTCCACATCTGATGGGCACTACAGCCTTGGCACTGGTTTTTGGCATCATAAATACACATACATACAGTGACCTGTTTCAAATTGACTAGCTCTCAGCACTCTGTGAGCTGTGACCTATCCTTTTTTGAGCATCCTGAAGGTCAGGATAAAACGTGGCCGTAGAGACAGGAGTGGAGGCAGGCTGGAGGCTTTAGCTTTCCAGTGTGACCCTGCAGTTCCAACTCAGCAGTGGATGACACACTGCTCTGCTCTGCAGGAAATCCTAATAATACTGGAGACAGAGGAGAGCGCAAGGAGAAACTTTTTGCTTTTTTTGGTTGCATTATTTAGTGTATGTGTGTGTGCATGCATTTGCAGCACGTTTCTGTGATGTGTCGTGTGTATTTACAGCACATTTTTGGATTTGCAGCATGTTACCTCAATTCTGTGCATGCATTGTGAAATTGATGATGCTGTTATGTTAATTTGCTTGTGTTTTGTCCATATTTGCATGCATTTTCTGAAGCTGCAGTGCATTCAGCTCTCTCTGCCATTGTATAAAGGCTTCTTTTTACATTTATATAAATAGTGAATGAGATTAATAACTAGAAAGAAAGATGTTTTTCTTTGTTGTTTTTCACTGCGTGTGTGCAACATAGTGATGTGCACTTGAATTAAACTGTGTGGGGCCAAACGGGTTATCCAGACAGGTGTAAACACATGTACATATTTGTGACTTTCATCTTCTTATTATATTGTTTGCAATATTGTCCAGATTTGTCAAAACTGTGTTTACCACATTGTTGAGGAGTACACAAGAAAATATCTTGTTTCTTCTTATAGATTCTACTCTTTCTCTTTCCCACTTTTTACTAACATCCGTACTTTATATAAATAAATTATAAAAGTGTTGTTTGAATGTATCAGCAGATATAAAAAAGGCATCAAATGAAGCAAAAACTCGAACATCTGTTACCGTAAAGAACCCATTTGTTTGGGCAATTGGTACATCTAATGTGATGGTGAACCTCAGGCACTGATTCACATTTTTATGCCCACAGCAAATTTTCCATTAACACAAATTCAATTTATCACACAAACATAAAGGTGCAGCTCATACAAAAATATATATTTTTATTATATTAAAGCAAAATCACATTTATATGCTGATGATTTACACGAATGCTCCCACCTTATTACAGGCAGTGCAAGAGTCATTACAATCTGCTCTGCTGAGCTTAAAGTTTGTTTTAAAAGCTCAAAAAACGAAGTTCACGGTCTTCTAATAGCTCCATGATGGTCTTAGCATTTTTATATCTGACAGTAAATCCATTTAAAGGGTCACCTCATACAAGCGCTTGGATATATAGTTAGATGACAAACTTTCATTTGACGTATATATTTGACAGGAAAATCAAAATGAAGCTTGGCTTTTATTTTAGAAATCACTCATCACTGCATTCTGAATGATTTGGTGTGTTGAACGTCATTGACCACCCGCAGACAAGAGCACTGCAGCACATTTTTATCTATAAAGGAATACTGGGTAAACTTCCAGCTTATCTCTGTACCCTTCTCTGTGTTAGCTCTGGTAGTTACCAGCTACGCTCTTTTATAGGGCTGGTTTTCAATGTACCCTTTGTTTCGACAGATCTGGGAAAACTTGCATCTCCTACTATACACCATGGGCATGGGGCAATTTACAGAAGGATCTAAAATTAGATTTGCTTGTTTTTCTTGAGAGGCCACTATGCATGAATAGTTCATGTTGTCTTATTGTGGATTTTTTGTTGTATTTGTTGCATTTTTATCTGTGTGGTTGGCTGCTACCTTGGCCAGGTCTCTCGTGTAAAAATTGAGATTTTTAATCTCAACGAGACTTCCTGGTTAAATAAAGGTAAATTAAAATATAAAAAATATTTTATGATATCACAACATATTATAACACCAATATTATTAACGAACATGCCAATGTTCAGTATCATACCATTTATTAGGATTATACTATGTCGCTGCACGGTGGTAATTATCATTATCAGCTCAAGAATAATCAAATTACTTATCCTGTTAATCATTCACCAGCAAACTGTTAATAACAAAAGTGGTAAATGAAAGAATTCTAAAAACCCCATTCTTAAAATCTGAGTCAGCTTCTGCATACACAGTTTTCTGTTTAAACACTATTTTACCCTCTTCAGACAAGCTTCTTCAAAATAAACTTCCTCCCTATGGCTCTTCCTCTCTACCCGGCAGACACAGCAGTCACCTGCAAAGGATTAAGGAGCTATGTTGGATACGGTAAGCTGGTCATTGTGTGAGTTATGGTTGTTTGTGTGTCTGTGTTCTTGGTAGGCAGTTGGGTGCTTTCAGAGTCTGATGGGTGTTCAGTGACCTTTATAGTCAGTCTCTATTGAAACCTTGACCTGGCTGACTCTTACTTATTGGTTGATCTTTCTGTTGCTCAGACTAGTTGGATTTATGCTCATCTTGTCATGGACATCATCATCAGCAGTCTGCAGCTCATATTGGTATAAGAGCACTGGACAGACTTCTGTTTAAATGTACTCTAATGCAATAGTTTATTTAGAAGCACAGTAGGGCAATACTATAAATGTGTCAAAGACATCATCAGTATTGATTTTGATAAACCTACTGCAACACAGATAACACTAAATACTCTCCCTCTAACAGTGCTTACATATATGTGATAAATGTGTATAAATAATAAAATCACATGATCTGGGCAAGTGTATTCAAATGGCCCCTTTCTGTTTCCTCCATCCCACTAAGCTATCCAGAACCACCAGTTTGCCAGCAGCTTCATCAGGCATGAAACGAACATTAGTTCACTGTGGGAAGAATGATCATAGGGAGCGATTTATGATTTTGTTAGCCAGTAGGCTTGCAGTGTAAGAGGATGCAAGTGTGAATGGGTCTATTCTAATCAGACCATCATCTTTTGCTAACCTTAACCAAGTAGTTTTGTTACTTCAACCTAACTATGTTCTTCTGTAGCCTAAAACCTAACCAAATAGTTTGTTGCCTAATCCAAACCAAACCTCAGTAAAATAAATTAATGAATACAAATTAAAAGAAAAAAAATTAACTATAGGTAAATCTAAAAAAGAAATCCCCAAAACAAACAACCGAAAAAGAAAAACCGAAAAACAAAAAAAACAAAAGGCTTTCAGCCAGAAAAAAAAAAAATCTGAAAAAGCAACTAGTACAAGCCAACCAATAGCACATACTTTACTACAAAACTACGACTTATAATAATAATATCAGTATTACAAATATTAATAAAATAAAAATGTATCAAAAATTACTAATAGGCTTTGACAAGGACTATGGTTTCAGCATTCTGACACTTTGAGGGAGGACTGAGAAAATTTGAGTCCAAGGACACAGATGCCCTCTCTACTGAAAAAACTCACTTTGTACTGATGTGGATAGACAGATATCATAGCTGCTATCATAGCAGAATAATAGTGGAATGATATGAAACTGACTTAAATTCAAATATGCTTAGAAATGTAAAAATAAGCAAACAATCAATAATGAGTTGCACACATTTAGGGCTCCTACAAAGCATGTGTGAAAGTTTCATCGTCATCATTTCATTGAATTCTGTCCATTGGTTGTTGAGGATATGGGGATAGACCATACCCCTTATCAAACCAGATATGCAGTGGATGGATGGATGGATGGGTAACCGATATGACCCCTTTGGTGGGGGCATAATCAAAAAGTAATCACTTCTATTACTCAGTTGAGGATGCCTTATTAGTGCTGGGCATCTGTATCAAAGGGCTGAACAGGCTGCAGCATGTCTGTTTCAATTCCAGATTTTAGTCAGCACACTTTTCTTCCTCACTTCCTCCTTAAGTGTGTGATATTAGATGGAATGCCGGCGTTCCACAAGCTAAAGAGGTGTGAAATAAAACGCAGTAGCATCAGCATCTAGTGTGATGTTTTACATACTGTAAGTATCGACCAAGACTTTGCACACAACAAAACAGCATGGCAAAAACAATAATTTATCTTCCCTGATAGATGGTGATTGATCTTGTCCTCTGCTTGGAAGGTGAGGAGCTCCGGACCTTGTGCTGTCTTCCCTCTTGAAGACATTTTCAGATGATTTTCCTCTTTGAGTTAGTTGCTAACTGCGACTAGCTGCTTTTTAAATCTCCCAGTTTTGGTTTACATACACAGTATGTGGTTAAAGCTTCACACCCCCATCCTGTCTTATCAATTTAGCTCTGTCGCTACCTCTGGGGCTGGTTCAGAGGTGGGACAACAATGACCCCTATTACGCCTTTGTAACGTTTATACAGAATGGTGAGATACAACAGTCCCAACTTGAGCAGGGTGTGTAAAAGTAGGCAGAGAGGGATCACTTCTAAACTGAATTCGTCATGAAAATGTGGATATTAAAAAGAGAACCAGGAAGCGAAGAGTGAGATAGTGAGGAGAAACCAGATATTAAAAGAGAGACTAACAAAGGATAAAGAGAGAGATAAAGGGAGAGCTGTACACTTTGTCATTGTGTCTGCTGAGGTCTGTCAGATTGGGTGACAGTGGTGTGTGTGAATATGTGTGTGTGTGTGTGTACACTGTGTGAAAAAGCAATCACACAAACAATTAATTAGTCTCTCCAAGCAAAGGGGTTTGATAAATTGAGCTGCTCATCTCTTCCACCACGTCCTCCTCTCCCTCCCTCTTTCTCCCTCTGCCCCTTCACAGTTTATTCATGTCCCACATCCTTTTTCCTCATCTATACAATAAACGTCGAATTAGATTGTCAGATACTTTTAATTGTATTTGTTGATGTTCTGTGTCCAAGCCTAAACTGTAGTACTCCCAGAAAGTAAAAACTTATTCTCACCATGTTGCTCATTTAAGCCTCATGCCACACAGCTACACACCACCTGCATTAAGATTAAGTAATAGGCTTTAATTATTCATATTGCCCATTTTTATTAGACTACTTAAGCAAAATATTATTCCCAGAGTTTGTCAATGGGCACTCTACTCTATATACCCATCTCCAGCAACCTGAATAACAGAAATGTGCAATGGACGCACAAAATGTATTCATGTTTTTTTTTTTCCCTCCCCGTGTGGGCGCTGGAGGCTGAAATGAAGACTATGTCTCTTTTCAATTATCACACTCAGTCAATGCACACACATACACACTCACGCATGCACACACACACACACACACACGCCCACACAAAAACGCGTGCACTCACACACAGAGGCGTTAAGCAGTGTGCACTCATTAAACACTCTCATTATACACAGGAGGGGATCCCTGCAGGTGCAGTTTACCAGAGTTTAGTTCATTTCCTGCTCCTCCTCCTCCTCCACCTCCTGTTCCTCCTCCTTTCTCACATCTCTCTCTCTCTCTCTCCCACTCTGTCCTCCAGCATTATTCACCCCACTAACCACAAAATTAACCCCATAGGGGTGTGTCTCTGTGTCCGGTGATATTGCAGCTCTTTGACCCGTCTTTGAATCCTACATTTGAGACTTCTGGATTTGTCAGCGATCGATGACTTTGCACCAGCAGAGGTTGGTGAATGTGCAGCAGGTGTATTAACATTCTATGAACCACATTAGACATAATAAAACCCAGCAAATACTTGAACACAGCAACATAAATTTTTTTTATTGCTACTTATTTATTCTGTTTTGCAGTGTGGCTGCAATCTAATTTAAAGGCCTTTCCCCTGGTAGAAACTTGATCATTCATTATGATTCATATGCTAAAGTGAGAGAGTCTCTGAATGACTGTTGAACGGTATTATTTTAGGTGACTGAATGTTTCTTTGTGACAAACCTCTCATTTTCTCAGCATGCATATAGGCTTTCATACTTCTCTGACTGACATGCACACAAAAAGGGCCTTTTTACCTGATCCATTACAATTTCAGATGAGCCTGATCAGAAAGCATGATGGTCTGTGTGCAAATATGTGTGTGTGTGTGTGTGTGTGTGTGTGTGTGTGTGTGTGTGTGTGTGTGTGTGTGTGTACAGTATGTGTGTGTGTGTGTGCGTACAGTATGTGTGTGTACTTTTGAGGATGTGATACCAAGGGCAGAGAGCACTCTAGGGAGCTGTATACATGACAACAGTTCTACCATAATGTTAGGGTGTAGTTCAAAGATATAGGACCCAAGTGCAGACGACACAGGAGCAGAGAGTCATTGCAGGGATTTAATTAAATCAGAAGGCAAAATACAAAAACAAAAAGGCAAAAGGCAAAAACACAGGAGGTACAAAAACTTACTGGAACCACGGGAGGTAACACAGGAGAACGGGAGGAAAACCAGAGAACATGGGAGGTTACGTTAACGAACTGACACGGACAACAGAACCAAACAGACTTAAATACACAGAGTAACGAGGGAATGATACACAGGTGACACAGGGAGGAGGAGATAATCAACACAGGAGGAGACGATCGGACAATCACACACTGGAGGGAAAATGCAGAGGAAAACATGGAGGATAGACTAATCATAAACTAAGAAGACAGAGCAAATAAACACAGGGAAAAAGAGCAAACTAGATGTAAAGACATGGAAGACTAAAACATAGACAGAGGAACCAAAGGGGATAAAACAGATCACAAGACAATAGGACAGGAAGTGAGAAGCAAAAACACAGAACATGGAACACAGACTATCAAAATAAAACAGGAAACAGACAACCAAAATACACGACCATGACCATGTTGCGGTTTGGCCGTTCGTTTACATGCACTGCACACAAAAGCACACAAAAGAGGAGCTAAAATACAAGAAATAAACAGTGAATTTGAGGAGAAAATGTCTTATTCAGTCATTCATTCATTCATTCTCTGTAGCCGCTTATCCTGTGTAGGGTCGCAGGGGGGCTGGAGCCTATCCCAGCTGACTTTGGGCGTAAGGCAGGGTTCACCCCGGACAAGTTGCCATTTCATCACAGGGCCACATAGAAAGACAAACAACCATTCTCACTCACATTCACACCTACGGTCAATTTAGAGTCACCATAAAGTTTAGAGAAGGAATGAGTGCCTGGAACATGGTGGAACGTGGTCGACTCATTTAGTAGAGAATTCTATCATGTAATGTAACATCACATTTCAAAATTTAGAGAGGAGTCCATGCAGATGATTCAATTAATTTACTGTAATTCATTCATCACTGTCCTGTCTTTTCTCCTCACAGAGTGTGTGGTGTGCAGCACTCCAGTCCTTCTGACCTACTTTCCTTTCCTTTTTCTGCTCCCTGCTACCACCTTATTTCCTCAGTAGATGGAATAAGTTTGGCATTGTTTTTGCCCAGTGTCCTCTCACTCAACAGGTTTGTTATTTTTTGATCGATGCATTTGTGTGTTTACCTCAGCTGTAGAGATAACTTGAAATAAAATGGCTGTTTCGATCCGGTAAACCAACAGTGGAGCTGTTAAAGAAAATATTTAATAATTGTCTTGTCTAATGAAACACACTGGTTTTTAACTGGTTTTGTTTTGCTTTTAGATTATATTAGAAATTATTAACTTCTAATAGACGCACACATTTTCCTTTAATCTTTGATTTTCAATACGATTTGTACAAACATTTTACAATATGTCTTGGTCTTGTTTTGACCATGAGAGTTATACACAAATACATTTATGTGCACATGCACAGGGCTATTGACACCTTTAGGTACCATAGTCACGATGAACAAACATGTTAACATAGAAAAGGAGATGTCTTGATGTGTTGTGTGTGTGTTGTGTTTTGATGGTCAAGGATAATAGTGATACCATATAAAGCATCAAAGTCCTCAATCACATGTATTAGAGCTCAAGGAGACCTCTTCCAGACCAACGTAACATCAGTTAAAAACCAACTTTAATAGTTTGATGTTACAAAACAACAGGAGAGATAAGCAGATAAGCAGATAAACAGATAGGCAAATCACACTCTCTTTGCCACTTCCCTCAATTCATTTCGCTCTAGACCAAAGTAAAAGTTGAAAGTGAAAACCGGCTGCCATAAAAATGACTAACAGTGTAAAAGAAAAACTGTCATGAAAACAGACAGACATGAAGGAAGAAACTGAAGATTGTCAATGAAAACCAGATCAAAAAGCAAAAAAGTCTCAAAAGGAAATGTAATAACTTTTATCGTTTGTGTTTCATTTTTCAGTAGAAATTTTTTCAGTGCCAAATATTTTTTTCAGTACCAAAACAAGTGTTTCAAATAAAAATGTTTCACTGCCAATCTTTCTTTTTTCAATTAATGGGATGTTTTAAATGCCAAAAAAAACGAAACTGTGGTGAACAATCTGTATTTTGTCCAGCACAAGCTCATTGGTTTTACTGATATGGAGCTTCAGCTGATTGTCGTTGCACCATATTAGCTTTCAATTGGTCACTATATATATAATATATGTCTGGACAGACATGGATGTAAACAGCAACTTGGCTGGTGCCTGGATGCATACAACTAGTTTGTTCTGACCCAGAGTCAGACATACACAAAACATAATATAAAAAATGACATTCTCCAAAGAAATATCGTCTCCTGTTTCTTTTCGTTTTGGCTAATGTTCAACACAGCAAAACTTTGCCTGTGAAAATATGAAAATAGACGTATTCATTATCTAATCACCTGATCAGTTTATGATGCTGCTTATGGTATCATTGTAATCCTTCACCATCAAAACCATAGGGATATACCTCATCATCTTATTCTCATATCTCATATTTGGCTCAGCTGATATGTATGGAAAATACATAATTTGGTTATGAGAGAGAGTAAAATGGTGGCCATAGCTGCCACAAGACCCCAAACTGTACAAGTACTACTCAATTTCATGCTTTTATGAGAAATTGAACATCTCACCTCAAATTTGACACATATCACGAGGGCAATGACAGTAAATCAAACACTTGCCTTGGAATAAGACAGCAAGAAATAATCTAATAAGATGTTACATTTTTCTCTCTCGCTCCATCCTGTCTCTCACTACTACTATTCCTCACCACACCGGTCTTCTTCTCTGCCGGATGGCTCAGATGTCAGATGTTATAAAACCCTTGTTCCATAAAAGCTAAAACCACCAACGCTTTTGGTTGAAAGCAACAAATGCACTCCACATTTTGCATTGATTGTTCCACTTCTCGCTCGCATTCAGCTGTTTTTGTTCAATAGATAACTTTCAGGGAGGCGGTACTGTGTGTGAGTGTGTGTGTGTGCCAAAGTGTTTGCGGAGAACTGGGAGTTGTGGTAGAATCCCACTAGGGTTTGGATGCTTAAATAAACCTCACTGTTTTTTGTTAAACGTGATGCAACAATGATGCAGGCCTGTCAATGTGTTTGTGTGTTTGTGTATGTGTGTGTGTGTGTGTATCAGATAATGAATGAATGAGTAGCTCCGAGTCAGTGCTGATCTGAGTCTGTGTTTAAGGCTGTTTTTCAACCTGAAGAAAATTATGGGCTCTTTTTTGATGAGAGAGAGAAGCCCTCCCCTCTCAACCCTGCCAGTATGTGTGTGAGTGAGAGCATGTATGCCTGTGTACATGCACATAGATGTGTTTGCACATGTGCATGTATGTGTGAGTGGCAGGGCTGCTATCTGTGCCATCACACATGGATGTGTGTGCTAATAGAGAATGCCTAACGCTGCCACTGCCTTTGTTTGCCAAGGACATACATATGCATGAAGTCTGTGTGTGTGCATGTGTGTGTATGTGTACATGGAGGGGTGGGTGGGTGTGTGGGAAGGGGACTAATTACTAGATATCTATCATGAATATGTATGGCCGCATCCTTTATTATGGGATTGGCTTAAACACATCACATAGGCAGTGGCAGAGAGGAAAAGCGAGGGTAAGGGCATAAGAGGGGAGATGCCTCTTGAGAAAAAAGAGGGTCTTTCCACTGCCATTGATTTGAACCTTCAAAATCCACTGTGTTTGCTTTTATTTGGCAAAAATAATATTCATGTTTTATAACTGTCTCAGATATTTAATCATACATCGTCTCCTTATCAAGGTTCAATTTTCTTACCAAACAAATGACAAAACACAGTAGACCTGTGGTGGACCAATCATTTCCTTTTCATTAGTAATTAATTCCACTCATCACACATTATTATCCTATACCAACCTCCAGTATTGCCTCTTTTATCAGATACTGTTAAGCATTATGAGATTCTAGTTTTTGCTTAATCATTTTTGGAAGTGGCTGTTCATGTTTTGCTTTTTGCTATCTCAGTTTTTTAAAAGATTTATTTTATCTGCTGCTGTTATTGGAAGAACGTGATCACCTAAATTATTTCTTGTGTGGTACCAGATTACTGCGTGATTACTACTACTATGTGACCACAAGAGGAATTATAGTTATTACACATTGTGATTTAATCTGTATTACATCAATTGACAATTCTAAAAAAATAGTAAACACATATAAAATAAAATATTAGTCTCAGGGAGAGTAATGCAATTTGTACTAAAACAATTTTCTAAGTAATAATACTGTAATGGAAAATACTCCATTACATCTACAAATCCAGTATTCAAATATTTTTACTTAAACCAAAAGTACCTTTCATGCATTATAGTGTTGGTTTACTATTAATCCATTAACATGTAAGCAAGATTTTCAAGTTGTGCGTGGTTGTGACAGAGCTAATTTCAGCTACTTTAGATTTATGTACTTACCTGGCTGGACTATCAACCATGTAAAGAGGACATCTGATCCAGTGCCCTAGAACCCCAACAACCAACATCTGCAATTTGATTGCAAAATTGTTTAAGATTTTGCAACACTATAAGTACATCATCAGCTAAGGTGTGTCTCACTGGCAGCTCATTTTGTGGCCGTGTCTTATCTTAAATCTTAACTGGTCGTATATAATGAAAGATTGTGGCATCAGGGATAAAAAAAAATTTTCTCCTTGGGATCACCTAACATGTAAATCTAGACATGCTGTTTGGCACTTTAACATCTAATAATGCATTATATTTTATGATCATGTGTTTTTTTGGGGGGGGGACTTTTTTTTAAAGTCTCTTTATTGATGATCATGTGTTTTAATTAATGTAAAATCCTAATCTGCAAAATAACTGGTGTCGATGTCAGATGAAAATATGTTCAAAGGACAATAATACACTCTAAAAAGTAATTATGTGGAGATATAAAGAAGTAAATACTCAATACTCAGTAACAGTTATAGAGAAAATACACTTTCCTCCACTGCTCATAGATTATTATAGAAAATAAAGCCATAAAAGGTGTCTCATCTCTGCTGAAGATAAAACTAAAGCTTTCCCCGTGCATTTAAGCATCGTGCCACTTCATCTCTGTCTCTTTTTTTGTTTGCTTCCTCTCTGCTCAGCTCTTCTCCCTTTTTTTTCACACACAATGCACAAACGGTCCCAATTTAAACTTACACTCATTCAATCTGACATGTATACAAAATACCAGGCATTAAGTATTTTTCTGGCTTGTATTGTTTTTCCACATGGACAAACTCAATTACAGGAGCCATGTCTTTTGCTGTAAAGATCTTTCCGTGTGAAAGGTGGAAGACAAAAAAAAAAGAGCAGAGGAAGTCACAAGAGATGGAAACTGTGTATATAAGGCAGCAGAAGTGACAGAAAATGACTAAAATAAATGAATGAATGAACAAGTGACTGAAAGCAAGTGACACCAATCTTATTATCCAACTCTGTTCTCTCTTACATTTTCTCTTTTTTTTTATCCTTATACACTTTCTACGCTCTGCTTTTACTCTACCTCCATTCCACTCACCCCAACACCCGGAAATCTCACAATCACAAGACTATGAAAGCTGCTATCTCTCCCTGACCCCCCCCCCCAAAAAAAAAATAATAGCCTGGCAATCTTAGCAGAGGGAGGGAAATAAAGGAGTGGGACAGGTTTTTAAAGAAGAGAGAATGTCAACTGTCTAGCTGTGATGCTGGAATCAGTGTAAGCCATCAAACCTCTATCCTGAGAGAGAGGAGAAAGAGGAAAATATTCAAAAATAGAAAGTGGTGTGTGTGTAGCTGAAAGGAAAAAGGGGAGGAGAAAAAGAAAGGGCAGCATGAGTGCATCTTAAGTAAAGACACTGGTCATCCTTTGTTTGTAGGGACTCAATTTGTAATTTTATTCCAAACCTGCTCCCAGCATCTCTCCACCTCTGGGATGGTGTGGTGGGCTTTTGGGTGTTTGAATGAGCAACTTTTGCCCGGGAAAAGGTAGAGGGACAGGGAGAGTAAAGGAGGAGAAGGTGATCAGCACCACCAGTGTTTGTGAGCATTTACACAGAAATCACAAGTTTTCGAGTTATGGGGAAAAAGGAATTGCTGGAGAGAAAGCGAGGAGAAGAGGAAGAGAGGCGGCTGTGTTTGAAGAGAGCTGTTGAGATAAATCAGTATGTTTATGTTCTGGAGGAACAAAGTGCTCCGTTGGCAGAGGAGCACTCAGCTGTCCGTTTCCCCTTTGACTGCTTTTTATTGGAGACTTTGTGTGTGTTTTTGTGTTTTGTGGCAACTCCAAGGCTAGTTCTAGTGCCATTAAAGTGTAAGCATGCCAGTATTTACCGGCCCTGTTGAGTATATTAATAATAAAACTCAGTGAGAGTGAAATGAAGGTATTGAAAAGAGATGGTTTGAGGTTTTCTCTTGCAGACTGAAACCACTACAAATGACAAAATCATTTGCGGATTAATTAAATGGGACACACTCTTTTCCTTTGACTGTGTTGTAATCGGGGGCCTATTATATGTGTGTGTAAAGCTAGGTGTAGTTTTGTGTGCACCACGAAAGACATAACTCTGCTGCTGTTACTGCTTGTGTCCTATATATTGGTGAAATTGAATGAGAGAGAATATTTACTGTATATTTTGGAGGTTTGAGGATAGTCTTGTTGAAATTCAAAAAGGTCCTCATGCCTTCTACTGATCTCAGGTGTCTGTATATGTTATATAAAAGCACACTTTAAACAGTGTTCTAACCTAGTAAATACTGAGGCTTTTTAAGCAGCATTTAAAACAATATCTCTGAGAACTGGAAACTGAAGCAAAACACTTTCTTTGGTACTGACAGAGATGTGTCCTTGCAGTAGAGTATCGGACACTGTGAAGCAGCTGTTATCGAATGCTTGCTTAGATCTGCACTCTTCTTACCCTGGAATCAAATCATTTCTGTGGAAAATCACAGGTTTGCATTGATTTTGACAAAATTCTGAAATAGCATGAAGAGAAATAAAATAAATAAAATAAAATAAAATGTAACACATTCGAGAACTTTGGCTTCTTTGTTTTCAAATAAAAATGAAAAAACAAACAAACAAACGAAACAACATGTTCATATCCCTCAAAATTAGGTTTTGAAAACACCTGTTTAGCTTTTTCAGTTGATACACAGCCCTAATTTAAAAAGTAGGGTATTGTGAGAAAGAAATAAGACTTCTGTCAAACACTTGTGGTCTGTAATTTTACATTCAACATTATTATGTATTATCAGGCCAATGTTGTTGTTCTACTTTGTTCTACTTTTTTCTATCCTTAAACGCCTGTTAGAGCTCACAGTCAACAAGGCCCTTATTATACACAATGCACTGGAACAAACATCACTGACTGCTGCCATTAGACAGGTTAACAGAGTCAACAATGTGAGAACCAATTATAAACACATACACAGAATACTGCATTAATATAGACATAGACGGAGTTTGTGAAGCGGGACAGACAGAAGCTGTAGCTGATAGCAGAACTGGAGCGCATCTCCTCCCGACTCTAACATGTGTGACACCACTAAGTGGAACAGAGCTGTAGTCATGTACGATATCAAGAAAAGAGACAAGAAGAAAACCGTCTTTGTGTATCCCGGCGATTCCCTCTCTTCCTCGCTCTGCCTCCGTCCCATTGTCCTTACATATAGTTTGTCTATCAGTGTCCAAACTGCCCGGAGCAGAGAGAGAAAAGGGCTGTGTGGTGGAGGGGCTTAAGCACTCCTTCATACAAGAGAGAGGAGTGAATGATAGCCATTCTGCTTTTATTATCTAGGATGTATCAACTTAATCACAGCTCCATTCTCCCCCAGTCCTCCCATGGGCTCAGTGGGAGACACTGAAGGAAAATTGGAAAAGTATCGCTGGGCTGGAGGTAGAGATGAGTGGAGATGGACAGGACAGGGGGATGGGGTCGTCCAGAGAGAAACTACCATAAAGAGCTGGGCAGAGAGACACAGAGGAGAGTGAGGAAGGGAAAGAGGGGGAATGAGATAAACGTGTTAATTTTTCATGACCAGCCGGTCGTAATCACAATGTTGGGTGCCCTTAGAGAGAGTTGGCCAATTTGAATGTGTGCAAGCATGTGTGTGTGTGTGTGTGCGTGTGTGAAGGAGAGATGGACTGAGCTTCATTACCAAGACCTAGGGGACTCCTCCAACACCCCCACCCCAACCCCTCACAATCCCCTGTGTCCCTGCCTGGTTGCCTAAAGTTATAATAGTCACTATCATAAAGACACATTATCCTCTGTGATAGGAGACTGCACCGTCTTAAGGCTATGAAAACACTTAAACTTCATTTTTTGCCATATATGGATACAGATAACTAATGAACTAAAGGGAAAGTGTCAGAGCAATCAAAAAGAATCCCGGATAAACTTTCAAGTCACTAATTTGAAAATTATTTGACCACTGGCACAAAATGTGTGTTGAGTGGCAGATGATAGTCCCACAAAGCTGACGATCATGTACTTTACTTCTCCCTTCTTTTTACAAAATGGATGTTATGAGTGTGAAGAAACCTAAACCACAGAGAGCTTACAGCCCAGTGTGTGTGTGTACGTGTGTGTGTGTGTGTGTGTGTGTGTGTGTACGTGTGTGTGTGTGTGTGTGTGTGTGAAATGAAAGATATCCTTTGTAGAGTGGTGCAATATCAGTGACATAAAATACCTGACTCTGTACAAACAACATTGTTCTAGAACATGAGCTCAATCAAGTATACACACATGCACACACACACACACACACACACACACACACACACACACACACACACACACACACACACACACACACACACACACACACACACACACACACACACACACACACACGGAGCAGGTTAATAATGACCATAATCACCCATCCCCAACACACATACACACACACACAAACACAGTTTGGCAGCACATGGCCATGTAAGGGGAAAACCGCTGTGTGTGTTTACACTAAAACACTGCTTGTCTGGGTGGCTTTAGAGTCCAGGCAGAGCGGGCAGCTTTTTAACAAGCCTTTAAAAAAAACAGGCATACACACAAGCACACTCAGAGCCTTCTTATCCTCTTCTCATATTTCCTCTGTGAATAGCCCTCAACATGCTCTCATTCTTCTGATCAGGTTGAAACTTGTCATGTGGTAATCAGGCTTTGGCCCAAAAATATTAATCATCACCTGGACTAAAGCTGCATGTCCCAAAGTAGGATATGTGAAAGAGCAGGTGGAGCCATTGTTATGTCAGACACTAGGCTGTGGCTGCTGTTGACTTTGGTCCCTTTCTTGTTCATAGCGTGTGTCCTCATTACAAGAACTTGCCTCTGTGTCTTCCACTCGGGGGGAGTGTGTGTGTTTCTTCTATATTTACATGCTTGTGTGTGTGTGTGTGTGTGTGTGTGTGTGTGTGTGCATCTGCAGGTCAAAAAGGCAGCATTTGTTCTGTGGAGGCCTATAAACATGTGAGATCCCTTTTAAGGGATTGTTTAGATTGATGGAATGGGAAAATAAACGTTCTGAAGGAGGCCAGCGCTCTTTACTGACAGAGAGATCTCCACTACAGCACAAAATGTGTGTGTATATTTGTGTGAGTTGAGCCTAAAATGACAGGTTCTTTTTTGGGTGCTGTTTCGGTGATCAGAGGGCTCCTTTTAGGTGCACCCTCTCTCCCTCTTTTCCTTCTACAGTGTCCTCCTCTTTCCTAATCTACCCTCCACATCTGCACAGTCAATCTCTCGGAGGCTCACACCTTTCCTCTTTTTCTCTCCTAAAAGCCTGGGTGTTTTTTCTACGCCACCCCCACCATCTCATACCCACTCCATCATAACTCCATCTCCTCACCAGCAGAAACCTCTCCCTGTCTCCTCTCATTTTCGTAACACTCCTCAATGTGTTGAGGAGTTGTTGTGTCTGGGTTACAAGCAACATGTGGAATATATCAAAAACCTCTCTCCCTCTCTGTCTTGCTCGCCCTGTCACTTATTCACACACACATACGCACGCACAAACATGCAGATCTGGTATCGGTGCGCTGATCCTCTTGAGAACGTCCAGCGTGAGGAAGTTGGGTGTCCGTCCAACCATGATTTAGGTCAGAGGGAAGCAGGGATGGGAGGCTTCTCTGCTCTCTGTTTATTTGAAGCAGGAGCCATTACTGCTGTCTCTCGGCCATATTTATACACAGACACAGAACAGATGCACGTTGATTCAACTGAGCTGCGAGTGTGTTTCTGTCTGTGTGTAAAGACAGGGCATGCAATATACAGTATGTGGCTTGAGAGCGAGATGTGTGTCTGTGTACAATGAAGAGTAAAAATAAGCTGCTGTGATTTGTGGTCTGGGCCTAATAGAGAAAGGACCAGGACTTTCAGTGGGAATAGTGGGCAGTGGTGGGCCTCAGCGCAGCGACATTAGGATCTACAGGGACTGCTGGCTTCATTCCAGTGCGGTGCTAACATACTTGATTCACCTAATGACAGACATCTAATCACCGAGCTGAGGTAAAATAAGCATAAGTCCATCTGCTGTGTGGAGTATAAATTAAGGGGTTTGCAACAGAGTAAATAAATGTGTGTGTGTGTGTGTATGTGTGTTCCAATGCTGTGTGCCAGCAGCCAGGTTGTGTAGAATCTGTGTAGTGTAAATTACTCCCATGGCGTCTATTGCCTGTCTGCCATTACTGCAGGGTTGCCACAGCTTGTAAAAGCCTCGTTAACACAAAGACCTGCTCACATGTTAATTGGCTAATTGACTAATTAATTTTTGCATAAAGGCATGCATGGGGAGAAAGGCTAGCTAATTGAAATTGACTATAGGTTTAATTACTTGAAGAAAGGGTAAGGAGGAGGTAATGGTGAAGGTGGGAGGCCCAGATATGTTGTTCTTTTCACACCAATTGTCAATCTCACCCTTATCATCTCTTCTCTCTGATCTTCACATCCACCTGTTTACTTCTCTTTTGTTAACAGTTGCCTTGCAGCAAAAATAAAGGTGGGTAGTCAGAAATGAATCCTCTTGTGTGTGAGAGAGAGATTCAGAGGGAGATGGGTTTTTTTGAGTGAGTGACAGTGATGCCAAATGAGAGCTAAAAGCATCAAACAAATCTTACTGTCATAAACATTTTCCAGGCTCCTCTTTCACCACATGTTGCTGAGAAATAAATATGAATGCCAAGCTGCAACAGAAACCACGTCAGGCAGCTAACCATCTCCAGATGTCTGTTGCAGAGAGGCATCAGTGTGATCATGCATTCACATCAACAGTCATCTATCTCCAATTATTGAAGAATATGTAAAACTGACACACACACATCGGGACGGAGACAGAGGAATGTGTGAGTGAACGAATGGCTGTTAATTCAATCCCTACCCACCACTCACTAAAACACCACCACAAATTAAATCGGCCGGGGGAGCAGACGGCTAACAAAGGAAATTAACAACGATGCTGCTGCTGTATTAGGGCATATGGATTCGCTGCATGTTTTCTGCGTGTGTGTAGCCGCAGCCTCACGCCTCTGTACGCAGGAGGGGGGGTGAGGGGTGGGCAGTTTTAATCAAGAAATCCATTCCACTTTTCTAACCCCTCTTCTCATCTTGCTCCCCTCCCTCCATAGCTGGCTTGTGTGGAAACAGAAGTGCTAAATTACCCTGGAGCAGTCAGACAAAAACATCTTGTTGGGTTCTAAATTGCTTTGCATGCATATTAATTGGACAGAAATCCCTGCAGTGTATTTGGGTTTGCACGAGCATTTGTGTGGGACATGAGCGTGCACATCTGTACTCTATCTGTATATGTACAGTATGTGCACGTGTGTATGTAGGGTGTGTGTGTGTGTTGGGCTGGACCGGTGAGCTATTATAGCTGCAACAGCTTGCAGAGATTCGGAGGTTATCTGTTTTTGTTGGTTAATTGTGAAGCTGATAGTATCGAGGGTTTGGGCCAATTCAAGTGGGCTTTCAGCCAAATTACCTCAGTAATCGTCTGTATTCAAGTCCCTGGATGCTCTCACCAAGACAGAGCCTGGGAAGCCCTGAAGTTCATTGGAGAGGGGCAGATCTGACCCCAGCTTTAGACAGCTTACACTGTAATTGAAATTATATTTTTTTTCCACGCCATTATTGGATTGCTGACAAGATTTCACCCAAAATTCCATTTGTGGTCAATTTATCCTGTTTGTTTTTAATTAATACAGGCAGCTAATGAACTCAGAGGGAATCTAAGCCAAATGATCAGAATTTCCTCCATGTTCCTTGTTATCTTTTAAGCAGTAGGCTTTGGAATTGGAGCATGAAATTGTTTGAAAGTAGGAAAGGAATTCACAAGCATGGAGTTCGCAAACACAGAGGCCTAGCAGAGGGGTTGTTGGATATTTAAAATTACTAAACATCATTGACTGTGATTAAAGATTTCATTGACTATGGCTACAGATTATTTGAAACTATAACTTGTTTATTGTGGCACACACCTGAAGAACTAAATATACTGTTATCTGATTTTTTAAAAAAGAATTCAAATTCAAATTCAAACATAAAGAACATTTCATATAAGTAGTAAGTGTTCTGTGAGTGCAAGTCTTGCTTTCCCTGTCTTCTCTTCTTCTTTAAATCTAAATCATCCCTCAACTGTTCTTGCCCACACTGAAAGTAATGGACTCACTGAATGGGTAAAAGTAAAATAACGGAATGTGGTTGATGTCTTGAAGCTGTGATTTTTAAAATCAAACTCTGAGTATGCAGCAGACAAAGGCCTAAAATGATTCTCATCTTGCTGCAATTATTCATGAAAGAAGGAACATTCACCCATGTCAGATTTGATAGGTAGGGATTGGGAGAAGCAGAGGGAGACAAGTGGCAAAAAAGCAGCAATGGGGATTGAGACCATAAAAACAGGCAGTGCAGGACACAAAGTGGTATTTAAAAAGGTGATGCTTTGGTCATAACTTCCGCCTAATCCACCTCCAGAGAGGTATTAGAGTGTTAGAGTGCACGATGTGGAAAAAAGAAATCTGTCAGTCAACGTTTGGTGTTTTTATCCACAAGTGGGCTGGGAAGCAGTAGGACTGAAATCCTTTTCACCACCCGTTCATGCGAAGAATAAGTTGTTGTCTGGGTCTTCCTATGCAGAACTGCAGGCCACAAATCTCCAGACAGTGACCTCATATCTCACCCTCAACCCCCAAACACACAGAAATATTCACACCCCTCACCCATGCACATATATGCAGTCCTTCCTTTTCCAGTGGGTTTCCTTTCTGCTTGTATGTCTTTTCTCTTCATGTCTGTTTGTTTCCACATCTCAGTCAGTAAAGTGCACAGTGTTTGTGTTTGAGACAAGAAAGACTTACACCCACACACACCTCAGACACACCTTCTGTAGACAATTGAGACAATAAATGACTGTCGGTGTTTTTTTTTTTTGTTGCTGTCATTTAGTTTGTGCTGATTTCAGTTTGCTGTTGAGGGCTGAAGGAATATTCTGCTGAACACGCAAACAAAATGTGCAAAAGAGATAAACACACACGCATGCACAGCATGTTGAGAGGCTGTGAACATAAACACTTAACCCTGGAAAGATTCAATGATGACGGATAAAAGAGTGATTTGTGTTCTGCTAAGGGGAAATTGAGTAATCGTATCATTCAGCATGACATGCAACACAACACGCCGCATCAGTCACAGACACACACACACTAAACACTGCCTATCGGGATGATAAAAGCATGCCTCAGCCACACAATAAAGCGTTTGATTTTTCTATTTTCCATGTCATTCATTTTCTCTCTATGCTGTTGTAAACCTTGTCTCTGCTCTCTCTTTTCTCCCGCCGGCATTGCTCCTGACACAACAGTACTTATTTGTGTATTCATGTAAATATCTCAAGTAATCTCTATAAATATATTTATGAGATTTGATACCTTTGTACTGTAATACTATGCATGCTGAGCACTGGGTCTTACACCCTCATGAAGACAAGCACACGCATACCCTAATACACACACACATCTACACACAGCTTGCATTGGGTGCATACCAATCCCTTGGTCTTCCTTTCTTCCTGCCGGGGCATTAATTCCTGCCCATATTTCCATCTGATTATGGTCCGGTTATACCCGCAACTAATTGAACATTAAATATAAAGAAAGTTAATGAAAATGTCCTTTATCCCCTCCAAACTAGGCCTGAGAACGCATCCATTAACGCAAATTAATCTGGCCCTGGTGCGTGTTGCAGGGGAGAAGATATATGCAGTTTGCTGCTCTCCTCTCCGACCCGCATTATGTTCCATCTCCTCAAGCAGGGTGGTTAAATAACAAAAGATGCGTTGTTCTCCTCCTTCTGAGTTTTCTGGTAAGCCATTCCCAGAGCTAGATGTCTGTCTGAAAACACTGTGACGCTGATGCCTTGGCTCTCAGCTCAGACAGTTCTGTCCTGGGACTCTCCTCTTACTCCTTCTGGCCTGTATAAGGACCACCAGCACCCTCCTGCAATTTGTATGGATAAAAATCACTCTGTATGCCATGTGGACCAGAGCCTTCTGTATTTTATCATCAGCGAAAGAATGGGTTGTTTTAACGGACAGGTGTTGCAGGTGACGCACCAACATAAAGAAAATTAGAGGTCCATTAACTCAACTTGACTAATGTGTTCTGGCAAAACAGTTAATGAATAAAATGAAATATCTGTCACTCTATATCCCATTTCAGGTTATGAAAATAAACCCATTTTTAGCAGACACTAAATATTTATGGCACTATACATATGAAATCTGCTATGAATTGTCTTGTTTTCTAACAGGCTTGTTAGTTTGACTCTTTCTAGTGTGCAAGTGACTCTAACAGAGCCAAAGACCCCTGCTGTGCGCTCGACCAACAGACAGACTGACGCACAAGGAAAAAGGAAGAAACAATGAATGGATGGATGCTTTCATTCTGATGAAAGGAATAAATGCTAAGGCATTTACTTTGTCTATTATCCCACTAAAAAGCCCTCTCCATTCCTGCACCCCCCGTTCCCCCAGGCCCATCATATTAGCATCTCTCCTGGACAGCTAGGGGTTAACTAACCCATTTAAGGGGAACCACAGAAAACAATACTTGGACCCCAAAAAGACAATGGCAGTGCCTTTCTCCTCCGTATTTGTAATTTAACATCAAAAGGCTCCTCTCCCAGCGACCTCTGAGAGCCAGTGTCTCTTTAATGAAGCGCCCCACCCCCCTTAATCACATTCAAATTGGTTAGTGTTCAGAAAATAGAAATATGTATTAGATAGCAATAAATTTTCATCATTGGCTAAGCCTGCTTCTTAATTGTCCTGTCCCAAGGCTTGGGAATTTCATTGTTCGTTAGGTGCTTAAGTCCCCCATCTCATTCAGTCTCCCTGACATTACTGCTGAGGGCTCTAATGCCCAACTAATTTGAATGGGGATTTACATGATAGAGCAGGGAGCATTAAAATGTGGAGGGAAAGGAAAAAAGGAAAAAGGGGGAAACGGCTTCTTTCACTTCAAAAGTCACTTTGTTCAAAGTCAAATGACAGTGTTTAAAGATGCTCTATCTCTCTCTCCTCAGGAGTTTGGACAGCAGTGGCAAGTTTAATGGTTCGTTATCTTAGCCCTCTGCTTCGTTTTTTCTCTTTATGCCGCCAACCATACGCTTTTGTTTAGTGGCGCCACACTGTTTCAGAATATACGTTGTTTTTGAGTGACTTTGAATTGCAAAACACTGTCTTTTATTTTGTCCCTTCATACCTCTACTTCTCTGCATGTCACTCAATATTATGGCACCAGGAGTTTAGCTTATTGAAGAGGCATGAATGTCCATTTAATTGTGCACACCCGTGATGTTCGAGTGTATGTGTGTGTGTGTCTCTGTGTGTGTAAGTGTTGTTGTATATTAGATTATTGCTATTATGTTCACTCTATTCTGCCATGTAACCCATTCAGCCTGCTGTTTCTAGCGGGCGGCAGAGCTCTCCTTCTCTGAGAGACAAAAAATGCCTGGAGTTGTTTAGTGTTTGTTGTGGAGGTATTCTGGATCTGATGTATATTGTGTGTGTCTGTGCTTGTGTGCATCTGCTTGTGCTTCTCCAAGTATGTCTATCTTGGATCTGTGAAAATAGAAGCGGTGGTGATAAAGTGAGACAGATGCTTCCTGATGTGCACCGCTCTACTCTGTGTGTCTGGCAGGCAGACATATAAACATCCTTAAGGCAGAAACAGGGCAAACAGGTTTCATGGAGAATTAGACATTTGGCAGTGCAGCATCTTGCACATGCATGTGTGCACATGTCTGTTTGTATGTATATATTTAACCTATGTATATCCTACCACCTGATAGAAGCCCTTTTGTACTGTAGCATCCAGCATTATGGCAAGTATTAGGTCAGACATGCTAAATAATGAGACAGTGTCACAATATTTACCCCGGCTTTAATTATTGTTTGCATTTTTTAGCTCATAAACATTGAGCTCCACCTCCAATTCTCCATAATTAGTGTGCTTGGTTTGACCCATGTGTCACCTGAGATGAGAGGAGGTTGCAGAGGGTCAGAACTAATGAGAGAGAGGGGTCGACCGAGGGCAAGAAGGGCATTATCATACAAAACACACAATACCACACAGAAATGTCGCATGGCAGGTCAAAAAAAACCCGATGAGGAATTACTCATTAGTTCATTACTTTTCATGGCAGCATGCTGGATTATTAACATTTAGAAAGAAACCAACAATTTTGGTGAAAGGCATTGTGGGAAACGTATTTTCAATTGGATTCTGTCATTCCACACTTTATGAGAACAGTATCCAACAACATCTTTTGGCTGTGATGTTGATTCTTTGCCCAGCTGTATGCGATTTAATCTTTGACTCGTTATCTACGGATATCGAGCTAAATGTCTTGCTGTCTGGAGACTAAAGATCAGAGTCAGAGAGTGAAGGGCTAACTCTGATAATCACCTGTATTGATCTGTGTGTGTTAGAGGAAAAACTGCTGGTTCCAGAGCAGCCGACCATGAATGGATATTGATTCTATCATAAAGACCGGCTGTCTCCTGAGTCTATGCCTCTTTAGGTAATCACTGATGCCTGTTTCTTTCCCTTCTGGCACTCCAACAAGTTCATAACTAACACCTGTCCTCCACATACGTACGCCTTTTTCAATTCCTCCCAGTCCAACACCTGGCCACAAATATGTTGTGACCTGCACCCTAAATTGATGTCCCAACAGCGGCACTCTGCCCTTTCTCCTCTCGCATCTCGTATCTCCTTTCTCAACCTCACACCCAGCACCTCATCCACTCTCCTCTTAACTGCCTTCTCATAATTGCCTATCTGTCAATTCTTTAGAAACCCTCTTGCCCAAAGACTCATTGTCCACATATAGACAGACAAGCAAACAGACTGATGGGTGACAAACGAGGAAGAACTCACTAATCAGGCTTATGATGCCAGTGGGTTAACAGAGCCCTGTGCCCTGCTTGGATCACTGCTGTAAATTATTAGTGTGGCTCAATCTGAGCTGTATTAGCAGGCCTGCCATCACAGATAGCTCCCAACTCTTTTGCGGTGAGCCCAATCAGATACTGCATTAGAAACAATCAACCAATCTTTTCTGGGTCTTGTGTCAAGGCGGGAACAGTGGTAGATTGCATTTTATACACTGAGACAATACTGAGAGCTGAGAGAGGACGCTCTCCCACGATGGCTGCTTCCGATAGCTGCGACAAGTTTTGCGAGGAACAAAAGTAAGGTGAGAAACCCTATCTGTGACTTTGAGACTGTTAGAAAATGGTTCATCAACAGCACAATCTATCTTGAGCATCTTTTCTTTTCACAGTTTGATCGACGTGTGTTTTAAACCGGGTAATCTTATGTCAGTTTCATCAAACCTGAAGTCCCATCAATATCGCTGATTGAGTCTAGCCTTAAATATGATATATATGTGATATATGAACACAGATTAAACTAGAGGGCACCCAAAGAGCGCATACCAAGTGAATTCTACAAATCCTATTATGACGATGCTGTGATCCGCCCTTACTCTGCCTCTGATTGGCTGGGCATGATGATGATGTTTTGCAGCCCCCTCTGTGAGGGAAGTTTGATGACGTGTGAAACGCCATTGTCACACCAAACCAATTTGAGGCAGAGTAGAGCAGACCTCAAGATCGAATCATCTGTTCCCCTCCCCAGGGCCCACCTTTCCATCAAATGTAATTGAAATCTGTTGAAAACATATTTTTAGTTATCCTGATTGCAAACACATACAGAGACAAACAAATAAAGAAAGAAACAAACAAACCGATCACATGACCTCTTCCAACTCTCGTTGGCAGAGGTAAAAACTGTTGAGTGTATCTGGGTGTATGTCTACAGTATGTCTGTTTGGACTGGAGTGTGTGTCCACATTTGTACGCTATGGCGCCCCTAATGGCCCTCTGCTGAAGTGGAGAAACCTTATTTTTACCAGTTCCACACCAAAGACACACTTCCAACACCCACTCATCACCCCTAGAAGCGTGCATATACACACACACACACATCCCAACCCTATGACTGGCATGCTAACAGGAAATAAGGTATATTTTTATTTTGTGCTGGTCACAGTGAGGTGGGTGTGACACACTGTGCGTGCCAGTGCAGAAACAAAACTCACACGAGGAACACACACAGGCTTACACAAATAACGGATAAATGCCCACACACATACACACAAGATGCACACACACAAAGACAGACAAATGAGACCTTAGCGAAATAGCCGGTGGGTTTTCTGCTATGGTCATGATTTCCTTCAGGCCTGTGAAAACACTCTGCATATGGAGTCCATCTCCTCTATGGCTTAGCACTGAGACAAATACTCAAACACACACACGCACACGCACACACACACACACACAGGCAAGCACTCACACACATACACATGCAGCATCAACACATGCAAAGAATCTTTTCCTAGCACTTTGAGTCTGCTTCTGTAGAGGTATGATTTCTGGTTTGGCATGGAGCTAAAAAAAAGTAAGAAAAATGTAGGAAGACATAAACGTATTTGTTTAATTTGTATGACAAATAAGAAATTCTTTAGGGTTTCCTAAAGGCTTATGCATGTGTTTATGTTTGTCATATCCATATGTAGTAAGGTTTTGAATAGACTTTTGTCACAGTGAGTTAAAAGCACAAGTTTTTCTGGTATGTCATAAAAATCAATAGGAACCATTGTGTTTCCTTTTCCTTTTCATCTGAGCAGCTGTCTATTGAGTTACAGCAGCTCCACTAATAGGTCATCAAATCAGGACAGTGTGTGTGTGTATGTGTAGGTGTGTGTGTGTGTGTGTATGTATTCATTAACATCCTTATCGCAAAATAGGCACATAAAAACTGTGTCTCGCTCTGCGTGGCTGTCTGTCTCTCTTTGACTGTGTCGGGGTGTGGAATTATTGACCAGTTGCCAGGGGATAGGAGCTATTGATTGTGACTTATCCAACTGTTTATATTTGAACCCTGGGTTTAACCTCCATCGATCGACACACACCTCGCAAAGTCTGTAAGGTGTTCAACCCTGCTTCTCCCTAATGGGGCTAAATAGATGTGCGACAGTGTGGCTGTTTGTGTGTGTGTGTGTGTGTGTGTGCAACTCAAAGTGTCCTGTGTAGCTTTTCTTTTAGGGCGCATAACCTGTAAGATGAGGTTTTAAGTAGAAGACAATAAATGGAAAAATTTGACTGACTTACTGTCATCACATGAATGTTGGTGTGTTAGACAAACACACATACACACGTACAGCAGCATTCATTTTGCCCTCAAGGAGAACATCAACATTATTGCAAAAAAAGAGAAAAAATTCCTCAAACAGGCCTACATTTTTTCTCTATTGAGTCCTCTTTAGTCTGTCACTGTCATGACAACTTTGCAAGGTCTCAGAGGTCATTTGATTTAATGTGAATATTCTCGTTGCATATTTAATAATTGGCTTAATAACATGCTTGTTATTCAGTGACCAATACTCAGTGAGTTTACCTTGACACTCTCAAGATGTCACCCTCATACATAAGCCTGCACACAGTCCCACAGACACACTGATACATTAGAGTGATGATTTTTTACAGTTTCTTTTCATTATGAAGGGGAAGGATTTTGTTAAAGAATTTAAAGAAATCTTTTAAAGCCCCTTAATAAATCTGCTCAAGTCACTTGCATTTCTTTCCATTGCATTGTGCCATGACCCTCACACCAACGTCCCCACCTTTGCTGGTTAAAACTAAGCCATTATTACATGTGAATGCATGTGTGACATGTTTTTCTGGTGCCTGACATCAGACTTTTAAGTGTAAGTTAAGTGTAAGCGCAAGGAAAAAAGAAAACTTTTGTTTGAGTGGTACCTTTCATTTGTGTGTGTGTGTGTGTGTGTGTGTGTGTGTGTGTGTGTGTGTGTGTTTTCATATCTTCACCTGTGAGTGCACAACTCTCCCTCCTTCTCCATTTGAAGGGTTGTAATGAGTCATCAGGGAGAGAGCTGATGTGAATTATTAATATTCAATCATGATGCTGTTCGTGAATTAACTGAAGCCAGAGGAGGAGTGAACAGCAGAGAGAGCAAAGGGGGTAGAGAGACAGACACACACAGAGAAAGAGAGAGAGAGAGAGAGAGAGAGAGAGAGGAGGTAGAGAAAGAGAAAAAGCGGCTGAGTATGGAATAGTAAGACAGGGAGTCTTTTAAAACAAGTGAAAGCCTAGCAGAGTGTTAGTTTTGACCCAAGGGACAGTACTTGTGAATAATGTAGTAATATGGTATATATCCATCTCTGTAGTTATATACACATTACGTTCTTTCATTTAATTGCCGTAGAGAAAGAATGGATGACAAAACGGAAACAATGTTTAAAGTAAGTTCTGCACCAACTGAATAATTTAAAAAAGATTGCAGTATCAGTGCACTGTTTAAATTATATGTGTTAATTATGTTGCAAGTTTCTTTACATGAACTGAATACAAACATGATACCCACCTCACTCCTGAATTAATGGCAGCCATACTGTTTATTGATAACCAGTTTCCTTTTGTAATTAAATTATTAGCTGTCAGTATTAAAGCTAAACAAAACTAAATTTCATTGATTGTAATTTAATTGTTATATCACTGATCAAACATTTTGCTGATACACATACACCGATCAGCCATAACATTATAACCACCCTCCTCATACAGTGTAGGTCCCCCTTTGCTACCAAAACTGCCTGTTTAAACACAGATTCCACAAGACCTGTGGAGGTGTGCTGTGGTATCTGGTACTAATATGTTAGCAGCAGATCCTTTATGTCCTCTAAGTTGCGAGGTGGGGCCTCCATGGATCGGACTAGTTTGTCCAGCACATCTCGTAGATACTTGATTGGATTGAGAAGTGGGGAATTTGAAGGCCAAGTCAACACCTTGAGCTTGTTGTGTTCGTCAAATCATTCCTGAACCATTTTTACAGTGTGTTGCATGGCGCATTATCCCGCAGAAAGCGGCCACTGCCATTAGAGAATACTGTTTCTTGTTTTTCGTAACATCCACATGAATGGCAGGACCCAAGGTTTCCCAGCAGAACATTGCCCAAAGCATCACACTGCCTCTGCTGGCCTTCTTCATATAATGCTTCCTGGTGACATCTTCCCTAGGAAAGTGACTCTGAGAATGTGATTCATCAGACCAGGACACCTTCTTCCATTGGTCCGTGGTCCAGTTCTGATGCTCATGTGCCCATTGTGGGTGCTCTCAGTGGTGGACAGGGGTCAGCACATTGGCCCATAAGCAGCAAGCTGTGACGCACTAGGTGTTCTGACACCTTTCGATCAGAATCAATGTTAACTTTTGCAGCAATTTGTGCTACAGTAGCTCTTCTGTGGGATCGGACAACACGAGACAGCGTTTGCTCCACATGCGCATCAATGAGCCTTGGGCACCCATGACCCTGTGGCCAGTTCACCAGTTATCCTCCCTTTGACCACTTTTGGTAGGTAGTAACCACTGCAGCCCGGGAACACCCAACAAGACCTGAAGCTTTGATGATGTTCTGACCCAGTCATCCAGCCATCACAGTTTGACATTTCTGGTATAGGCATATAGGTGGCTGCAGGCACATAAGGGATAACAGTGCTTTACATCAATCAGACAAATGTGATACAGTACAAGCTCCTGGAAAAAGTCAGTGGATACATTTATTGTTTCAAGTTTGGTAAAACATTCTTGACATAAACATGGTAGTTCTGTGTAAATCATAAATACGGAATGTGAAGCTTTCATCCTCTATAAGTAGTGACTGTTGGTTAAGGTTATTGATATGTACACTATGATCTTGTGCGTGTGTGTGTGTGTGTGTGTGTGTGTGTGTGTGTGTGTGTGTGTGTGTGTGTGTGTGCCTGATAGGAGGCTGTGCATAGGCAGCTGTCAGTGAGGTTTGGTTTTGATGTGCTTCTGTGTTCCGCTGTCACTACAGCGCTGGATTGAGTTTGCAGGTCATAGGTTATCAAATGTTCACAGACACAAAAGACACAAACACACACACACACACACACACATCCATGCACATACATACACATCTCTTTTGTGCTTATGAACCTGACCAGGCCTTGCAGTTCTATCTGTGTGGGCCGACTCTCAGACTCTCTCACTATCGTCTCTCTTTTTCTCCCTGTGTGCCTTATTGGTTGTGCATGTGCATTTGAGGAGTTTGACATGAATGGTAGATCACTGTCATCCTCGCTGCTCATCACTCTATGTCACTCTGGATACTGTCCTGTGTGAGGGCAAAAGAAAAAATAAATTGTGTTTAAAGTAACAAATGGATTGGGGATCTGGTTGTAACACTGCTCCTGGTCTGTAATCAAAGGGAAGATAATGCGTGACATATTTCATCCATTATCTCTTTCTTCTTGAAGAAGAAAAAAACGTGCTAAATTTTCATGTCAAAATTCATGTTATATGCAGAATATGCAATAAATACATAAAAAAATTAGACTTTACCACAATATATACACAAGAACATATTTCAGCATGACCTGCATGTATTCCTATTAATTGCTATTTATTTAATCATTTTTTTTCCCAGCTGCATTGAGGTTTCATTGGGCTTAAACATTTCTCAGCAGCACAAGATGCAATTGTAAAGATGGACCCAGTGAAAGGCCCGTGGAGCTGAAGAGGTTAATGCATTTAATGAGAGGAGTTCGTGCTCATGGAACAGTACCCAGTGGTTTGCTGTGCCTGGCACCCTCCACCTGGCCTGAGCAGGAATCAAACCCACAACTTCCACAGCTCTTAGACTGCACTTCATCTCAATCAGCTACTGTCAACCCAGCCAGTAGTAGAGACATCTGGGAGGTTGCTGACCCACTCACATACAGATACACATAAGTACACATTTATACTTAAGAATGACTTTACTGACTGCTTTCACTCCATAAACCGAATCCTAAACTAATCTTAACTCCTAACTGAAATCCTAATCCCAAATTAATAAGGAATGGCAAGATATCATGGTGAGGACATTTGATCCTTTCAAGGGAGGAAAAATAAGCCCAGTCAAATACAAACACACTGAAAAGCTCTGTTTCTCCTGTCTCACTTGTGCATTTTTTCGTCTCTTTTCTCACATGCATGTACTTCCATCCAAATGTTGTGAAAATTTTAAGCAAATTTACAAAAAGGTCTAGCAACTGGTGCTATTTGAATATTCTCAAACGGGTGTAACAAGAACACGTAATTAAAAGATTACCTGAAGCTCTTTTGTACCTCTGGTGCATCGGGTGTTCCATTACTGCTTTCATCCTAATACGGCATTTATGTTTTCATGAATTAATGTGTCTGCTCTGCCACTTTTTGTCTTCAACTTTTTTTTAAAGCATTTGTTGAAGCAGGGGAATATTATGCTGGGTTGCAACAAGACACTGACGCCAATAAGAATAAGAATAAGAATAAGATAATAATTTATAGAAAATGATTTATATTTGCAAGAAGAATGTTTTTTTTTTAATTTGATGTAATGTGCAAAGGCTGTTTACATCAGCCTTTATTGCATCGTTTGTAGAGGCATTCATTATTCAGTCCAGGGAATCAATTCTGACATATTTGTATACATTTAAAAAAATCCTTTTAAGATTTTATAAAATGTGCGTAAAAACACCGTCCCTCACTCTGTCTTGCCTTCAGTAGAATTATGATTGAAAAGTGAAACTACTGTATGTTGAAAGATGTTCTCCGTGGGTTTAGACTCCATATTCATACACTCATTTGCATTCTACAGGCCCATGACAGTAGGAGTGCATATGTGACAAAGAATGTGAGTATGTTCATGAATATGAGCAAGCATTTGTGTCAGTGAGTGAGACAGGCCAGAGGTAAAATGGTAGCATGCAGTATTCAGAGTAGATTAAATGAGGGTTTTGTTCAGTTTGCTCCAGATGTTGAGTCTATGTGTTTTATTTTTACATTCTTGGCCTGTGGCCTGTATATATTTTGGATTGGGCACGGAGTATATAATATCAGTGGAAAATGCTGCGGTCTGGTACCTTTTAAATAACATTTCCTCCTTTTTCTGCTGCTGTCCTGTTTTTCTTTCCAATGTTGTCTTTTATTCAGGAATGAGCTTTGAGAGGTGATGTTTAGAAAAGCACTGAAATGAAACTGGCTGTGGGGTTCAGGGAAACACTGGAGACGCCTACGCACACAGACACATGCAAAACACACAAAAGTCATACACACTTGCTACTGTTGCTAAATTCAAGGAGTGGGTAAGAGGATGAAGTTAAGGTCTTAAATGAAGAGGTCAGCCAGGCCGGCCAGCATCTTGGGGTGGCCCTGCTTTGACTGAGGTCAGTGGGAGATGTTGTCATACTAATGTGTGGCTCACCTTGGCCAGTGGAAGGAATTATACCAAAGGTGCTCAGGGAGCCACATTTTGGACTTTCCTTTCCTCCATTTCTTGATTTATTTCAGAACAAATATGGGCCAAAGGAGGCTAAAATCTGTGCTAGAGCAGTTAATGGAGTTGTAAAGCTGGGTAAGACTCCAGGGAAATATAACTGCAGGACTTAAAAAGTTCCCTCTCTCTGCCTGTCTACGTATGCCTCTCTCTTCTGTCCTGTGGGGCCACACCTGTTTGAAATGTTCCCAGTCAGAAAACTAACGTTAGATCCCCTCTCATTTACACGCATGGTGGGCCTTGCCATCAAACCTCTGTGTGTGCATGCAGTACAGCATGTATGTAAGGACTTGTCTTGATAGAATATATATGCCCAGCATGATGTTATGGTTTGTGATCTGAAATGTTATACTCAGATCATAGTAATGTGAATTTCTTTCTCAATGTCTGACATTTTAAAAAGATGCAATAACTTCACTAAAGTGATAAAAGGCAGAAGGATGGGAGAGTTGTACCAGCCTGATAGGGTCACCCATGGGTTACTCCCATCTCCGTTGTCCTGCGCTCTTGCCAAACGTTTTTGTAAAATTAAGAACAACGGCGTTATCAAAATTCTGCAGCGGTTAAGCAGTTTCCATTCTATAAAAAAGAAGAGTGTATTGACCAGAGAAGAAGAGTATACAACTCAACTCAACTTTCATGTCGGGGAAGAGGATGAATGAGTGTTGCTGAATGAGCGAGGGGAGAGGTGTTACAGCACTCTCAGTCTGCAACAGACAGAGAGGGTGGGAGGGTGGTGTGGCAAAGGTCAGAGAAGGGGGTGGACGAAGGGTGCGCGGGATGGGTTGTGAAGGGAGAGGGAGTGAGAGAGAGAGACAGCATCTGGATCCAGAGCTGTTTCCCAGCCAAGTTACATTTGTTTAGTCTGTGAGGCATGAGTGTAGGGGAGCAGAGAGGGAAGAAGAAAAAAAAAAGGTCCAAGAGAATAAAAGTTCAATAATGGAAAGAAGAAGGGGTTGAGCAGGTGTGAACATGTATGTGTGCATGTTTGTTTTGTGCCTGCATAATATGTCTGTAAAAAATGCATTACTTTAACTACTAATTCCCTGTATCCTAAGAGGCTAAAAGAGAAGGCAACTGGACTTCTTTTGCTTTAGTTTGAAAGTGTTTTGTTTTAGTTTGAAGACGTTTCCAAGAGGCTTCCTCAGTTATGACGAATGGAGGCGTCTTCAAGCTAAAAAAAGAAGCACAGTTGCCGACTATTTAACTCTTTAGGATTATCATGACTTGGGTCAGTGAGAATCTACACAGAAATAATTCCACGTTTCATTGCTAGGATCTGGATATTTAAAAAGATTAAAATCCAAGCTCAGGAGGACGGAAAGATTTTCAAATAACTCTAATATAAAAAAAAAACTCGTTTGCGTAGTTTGGACAATTTTAACAATTTTATGAAGTGAATTTCTAAAATGAATGCTTCAGATAATATGGTTGAACTAACCTTTCAGACTATTATGTACATATAGGTACACAGTGACTCTGTCCACTCTGTCCACTAATTATCCTGATAAATAAAACATTGTCATAACCAATAGTAATGATGGCCTAAACTACAAAAATAAGAAAAATGTTTGTGTATGTGTATGTATGCATCTAAGCATCTCACCTCTATCCTCCCCCTTCTCACCAGATTCAGGCCTCAGGCAGGCCAGCTCCTCTTGACCTCTGCGTTCCACAGCCCAGCACTACACCAAGGCCACACACACACACACACACACACACACACACACACACACACACACACACACACACACACACACACACACACACACACACACACACACACACACACACACACAAACACACACACACACACAAAACTTTACACACAAACATTGCATGCACACATGACTACGTCAATGCATGCAGAAGCAAAATTGCATGTATTTAGATACATGCAAACCCCAGCTCATAAGCACCATGTGGCTCTAATCGTAACAAGCTTGCAATGGGACAGACACACAGACAGAGTGGAGGAAGAATGAAAGAAGGAAAAGGTTGATTCGGGAGATATGATAAAAATGGAATCCTTCTCTCCAATGGAAGAGAAGTGGAAAGGACTTTATGAGCAGTAAAGACAATGGGTGAGAGAAATAAGCATTTGACATGCAGTCATCCAGAAAGAGACTGATGTTTTTCCTTTCAGTGTTTCCCAAAGCCTTCTCCTTGTAGTACGCACAGATAGAGCTTTGTTTGGCTGGAATTTGGTTGTGTGCTCCTGGAGCATTCCCAAGCCCCTCGCTTACTGACCTCTGAACCCTAGATGCACACATACAAACACATACATACATACATCGACATGTAGGGATTTCCATGATATATAGTACACAACGTTATGCACAGTCAGACAGTACATTGTGCTGTGGAACTAGGATCAGTGCCAGTTTTTTTTCCTATAAACTACTTTTGTGGATGTGCATGCAGTATATGTGTGTATGTTAGCCTGTCTCTACAGATGCATGCATATGTGTGCCGGAGGTCATATATGTGAGGGAATTACAGCTTATGTGAAGGTTGATGTGGCTAGTGGCAACAATTTATAGGTAATTGCAGCTGGAAACCTACTGAACAGAATAAAGTGAGTTTTTTTTATGTCAATCTATATGGCTCTGTGACCTGTGATCCTGTGTCTTTTCTGTGACCTCATCAAAGACAGACGAGAAAACAAGCATCTCTCTTGAGGACAGCAGTCATTCATCACTCTATCTTTGTCCCCTTTAAGAGCCTTCTGTCCATCCTAAAGAAACATCAATGTCTTATAAGGATTTAGAGAGACAAAAAGATATGGACACAATGAGACCAGTCTCTGACTCACACTCTGCTATAATGTAGTACAAAGAGAAGCTGTGAGGAGCACTACTTTTTGAGTTTGCTGTGAGGCTGTAGCCATTGTTTGTACTCAAAGTACTTGACCTTGTGATGAAAAGAATAGAGCAATTTTGCAGAGCACATTTAGAAACTAGAAAATGGGATGATCTTATTGTTACTGAAACTTGTTTATTTCTTGAGGAAATTCTTTTGATGATATTGCCAGATTGTGACGGCTTGATTCCACTGTTCCGTCTGTGATGCGGCTAAACACTCTCGACAAAGTGTCCCAGAAGAGGCTTTCTGCTCTGCAGCAACTATTTTTTTGAGATTTCTTTTTTTTTTCTTTTTAAGATACTGTTAATCCCACAGGGGGAAATTCTTTCTCTGCATTTGACCCATCCCTGAGGAGCAGTGGGCTGCCACTACATTACGGCGCCCGGGGAGCAAATTGGGGTTTCAGTATCTCGCTGAAGGATACTTCGACTTGTAGACTTGCAGGGGCTGGGGACCGAACCACTGACCTTTTGTTCTGTGAGCGACCGCTCTACAGCCTGAGCCACAGGATTCAAGCCTTTTTTGATGGAAGCCTTGTCAAGCTGCGCAGAGCAGATCAACCCTAACAGAATGTCTGACACAGGAACGGCATACAGTATCTTAGACTCCTGATCATACTGTATATAACATGAAAAAGGAAACCTTTTTTACTACGCAGCCAACTCAACCATCGTAGAAGCACAAATAGAGAGAAAAAGAAACAGTACCAGGTCAACAAAATGCTTCTGAAATGCTGGTGGGGTATGAAGGAATTGAACAAAACAAACCTGTCACAGATGCAACATCATAAAGTAGCTTAATACCTGCCTGAATCAGAGCAGAGTGATTGACCTGATGGTTACAGAATTACTTTTAATGGCATTTTCAAAAAGGTTTTTTAATATTAATTTTAGTTTATGACACATTAAAAATACCATTAATCAGTAGTGGTTTGTTTTGTATCCATCTATTTATCTATAATTGCTTATCCTGCAGGGTTGTCATGGGGATTGAGCCCCACAACTCACATTGGTTGAGAGGTGGGGTAGATGGACAGGTTGCCAGTTCATCATAGGGCCAACACATAGAAAGACAAACAGCCATTCACACATCCTCGCCTATGGGCAATAGTCATCAATTCACCTATATTGCAATTTTGAATTAGTTATAAACCTGCACCAGTGAAATTGAAAATAAGTTTAACTATAATTTTAGTCAATACTGGGACTACGTATTTATGACCATTTATGCAGACAAAGCAGGAATGTATGCTTGATAGATCGTTTCATCATTTAGTGCTCAATCCACAGTGAGTTACTAAAATGAAGGAGCATAGAAAGTTAAGAATATAGCCTTCTGTCTTCACAGTGAACGCCTGTTGGACTGAAGATCACTGACAAAATTTAATGGGAAGCATTCTGCATGTCAGGATTAATCCTTATCAAATCAATTTTAAGAGTCGAGTAACAAATGCATTCTTCCTGTCGAAAGAAGCCAGTTAAGGTGGTTCAGGCTCCTGACAAGGATGGCTTCTGAGGTTTTTTTTGTTTTGTTCTTACCCTCTGTAGGAGCCTTATCTTTGGTAATGTGTGATGTACAGGTTAAATCTAATGTAATGAATAGTTTTGTCTTATTGGACTTCTTTTTTTTAATTCTATGCAGCCTATAGGAAACTACTGTGTTGAAGTTTCAAGTTTTATTGGTCATATGTGTGTTAACACAGGTCAACAATACAACGAAATGTGTTTGGTGAGAGCAACAAGTCAGTTCAGTACTTGAATAACAATTAAGATGAAAAATATATATATATATTATATATTATGAATATATAATACATACAAAGTAACATAATGTTTGACATTATCAGCAGTCTTCCAGTTCAGTCAAATTCTAAAGTGATGAGTGTGAACAGTTATCGCACATTAAGTATCAGTAGCAGCAGTCCTCGTTTGTAGTGCACCATTAAAGTGCAGACAGTGCAGGTGTAAATTGTGTTGTGTGTTTATGAGAACCATGATAGCCCAGTAATAAAAACTGTTCTTAATTCTGGTGTTGTGTGTGATCTGACAGCTTTAGAATAGAAAGAGCTCTAAAACTACAGCAAAATGTTGAAAGTTGTCTAATGGAGGACTCCTCTAATAGTCCACTTTCAATTGCACATTATGATGGCCACTAGGGGCAGGGCGACTCATAGTATGTGATCTAAATAAAAGCCTTTTGCTCTCTGGACTGATCACATGCTAAGGATCTAAAAAGTCACACATTTATGGAACTCTTACATATAGTTTTCTTTTTCATTTGTCAGTTGTATTTTAATTTTTTTTTTCTATTTAAACTCTTCCATACAAAAGATAATGTTATTATCATTGATTGCGCTGTGAGGATATAATTCATGGGTTTGATAGTACAGTATGTGTGTATGTGCATGTGTGTAGGTGTGTGTGTGTGTGTGTGTGTGTGTGGACGAGCGTGTGTGTAGTACTCTGTAATGGATAAGTATGAATGCCTCGTTAGCAAGCGCCACTGAAACCCTGTAGGCCCTTCAGACATGAGTGCCATTTTAGAGAGCAGCTTTTGCCGTTGCATTCTAACTACCACTTACACAATGTGTTCTGCACACACACACACTCAGACACACACATATTAGCCCACGCACATACACTCAAAAAAGCACTTGTGTGTGTGGGCAGCTGGCTGAATTGATGAAACGGGATTCTGCATCCTCTGGGGAGCAGAAACACACCACTCTATTTAGCATCAGAAAGGCTACATTCACTCTTTTCATCTAAGAGGTGAACTGAGAAATGCCCTCAAGGTGTGTGGACCGAGGGATAAAGATGGGTACAGCGGTGCGGTGCAGGATTTTGGTAGCAAGCAGTCCCTACCTTTGGTGTTGTCTTTCTTTCTTTCCCCATTTTCTTTCTTCTCTTCTACAGTAAATCAATCTGTCAAAGATTCACATGAGTAAGAGAACAGAGGTTCCAACTGTAAACACCGGGGGATTTTTCATATCCTCTGTTTCGCCTCTCCTTGTGTCTGTCATGCCCCTGCTTTGTTTGGTTTCTCTTGTTTCTTTCCTCTACCCTCCAACAAAATGGCACTGCAGGCAGCACACACTCAAAGGCCCAGGTAGCAAAGTTTCTTCTGGAGTTTTCACAGCTAAACCAAACATAACATAAAACGGTACAAACGCAAAAGGGTGAGGGTTGTAAGGAGGAGGAGGAGAGAAGAGAGGGAAGTTATTTTCTCTGGTTTTTTTTTTAAGGCTGTGCAGCTTGTACTTCTGACAGGTGGGAGGGGAGATGAAGCGTGCATTGTGTTCGCTTGCTAATTAGCATCGTTAGCGGGGCCAATCCACTGTGAATGGCAGAGATAGTATTAGGGAGTTTTATGCACAGTGAATAGTAGAGATATGGAGGATATTGTGTGGTACAGGCAAAAGCTGTATATGCAAACGCTACATTAAATTTGCAGGTCTTTAATGGACTCTGCAGGGGAGGGAGGGCGGGAGGTAAGAAGGGGAGGAGGGAAGAAAGTGAGGAGAGGAGGGGAGAGAAAAGAAATGTAAAGAACTGTATAGCAGTCAGCTTCAGACTTTCCTTTCAGTTCTCTGAATATGACCTCTGTGGAGCTGATAAAACCACGGTGACACACGCAGAAGATAATGAGCCATTGTGTTGCTGTGCATGTGTGTCTTTTACAGAGGTCTGGGTGTAGTGATTTTGAGATCAGACTTCTCCCCTTTCACCTTAACCCTTGAGGGTCAGGTTACACAGAAGGTGTGTGTTACAAGCCACTGGCTATATGAATAGTCCTGTTAGCTTAGGATTCATATTGCAAAAGCAAACACACACACACACACACACACACACACACACACACACACACACACACACACACACACACACACACACACACACACACACACACAGTTCTTTTGATCCCCTTAGACATAAAAATGACGTGGGGATAAAGTATGTCTGTCCATCAGTTTTTGGTCTGGAGCTATATATACTATTATCACCAATCTTATATATTACCCACTATGAGTGGTTGTGCCTTTTGACATTTTGAATTTTCTTGTTTTTTGTTGTTGTTGTTGTTTCTTTGGAAACATGATTTTAATGCGAGTGTTTAGGGTTATCTGGTGAAATACTCCAGCTTCACCAAACTTTACACACATATCAACACATATGTATCAACACACACATATCATTGAGTATTATCTCAATCTCAACGGAGCCTCTCTATATCCATAGAATGGGTAGATGAGTGAAAGAGGTGATGACTGCCAGTGAAAATGAAAATATTATGAAAAGTCTGCTTTTTTATTGCAAAGGCCTTAGGTTGTTATTGAGTATAATTGCGGAAAATGACTAATAGAATATACAGAGCTCAAGTTTTAGTATCTGAAATATACAACCTTAACTTTCTTACATGGTAGACACAGTAACAAACTTTGCACATTCAGTATTTTTTACTCTTATTTAGTGTTAACAAAGCAATATTTTTACACGATTTGTGTGATTTCAGTGTAATTATCAATGCAAAGTGTTAAAACCACAATAGGGCTAAATATAGGCTGGTAGCCAAGATAAGGTATTACATTTATGCACATGAATATTTATGAAAATATATACAAAATGTTGGGTGTCTGCATGGGTTCCCTATGGGTGTGCCCGCTGCCACGTTCTAAAGACATGCAATAAGTGTTTACAACAGGACTCTAGATTGCCCATAGGTGTGAATATGAGCCTAAATGGTTGTTTGTCTCTCTATTTGTCTCCCCAGTGATGAACTGGTGAACGCCTGGTCAGCTGGGATAGACTCCAGGCACAACCCCCACCTTAACCTCGCGACCCTACAAAGGATAAGTGGTTACAGAAAATAGATGAATGGATATTAGATTTTCAAAGTAACTGATGTACTGTATGTGACTAATCCTTGGTCCACCAAATAGAGTTTCCACTCCCAGTTTAAAATACCTGTCTACATCGGAATTTGACTAACATCAAGGTGCAACACAAAACACATAACTTCAGCAAAAAATTCTGATAGAAAACTCAAAATTTTGCACATCTGAAAATGAAAAGTGATTCCCAATCACTACAGTGTTAGAAATAGAAATGTACTTCAATGACAAATGATCAGCAGAAAACAATACAATTAATACACTCACATATGTTCTCATTATAACAAAAAACCCAGAGCCACTGTGGCAGCATCATGCTGCCGTACTTCGCTTCTGCAGGCATTCAAACTGAATATCAGCTTGACGCTGAGAAGCTCGACCCGGAAGTACAGTTTCATTTACATTCATTGTAAATGGTTGAACCTCAGCCTTGTGTTCAAGCTGCTCATTGAACCAATCAACCTCCTTCTCAGAGTATTCAAGGTTCATTTATATTTTCACAGAGAAGAAATCTGTTTATAAGCCTCATTAAAGAATCTGAGTCCTTTGAAAAAGCTGACAAGGCTACTCAAACATAAAGGCTTATGTCTGGCCCACTGGTTAAGAGAGAGACACGGTCTGATTGAGAAATCAAGAGGACTGCTTCAAGAAATGTCTTTATTGGAATGGTGCATGTAAGAGATTACAGTTTACGGTTGCTTTTCGGCTCTGATGAGTACTTCCTCCATTATCCCGAACTTCATTGCATTGCAATTCCCCTCAGATAACAACATGTTGCAAGCTTCTATCATCCCTATGAAGTACAGCAGAGGAGCATTTCATAACACTGTCAACAGTCATAATCCTCCGACCAGCATGGCCCTCACAGAGCATAAAACAGATGACTCTGAAACAGAGGAAGAGAGAAAGATGAAGAGGAGGAGGAGTGGGCAGGGGTGGGGTGTGTAATGGTGCATGTTTGTAAATAATCTCTCTGTCACGCTGGAAAATAGCAGTTTATTTAACAAGCATCACATCACAGGAGCGCCTCCATCCTCCTCCGTCCCGTCTCTTCTTCCTCCCTTTCACCCCTCTCTCCTCCCCTCCTCTGCTCTCATCTGCGGCTCTGCGGTTACAGTAGAGCATTAATAATAATAACAATGATAAACAGAGAGGAGAGATAACCACAGTGGTGTGTGTATAAGAGGCCCTCGTGCTCAGCCAGCTTACAGCGCTTAGCCCCCATTAAAGATGGGATGCGAAGGGGTGGGGTGGGGGGGCAGCAGGAAAATAAGAAGCTGTTATTTTGCATGATATTAACCACATGAAAGCGCGCGGCTGCCGAGGACAGTAAAAGTCGCTGAAGAAGACAGAGGGAGGGTGTGGGAGAGGGAGGAATAATGTAAATAGTGGCTGGCTGAGTTATCAGGCATAGCACTGTCAGACGTTTATATGTGCATGTGTGTGCATGTGTGTGTGTTATCATACATAACGCTGTCAGACGGTCAATTGTTTGGGAAGTGATAAAAGGCAATTTCCCAGAGTCCCTTGTAGAACCACACGCTCGGCTTAATTTGAGGGCCATTTTCCATGACAGTGTTGACAGTTTATACATCTCTCTCCCTCTTCCTCCCTCCTTTTCTGTGTCTCTCTCTCTCCTTCTCCTGTGGTCCCTCGTTTCCTCTGCTCATCCCTCCTGTATGTGCATGCTCACTTTGTACCGTAGCAAAGAGGCTTGTATTCAAGTTTGTGTTTATTAGTGTCTAACCCCCATGTTTGGCATGTTCCTTTTAAGGGAGCAACAATACCTGCTAGTCTAATACCTGTCGGTACACACACACCCACACCAACACACACACACACCAACACACACACACACACACGTCTGATGGGAATGTTTTTCCTCTGCCCCGTCGCAATCTTGCCCTGACACAGAGCATTGTGAGCTGTGTTGCGCTGCCATCAGAGAGAAGCATGTCCTCTCATCATCCTGAGAGAGGCCCTATTAGAGGAGCTGAGGATGATGGGAGGCAAGAAGAAGAGAGAGAGAGAAGAGAGGAGATCGCAGGTTCAGGGCTGGATAATTGACACGGAGGCTCCAGGTGCCTGCGGAGGAGGTTTTTCTCTACAATGACTTTAGTGAGACAGCAAACAAGCTATTGTGCACAAACACACACACACACACACACACACACACACACTGCAAACAAATGTTCAATGCAAACAGCTTACTGTCATGTTAGTGTGCTGTAGTGTGATTTACTGATTGCACTGTAAATGAAACTAACATCCAAGTTAGTGGCTTTGGTTACACCAGATTTATTTTTACATTTCCACTTAGATGGAAATTGCAGTGTGATAAAAAAAAGAAAGAAGCTGAGAATAGAGTCTATTAGTATGAACATCATCTTTATCCCCTAAACAGTGACAATGATATTAGATGAATCCTAAAATTACAGAGGCATTTTTTTTTACCTGCTTATGTCACATGCATCTGGTTTTAATCATAGAATATATATAACCTGTGGACATTATATCATGACAGCACAGTTATAATGTTACTTCTGCTGCATCCAACAAAAAAGCAAGTGGTATTGACAACATAACAAATAAATACATGAAGAATTGCCCTTTGGAAATGCTAAATATCTTTGTTAAATTCTTTAATGTGGTATTGGTAACAGGTATAGTTCCCACTGACTGGTGTCTAGGTGTGATAAAGCCATTGTATAAATATAAGGGATCAGCAGATGATCCTGAAAATTATAGAGGTATTACTTTGTATTATTGGTAAGCTCTTTACTGCTACAATAAATAACAGATTAACCACATATATAGAGTCCGCAGGAATCCTTGGAGAAGAGCAGGCTGGATTTAGGAATGGTTTATCAACCCTAGATCATATTTTTGTTTTGCACTCACTGGTTGAATGGTACCTCCACAAGAAGAAAAAAAAATCATACTGTGCATTTGCTGATTATAAAAAGGCTTTTGATCTTGTAGATAGGTCATCGTTATGGTTTGAATTTATTTCATCAGGTATTAATGGAAGGGTATTAAATGTTATCTTATCATATCTTAACATCAATGAGAATGCTAAATCTTCTGTTAAAGTTAGACATAAACTGTTGAATCAGTTTGTGTGTAATGTTGGAGTACATCAAGGGGAATCATGTGAGCAAACGTTATAAAGGACTTGAACTTTTTCCCAAAGAGTGCTGCAGCCAGCTGAGTGATGATGACGTAGAAATATTTCTGAAATTGTATGTCCTACTTTATGCTGATGATACAATTGTAATGGCAGAGACACCATTTGATTTACAAGCTGCACTAAATGCTGTCTTTTCTTATTGTAAAACGTGGTACCTAAGAATGTGGTTTATGTTATGGTATGGAATTGAAAGCTTTGACCATAAATATGTAAAGGGTACGGTTGAACTCAGACTGACTGATATGGAGTTGCAGAGATGCCACGACGAATTACACAGTAACCCTTTATGTGACATTTATAAATTGTTTAAAGTTAATTTTTCCTCTGAGGAGTGTCTGACCTTGCTGAGATCAGCCGAAAGAATTTCAATGTCAAACTTCCGATGTGAAAGCCATAATTTGCCCGTCTCAGAGTGAAGATATGCTCGTGATAATATTCCCAAACCATGTAGCTTTTGTTTCACTGCAGATCCAGGAGATGAGTTCCATTATATGCTTGTTTGTTCTTTTTTTTTCTGAAGATAGAAATGATTTGATTACAAGATATTATAGATTATGCCCTAGTTTAGACAAATTCCAAAAGTTTATGTGTTCCAGAAACGCAAAAGTTTTGTTTAATTTGGTCAAATTTATTGAGAAAATTATAAGCAGTTTTTGATTCCCAAATGACTTTTATGTTTATGCATAAATTTGGTTTCTATGTTTTGCCTGTACACTGGATGCTGCCTATTTTGTGTTGTTGTTTTCTGTTCCTTATACCCCAGGGAGGGATCCAAAAGAAAAGAAAATTGAATTGAATTGAGTTGAATTGAAATCCAGACATTATATATACATTTGCACCCATGCCTGTACAAAAACAGGCCAAGGACTATACAGGAGCTGTTGCGTTTCTTCTTTTAAGCTTCCAACTGGAGTCGCAACAGAGTAGCTTAGACAAAGATAAAGCTGTGCGGCTATCTGCTTACCATAATCTATAACCTATAAAAAGAGAAGAAAAGACTCCTGGCCATTCAATTCCTTAACTCTGTTATCATTCTTCAAAGCTGAGCTCTCCTGCTTTCTTTTCTACTCCAAGGCTGTTTTATTGTATTGTCAAGAGTAGGTATTCTTATTGTATGTGTTTTTGTTATATTTCATTGTCTGTGCAGAATTCCCCACACTGGTGAACAAAGCCAATGAGTCTGGCTTGATAAAGACACACATTTTGAGTTTGATGGGACACTATCTGCTCTTTCTATGTGATAAGACAGTTTGCAGTGAAAAGCGGATTAAAAAAAATATATGCCACAATCTATTCAGTCTCACAAAGTTGCAGACAGTATAAAAACGCCAAATACCATAAGGTCTTTAAAAAGTAAAATGAAAGCTTTGCCTTATTATCTAAAGGCAACAAGTTTAAATGTAACTGACTTTTGGTCAGAAGAAACTGTGTTGTTTGGATGGCCAGGTCTCCTCTCCCCTCTCCTCCCCTCTCAGTCTCTACTGTCCTAACCATATCGACCCTCCTCTCTGTCACAAATGGCCCCACGAAGGAAATGAGAGGATTGTTATTTAAAAACTTAATAATGTTACACAACTCCATCAAGACAAAGCTGCTCCATCAAACTCCCACAATCTGCAGAGATAATTTAATCACCAAATGCCAAACTGCCACGCCGCATTTAGGTGTCATTTTCATCCATGCAAAGGTAATTTGTTTCAGTATTATGAATTAATTAAAGCCTAACTAAGATGGAGAAGGGTGTAGAATGTCTAATCAGCAGGCCCTTGAGGAGTGATTGATTCTCTCTACTCCACACTCTGGCCCGTCATGCTTTGTCCTCCTTGTTGTCACATTTTGTGATACTGTGTTTAGTACCACTTTTTTCTTTCGACGACTGTCAGAAATCAGATTGTCCTACAATTCTGTCAGTGTGATGATTTTGATGCCATGAATGCAGATGTGAGTTTCCACCCACTTACTTTGTAATATAGTCTCTGTTTGACGACTCAACAGTTGTCCCTTTTCTCACTTGCTGATTATGCGTGCATCTGCACTGTCTCTGGATATCTCTGTACCACATCAAAGTTCATCATTTTAATTTACCTCGCAGCATTTCTTGTTCAAATGCTTGACAGTGTTTGTTGACATTTAAACAGCCCTCGATGCATTCCATTTTCCTGTATATGCATCAGGGTGGAGCCATGTGTCACTCAATCATTCTTGCAGCTACTCGTCCCAGGGGCCCAGGACTTTGTTTTCACATATATGTATAAGCCGCAGGGTACCTGAAAGCATCTTTTTCACCCCTAAACACTCACTCGCAGCCATACAGCACAGCAAAAAACACACTACACTATAAATCCAGGTTAGAACATGCCAAAGTCATATACAGACAAGCCCTTCTCACGCACACTGCACACATGTCAGGTTTTATCTGCATTTCAGATCTGCAGGCTTGTACACTGTGTATAGTTTCTCTGAAGTACAAACACACACAGACATTCTCATAAAATGCTCACACACAGACACATACAGTAAATTCAACAAATGCCTTCTCATCTACCAATAAAAACATACCTCACATCCAGTTCTTACTTATGTAAATATTTATCCTGCAAGCTTGAGATATGCAATGCAGGTTACGTGGCTGAGACAAAAGCACTGGGTTTGACAGTATAGTCAGTCCAAGTGAACGATGAATGAGTGAATTTGTGCATTTGCAAACACTGCAAACACAATCAGGGAGTATGAAAATAGTAAAAAGACAGTGTCTTAACTTTCAGTCACTGTAAGCCAAGTAAAGGTTAATGTAGAAAGAGACAGCTGTTGGTGCATTCCTTTATTGAACATTAGTGCACTGTTGTGGGGGTGGGGGGGGGTGTGTCAGTGTGAAACTGGCAGACCTCAGATTAATCAACTCTGTAAAACAAACACTGTTTAGTGACAGGCATCAGGGTGTGTGTGGGTTTGTTTGTGTGGGTATTTATTTAGGCTGTGTGAGGCACCATGGGAAATGCAACAGGGAGTGTCACAAGACAAACACATCATCATGGCCCAGCTCTTACAGGCTTCTATTTAAGGGGTCAGTTTACACTAATTACAAAAAAACAGCACATTATTCTGCTGGATTTATTCTAATTATATTGAGCCATGCAGAGATTTAGCTATTATTGCCTCCTCCTAGGAGGTTCAGCTTTGTTGGTTTGTTTGTTTGTCTGTTTGTCATTATGGAAAAACTACTGTCCCAGTTTGGTCCATGCATGGACCGAAGAAGCACCCATTTTGGAGGTGAACTGAATCACTGGACAGATTATGCAACTCATTTTTTACTTTTGCAGATATGATTTAGTTGCACAAATAAACACAGCCACACCTCTACAAAACTCTGCACCAAGGCCCCACACACAAAGACAACAGACCTGTTGCTTTTTGTACATCCATGTCACAGACAGAGCAGAGAGGAAGAAGTGTAATGTCGGGGGATGCCATTTCAAATGAGTTAGCCTGTTCAATGTGCTACCAGCTACACATAGCCGATTGCAGGTGCACGATGTCGGCATGCGGCTTTGGTACAATCCACATGTCTTTCTGTGAAGCTGGTGTTCCCACACAGCAGACTTAAATGATGAGGAAGGGTCTTCAAACTCCTGTTTGTCTGCGGTCTCCATGACCACCAGCCTGCTGCACCGCCTGAACTAACAACATCCGATCCTTCGCTAAAGTTGTCCCTTAAAATTTGAGTCCTGTACGCACACAAATAAGTTCCACATGTGCACTGGCTGCATTCATTCAGTACACGCACATACTGAACTGAAGGGCCCCTACCGAAAATTTTCGGTTCCGATACATGTGGTGTTACACCCCTAGAAAATGCAGGGTCTCTGCAGATTTTGCCATGCACTTCTACAGGAGCATAAGTGATGACTGACAAATTATGTTGACACTTTGGTTACACAAAACCATATTTTGACAAAATTCTAATTCATTAGCAAATATATCCCAACACATAGTGGATGCTTATCATTGAAACATGGCCTTAGCAGAGTTTTGGGCTTTTAATGTCTGAACATTTATGGATATCCACATATATTTGTGTCTTTGTGCAGATTGTGTTAAAAATGACCCCAAGGTCTCCTGCTGTTAATCACAGTATGGTGATGCGAAGTATATGACCAATTAAAAATCCTTGGGCAAATACCCAATCAGAACTGTGCTCTGAGGGTCCTCCACGCCACAGTTTGCCACTGCTTTTTCACAGCCCTTTTCCCTTTGCATTCTCTCCATCAGGCTGAGCGACAGGGGTCTTCTTAACACACATGGACCCACATACACATGAACACATGCAAAAAACACATGCGCACACACACACCTTATTACTCTTTATTAATCTGCAGGATGTTAATTGAAACCCCCCTGAGTGCTAGCTGTACCTGCATTCCCTCTCTCATTATTAGTCAAGGTGCCTTTGGGGGAAGAAGAGAGGGGGATGGTGGTGAGAGGGGAGGACTCCTGAGTCTCCTGTGACAGTCCAGTTGTACCTCCACAGATCTGACTGAATTAAACTTGGCTTCCATCATAAAAAAAAAATGCCTAGAGCAAAACATGTGGATCAGTATGTGCCGGGGTAGGTAGTAGTGGCCTCTTCTGGCATCAATCTCTTATCCCAAATATCACCACAACCAATATCAGGCACATGAAAATCTCTTGAACCCTCTCATATTGTAACAGACAATGAATAAAATGTCATAGTCTCTAAAAATAATATTTAATTTCTGTTGTCAATAAACACAAATATCCCAAACTGCAAGTAGGCGCAGTTTGAACAATGTGCCTCCTCTTTCTCTCTTTTACGGAGCTGTCAAAACACCAGATATCAATGAAGGTATGCTGACAAGCAACACAATCACTGTCTTTCAAATCCCTCTGAGTGCTCTTTTTTTTGGCAGAATGAGCAGCACATTGATTTAGTGTTTTTGTTCTCCATGATTCCATGATCAGATTTCAGTTTTGGTTCCACATGTTGAAGTTTATTTTATTTTAATAATTTATATATTTAATGAAGAGAGCAGTTGATCGGCAGACCTGGAGGTTGGCATTTCTTCATCTACAGTGGAACATTTTCTGTTTGATGTGTGTCTGCTTGTTAATGGTGTGGAGACAAGCACCTTCTCTTGTGCCCCTTTTGACCACTTACACTTTAAAATTAGGCCAAACTTCAATTTACACAGGCATCATGGGCTATAGAAGTGTGTACAATGCCAAGAAAGTAAAGGGTGTATCAGTAAATTATGTTCTTGCTTGTAGGTGTATGTGCAATTGTATGTGTGTGTGCAATTGTGCGTGTGTGTGTGTGTGCGTAAAAAAATGTGCATGCACGCCAGGATAGAAGAGGATCCGATTAGTACTACTCTGAAAGTAATTACCGTAATTAAAGCAGTAATGTGTGGAGACAGGGGGTGAGAGGAGGAGAGGAGGGGGAAGGCAGGGGAGAACCTGTCATCTTTTATGGGGCAGTTTAGGGACTGTTTGATTTAAGGGGCACACTCAGCGGTGGGCAGAGAGGGAGGGAAGAGGGGACAGACAGGGGGACAGTTGGGGATGAAAAAATGTGTGGGTGAGGATAAAAGTGAGGTTTTGTTGCGGAAGAAAAGACACAGAAGCCTTTTTTTACACAGAAATCGTGCAACGGCGCTGCAACGAAGACCCCTCTCTACAATGCCTTTTGTTTGTTTACACTGAACAAGACAACAATGGAACATCACCGCTCCGAGCCGGCGTTCAGCGAGCAAAAGAGGTGCGACGTATGACACAGCAGCGTCTGTGTCTAGTGTGTCTAACATATGAGTCGAGCAGCACTTAGTAAAGAATGGATTAACATTGCAAGAAAAGTATTTACCTTCACTGTTACATGAAGTTACACATCACACTTGATCTCGTCCTCTAATCGGATGATATGGAGCTCCCAAACCTCGTGCTGTCTCTCCAATTTGAAGATTTTTTTCTGTTCATTTTCTTCTTCTTTGAGTTAGCTGCAAACTGCTGCTGGCTGCTTTTTAAGTCTTCTGGTCATCAGATCGTCTTGTCTTGTCTTTCCATCTAGTGTTGTAGATTGTTATACCTCCACTGCCATCACAGGCCTCCATTGTGCCTTCATTGCTTTTATACAGAACATTGGGGCGGAATAAAAGCGCACCAGTCCCACCTTGAAAAGGCTGTGTAAATGGGGCTAGAGGCGCGAGGAGTCTGCAGCCACTTCCATTGCGCCGAACAGCGCTGAAACGAGTTCCCTTCTCTGTGACCCCTTCGGTGTATTCAAAATGCCCAAGGCATCACAACGCCACCTCGGTGTGTGCGTTCACAGTGTTTTACAGGGATCTGACAAACAAGGCAGCTTCATTTGGCCTCATATACCAGGGTTCTTCTCCTGTTGGCAGGCTTTTACTTTCACCGTGTTGACAGACACACACACACACACACACACACACACACACACACACACACACACACACACACACACACACACACACACACACACACACACACGTGTATGAACTGTTGCCAAAGTCTTGGTCTGTTCAGAAGCTGTAGGGTTTGTTTCACAAGCATATTTTGGTGGTTTCATGTGAGAACCCGGTAAGCCCCTCAGGCCTTTATTCACTGTGCCAATGCAGGTGGCAGTGGAGGCTAAACACTCATAAATGTCATTTAGCCACATCTCAAAATTTGAAAAAACATTGATGAAGTGTGCCCTGGGGCACTTCACTGCACAATATATCTTTTCTTTGTTGCATTTTTTGTTTGTTTTCTTAAATATTTGATGTTCTTTTCTTCAGCTGTTTACTACTAGCTATCTCTGCCTTTCTCACCTTATCGGTGATAAAACATTTTCCCATATTTTGCAAGGCTGAACACTTAATTGTTGTGCATGTTTTCCCTGTACTCCCCAAGGCCCCAGTCTGTGTGAAGTCTTTGCTCTGAATTGGCCTTGCATGTGTGTTTGCTTATGTGTACCAGTGTGTGTTTGTGTGTGAACTTGTGGCTGTGTGTTTTTAGGTCTGCAGAATCAGACAAAGAGACGGAGAGCACCTCACACATTTGCATTAGTTGGAGGTCTCATCATAATGGTCAGATAATGGAAATTAAATAACAACCTACGGAATACAGTCAGTGCTGTGTCCCCGCGCCACATGCAGCCTACAGGTGTGTGTCTGTGTGTGTGTGTGTGTGTGTGCATGTCACCATTTGAATCACAAGTGAAATAACATCTTTGTGATAGACTGATAATGAAAATAATAACATTGGTGACAAAATATTCATAAAGGTAATGATGAATGCCATATTTCTCAGAGAGATACATCAGAAGTGTCTTGGTTAAAAGAAAACAGACCAGCGTCTCCCACACCCTCAAATTATCTGCTGCTTTCACATTTCACTGATAGCATAGATGAGAGCTGAGGAAAATGGACACACAATTATGCTCACTTGTCGTGTATTAATACTGCTTCTTGACATCTTCCATGGACCCTGAGCTGTCATCTCTTTGTCTGCTTTAATTGAAAATTAATGGTTTGTGCGTTGCCAAGGCAACCGCGGCAGTGGTGGTGGGTAGCCACATTCAGACTGACACCAGTGGCATTGTTTGTCCTGTCTGACCTTGGAAGTCAGAAAAAAAGAAAGAAGAAAGACAAAATATGACAAAAAAAGATATTAAAAAGAGAATAGAGAGTTAAGGGTTGAATGTTGTGCATTGGAGTGAGGGAGAAAAATGAAATAAAGTTATTATTGTCGTGTTTTGGCCAGGTAAAAAGAGACGTGGAAGGGGTGACTCAGGAGGAGACTGAAGAAATGATGTCAAAATGCCAAATGGGGAGAATTATGTTTAAGTAAGAAAGCAGAAGAAGGACTTATGATTGTTCTCTGGAGCGACAGGATTACCTTTGTGTTGATGGAGTCAGAGGGCACTTTGTAGCCCCATAATCATCTGGACACTGGGTGCGGTGGGAAAGAGAGAAATTGTATGTGTGTGTGCATGCAGAGGGGTGCATCGACATGTTGGTCCTAATGTTTACAAATCCATCAGTGTGGACACGGTGCCAAATGGACACTGACTTCAGGGCCAGGCATCTGTGAATAGACAGAGAAGCTGATGGACGTCACACAATCTGCCAGGGTGAGCTCCCTGGGCCAAGACGAAGAAAGGCGCAAGAGGTTACAGTGGACCTGATGAAAAATCATTTATAACAATAAAACTATCATTTATAACTCTGATTTACCCTCAGAAGATGTCAGCGGGCGAGGTGCTTTGCATCACCAGTGGATGAAGAGTTATGGACAAAATAGGTACAACCGAATGCCAGTTATAGAGTCATTTTAAATCTAATGTTTAAAAAAGAAACATGCCTTACAAGCAACAGTCGAAAGGTTTCATGTTCACATACATGAAGTCACTCCTGCCAGTGGAGCTAAGTGGATTAATGCTTATGTGAAAACAAGGAAATCTTCAATTGTTTTGTTTGTTTTTTTACTTTTTTTAACATTTGACATTTTATGTGATAGTGCTGAACCTAAAAATTTGATGCAGAGTATTGGCAGAGCTCCCATCTTAACCCGCAACAAGTTGCATTCTAGAAACAATATTTGTTTGATGTAGCTTTATGTAGCACCACTGCTATGTTTGGCCTTTATTTTAGAAGCACAGCAGACTGTGTGTAGCCTATTACTAACACTTATTTTCATTATAAGAGAATTTGCTAATTATCTTTCCAATGTATTTATTAATTGCTAAAATGGTGAACAAAAGATGGCCATCATAATATCCTAAATCCAATTATTGGATCGTCCAAAACACAAAGACAGTCAGTTTACACAGTTATTGAACAAAGAGAAGCAGCACATTTTCACTTCCTGACAGTCAAATAATCAATTAGTGTCTGTTCTGAAACTGACCTCAAAACATTTGTCAATCTTCGGCTATTAGCTGGAAAAGTTGCAAATATTTCATTGTGCTTAATAGCAACAGAGCTATTGCTATAGGATTGTGCTAACAAAAGTAAGAGACCAGTTTCAAATCAGTTGATTATCTAATCAGCGTCCTGCAGGAGGGTTGGCATATATATGAACCCTACTTAAGTAATTAACACTCGGAGGGTTATTTTTCTTCATTAATCTGCATAATTTAACTTAATTGCTATGATTTAAAAAAAACAATCCTTGTAAACACACTTACACACTGATATACATCCTTCAGTACAGGTCCTCTTTCCTGATTTCAGTCCTTCTTTGTGGATAATATGTAGCAAAATGTAGCTGTAAGTGTTAATACTCACAAAGTTTTGTCTTCAGAGACAAAGTGCTTCATAACGTGTTGCCTTCAGCAGATTTTTGGTGATTGGTTTAGTTGATTCAGTTGCATTTAACGAAGTCCTCTCTACAAATTTTGCAGCACTCGCTTCTACGCCTGAAACAAAGCTTTTGTGTATCCGTTAGCGTTTACTTGATCACAATTCAAGTGCTGCCAGCCTTTCTGTGTTTTCAATTAATCATGCAACATACACAGAGCATTTTCATTAACATTTAGTTGCCAAGCACACTATTATGCAACACTGCCTTTCTCATGATTTGGAGACTCCAAAAGTGTGGACTTATAATAGATCTATCACTCTCTAACTTGTACAGGAGGTTTGGAGGCCAGTAGTTTTGTGTGTGTATGTGCGCATATATTGACATAGATGTATTGTCTGCACATTTGTGTGTTGGCCGTCATTGTGGCCAAGATTGAAAAACTCTCCAAGGGCTGGAAGGTCATGGCACATTTATTGATTAGAACTTTTTCACGCAGACATTTTGTGAAGGTTGAACACCTTTCCATTCACAGTGTTTATTCTTTCACAAATGTAACAATAAGCTGCTTTTGACAGGGCACCTAACAATTTTTTTTAGCAAAATTCTCCAGAAATGTTTTTCACCACTTGCCCACAATTCTTTTCCATTTGTCACCTGCAGCTGAAGGTAAAAAGAGCCAATTGTTTACGTTATCATACTGACCCCTCAGTATAAGTAGAAAGTTGACATACTTACATACTTTTCAGGCCTTTTCTGCAGCCATCTTTACTTTTCGGGAGCTTTTCGTTTTCTTTGAGGTCCTACAGCGTTCACTATAGGGCTGTAAAGAATCAGCAATATTTAATGGAAAACTGATGCAAGGGCCAAGGGTGATACAAGATACTGTACATCGATACACAAGCACAAATCCAAATGGATTCACCTGTCAAAAGGTTCATTTCCCAATCACTTTATACTCTGAGCCAGCCACACTCACTGAGAAGACAGACTCAACTCCACCCTGTACTGCCTACAATCTTGACATTGCATTTGGAGTCTCCAAAGCACATAAAACAACATTGAATCTGAGGTGAGTATCAGTAGCATTACCATCCATTTTGTGTAACTGCTCATCCTGTGGAGGGTCGCGGCGAGGCTGGAGCCTATCCCAGCTAACATTGGGTGAGAGACTGACTACACCCTGGACAAGTCGAGAGTTCATGACGGGGCCAACACCTGGAAAGATAACCAACCATTCATACTCAAATTCTCCCCTACCTGTCAATTTAGACTTTCCAATTTAGAGTTTTGGACTGTGGGAGGAAGCCGGAGTATCTGGAGGGAACCGACACAGACACAGGGAAACCATGCACAGAAAAATCCCAGGCCCTCATGTGAAGCCAGTACCTTCTTGCTGTGACCCAACATGCCACGCTGCCCGTAGCATTGCCAGCTAATGCTATTTCCAAACCACACTGATCATGAACGTCTGCCCATTTAAGGCAACTGCTGAAGCATACTCTGTTTTATTTACAATAATATGAGGTAATATATTTTTTTTATTCAGATGGACGCTGATCCAGGAACTGTGCAAAACTGTGTGTTAATAGAGATAATTTTCTTAAAGATTGAGGTATCACTGAAAGTTACTCAAAGCAAATGCACATAATTCATCAAAAAGTTTAAAAAAATCTAAATCATATTGAATTTAAACTGAATCCATGATAGATTTCAGTATGTTGTGTTGTATTTGAGTATTATGATAGTGTGGATGTTGTTCCAACAACACATAAGAAACATCAGATGTATTGGTTAACAGGCTAATGTTGCTTAAAAGTCTGTGCACACACAGGACCATAAATGTGCATCCAAACGTGTAAAAATATATCTTTACTTTTCTCCCTAATGACTATTGTCATATGCACAATGACCAACACACAGACCAATGGCAGCTTCTTTACAAAGTTAAATTACAAAGCAATGGGCACAGACAGAAGTACTCAAATATTGCACTCAAATGCAATTTTGAGGTACGTGTACTTGATTATTTTCATTGTCGGCTGCTTTATGCCTCCACTCCACTTTAGTTAAATTGGAAATACTGTAATTATTAATAATTATCTTTATTTGATAACTTCAGTTATGACCTGTAATTATGTTCTAGATTCAGATTATTGAAAAACTAAATAAAACTAAAAGATAAATTATGATGTATTGTTATGTATGATAAGACACAACTTTATTCATAATGGACTTTTACCTGCTGCAACATTAAAAGAATGAATATAAATGTATCAATGGTTGGAATTCAATATATAACATATATTACACTGAAATATGTCATTCTGCTCAATGAGAACTTTTACTTTTGTTGTTTTAATATATTTTATCCTAACTTTAGTTATACTTGATGCTAATTACTTACATATTTATAGTGCTGTTAGTTAAAGAAAATAACATAGTTTGATATTTACTCATACAAAGTATTTTACACTGAGGTATCGCTAGTGGACATGCACCCAAACACAAAACCAGACTAATCATCTGAAACAATCAGCTTCTCACAAAGAGACACACACACACACCTGGCACTGCAGAACAGCAATAATTAAGTACATCAAGAGAAATTTCTTATAATAAAGCGATTCGCCACGACTCAAATTCAAAACATTGTAACAGTTCTACAGCAACACAATTACAGAGCAGCAACAGATGATTTCGACAAAAGATCATAAAATTTCAGAAGATCACTGTACTAGTGCTGCACACACTGGCAGTTGAGCTCTAATGCCAGAGGTATTATATCACCTCAACTCATGCACACACTAGGAATAGGGACAAATACAAAAACCTCTGCAAATGCTACGAAAATGTTACTTTCAGAAAGTAAAAATCATCAGCTGGATTAATCAATCACCTTCACATACACATTCAGGTGGAGGTCCCTCAAAGGTTGGCTAAAATTAAAATTATTGTGAAATATCAATCAGCAAAGCATATTCAAATCAACGTGAGAGTGAAAATCAACCACACCTAGCAGCTGATGAGTACAAGTTGGGTTTGCTTGAGGACATCTCAGTGGTGGTAAAGGGGATTGAACCAGCGACCAAAGTCACGCAAACGAGAGGCGAGGGGGAAAGATACGTTGCATGTTTCTGAGATGGACGGCTGGGGTAAGGGTCCGGGGATGCAGAAGGAGGGAGCAGATAGAAGAAAGGAAAAGAAGGATGGATCACTTTCCCATATTGCATGTGTGGCAGAATCCATCATCTTTGGGAGCCAGATGTGCGTCATTCACATTAAACTTTCCAAATTAAAGGGCCACCTCACCCCTCCACTCCCCTCTCTAATCCTCTCTCCATCTCCCGCTCTCTTACCATTAAGTGCTTTTACACACATACACACACAGACACACACACACACGCAAACACTAAAACTGTACATACATGCACACTCACTAACTTCTTCCTCGTCTCTTTTTCCGAAGGAATTTGCAAAAAAAAAAGGCTCATGATGATGTTTTGTAACAGCAGCATAGCCTCAGGATGCAAAACACATCTCTGTGCTGCCAGACGATGCATTGGTAGTTATCTTATCTGATGTGAAAAGGGGTGGTGAATGTTATTTGCATGCTGCATTGATGTTCAAACAGCAGTTTGAACGCTTCTTCAGCAGGGAAGGATTGTGATTGTATGGTTGGCAAGCAAACAAGTGTATCAGATGATATCAGCCTTGGCCCACTTTACTATGCTGGGTGAGACGCATAAAAACTTCCCTCTGCTTATACATTTGTCTGTCTTCAACTCCAGCAGCAGCTCTTCTCCCTAACATACAGTATGTGTGTACAAGTTCCCCCGACCCTGTGTCTGTTGTGCTTTATGGCAGTGATATGTTAAGTACCTCATATTACAGTCATAAAAAGGTCTGTCAGTTGCTTGATGCAGTTTTAAACTGCAGAGGTAATATGCAAATCACTCTCTGCTCCTTAGCCTGACACTTGCCAGCACAGACACACACTCAATCCTGTTTGAGTGGCTGCCAAAGGCCCCGTCTGCCTTTCACGTGTACACAAAATGACAAGAAGGAAGAGAGAAGAGAGGACAAGGGAGGAACAGAAACAAGAAGAAAGATGAAAGAGAAGGTGGAAAAGAGACAGTAATGAGGCGTAGAAAGTGTCTGAATCGTAAATGAGTAAGTGACACTCTGATGTTGGACACATGACGGAGCTTTCAACCCTCACTGTACGGAGACGTTGTCCCGAAAAACAGAGAATGTGAGATTTTTCTTTTTCATTTTACGTCGCAATTTCTTGGGAGTGAAAAGTGAAAAAGCAGAGGGAAGCACCCCGACCCCAGAACCTTTCTCTTTCTCGTACAATCCTTCTATCACGCAGAACGACATGGGGACCAACTTTTTCTGTCTTTTAAGGGAATTCTTTCACTGTGCCGCCAGATGAGCTTTGATACCTGCAATTCCACAGTTAATCCCGGCTAGAATTTTAATAGAAGGAAAACTATTGTCTCTCCCTTATACTTTCCCTTCCCACTCTCCTATTTTCGCTCCGACACCGTCTCCGTCTCCCAATCTCACTCCCTCTCTTTTCTCCAGCGCCAGGCACAGAAAAAGTCTGACCTCTGCGTTTTCTCCTGTCCTTAAGATTGGTTTTAAATACTCAGCAGATTAAAGCACAGGCATGAAAGCTCACATTAGCCATATATTTAAAAATCCCCCTGGCCGATAATCCATGTATTTGTCAGAATCAAACACAGGGGAATAGAAAAGGGACCAATGACATGATGAGCAGCCTGAGCCCGACGTATTGTGAAGGGGAATTAGAAGGAGAGAGATACATTTACCAGAATATGGCGCAAGAAGAAAAGTCCTTCAGGATGATTATTGAAATTCACTCAAGTCTGGCTCACATGAGCGTTTGACAGGACAAAAAGCACGGTGGCAATTTGATGACCTATGATGCCCTTCACTGTCTCTTTTTATTTTCTCTCTGCAGTGCACACACACACACACACACACACACACACACACACACACACACACACACACACACACACACACACACACACACACACACACACACACGGCAATGATGAACTAATAGCATCTAATGTGGAATTTGTCACATGCTGAAGGTGTGTAAAAGTAATTGTGACTATGCAGAAAGAAAAGCTGAATAAATACAAACATATTTGAAAGGCTGCAGAAATATGTTATTCTGTCCAACTTTGGCATATTTTCTTATATTTTACAGCAATTTACAAGGACAGTCTTCAAAAAGTGACTTATACTCATAAACAGTTCTCTGCTGCATCCTTGTTAGTTAAACCACTGACATTACCTCTTGTTTAGGTACGTATTCTTTAAGCCGGCAAGAGGTGCTAAAGAAAAGGAGATGAATACTCTGAGGAACTGAGATGTGCAGGTCAAAAGAAATCATTGAGCCTTTCACAACCACAGTTCACACGTACAAACAAATCCTGTAAATGTCAATAACCAGTTACCACGAATTCCACATCAAAACTTTTATGAAAAACCCACATGTTGCATTCAAGCCTCCAAGGTTGTGAAAACTACAGGACATTAAATGTTTTTATTTTTTATTTTAATGATCTCAAATGAGTGAGCTAGTCATTTACTGAAGAGAGCATTTGATAACACAAGAGGACAAAAAAAACAAACTGCAACACATTCCTTCTGTAAAAAAGAGAGAAAATCTATGTATTTTCAATGTCAAAGACTATGTGCTTTCATTAAATGTTTTTGTGTGTCAATTGCCGTCTCTTTGAAGTACATTGTGGAGATTTATGTGGCCATTGTAGTTTCACTGACCTGGTGGTAATCATACATTTTTGTTTTTGCTCATTCTGACATTTTTTTCCTATTCCTTTTGGTATTCATTCCCCTCTACAGTATATTTTGATCATTTTAATTTTTGATCAATTTTATCAAACTGTTTTAATTTTATCTTTATAATCCTCATTTTTTCCTCTTTTCACTTTTGTCCACTTTTTCCTGCCATCCATGCATGCACCCATCACCACATGCATGATAGAGTCCTGAGCTCATTATTGTATCTGGGCTATTATGTTTGTCAGCTTAACATTGATGGCCACAGTAATGTGACAGGTCCGGGTTACATCTTTCTTTCATATATTAAAAGTGTCACACATCACATCATCACAAAACTCTCTCTCTCTTTCTCTCTCTCTCTCACACACACACACGCACGCACGCACACACACACACACACACACACACACACACACACACACACACACACACACACACACACACACCAAAAAGGTTGCTGAAAAAAGCCTGTCCTATCCTATCCTTTCTCTCCATCCGTCTGTCCTGTAGCCTTGCTCTCCCGTTCCCGGGACCAGTCACTGACAGCACACAATGCAGCACTAAAATTATAGAGGCTTTTTTTTTCTTTTCTCAGTGTGTGTGTGTGTGTGTGTGTGTGTGTGTGTGTGTGTGTGTGTGTCCGTGTGTGATGCTTTCGGATACAAAGACCCCTGCTGTAGGGAGTCCTGTGGGAAAGGCGTGCGGCCGGAAGATGTGAGCTCGCCGGCGAGTGATAATGTCAGCTTGAGAGATACGGCGTGTCATTTTACACAACCACACATCAAAAAAGACAGTGGGGAGATGGAGGAGAAGACAGCATGTCATTTGTTTGCTTTGATACAAGATCGCATCGAGGGAGGGACTGGAAGCCTCTGAGTGTGTTTTTTTGTGTGTGTGTGTTTGTATGTCCTTGTATGTGAGCAGATTAAGCGACGGCGTCTCAGGGATCTTTTCTAAATGTCTTCTATTAAGTTACATCTAAACAGATAAACACACAGGAAGATTGGCACCGTTCAATCATGTTTGGCTTTGGAGCTCTAAAACCTGCACCATGGTGGCCTTGCCACGCACCGCACACTATAAATCACTGGATAACAATTGAACCAGCTGGAGCAATTGAAGCACAGACTCAATGCTGGGTTAACTTTGCCCAGCACCTCAGTTGTTATGGCCCCATGTTGGTGCTACTTTTATATCACTGCTATTTCCCCAAACCAGAATATGGTTATTTTCATGCAGTGTCAGCTCAGGTTTTATCTTTAAACTGCTACAAATGTATTTCAGTTCTGCAAAACTATGTGCATATTACATTCAGAATGGCAAAGGATTTGTAAAACAAAAAGAAGTGATATGTAGGTTTAAAAAGAGACAAAATAGCTTGCAACCATACACACTAAAAGTAGCCGGATTAAAAATGTACCCAGTAAAGGTTAATTTAGCACTGACACTATAATAATTTACCCATTGACAAAACCAAGGTGTGGAGATGTTTGAATATTTAAGCTTGACGATCAATTTAAATGTTGTTATACCTCAAAATTGTGTACAACAGAACTCAGAAGTTATAGTTCTGCATGCCACATATGAATACAAAACAACAACTATATAAACTAATGAATAAGTAGTCATGTCACCAAAGTAAATGTTTCAAATGTGGAGGGAGGAGGATGAGATCATGAGGGGAAAAAAAAGATCTGTAGTCTGGTGGTACGGCAGTGGATATATGATATTTCACCAGACTGGAGCAAAGTGAACAGGTTGTGGTATTTACCTCACAGATGCTTGGTAGATGGGTACCAATGATGTTCAGGGTGGTTTTAATCACATGCTGCATAGCCTTCCTGTTCTGGGCAGTACCTGATGTTTCCTGTCAGGATGATTTCTATTGCTCATCTGTACAATTTAACAAGAACTTACATTTAAATTTAACCTTCTTAAGCTTTATCAAGAAGTACAGTGATTTATTAGCTTTGATATAGATACGGTATATTTCATATGTTAACCCAACAGTGATATAAAAGTTATAATAACACTGAGTCACACACTGGGCACCCTTTGAAGTTGTATCTGTGTCATATTGATCTACACGGGGTCAATTTTTGACCTGTCGTAATCTCGTTCAGATAAATAACACAACAGTCATGTAAAACTGACCACCACCTGTAAGTCAGAACAACTTATTGTCTTGAGTGGTTTTCTACAGTACATGCAGTGAAGATGATAACCCAGTAATGCACTGGCAGTACATTGACACAAATTGGGTCAATTTGATCCCAGTGACTGTTATTGTCCACACACCTGCTCCTTAACCCAAACAACTACTCCTCTCTCATTCATCCTCCCCACTTCTATCTCAAAGTTACTCAGGCACTGTTCCAGCAGACGAAAAGCAAATACTTTGCATTTTAAACATCAGTCAACAGTCCCCTTCCTGACCTTTCATCCTCCACATGAAGTGTGTGTGGAAATGCATGCATGTGTGTGCACATTTGTGTGCTTCACTGGCTCTAATGTGGTGTAATTAAATTACTTAACTGCCAAAACATCTGAATATAAGAAAAAAAAATGCAGATGAGCAATCTAATGTTATCTCCCAAACTCAAAACTCAAAGTGTGGTTCATAAAAATTTTAAATATGTTTAATTGCAGTGATATAAAACAAAAAAACAAAAACAAAACTGATGCTTAACGCACAAAATGTTATGTTTGTAATGTCGACTTTCCCAAGAAAGTTAAGATAAGTTGTGTTGCATTTGAAGTGCTTCTTGATCTGTTGTTTTAGAGTATCTTGAGCGGTTGATCTTTCATCCACAAATGCATTTCTTTCTTTTCTTAAGTAAAGAAAGACATTTGTTTATACTGAAAGTTGCCTTTTAAAGAGAAGGGTGTATTCACTGTTGAGCATGAAAAGTTTCCCTCGCTTACTTTTACTCTTTCATCGACCTGTCAAATTTACACCCAGTTTCGAGACTTCTCCCTGGACTCAACAGCTGGGTCCCAAAATGATTCCTTGAGGAAATGAGGAATCAGATCCTCTCCTGCACTGTCTGTCTGTCTGTCTGTATGTCTCTGCATGTGGGAAGAAGTGTGTGAGTGTGTGTTAAAACAACTTGTTAACACGTACACCACCACATTGGCTGGAACTCCCTAAAGGCCAAGACAGGGAGAAAGTAGTGATAAACACATTTCTTAGCATGCCTCTTGTCTTAGTGTGTGTGTGTGTGTGTGTGTGTTGCCAAACAGCTGTAACAGTAAACCTTTTTATGACACATCTGCTAATAGAAAGCAGGTGTTGATTGGCTGTGATCCTCCCAGTAATCAGTGTACACTCACAGACAAACGCAGGTGCCTCTAAATGCACTGATACCACACACACACACACACACACACACACACACACACGTTGTTCACAGGTGCACGAGATATTATATATTGTAACACACACTGAGATAGCAATTGTGTCTTTTGAGTCTTCTGTTGTCTTTGCATAACCAGTAGTGGTGTGTGTGTGTGTGCGTGTTTGTTTATGCAAATGTGTGTATACAGCCTTCCTACTTTGTCTTTATTTGTAAATATGCACACTCATATGTGTATTAAAGTGGGTCTGGGCACATATGGGCGTGTTTGTGGATGTTTGGATAATTTGGCTGCTTTCCCGCTCTGGGTCTGTTTATTTGTGTGTGTTGGTAATTGTGTGTTTGTGTGTGCATGTTTGAGGCCTCTCTTTGGGTTTGACTTTCAAGGCATTGTGGGGATTTTTTCTTGGGTTGTTTGTAAACATCAACTGCGTCGAGTTTTATTTTATTGTAGCTTTGTTTTACGACATTATTCCCAGATGGCTGCTAAATTTAGGTCGCAAGTTTTTTTTAATGAATCGACCACAAATTCTGCATTGCCTTGCCTCACTCTTGCTCCCACACATACACTGTAAAACTCTGATGTAAATTTGCAGTGAAATCTGAACTACTGTACTGTAAACTGTAAATGCAATCTGGGAGAAACAATCCATGATTACAGCACCTTAAGAGAATGCAACTATTACAAGAAAGTACTGTAACTTTAACTGTAACCAGCAGAACATCATTGGAAGGTGAAAGAAATGTCTGGGGAGTAACATCTGAAAATGAAACAGACACACTACAACCTGCTCAGCCTTTTGACACAGATTGATAAGGCAACTTCCACCAAGTAACATAAATCGCCATTTCTATTATGCCCCCACCAAAGGGGACATATAGGGTTACACTTGTCCATACCTCCGTCCCTTCATCCATATGTAACAGGATTGATTAAGGGTATAGTCTATCTACATTTCCTCAGAAACTGATGGACAGAATTCAATGAAATTTCAGATAGGGGCCCTGAAGGTGTGCATCCCATAATTGGTTTATTAATTTTGCTAATTTTTTCCAATTTTAGGCACATTTGAACTTAGCTAATTTTTATGTCAGCTATTATTCTGCTATGATAGAGGTTGTGGTCTATCCACATCAACACAAATTGAGTTTTTCCAGTAGTGAGGGCATCTGTGTCCTTGGACACAAACTTTAATGTTCTCTCACAAAGTGTCAAAATATTATAAAATGGCGTACCATTATCCTTGTCAAAGCATATTAAATTAAAATTGTTTATTATTCTTCCTTGTATTTCTTTTTTAATTATTGGTATTATGCAGTATTATGTAGTAGTTCAGTTGTGTTTCAGGCTGTGGCTCAGGAGGCAGAGCAGTCCTCCACGCTCTGGAAGGTCCGTGGTTTGATTCCCTGTAGTCTACATGTTAATTGTTGTGGGAGTGACTGTGTGAATGTATTAGTATTAACTGTGTCCAATATTGCATTGTAAATTCACAGAATGCAGAAATGAACTGGTTATATATTTCTAGTAATATATTGTAATTCTAAAAAAGTGTAAAAACCCCTACAAAAATATCTTGCAAGTGAAGCTGCTGCCAGTTAATTATTGAAAATTTACAGTAAAACGTTTTTACAGTGTAAGCCTTTTGTTCTCATGTGCAAACAAACAACATGGTCTGTGGAACTGCTCAGGAATGCTTAGTGGAGATTTTTTTTCTCCCCAGATTAAAGGCCTACACATAGGTGGATATTACATCTTTTTTTTTTTTATCAGTCCACAATCCTGTGTTTAAAGTATAAGATTGAGTTATTCAAGTTAGTGCCAGGAGCTTTTTTCTCATTTTTACCAGCTCTGTGACACTGTGGGTGAGCACTCCCATATTTCTCTTTAATTAAGCCAGGGGAAACCTTGTAGTACAGCCAACCCAGCTCATGTAGCCACTTATGTTTTAATTTAATTACCTGTCCACTTTGATAATTATTCCCCCTGATTAACAAGGAGAGAAGGTTTCTTAAATGGGAATTGGACAAGGGTGAGAGGGTCAAACAACGTTTTTTCTCTTTTCACCAAGAACAAGATTGAAGGTGTTGACTTAAGATGTCCAGGCCATCTTTATTCTGATCCGGTTTCATACTTGGCATGCCTCATTTGCGCTGGATGGGACTTTTTCAGGCAATGCAAAATACATAGTCCTTCTTTATTTCCTGTGCTCTGCCTGATCTTGTCATTTTATGCCACAGTTAGCCAAAACAGACACACAACAACCAACAAATCACGATTTTGGCAAATGGGAGTGGTTGACATCTTTACTAAAATATGTCAACAGTTCCACAACAACAAGAACACAAATATTTTAGTTTCTCTTCTCTCTATTATGTTTCTTAGCAGTAGGATTTAGGCTGGATCACCCTATCTCTGCAATGCATAACATCCAGCTGGCATTTCTTCACATTCTGTTGATAATTTTAGTTAATTAAAAAAAATTAAAACTGACATTCTTACATATTGTAATACATGTGCGACCCATCTGCCAGAATAAATACTTGCACAGAGAAACACAGATCTGAAATTTAGCATTCATTATGTTTAAAATTTGCTTTTAATTTTAATGTTCAATTTTATGTTGTGACAATGCTGTGCTTAAGGTCTGGTTAGGCTTAGGCACAAAATGCTCACGGTTAGGGTTAGGAAAAGATCATGTTTTGGCTTACCTGGTTTTGTTGCAAAAAACAATAATGGAAAATATCTTGACCTCTTTTAAAAAAGCTGTTTCTTTGCTACAAAAACAGCTGGGAACTGTTGATTGAAGTAGCATTGAACAGTGGACTCTTGGCACCTGCCTATAGCCGGATTTCCACTGTGAAGTACTGGGTCTACTCAACTTGACTCAACTCGCCTTGGTATTGGGTACTTCTCTGCCAATCATTTTCCATTATGGTATGGTACCTGCTCAGGGTAAATAGGTGCCGCTTGACACTGCTGTGGCGTGGTCTTCAACTCGACACACACCTCTCGTCCACCTCTCATGATCCTCTCATCTGCTGTTCAAGACAGGAACGTCTGTACCTCCTCAATATCCTCAATAAAATAAAAAAATTAAAAATTACGGTCGCTAAAGTAGCTTTGCTGTTTGTATGTGGCAACCATTGATTTGTGCTGTGCAGGATACTCCGTGCGTGCCAGGCATTGACCAATCAATGGTTTGTAATGTTTTACGTGACCTTTTCATATTTGCTAAGCTCACTTGGAACCGCAACGGAGGTGGTACCAAAAAAGTTGTACTAGGTACCAGGTACCAGGTACTTTTTCCCTAATGGAAACAAAAAAAAGGCAAGTCAAGTCGAGTCGGTACTACGCAGTGGAAATGTGGCTTATGTTTCACCCCACTGACTTGAAAGTCACCTCATCGACTACATTGTACTCTGAGAATAACATGACATGTTTTGTAGAGATGTTGATAATGGTACATATGAAACATACCAACTTAACATATATGTGGTTTGCAGCAACATATGATGCTATCTTTTTATTCTGGTGCCTTGCTTGTGTAGAGGAGATCTTTAAATAACCATACACCTGCTTGGCTTCGGTTTTTACCCTCCAGTCACTCGCTAATTTTGGTTGATCGAACTTGAAAGTGCACCTTCATGGTAACAGCCACTTAAAAAAGTATCTCTCATCACCATCCAGCTGCTGACATTAGCACCCATCACTTCCTCGTAGATTTATTGGAGACATATAACAAAGTGTTCCTGGAAAAATGGGTCAGGCTCACAGGAGAGGTGCGTAAGAAAAAAAAAATATGGGTGCTCATATACACTCACACACAAACACACACACAAACATTTGCACACATACACACATGCAGACACACAAATTTTTAGTGGTATTGATCGTGCTAATGAATGTGTTGTGATTTACTGCAGTCATGGCCCATTGTTGGGTGGTGCTGTGATGGACTGCCATCATTTTCCAATGGTAAAAGCTTAGATAGAGAAAAGGCAGGAGGGCAGAATCCCATTTAATGGCCAAAGCAAAATTATTCCAAGATCTTCTGATGAGTTATGGCACTCTTTTTTTACTCACTTTTTTTTTTGCAGTGACAGGTATGATGTAATTTCTAAATTTCATCAGAGACAGTAATCTCAACACTGATTATGCTGTCAATTAGTAAATGAATGTGGTGGTTGTGGTGGGGGTTGGTGGTAATAACTCTGCAAAAGGACTTGTCAGGCTTCCAAAATACATAAAGGACACAGTGAAGAAGGAAGACAGTAAAAGTGTCCAATCACAATGTAACTGTCTTGCAAGTTAAGTGTATAATAAGAAGGAACACACTTAAACTGATTTTACACTTATTTTTTATTTGTGGAATGCAGCATTTCTTGACACAAATCTTTTTGGCATTAATTGATATAGACTGACGTGCAGTGTGATGAAAAGATAAAAGTTGTATCTTAATAAGGTCTTTCCAGGGCAACAAAAAAAAATAGACATCTATATATCTATATCTATAAATATAGATATATATAAACATGTTTTTCATACTTTTAAACTATAGTGTCTTTTACAGATTGCATGCTGAATTGTTAAATATGTTTTTAATTACCCATTGGCCTATAACACATGAAATAATCTATGAAATTTAGAGGTGCAGGAAATCTAAATGTTTAATTGCTAGTAGACTAGTTATTTTTGGGTGATCACACTTTGTTCCAGACTGTTTCTGGGGTTGAAATTCTGTGCGAGCTAACATCTGTTCCTCTCTGCCTCCACAATAGCACAACTCAGCCTGGATGCAAAGGGAGGTCAAAAGATCAGTGCCTTCCCCTAATACACATATAACCTCGCGCGCGCGCGCACACACACACACACACACACACACACACACACACACTGAGAGAGAGAGAGGGGCACAGAGACCTCTCCTCTCAGAGACTGCTGTTCTCCTATTGTGCGCCAGGGCTTTGCGAGGATAGGGCAGCGATGAAAACGCGCACCTGCTTTAGAGGCATTACGGTAGCGCAACAAACTGTCCCCCTTCAGCACACACACACTCCACACTCGTGTACACACACACAGAGCCCTGATGATCCAACCCTGATTGCCAGCGAACCAGCAAGCAACAGACGGGATGCCAAAAAGTGAGGACCGGTGGAGAGGTTATCCGCGCTGAATAAGCCTCTTGAAGAGATATCGGAAGAGGCAGACGCAACAAAACAAGACGAGAAGCTGCGCTCTTTCTCCGCGACAACTTGCGCACATTGGCAGAGTTTTAGCGGTAGTATTGTTCTGACTTCACTCCAGAGGGGCCACTCCGAGGAGAGAGGACGCTCACAAAAGGGGAAAAGAAAGGACTAACGAGCACGCTTTGTCGTTTAAAGTAATGGTCCTGCGGTCTTAGATCCTAGATATCTCTGTCTCTCTTTCTCTCCTCTCTTGTTTCTTTACTTTTTTTCGTCCTGTCGGTTGGTGTTCCCCTTTTGTCGCCGCGACAGAGTGGACGCGCCGGGGCTTGAGGAGCAGAAGCGGCTGTCCACATGGTCCAACCACTGGCGTGAAAGTTGAATTCTTCAGAAAACAAGAGAACAGGTTGATGCATAATCTACACCTTCCTTCCCCCCTCATTTTTTTTCCAATCTTGCTCACTCTCTGCTTCCATTGAAACTCTGTGAAACGCACATCAATCTACCAAAAGTCTAAAAAAAATTGAGCTGCAACTTTGAAACGCACATTAAAATACATCGCAGTCAGCCTGATAATATTAATGAGGTATTATACGATCATAAAGCGGGGCACACTCGGAGTTTCAGATTTAACCTTTGTCCATGTTTCACCTAAACTTCGACTCTTTCCACCGGAGTGCTGAACCTATATTTTTTAAATAATTTGTGAAGTGCTTGTTTGCATTTATTTAGATTTCTTCAATCGAAAGAAAATAGAGGGTGGAACAAGTTTCTTTCGAGCGCTTCGCCACTTTGACGCGTGTCAATATCGGGAGTCAAAATGTAACTCATTTCCATTGGACTTTTATTTTTAACGGGACGGGCCTATCGCAATTTATTTAAATTCGTAGAATTAATCAAAGCTTAGTTTCGTAGTGTGAGAGGGACGGTGCTTCTAGAAAGTGTCATTGTCTGAAGTCTTCGCTCATGACACAACAGAAAGTTTTTCCCTCACAAATTAGGACTGACTCTGTCGGGAGTGGATTTAAATGGAAGCAACAAATTTAACTTTGCGTCCCTGCTATTAAACCTTGTTAAGGGATTTGATAATAAACACCGACGTAGGTTATGTGGTGATAATTTTACACACACGCCTGAATGCATTGTCATCTCTTTCTACCTGTTTAACTCACTGTCGCTAAACACTGGCTTTAAATACTTAGTAGTTTATTATTATTATTATATTTTTTGTTTTTGCATAATTAACCTAAACAGTGTCGTTTAAAATTACTGAAAGACGCGTTGTACCCCCCACAGAAGATAAGAGAGACCCTGTCTTAAGTTTTCTTGCGGACATAGTCAATAGGTCAGGGAACAATAGCCTACTTTCTTTTCAAACGATTTTGACTTTTGAAATTGGACCCGCGTCGTGAGACCTCAACGGTTTTTGATGTGATTTTCCGTATAATCTTAATGGATTAAATAAATAACGATATTGGCTTCAGCTGGCTTTCTGAACAGCAGGATGCAGAGGACAGTGGTTTAGTTCATGCATAGTAAAAGTTTAATTCCAGTTTTAACGGGCGATATTAAAACGGATCTAACCTGTACGGTTGTAATTAGTGCTTGCCTATAACATTTACGCATCTTAGTCTATCTCTGCTTAGTCACTTCTTTATAACTTATAAGTCAGAGTGATTGCATGAAAAAAAATAAACATAATATACTTTTGATAGTATAAAAATATTCCAGCATATTTAGGGTTGACTCAGGCAATATATTTAGAAATGGAGGGGGTGGAAGTCTGTACCAGATATTCATGTTTTCCACTTCTTTTTGCCGTCATTACTCGCCTGAAATTAGGCCTGCTGCACCACAGAGGAGAAAAATATTTATTCTTAGAGAAAAATAATGAACGTATCACTGGAACTTTATTTTTTTTAAACAGGTAAACCGCTTGTTTAAGCTCACCTTTAATTTGTGTAACTATAGCCTCTATACCACGAAATGTGTAACATCAACTAAAGTGTGAAATATTAAATTAATGTCGCCCCCCTCTTCCTCCTTCGAAAAATAAAATAAAATAAATAAATAAAATATAACAAAACTTCCGTCATCAAATATCAAACATCAGCCAGAACATTCCCGCGTGTCAGGTGGTCTCGTGTTCCGCATGAATGAAAAGCTGCAGACAAAAAAGGAAGAGACATGAAATGACAATTAATTGCTGTTAGTTGTCTGTCATCGAGAGAAAAGCGTACAGGCGGTGTGGGTGCACACCCTGACACGAGCATTATTGCCCCGTGATTGATGGGTGTCGGGGCATTTGGCATAATCAATTTTATTTACTGTGTCTTCTCTCTCCTGTTGTGTTCCCCCTCCTGTCCTGCGTGGTGGCATTTCCGCGACTCGATGACACACTTTTAATTGCACTTTAATAGAAGATCCATCGGGAATGAAAAAACTCTTCATCACGTTTTATGACCTTGTCACGTTTCTGGTGTCAGCAGGAAAGCAGGTATTTTGTGGTGGCTGGGAGCCCGTGGTGTACGTTATATGCAGAATAAAAAAAAAAAATCATCTCCATGAATTAGATATTAACTTTCATTAAACACTGCATATTCATGGTTTTTAAGTAATGTTCTCACAGCCCCATGTTTATTCAATCAGAAAAAGTAGATCAGAATTTTGAGATGGGCAATTTGTTAATTTTAATACAAAATAAGGTTCATTTATTTTATTTGCATATCAGTACACCCGAATAAAATAATTAGCAGTGTGAAAATCATTTAAACAATTGTATGGTGGACGCAACTGTCAATGCATGTCAGATAATTATTTTTCACATGTCAAATATGCTAAATTTGTTGAGATGATTTCTCAGAATTACGGAAAAATTATTCACACTGTCTAAACTTTGCTTTTCTTTTATTTTTGAAATGATGAATCTTGTTGATACTTGTCAGCTGCTTGCGTTCTCTTGCTTGCTGTGAAGGCTCTCTCTGCAGCTGTGTCTTTGCTATGATTTCTTTCATTGTTTGCAAGAGATGCTCATGTATTGCTGGTCCTTATCAGTTTCAGACTCCACCAGACAATTGTTTTTCTGTTGTGCCAACTGACACATTACTTAAATGATGATTTTAAGCTCGGCCCTCTGTGTCGGTGTGCCATGTGTGAGACCATCTAGACAGGCAATAATGGCTATGAATCTCATGTGCTTTAAAACCTCTTCAGCAGGATTAAAAGGGACCAATATGATTGTGTTAGTCCATAAACTCACTCTGGGAGTCCTTACCTCCGGCATGAGCGCATGTGAATGTATGTGTGGAACAGTGTATATATCTTAGTGCGGGAATGCGTGTACACTGGAGTGCTTTTTTCTCAATTAACCTGTCCTGCTTGAGTGAAATGGACAGTATTTGAAGTTTTAAATGTCCTTTACGTCGGAAGCATTGATGGTTCGCCTGTCCGTCTCTCCATCTCTGGTGCTATCTTCATTAAAGCCATAATGCTATCCCAAACCCACAAGTCTGAGTGGGCTTTTGGCTCCAAAGTGAGGTTGAAGAGCCCCCATATTCGACTCTGCTATACATGTAGGGTTTGACCCATTATAGACACTGACAGGTTTACTTCTATTACAGCACTTAATGTATTACCTGCTTAAAAGCTGAAATGGTTAAAATTTCAATATCCTTTCGATGAGGATTGAGAAAAACAAAAATATTCCTGTGCAGGGAGCTAAAGCACGTCTTTTTAGATTGCATTATTTCAAGTGTTGGTCCTGAAGCTGCCGTTATTGTAAGATGTGTGGCCATTAGAGCTGTAATATGTTTTGGGCTTTTAAATGTGGAAACCCTGTAGGATAAGATATTCTACAGGTTGTAACAATTGTGTAATCATGTGTTCAAATGAAACATATTTAAATGTGGTTTATGTTGGATTTTTATGGAAAAAAATTTGTTTTCCATTTTTAGTTTAAAAAAGATGGAAAATGAAAATCTACATGTCTCCATATGTGAAATCTGAATACCATTATAACAGCAATTACAGTACTTGTTACCTCTCAAAAAATAATGAAATATAATTGAAAAATGTATATATTAGATGAAGGTGTTATTCTTCATTGGCAACCAGCAAGTGGGGAATACTCTGGTGTGCTGAAGTGATAGACTGCACAGTGAAACTGCCGTCACTTTGCTTTAGACTGAGGCCTGATTATACATGTGGTTCTAATTGAACCTGTTATTTAGGAAGGGTTGACGGCTGAATGCTTGTGCGTTTGCGTGCATGTGTCTGTCTGCCTATGTGTGCATACGATAAATCCCACACCTTTATCAGAGATAAGAAATGATTTCATGACGGGTCAGGAAGGAGGTGTCATACAGGAAAGTTGCAGACAGAGAATGAAAGCAGGAAGACGCTTTTTGGTGTCCTTTAGGAAGTTGATTACCTGTGCGAGAGAGAGAGCAGTTGTCTTTTGTTGCCCTTTTGTGTCTTTTTGAAAGAACTGCCATTACATATGCGGTGACAGCAGCCCTTCTCGCAGTTTCAACTTTAAAATGTACAGGCGCTTCTCTCCCTCTGGCTAAAAAGGTATTCTTCTTACCTGACACAGTGTCCATGATGAACATGCCCATGCTTTTCAGATGAGTTTTTCTCCATGTGTATGTGTGTAGAGAGAGGTTCCTCCATCTCCACAGAGCACGGGCCCATTAACAGCTGATGGATTTGGGAAGGAGTGACCCAACAGCCCAGAACGGAAGAGACCTTTTCCTATGGGCAGGGAGGGGAAAGGGGGAAAGGGAAGTAAGAGAGGGACAATGAGAGAGAGATAGAACATATGAGTGAAAGGATGGTAGCGTGAGGGGGTTTTAGGCGTGGAGTATTGTAGCTTAGGAAGCATTAGATCAGCTTCTCTAGAGTGTGTTTGGCACCTGAGGCCATGGCTGCAGCTGAAGGAGAGGGCTGTGGCCGCGGAGTCTGGGGGAATGAGAGCAGATCGTGAAGTCAGGCAGCTCTCAAATTTGATTTCACAGACTTAAAGAAAGAGTCACACGGGATTATTATGTCATTGGTGCAGCCAGGTGATGGTCAGCGGAAGCAGGAAAAAAAAACACCCAAATGGTGTTTTGTGTGTATAAAACAGACAGAATGCCTGTTGTGTTCAAAAGGAGCATCTTCATGAAAATCCTCCATCGGTCGTTGCGTCCCCTGCTAACTCCGCATTGCTTCTGACAGCTGTATTTGTGTTATGGATTTTCCTTCACTCCGTCCCGTCTCCCTTTCCTCTTCCCCTGCCTCTCTCCCTCAGTAGTCGGCTCCCCTCTCCTCCATCGCCTCCACCCTATGACCTTTTGTAAGCACTTCATCAGAGAGCCGTTGGTGTTTTCTAAAGCGCTGCGACAAACTGACAGGGCAGCCGTCAATCGAACAGGGGAACCGAGGGAGCAGATCAGTGGAAAGCTTCGCTCAGAACAACAATGTGACTAAACTTTCTGCAGCGCTGCTTTAATGTGTATTGAAAAGGATGGCTGTGAAGGGTAAGTGACAGCTGTGAAGCGCGAGACAAGAGAATGTTATGGATGCGCACACACAGACGTGCACGCACATTTTGGGCATTTCATAAACCATCCGACTGTACAGATGCGTTACACAGCTCTTGAGTGCTTGTTTGTCTGTGGTGCCGCGCTGGTAAAATCTCCCAAGTGGAGGAATGAACGCTCCGATGAAATGTTTAGATTCACAGAAGAGGAGGAACACGTAGGGATTCACACCCAGATCTATACTGGTCCAACTGCAACCTGATCAAACTCAAATCAGTTTTACATCTCATTTTCATAGGTTCCTGATGTAAATATTCCATTTTCTCTTCACACCACTCTGCTCCTTTCATTTCTAATTGATTCCTGACGTCTTTTTTTACCGCAGTTACCAGATCTAACAATCTGATTTATTTCATCATTCTTTTCTTTCACTTTTCTGAGTTGAGGCATACTATTTGAATTTCTTCAACCAGGATGACTTCACCAGTAACATGTGATGAGAGGAAATTAGTAATGTAGTATTTCCCCTCGTCCCTGTTCTTTTCCGTCCTGGACGAGGAAGGTAATAACCATTTAAATGCATCTCATTATGTTTTCTAATCCGTAAAATATCTGGGATGTTGGCTAAGGCAGGCGAAAGTGAGGCTGGAGTGTTGCCGTGCGCTGCTCTTTTATGGTATTAGTATTTATGGTATTAGTTCCGGGGGACATGGGATGCCTACTTAAGCTATTAGCATGTGAGGCGCCGTGGGATGATCCATCCCCTGACAGGACGAGCTGTAAACCAGTGTTAAACCAAATCACAATAGGCTGCCTCTCACCACATGCATTGGCCTTCCTCCTCACATCGCTCATGTTAGAATGGAAAAGAGCTTGGAAATTTAGTTCCACAACTTCTGGGAGAATTGTATGAGGAGATCTTTTTTTAAATGAATATATGAATATGATTTTGCCCATAGCAAAGGCTCCCTGTGTCTTTTACTGTCTGTCTGTCTGCCTCACTTCTTCTTTCTGCTGCTATGGCCCTCAAGGTGAAGAGACTGTGCAGGCTTGACCCAGCGGGGCGCCGACACTATGGCACTATGGCTTCTATAGTGCCCTGTTACAAAGGGGAGGGGGAGAGCCAGGCAGGGTCGCTATCGGGAGTTGCTCATAGACGAGAGGGATGCTGTTCTGCCTGTGTGCACACTATTGTGTGAATGTGTGTGTGTGTGTGTGTGTGTGTGTGCGTGCGTGCAACAACAATTAACTGTCAATCATCGGGCGACCCTCCACCTCTCTCCTCCTCGGACAGAATTCCTCAGGTTTTAGGTTTTGTTTTTCAGACGGCTGTTGGAGGAGAGGAAAAGCAAACAGGTCGTCACTTTCCCAACTTGTGTTCATCCATGGCTGTTTTTTGGGGGGGGGGGTTTTGCCGCTCTGTGACTGCGCACAGGCCATTGAAACTCTGTTAATGTGTATGCACATACACACGCACGCCTGTGTGTGGTGGGCATTGTTGACCAAGAGACATCTGCCACTAGATTATACCCAGCTGTTATCTGCATAATTGTGTAATCCCCCTGCTCGCTCCTTCCCTCCTTCACTCCCTCCGTCCTTCTCTTGCTCCCTTTTTGCCCCCTCATCCCTTCTTCCTGACGCTGATGAGATGAAGAATGATGACTCTTCTCTCTATGTGGCACTTTGGGCTTTTTCAGGAGGGTTTATGAGTGTGTATCGCTGCAGCCCCTGGTCACCGATCGTTGTCTGACATTTGTAGAAGGATTTTAGTCCCCCCCCCCACCTTACACACATGAACACACTCCCCCTTGCACTTCTCCTCCCTCCTCCCTTTGGCTCTCTGGGAAATAAAAGTAGCCTAATCCTGCCAGATCAAGATTGTTGTCCACCACAGCTTTACCAGCCTGTGAATTAGAGCCAGCTCTCATGTTCCTGAGGAGAGAGAAGGCAGAGTGTGTATGTGTTATTGTGCTTCCGCTGTGGGCTGTTGGCCTTTGAAGCAGTTTTAGCTGTTTGCTGGCTAAATTTTGTTTGGTCAGGGAGTGAGAGGAAAGGAGCAGAGAGACAGCTGATAACTAATAAACAAGAAGAAAAAGACTAGCTGGAGGAAAGACGTTTTGGATTCAAACAGTGTTTAAATTCTTGGCTCCCTCTTTAAGCCAAGGTCATTGTCAAATTACTCTTTAACAGGCTGCATATGATACTATTTGAATATATTTATTCATTCCAGGTTTCCTGTTTATCAAAGAAAAGTTTTCTATTTTTTTTACACGTTCTAGTTTTTTTTTTTTTTTTACTTCAATACATCAGTTCAAGCTTTAAAATAAAAATAAAAAACATTATTTTTCTTTTAACAATTAATTAAAACATTCAATTATTTTAATGTCTGGATTAAAAGAGAAAAACATCATTGAAATATGCTGCTGTCACTTGCTCACTGAACCACTGTATCTACAAAGGCACAACACAATGTTTAAACGTTTTCCTTCCTACCACAGACAATTTTGGTCGACTGAGAAACATGTAAACTAAAAAAAAAAAAAGAAGTAATTTCTCAACCCTTTTTTTACTTTACTTTTTAAAAAAATATTATGAAAAATGTTTGTTTGCCATTCATAATGCTGGACACAAAGCATGTGTGCCTGCTATTTGCCAGGGCTTTGGTCCGTGGTTGGTCAGAAAGTGTCCTTTTCTCTGACGGAGATCTGATAGTCACTGACTGTGTTTTCTGATCCTCACCTCTATTCTGTTGTACTTACGCTTGTCCATCTAGCCTCCCTCTCCTCCTCTCCTCCTCTCCCTGTCATGCCTGTTGTCTCTAATTATCACAGTTCTGTGTTCCGTCAGCCTCTTCATCACGTCCATGCTGCCATCAGAGTTTACCTCCAACATTTTCTACCCCTCCTCAGGGCCCATTTCAATTGGAAGTATTTACTTTCTATGACAGAAAAGACTCAATGCAAGGTCAATCAAGTTCCTGCATAGCTGTTTCATTTTGTAGAATGTCTTATTTTATTTTCAACAAAATCTTGAAAACATCGCTGAAAGATTCACAAGGAGAACATTTTTCTTTTTCTTAAATCTATTTCTTAAATAAAATATTTTCCTCGATTTAAGCGCAAGAAAATTTCGTGTAGGAGAGGCATGGAGCTATTATTAACTTTGTGTGTGCGTTTACTCTTTCAAATTATATTCAGTTCAAGAAAATGTGTTGAATCATGTTGATTCATTTTTTCCGTCTGTTTTGTGATTGTAGTGCAATGTGAATGCAATGTTTTCTGAGCACACCTCCTTGTCCTCGGACAAAAAGATTGTGCCTCACGGGGAATTAAATTATACTGTTAAACAGATTTCTTCTTATTTTTTCCTCATTATTTCCAGCATGAGACTTTCTTTTGAAGTATTTACAATCAGCAAGTAATGGAGAGAACAGGGATATTTCCTCAACGACTAAGGACATTTAATATCAGGTTGAAATGTGGTCATTTGGTTCATTGGATCAGAGATACCACAATCCTCATTTACCCATGACAGTCAGGTCTGTCGTATGCAACTCGTAGCACTAATCTGCAACTTCTACTGCTGCAGGTTTCCATTGTCTAAAGGTCAGTCAGAACAGTACATTAGCCTTGGAAAGTAGTCGGTATAAACAAGGGAGGGGACGGAGGTAGTAACGAAGGACTAAAGTACAAAAAAAAAAAAGAGGTTAGGAGGGAGGGTGAGTGGCAGTGAAACCCTTGCATGCTTCATGGTGTCAGGCAGGCGTTCGGCTTCTGGGGGCTTTGTGAAAAGTTTGTCTGAGAAACTTTGCTGAAGGCTGGGTTTGGTTTGAGCAGCTCCCTCAGGGGTTTGCTCGGAGAGTGGGTGGAGGGAGAGGGAGGAGGAGGTGGGAAGGGAAGTGAGAAAGCAAAGAGGACGAAAGGGGAGCAGAGTACAGAAAGCAGGCATGCCGTCACAGTCGTTCGTTGTAACTGCCCGCAGGCCTTTACTCGTTGATCTAAGAAACACAACTCCTGGCTTGCACTCCTCCTTATCCCTCCCACTTTCTTCTCTCCACCCTTTTTGTCTCTCCTCTCTTTCTCCTCCATCCTCCTCCCTGTCGCTCTACCACTCTGTCTGTGTCTCTCTTAGACTTGACAGCTCTGCACTGTGGTTCAAGCGCTGGTTATTAACATAAGTCTGCATTAGTGGAACAGTGACCAGGCTGGTAATGAGGATAGGGGGGCCCGTGCCGTATAGTCACTTGTTTGACCTCCAGTGGTGGGGTCAAGTTCATCCTAAGGAGGTGTAATTCTCTCCCCCCGCAGCCCTAACATATGACTGCACCCCGGGGGGAGGATGTGTGGGGCTCTTCATCCCAAATTTGAATCTTTCATCCCCTTTTCTGCTCTCTCCTTCCTCTCCCTCGTCCCATCCCTTCCCTCAGGGTTAATGGAAGGGGAAATTGATAGTTCTGTGTGGTAATTGTGGCTTTGAGAATTCTCTTTCTCCTACGGAGAAATATGGGGGCAACTGTACCAAAGATAGAGCAATTTGTTGTCGAGAAAGAGAGAAATATAGGGAGAGAGAAAGATCGAAAAGAGAATAAAAAAAGCCTCCATACCTCCACTGCCCGCACACCCCTGCTGCGGGGGTCTGATTGGTTGATGAAGAAGCATGTTGATTGGCTTATGACGAACTAATATCGCTGCGTAACTTTACTAGTTGGGCTATAATAATCATTCAATTCATTATCCAATCAGAGAGACTCACCATACTGCTCCGTATCCTCACTGATTCTTCTTTTAATTTTCCTTTTGAACCCCCTCCCTCTCCAATCCTCCCATACCTCCCCGAGGAGTCAGGGATGGACAGATGAGTGGAGTGCGCTGTATCTATTCGGTTCTGCTCTGCTGCTCGCTCAAGTAGAGAGAGACAAACTTATATTTCACTGATGTCAGTGCTGAATGGACTTTCTGCCTCCCTCTCTCCTTCAAGAGGGGCTTTTCTTTCCCAGGGGCAGAGCTTTATAATTAGTCTTCTCCCCGAAATAGAAAACTAGTTTTCTGAGGCGAAGTCACCCTCTGATGTGTAGAGTTTAAACCTGCAAATTTGAATTGATACAGAGCAAGGAAAATCTATTATATATATATATATATATATATATATATACACACACACACACACACACACACACACACACACATATATATATAAAATCAGGAAAAAATATTTTCACCACCACCTGCTAGCTATTTTCAGTTCGACAAATTAATAAAAACTTTATATTTTAAAATTAAATGACTGCAAGTGAACCATTTTTGGTCAGACAGACATTTTGTTTCTGTAGAAACAACAAGTCTTGTTTTAGCTTCTGGCTCAGTTGTTTTGTCTTAACTCAGGCCACCCCAAGGCTGTCACCCAGGCAACGTTTGTATGTGTGCTTGTCTTGTCTTCATATTATTTAATTTTCTTTATTGTGTCTTAAAATTTGTCACCATATTAATTTTTAACTCTGTCTTTTTTCTGCCATTGGTTACATTTTTTCTGCCGCTTTCCCACCTCTTGTTTCCCCCCTTCAGCCCCCTCTCCCTCCACTCCACTCTGCCTCCCCTCGCCGCTCTTCTTTTCTCTTCCCTCTTCCCCTCCCCTCTCCTTTCGCTTTCTCTGTCTGTTAATGAGAATGTGTTAACGAGAAAGAAAGATCTATTGGGTATAGCACAATTTATCAGAAAGGCAGAGGTTTGGAAGGGAAAAAAGACAGCAGGCCCTTCAAAGAAGTCCTATTCTTGTGGTTGTGAATGTTTGATGAGACAGTGAAAAGTTCCCCCTCTAACGTCATGGTGTCTGAACAGAGGAGAACAGAACCGTTCTAATCATGCCGCACAGAAAAAATGACTTCCAACCCGATTTAATTAACTGATAAGAAACGGCTTCAAATTAATTTTTCAAGGATGTAAGATTTTGATTAAGAAACTCCTAAAAGAAATAGACGAATAATCAATTTTTTAATCAACTTACTCAAATGGTAACTGGTTAATATGATAATTCTAGCAATTAGGGCAAATATTGTCGAGCAGCAGTTTCTATGCATCCTGTTAAAGGAATTATAATATCTTTACATCTAATTATCATGGTTATTTAATTTTTTTTATGGCTACCTCTCAATTTTACCATTCGTTTTTTTCATCTGCCATTATAGGGATAATGAAATGAGGAGTTGGAAAGTGCAATATGATGAAACTTTTATAAGGGCCAACCTGAATAGGGCTTTTCATGCACCGTGATTGGATAGATATTTTGGAAAAGGTAAAGGGAAGCTGTTCAGAATGACATTATGAATCTTTAGATGTATGATTCTTTTTATTTTATCAGCAGATTCAAGTAGCTAATAGCTCCTGGTTCCTCCGTGTGCTTCTTCTCTTATTCATAAGCAGGCTCAGCTATGAATGCGCTCACCATTTCTAATCCGCAAAGTTTCAAATCATCTTTTCAGTTTTAAGAGGGGAAAAAAAAATCAGACCCAGCTTTGATGAAAGGATTTGGCTGTTCACCTTTTCGTAACCATAAAATACGTGCACATATATGTGCATGTGTGTTTAATTGGACAAGTATTGTAACAGAGGTGAAGAGGGCCAATTGAACAGAGAAATGGGGGGGGGGGACGCAGAAAAAAGAGCTGGCAGGGGGTCTTGGGTTTTAGGAGAGCAGCAGTTCCTTACTTCAAAGAGGGCTTACAGACTGGACAAATGCTTACCCGCTCACATACCACTGCAAAACCACACACTCCACACTCACATACAGTGTTTTTTTAAATTTATTTATTTATTTAAATTTTTTTTTTTACCTCCGATGAGATGAATATCCATCCCCTCTCATACTCCTCTATCCAGGCTCTGGTCTATCCCTCGGTCCCCAGACTGTGAACATCAGTGGAGTCGTGCGTTCAGAGGGAAATATTGACAAACCGTTTGGAGAAATGGAATGGTTCCTTTAATTATATGCTGCTCTCATGATGAATGGTCTATCTATCTGGCTACTTCCACCCACATGCACAGACACACACATACACACACACACACACACACACACGCATAAATGCTCGTGGATGCTGATCAGCCGAATAGGTATTCACTGCACATGACTCCTGTATTAAGCATACATTTTCAATTAGCAAAACTTGGCATTTGTTGTTGTTTATTCCCCCTCCTTGCTCAGAATTAATGGTTTTGATATGCTAATTAGGGAGTAATTTAATTTCAAAAGGCCTCAATTAACAGCAGCGTTGTGGACACGAGGAAGTTAAGCAGCGTAATCTAATTTGCATTAGTAACGAGCAGGGAGTAATTAGTCTCTAATTAGCCACTTCAGACAGCACTTGTGTTTACTTTCCTAATGAAGTGGAGGGGCTTTTTATTTTACAGGGAAGCCTCTGTGTGTGTGTGTGTGTGTGTGTGTGTGTGTGTGTGTGTGTGTGTGTGTATGTGTGAGTCAGGCTTTGGCGGCTGGCACCAGAGGGAGAGTGGCATATGGCTTACAGTTTGGCTCCAGTTACACACACTGGCAACCCCACCACTTGCACGCCAACTCACACACAAACCCTGCTAATTAATGTGATTGGGCAGGCACTCAGCAGTTTTTAATCCATTGAAACATCTCTGTGAGCTCACTTACACGTGCCACAAGGGATTGATTGTGTGTTTGAGGGGTTTTATCTTGATAGAATTTCTCCCGGTATTATTTTTTGTGTTGCAATAGCTTGCAATATTTTCATATATTCCTTTTTTGTATATCCAGGCACTTGCTCTAGTCTTTCCAAATTCTATTTTTTGTATCATGGAGAGTATAAACTGTTGTGTTAGAGTAATGCCGTTACAAACCACGGTTGCCAGCTGACCTAATGCAAAGTTAATTTCTGGGATACGGTTGCCTGTGTTGACAATTTAGCAAAACAGAAAAAGAGAGACAGATAGCTTGATAGCTGGATAAACAGACAACCTCATCCTACAACGTGTTTTATTCCTTTAATTGCTGTCATTTTAAGTGATCTGGGAATACATCTTTTGCAACATTTGAAGAAAATAGTGGACATTTTTAAATGATAACTTTTTGGGGATGAGCGTTCTGCTTAGAACTTTCCCATTCACAGCCGTGTCAGAAACAAGTTGAAAACAACAGGCTTCCTTCTGGGCTTTTTTTTTTTTGATAAGGGAGATGGGGTGGGAGGGTTACAGGGGAGGGGGGGACAAGCAGCTGCCCTATTAGCCCAAATCTGTTGTTCAGAGGAGGTGGGAGGAGGGTGGAGCAACACCACTGAATTTCCACAAAGGAAAGCACACAGTTTTTATAAAAAAAAAAATTTAAACTTCGTGTGCAAAGAATGCTATATCCTCAGTTTATGCCACAAATTAATGTACGTTTAACCCTTTACACCTCTCCAAGGGTAGATCTTGTACTTATAATCCAGTGCAAAGGACAGAAGAGACCATGGGGACCCTATTAACTGACAGCCACGCTGATGTGAAGGCTTTTTTCTAAAGGCTTTTCCCCCAACTTTTCCCTGGGAATAATAAGAGAGGTCAGAAAGTTGGGTGACTTCCTGCTGTAAAAGGCAGGGTCAGAGAGCTGGTTGGCAGAACTAGTCAGCGCTCAGTGGACATGACTTGGAACACACACACACATACGCACACACGCACGTACACACACACACACACACACACACACACACACACACACACACACACACACACAATTGACAGCAACCCATAGTGTAGAACTTGTGTGATTTACACAAACCCAGAGCAGAGGCAGGAAAGAATTCAATAAATATAACAAATGAAGGTGCTACAGTGATTATGAGCCTGTTTCCAACACTGACCTCTACCCATACACACATACTCACAGATTTATAGGCGCAAACGTGTACCAATATGCACACACACATACAAACACTCACACACACACATGCATAAATAGGCAACTGATTTACAAATGAGCTGACCTGTGTGTTGGCCTTGCTCTCAGATAGGCTCACACCCCCACCAGGATGCATAAATCACAATGGAAATGCATATGCATGAGCATCTGAGGAGGTGGGATAAGTGTGTGTCTGCGTGTGTGTGTGCGTGTGTGTGTGTGTGTGCGTGTGTGTGCGTGTGTGTGAGCACCAGCCAGCAGCAGTGTTTGTATCGATCATTGAAGCTCAGTTAAGTGCCTTTTATTTCATTGAGTTAAAGTTAAGGACCGTGGACAGGCCTCCAGTGTGTGCTGCTTTTGAATGGAGAGAAAGCAAGAAAGACAGAGAAAGGAAGAGAAAGAACTCTTAACTGTTCTTTTTTCACCTCTTTTTAGTGGCATCCAGGGATAGCACATCACATTAATGGAACTTAGATGACGTTTCATGTCTCTTTTCTCTCTGCTGTTGGACCTTTGCCTGATGTGTGTATGTATGATGTGAGCTGCTTTAACCTCCTCTTGTTTTATGGACTTATACATGGCTTTGGATCTCACTGCTGCTAGATTAATTTACACACCACTCACACATGCTTGCCAAATCTCCTTCCCTCTTTCTCTCTCTCTCTCTCTGTCTCTCTCCCTCTCTTCCTTTCTCTGAGGACAGAGCAGAAATTGCCTGCTGAGGTAAATAAATTACTTCCATCGATTGCTGTAGTTGAAGAGTGACTTTATCACAATTTGACTTGTCCAGATACAGATCAGCTTGTGACAGCATGTGTTTTTTATAATGTGCCACTGTGTCTACAGTGTGTGTGTGTGTGTGCATGTGTGAGACTTCATTTACATGAGTTTGTGTGTGGGCTGCAGAAATCATTGTAAAATCTACCTGATGGGTATCTCAATATATTTTAATAAAAGCTATTGCTCAAACTACTATATAGTCTGCTGTGTGTGTGTGGTGTGTGTGTGTGTGTGTGTGTGTGTGTTAGAGGTCTAATTGAAACAGGCCGCCATGTGCATATTGAAAAGCAGATGAATTCAGCAAGTTTTATGAGACTGGAATCTTGCAACCCACCTTATGTCCAGATGGGCTGATTGAGTTTATCTCTGTCTTGTTATTCATCAGCACTATTTAACCGATCACCGGAGCTGCAGATAGATGACTTCTTATTGCAGCTTGCACTGATACCTACCTTTATTTGGATATGTTTTATCTATATATTATGCATGTGAAAACTTTAGGCGCTCCTTCACTCCCATGCACCAGACATCTCTTCATGGAAAGAGGTTAAAAGTTCACCAAAAAAAAAAAGGGTCCAAGAGCAGTGTGTACAGTATGTGTGTTTCTGTGTGTGTGTAGCAGTCTGGGACACATGCTGTTTTAATAGACATTGTGCTGACGTTACTGCAGAGGCCAAGAAGCCACTGTTAAAAAGAAAGGATTTGGAAAAAGAGCGAGAAAAGGCCTCATCTGTTTGCATTAAACAGTGGAAGAATTGACCAGTGAAGGAGCAAATGAGCAGCAGACAGCTGAAAGATATCTGCTTTTCTGGCTTTACCGCTTCCTTCAGCTTTCCTTACCTCATTCCCTTCATTTTGTTCGGCCTAGATCGCTCAGTGTGCTCCCTCTTTCATTCTGTACCTCTACGTTTATTCTACTAATTTAACTTTTATTCCGCATAGAGGTAATTTGCTTTTGCCTCTATTTAAATGCATCCACTAGTTATCACTTTTTAAATTTTTTTTAGTTCTGTTACTGTGTGTCTCCAACAGTAATTTTCTTTTAAAATAAACTAGGACAACAATCTAGTGGAAAGGATGAGGAACTAAAATGGAGAACTCTGCAGAAGGCTGGCAGTTTTACCTTACGCTTTAACAGTAGTACTCGTGATTTATTCTGACCAGTTTGTCTGTCATCTGCAATATCAGGTTCTTTTCTTCATCAGATGCTCCTGATCTGACAATTAATTAGACAGTGGCGTCAGGGTTGGGATTTTGGGTTTGTTCGCTAGCTATTTTCGTAGCTAATTACTGAGGGGGAGAGTGTTAATTGGAATTCTCTTAGATAATTTGAACTCCTCATCCCCTCCCCCCCCCCTCCCCCTCCACTAGAATTTAATAGAAAACCACAGCATTTAATAGACCTCTCCCTCTTAGCCTCTCGGAATCTTTTAAATTCATTTTATTTTTATTTATTTTATTTTATTGCATATTTATGCCAGCAGTTCAGCTGATGCCTTTGGAGGAAGAAGATGCTTGTGGTCATGTTGGAGCTCTACATATGTGGAATATACTCTGTGGTGTGTGCTGTATACTGAGGATGTGACATACAGTAATCCTCTCAGAAATCATTGGGGTATTGATTTCTTTCCCCTCTCTGATTAGCAACATGTTACATTTCACAGGGAAGAAAATGACTAAGACACAGTGCTCAGCGACACAGGGAGAAATAAGCAAAGGATGGGGGATATATCTTAGATTAAAACATAAGAGCTGCAGGTCTCAAGATCCTCATGAAGCCATGATTAATGTTCATTGCATTTCAATTCTATGAAAAATAAGTAGTGAAAAATATAATTTTGATCATCTTAAGGGCTTTTATGCTTAATTTTTGTTGCACTGATAATGAACAATACTGGCCTAACCTGCATTTTTACTTTGCACAGCCTGGGGCACTGAAATGCTAATTCAGTAGTGTGCAAGTAAGGGCATGAAAACACAAAAAAGTGATTTTAATTTTAAAGAGGGTTTGAAATGAAACAATAGTTGCATTTGGATGTTGTTATAATTGGAGCAAATGGCTGACTAGATAAACAGACTTCGGTTGCTGATGTAGGAGCGCACACTTGGGGGTCTTTTCATATCTGTGCTCTGTTTAAAAATTAAACTCCTCACCAGCATAAAGCAAGGAGGGAGCAAAATTAATATACAGTGAGAGAAGACTAATCAGAGATCTGTGGTTTCATTGTAATTCCTCCGTCATCCTAAACTATGACAAAAACATTATTTAACATCTTTACCCTGGCTTCAGCTACTCAGAAAGACTTGATGCACACACAGAAGACCTTATACTATTTTAATATCACTGCTTGAATATTTTAATCCTGACAGCACTTGAAATATATTTCCTCCCCCTATTTTAAATCATGGATGTGAAATTGTATTAAGGCGAGAGTGTGTAGGCATGAAAGCAGGGATGTTAAATGGACATATGAATGCAGGGTTGAATCCTAACCTATTAAGTACTTTGGTTATTATTTCTGAAAGTGGAGCGTGATAATTAGTTTGGTAGAAATCCTATAGCAGGGTGAAGGTATGAGTCTCAATAGTTGAGCCAAATTAATTTCTTCTGTCACCTTGATCATATGTTCCTCTTAATGGGTTTAATTTATTTCACGGTGATTATCTTCTTTTAAGCGCTTGACTGTGATGCACGTATTCACGTCAAAAACCACTTGCACACATGTGAATGGTATATTCATAACTAAATATGATAGAATTGCACGGCATCATTACTGCGAGGCTCCTGAGTATGTGTGATCTGAGAGATGGCACTGTGCCGTTTTCCCAGGGGTCCCTGCTGCTGCGGCCCAGTTGTCATGTGATCCATGTGTCTGGCTTAAAACTCTGTTTTTGTCAGGAGTCATTCCAAGTTCTCTCAGCC